>JAHXMQ010000028.1:8395599-8576029 GCA_020466415.1 Ammodramus savannarum pratensis | reverse complement strand
AGTTATGATAGGCTATAGGTAAAAGTAAAGGTATAGATTGGTCCTTGATGCTCAGCAAAGTGTATAATGCAATGTAACCAGAACTAAGAGGGTCTTCAGGCTTGGCTGCATCTGGAGCTGACAGCTGTAGGCACAGGCTCTGTCACCCATGACCCTGGGCTGCTGTAACCTCTTGGATCCAATAAACTGCATTTTGAAGAGCTGCCTGGAGTCCTGCATTTCTCTCCAGGCTCTTACTCAGGCCCTTCCCAGGCAGAGCTGTTACATCACAGGCACTTTGAGACTGCAGCTCTACAAACATTGACTGCTCTTCTAGGGTTGCTGATGGATGAAAATGTGTATTGAACTTTTATTTTTATTTTTTTTTCTCTCTCCCTAAAGGTTGGATTCAAACCTGCAGGAGGCATTAGGACAGCCAAGGAAGCAATTACCTGGCTCATGCTGGTGAAGGAGGAGCTGGGAGTGGAGTGGCTGACCCCAGAGCTCTTCCGCCTGGGTGCCAGTAGTTTGCTGGGAGACATTGAGCAGCAGGTTGGTTGTTGGCAGCTTTATAACTCCTGAGGAACAAAAGTAATCTTTCTAAAAGTCCTGGCTTACTGCTTCTGCAGAAATGGAACATCCCTCTAATTCATTGTTAGTGACAGGTTCACTTCCAGCTCAGTGTTTATTCAAGTTTGAGCTGTCCTTACAGACATCTGGGGCTCTGATGCTGGGGCAGCTGACCATGATAGTGTAAAATTTTGGCAAAAAATTGGGCAAAAAGGGCTCAGTTTGGGTGTGTACAGTCTCTTTTCAAATGCATGGCTATCGATGCCAGGGAATAATGTGCTCTGACTCCATGATTCAGGAGGCTGAACAATTGCTTTATTAAAACTATACTATATTACACTAATACTATATTAAATTACATACTAAAGAGGTAAAATACTATACTAAAGAAAAACCTGTGACTGTCTGAGACAGTCAGGACACAGCTTTGAGTGATTGGCTACTCACTCAAAACAACTTTCACCTGTGTCCAATTAACCAAACCACTTTGGTGATTGGTTAAATCACCATAACACATTCAGAAAACACCATGACACATAACAGAAAACAATCTCCATAACACATTCCACATGTGCAAAACAACAGGAGCACTGAATAGAGATCAGAATTGTTTTCTCTTCTTCTCTCTGTGCTTCTCGCTGCCTTCCCCAGGAAAAATCCTGGGAGAGAGAGAATTGTGTCTCTCTCAGTTCAGGGAATGTGAGTGCCACACCTGGCACTGTTCTGCTCTTCACTCCCAGCTGTGGCTGAGCCTCACAGACCCCTGTGTCACTGTGCCACAACTCTTCACAGTCTGTTTCCATCCTGTGGAGAAAGTCACATCTCATCCTACGTATGGGTGCTGCTGACAGAGGATGTTTTACATGTTGAAGAAGTTCCCAGTGGGAAGAAAGGTTCTCACCTATTTATCCATATCTACATCAGTGGCACAGGGTATCAGCCCCAAAGGATGCAGTGTAATTGGGAGCAGTGTAGTGTCATTGGAACTACCAAAACATGAAGGCTTTTGGTCCTGACTTTCATGTTCATTAAGCCCAGGAGAGGAGGTGATATTGCCTTTAGCCAAGAAAAATATCTGAGAGTCATTATCCTGTTGCTGCTGCTGGGAAAACATGAGGTATAGGGGCTTTGGGGGAGGACAAAACCACCAGCCTTTTCCCTTTCCTCACATTTCCTAGCAATTGAAATACTGACATGTTTTAAGAAGTGTTCTAAGAACAGCTTAGAGATGTCAGGTTAATATTCATGACTGCTGAAAACCCCTGGCTCACTCCTGCAATGAGAATAATATTGTCTTGCTCCCTCTGCCTCACTCTTGACCTAAAATTATGTCCCTGGTTATGACAGAGCAGCATGAGCTTTCTCTTTGCCATCACTGCTGGGTGTTAGAGCACAGCCACTGATTGTGTTGCACCATTTGTTCTGATTCCTTAAGGTTTTATCCTTTATCTACCAGGGATTGCATAAATGCCCCATTAGCCATGACCAAAGCTCTTGCTGTTCTGTGCTGTCTAAAAACATGGAAGATAAAATGTCCCAGTCATTATACTCAATAAAACAAACATACTGAAAGAGTCAAACCAGATGCCAGAGGAAAGCATTGGCTTCTACCTGGCTCTTTTAAAAATCTTAGCTAAGAGCAGCAAGAGTCTTTGCTTTTTGCATTTTTCTTCCAAACACAGCAGCAAGAGCCCTTAGTTCATATTCTACAAACAAAAATATATTAAGGGGTATTACATCATATTTTATGCACACACACAAACAAATATCTATCATCCTCATCTGGCATGCCTTTAATTTGTTACTTCCTTGACACTTGCAGCTTTATAGTCATATATAATTCCATCATAAATTTTCTTCTTTTCTTGCAGATTTTCTATCATGTGACTGGCTGTTATCCACTTCAGCATGAACTGGCAATGGCTTAGACACAAAACCAACTCAGGATTACTTTTACAAAAGAGGACTTTAAGCACACAGCATTCAGAAGTCTTCTGACAACCAAGTGCATATGATAGAATTAAAGGCCTAATTCTCCCTTCTTCATAGTTCATGGTATTTAAAAATATGCTCAAGTCTGCTGGTTGTACTTGATCCAAAAGCAGGAAAAAAGTGGCATTTCTGAAATAGTTAAATAGTTAATACATACAGATTTGCAATGTTAATCTTGCAAAGTTCCTCAGACCAGCCTGAAAAGCTTATTAATGGCAACACTGAAATACTACGAAAAAGATTTAGGTGGCCTGGTAACACTTTGCATTCTCAGAATATGAAATATGTATGGAATGTTTCAGATTGCTAATTAAGAGCTACTGATCTTGGAATGGATTTCCATTCACCTCAGACAAAATCTTCTGGCACAGATGTGTTGCACTATTAATTCTTCTGTTGATTCAGTCTCAGGCATTGTAAGGGGAAAGAAGAATGAAACTTGGCTATTATTTCTCTTTTATCAAATCTCTTCTATAGCAAAAAAAAAAAAAAAAAAAAAAAAGGCAACCAGAGCTCTTTTTTATTTTTTGTATTTTTCCCCCCAAACTTGGGCACAGACATCCATATTTAGGCCCTTGAATAAAAGTGGCTTGATTTCTAGAACAGCTGAGTATCCACAGTTGCTCCTGAAGTTAATGGGAGCTCTGGGTGATCAGAACAACTGAAAATCAAGCAGTCTCTATATAGGTGCCTAACTATGCATTCAGGGGCCTATTTTTAGGCATTTCACTCTTAAAATTTTAGTCTAACTTGCTTAGAAGCTCCAATTCCTGTCTCCTGTCATTTTAAAACACATTCATGCAAATCTTTCCATTTTAATGTAGGGGGGTTGACTGTCAGTTTGCAGGTGTCACTGCTAGGCTGGCTGAACTTCAACTTTGCCATTCCAAAAGAAATACATGAATTTAAAAAATGATCTGAATTGTGTCCTATGTGGCGTATAATGCTTTAATGCAAAAAAAAGTGCTTTTTTCAGAGCACATTAAGAACAATACCCAAATCACCAACACCTTTTGAATATCAGACTGGAGCTGGTAGATTCATTTTATCAGAACTGCATTCTGCTCACTAACCAGAGTTGTACTAAAAACTTAATTATCTTATCATCATGACTAGTCTCACTGACTTAAGTAGGTCTCATCATGGAAGTGAGAGGAGGAGGAGGATTTTGCTGTAAATCAAGCTACAAGGTGCATTTATTACAAAGAGATTTATTATAAAGATAATAACTTTGTTATTTATCTGGCTGTACCGCCTGAATCACTAGAGTGCTACAAAAAACCTTGGACAGATAGAAAAGCTGATTGGGGGAAAAAACCCAAGAAAAACAACATACAGAAAGCAAAATCCTATATGAAGTGCTCAGGATTTAAAATAGGTCTTAATTTCTCAGGAAATAGTTCATCCAAGGCTTTCAGTCTTTTTCTGGTTAGGTCTCAACACAGAAGGTGAGGCTGAGCTGTGACTCTGTTTTCATTTTTGTTTTCCTCAAAATAGCCCATTTTTTACCATGAGTTTTCCTTCTGATTTCATTGCCAATTTCATCAAGGAAAAACCAAGTGCCTGTCTGCACATGGAGGGGAAAATTCTGCTGTGAGCTTTCAGAAATACAGAGCCTCTTAAAAGAAGTCAGCTCCCCCCAGGTTTGTGCTAGTCTGACCCTCCTCTGCTCTGCCCTCCCAGCCACCACACACTGGATTTTGCTGCTGTTTAGCTCAATAAATGTTATTAAGTGTTATAAATGTCCATACTTTCATAGTGGGAAGTAATGCCACTTGCAAACCACACTTTTTATGTTGTCACTTGTCTTTAGGACAATCAGGGTGATGATAAAAACTAATTTTTTTTGGAAATGCTTTAGTTTGTAGGTGGAGGACTCTGTGTAGTACCCTAAAATGAATGGAGGTCCAACTTTGCCCCCTCACTGTGTAAGGTGAGTCTCTCAGAACAGCCTCACTGGGTTCTGAGAGCTGAGTTGATGGAAGAGGTTGCCAGGAGAAATTCTGTCAGCAGTTTTGGTGTGCACATGGGCTGCTGGTGGTGACTCCAGGGGTGACAGCTCTGTTTGCAGAGAGGTTCCTGAAGAGTTGAGGAAAGCCACTTCCCTTCTCCATGAACATTAAAACACTGTGAAATACTGTGCAACTCCAAACTTCTCTCTTTTCACAGAAGCTGGGTTGAAATGTAGTTTGTGTATTTTTTCTGTTGAAACTTTTTGTGAAAAAAGAAAAAAAAAACAACAGAGTCTGTAAACACATCCAAATAAAGATGATTCTGGTTTGGAGGTTGTTCTTTTTCGAGGAGTGAGCAGAAGGCTCAGTGTTTCAGAGCAATTGGTTGTCTTTGTTTAACTCCTTGGTGATTTAAGTTATATTCACAATATCTGTGGGTCACCAACACCACCCAGAGCCTTGTGTCTCACCCCTCCTGCAGAAGCTGCTGGTACCAGCCAACAATTACCCTGCTGGCAGCCCTAGGGGTGTCAGGGGTTGAACATGAGCCAGGGATGCCACCAGGAGCAGCAAGGGACCAGGTTTATCCAAGGGGCCACTGCTGCCACCTGAGCAGGTGTGGGACCATCCTGGGATGGGGCAGGGCTGGAGATCAGCTGAGCTGAGCTCAGAGGGGCTGCTGGGCAGGGCCAGGAGCATCCTGGGCTTGTGCCAGCACTGAGAGAGCCAAGGACAGGGCTTCCCTTCATTTCTGAGCTGAGGTTGGAGGTGGCATGGCAGGATCTTCATTGCCACCCCAAGGAGCCAGGAGTGCTCACAGTGTGGGCTCCTAGGCTTGCTGCCCTTCACCCCAACCCTTCCCTGCCCTTTTTTCCATCTCTCCCATCTTTTTCCTGCTGCTCTTCAGCTGAGGTTTGTGGAGGCTGCAGCTCCTGGGAAGTGTGGAGGGTGCGGTGCTCCATCGCTGCGCAGTCTCTGGGAAAAGTTCACATTTAGTTCTGCGCTTCAGGCCATTAGAAAAGGAACAGGCAATTATGCACTCGTGTCTAAATATATTTCAGAGTGTAACATATGTTTTGTGCAAGTCAGTCTTGTATACTAATTTATTATTTTTATAACACTTATTCATTTAGGATTTTAAATAGCTTCGTTTTGTAGACCACGTTACTTTGCGAAGAAGAGAATAAATTTGAGAAGAAAGTAAAGTAGAAGCTGCAAATCTAGAATATTCTGCATCAGCTTATTTACTAGAAGAGGGAATTGTGTGAGAGGGTAAGCTTTTTTCCTGGTTTGTAGGAAACAAAGATATTAAATAGTAATTATATGTGAAGTGCAGATATCAGCTGGGGCAAGTAATACTTTGATATCTTTATTTCATCAGTCATATAGTTCATTCTTTCATTTCCTTTGTGAAGCAGGGAACATACATTATATACCATAGCACATGCCACTGAGACAGAAAAATCTGATCTACTTTTAATTTTATTTTGCTCACTCAGAACTTTGGCTCCTTGCCTCTCTTGGGGAGAAAAGAAACCTCACGAACAACAACAGAAAGTTTTATTCAAATCTTGGTGAGCTTTTGCTGAAATCACAGATGGATGATAGGTATTGTGTGAGGTAGGAGTAAAAGGAGGGAACTGCTTTTATTTAGATACAACCTGACCAAGAGAGAAAGAAAATTGTGCTGTTGGTTAGTCCTTATGTAACAGGGAGAGGAGTGTTCTTATTATGTAAAGACACCATTGGTAAAATTACTGATTGTCTGTTACTATTAAAGTCACAGAAAGTCAGAACCACCCTAAATTAGGAGGTAAAAAGGCTTAGAAAGAAGCACCAAGAACGTTTCTAGCCCCTGCACTCCCTAAAAGCAGGAGTAAGTGGGTGATGGGTGCAGAAAAATACAGCAAAGCTTTCCTGAGGCATGAAAGTTTCAGATCTCTGAGATCACAGGGAGTGTTTGAAAACACCAAATTGAGGAAGCATAAATTTAAAATTGCTTCTTTAGCTGAGATGAAAACAAAGGGCTTCCCAAGCAATGTTAACAAACTGAGGAAGCCATGCTGGAAATGACTACACTTGTTTTTTCAAGCCCTGCTTTCTGTGTGGAAGGAGAAGAGGAATCTCAGACACGGCAGAATGGGCTGGGTTGGAAGGGAGCACAGCTGGGCCAAGCTCCCATCCCCAGCAGGGCCATCCCAGAGCACACAGCACAGGATTGTGTCTGGAATATACCCAGTGAGGGAGACTCCACGTGTTCTCCAGGCCATCTGGTCCATGCTTGGTCACTGCACAGGAAAGTTCTTCCTTGTGTCCATGCACAACTTTCAGAGCATGAGTTTCTGTCTGTTTGCCTCTTGTCCGCTTGCTGGGCACACCTGGGCCATCCTCTGACACTCTTCCCTCAGATGTTCAAGACATTGGAGAGGTTTTTCTCTCAGTCATCCCTTCCTCAGCTGAACAGGCTCTTTGCAGGCTCAGCTGGTGCAGTACACCACAGTAACCACACCCTAAGATAAACGATGCTCAGAAAGATGAGGGAAAGCTTCATAACCTGATTTTTCTATTTCACTAATAGCATGGGCTCTGCTTTTATTCAAAGTCTTAGAGGAGTTCTTGTCGTAGACATCTTTTATGAAAAATCCTTTCCTTAGGATTTTTCCTCCTGAGAAGCTGAGGAACAAAATGTAAACATTGATTATCTGCTGTGGAATGCAACAGATGCATCTGTGATTGGTCTCATGTGGTTGTTTCTAATTAATGGCCAATCACAGTCAGCTGGCTCAGACACAGAGCCAAGCCACAAGCCTTTGTTATTCATTCTTTCCTATTCTATTCTTAGCTAGCCTTCTGATGAAACCTTTTCTTCTATTCTTTTAGTATAGTTTTAATGTAATATATATCATAAAATAATAAATCAAGCCTTCTGAAACATGGAGTCAGATTCTCGTCTCTTCCCTCATCCAAGAACCCCTGTAAACACTGGCACAAGTTCTCACCTCTTTACTACTTAACAAGACAAGCAAAGCACCCAACCAGCTCCCTCCCTATGCCCGGGCCAGGGCTGTTTTTGGTAATCCCATGGCTTAGGGGTCCCTGCCACTGTCCCAAATTGGGGAGCTGGTGGAGGAGCTGGGTGGGTGAGCTGCACTCTGAGCCTGCCCGCCCCTGCTCTCTCCCTGCCTGGCAGGCTGCCCTGGGGCTGCAAAGTGCTGAAACTCTCTGTAGATTACTGATCCACTGAGAACTCTTCTTTTTTCCACCCTAAAGCTCAGACCTGAGCAAGCAGCTCCTTAGGAGGAGGTGAGGAAGGCGTGTGCTCCGTGATTTAATTTAATTACACCTAAGATGATTAAGGATGTTATCTCCATTTCCAGGGGAAATGAAACATTCAGCCAGCATCATGTCAGAAGGCTGGCACATCTCAGTGCTGGCTGCTTTCTGAAGAGTCTGGGGCTTTCTTCAAAGCACAGGCTGACCCAGAGAGTGGTTTCTTGGTGGAACTTCTTTAAAGGCACGAATTGAAACAGAGCTAAGAACAACTAACAGGGCTCTGAACAAGAAGGGCTGTCACAGACATATTTTCTGAAAAATCCTTTCGTTAAGATCTTTTCTCCTGAGAAGCTGGGAAGCTGCAGCTTCTCCATGTTTTGCTGCTGTGGAATGCAATTTAGAGAATTGTTTACCCAGCATGTGAAATTGTTTTTGCTTGATGACCAATGACAGCCACCTGTGTCGAAGCTGTGAGCAGCCACAATATTTTATTATTCATTCTATTCCTTTCTATTCTTTTCAAACCTTCTGATGAAATCCTTTCTCTTTCTTTAGTGTGGTTTTAATATATCATTGTCTTTTAATATAATATATATCACAAAATAATAAATCAACCTTCTGAAACATGGAGTCAAGATTCTCATCTCTTCCCTCATCCTAAGACCCCTATGAGCACCACCACAAAGAGTTTTGTGTTCTGCCCATCACATGTCTGTCCAATTCCAAAAAACCCCATGGATGCCTCCACCCTGTGTGAGAGCAGCTGTAACGAGGCCTTTGGGATGGCAGGGATGGGAAGATGCACATAAAGGAAGAACAGAGGGGCATAAAGAAAAGTTGTGAGAAGTGAGGGAGGTCATTGCCACTGCTGTTATTGCTTCACTGAAGTGTAATCTTTTGTGATCTCTTTGGAACGGGAGGTAAATAATAAAACACAAGGGAGGGAAAAAAAATTAAAATAAATGCAGCCTGTGAGTGCATGTTAAAACAGATGTCAGATTAAAAATAACTGAAAAAGAAATTCTACTGTAGGGGAAAAGCTGCTTTTTCCTTCAACATTTTATATTCCACCTTCATTAGGCGGAAAGTGAAAGAGCTGTAAAGGAAAAGGGGAACTTTTGTTGTTTCCCTCTGAATGTTAAGAAAAGCCTAATGCAGGCACAGAGGGGAGGCTCTGTGCTTCGTGGTGCTGGAGCAATTCTCAGGCTGAAGCCCAGAAGCTGCAGGGATGTTAAATAGATGCTGTGTGTGCCGAGCCCTGGGACCTGGAGCTTTAAACCTGCAGTGCTGCACATCCAGGTGGTTTCATCCTCTCCACCCTCCCTCCCTCAGTCCCTTCAGGGCTGACAAGTCCTCTAATGTTGCAAAGAAATAAACCCTGCAATCTGGTAGGATCACATCACCCAGTAATGTCCCTCTAACTATAGATCCAGGCACCAGGGACTGACTTCAAGTTTCTTCAGCACTTTAAAATGGGTTATTTCAGTGTTTGGTGACAGCAGAGTGGGGAACACCTTCACAGGCACTTATTTTTTTCCCCACGTGGCAGCCTAGACCTCACCCATTCTTGGAGATAGGAAATACTCACAAAATGCCTGTGCCAGTCTGTAAATCAGTGTCACTTCAGGTCTCTTCTGCTAAATGTGCTCCAGAATGGCCCCCAAAAACTCCTGATCTGAAAAACTGCTCTGCATCTGTTTAAAGCTGAAGGAGCTTTAAATAAATAGCTGAAGACATGCTGAGGGTGGACAGAAAGCCACTACATTTCTTGGAGAGCTGGCAAGGCTTGCTTGGCTTGTTCAGGTCAGCCAGTGAAATGGGAACAATCTTTACATGGTTTCCTTCTTTATTTCTGAGTGTGGAATGCAGGTTTAAGTGCAAAAGGCACATCTCTGTGACTAATGCCTCAGCTTCCAGGAAAAGTCAGAAATGACAGATATCTCTGGCTGCTCTTACAGGGTGGATGTCCAACATACTCAAACAACTTGGTGGCATCCAGTGTGACTATATCCCTACAGTGATTGAGAAAAATGTCTTTGCTTTTCTCTACCTGAGCAAATTCCCACAACTCCCATTAGTTTGAGACACTTTAAGATGAGGAGGTGAGGAGGAGGCAGCTGAGGCGGAAGGAAAAGGTTTCCCCAGCGGATTGAAGGCGAAGCTGTTTCGTAATTTCTGAAACATTTCTTAAGCTTGCCCTGACAATGCCAGGTAAGATCCCAATGCACAATCCCTCAGAAGAGCTGCTGATGAGCAGCAGGATCTTGGCACTGTGCTGGCTTGGATTTGCCAGGGAGGAAGGAGCAGATGTGGCTCCAAGCAGTTCCACTCTTACAGTCAGGGTGGAAGGGGAGTGTTAGCAACACAGAGCTGCTTCAGAGTGTGTTGGACTGCAGGCAAATCACACCCAGCATTTCCAGAGAGGGTGGACAGCTATTCATGGCCACTCACTGCATCCCACAGGCTGTCCTTGGAGACACAGCAGGGATTTCCCCAGTAGCAATAATCTCCCCATCAAATCTATGCAGGCAGAGGTTTCCAGGAGGTCTCACCTGTACTTTTCCCTCTGATCTAATTTCATTCACTTCCCACCCCTCCTTCTTTAATCCTCTTGACCTTCTGCTCTGAATAAACAACTAAATGCATAAATAAAAGTTACTTTGACTGCAGAGAAGAATCTATCCACTCCTCATTGAGCATGTGTTCCCTGAGCTGCCTCCTCCAGTGGAAATTTCTTTGTTTAGTGTTAATTCCATTTCATTTTGCTGATGGTGACTGCCATTGTCTCCATTAGAGGGCCTCAGAGCAGTGTGTTACAGTGTTTTAGGATGGGATTTAAACCTCTATATGTACTTTGGGCCTAATTTCCTGCTGTATAGCTCTCCTGAACTCAATGGGGTGTAAAACTGGTGCAACACACAGAGAGAGAAAGAAAAAAAAATTGCTGTGCCTAAGAATACATCAGTGCTTTGGGTTTTGCTGACGAGATTAAGAAATGCTGAGGTGCTAAGAGAGAATTTTAAATACACGTGTGACAGGTGAGGCAGATGAGTAAGTTAATTGCTGCTTGTGTGTTTGAACACAGAGTAATTGGTCAATAGGGTATGTTTCCAGAGAACCGGAGTGAAGTGCATGAGCAAAGCACAAATAGAGCTCTAAATCCTTCCTCAGAAATTGCACTTATTCCAGGCAGAAGTTGGAGCCTCAACCACTTACAGGAGTCATAAACGTTTTATTCTCCATTATGCTCCAATTGTGGCACTGGTGAGCTAATTGCTTGGACTGAAATTTTCTAGGTAGGTGTCTTCCTCTGCTGAACTTTCTCACAAAAAGGATGTCAGAAGATAAAGCTGAATAAAAATAAGGGGTGGGCTGGGAGTTGTCAGCCCACACTTAGAAACTGGAGCAGTTGAGATCTATGAAATTCCAGTGTTTTGGAGCATGAACCTGTGGCAGGGGGGAGAAGGATCCTGCTTGTGGTGTCAGTGTGGCACATAGAGGAAGCCAGAGGGCAATTCTGGCAGGCAAGAGCCAGGCTGGAGGGGGAGAAAGGCACAGGTTAGAGGGGTAAAGGAAACAGGGAATGCCAGAGGGAACAGGTGAAATGGAAGGAAAGGAATGGAGGGGGGAGAACTGCAGAGCAGGAGTGAGGTGATCCAAGAAGAGTGGAAGTGAACCTGCCAGAAACACGTGGAGTATTCCTCATGTGGAGAGGAGGAATACCAGGACCAAAAGGAAATAGATCACAATCAATCTCCCACCAATTTAGTTTTGGGAATGGCTAGGGGACAGACAGGTGGGCCAGGAAACAACATTGACACTGAAAGTGGCGTTTACAAAGGTGGAGATGATTGCATGGGCAATTTAGTCTTCTGTAACTTTGAAATGCTTTGCCTCCAGACCTCAGTATTTATTCCTTACTTCCTGTCACATATTATAAATTTAATGCATCTAAGCAATTAACTTGTTGAAGCAGGGTCCTGTTTGGTCCTGTTTTCACACAGCCCTTGCTGGGATATGTTGTGGTTCTTGGCTGGTGCCTTTGCACATCACGGAGGCAAAAGTGTTGATGGAGGTAAATGTGAATTCCAGCAGTGGAGGAGAATGGTTTGGTACAAGGTGCTGGGTTTGTATCAGGGCCACCAGGCAAAAATAACAAAGGGGGAGTTTAGGATGAGTGCCAACAAGTCTTTATTATCTCAGATTGTCTGGCAGCCCACCGAGGAGGCAGCAGGAGCCCCTCAGCTGGGACCCAACCCAATACAAGGGGGCTCAGAAAGCACAAGCCTGCACAGGGAGGCAGATGGGTCTTGTGGGTCCACTCTGTCTTCAGCTTCTCAGATCTCGTACAGCTTTCCCCAAAAGCCAGCACAAAGGAGTGTCAAAAGACAGAATACATATTCATGGCCATTTCTGGAGCTGCAAACTATGAAAGGAAATCAAGTCGTTCTCATCCGTGGACTGAAATTGAGAGTACACTCTAATCCAAAAGGATCCCAGCTCACAGAGTGGTGTATGAAAATCTTATAAAGCACTGCAACACTCCATAAATAATTTTCAAACAAGAAGCTTTTTGTTTCAGTGATGGCAATACTAAAAAGGGAGAATGGCAAATAGAGGCCGTCAAGAAGAGGCTGAAACACTGAAGCACTCTGTGCTGATGTTAACTTTAATCACTGCAAGAGTTACACCCAGAGTTATCAGTCATTCATTAGAAGCTGCAGATGATCATTGCAGAGGTTTAGATTAACATGGACTGGAGCCTGGTGCTGTGCCAGTGGGGCACCACGTGACGGGCAGCCCATGGAATAAACATTCTGGCACATCAGAGCGCTATAAATCCTCCAAATGAAAGAAATTAAAAAGCCAGGAGCAATTTTGAAAATGATTTATGATTGGAGGTGCACTTAGGAATGCTTTTATTGTCACGGGAACATCTCCTTTCACATCCTTAAGGTGACAGAGCCACTCTGCTCCTGCATTTCCTGGGCTGCCCTGTGGATGTGACACCATGGAAGTGTGCTGGGGGCTTTAGCAGCATCCCCCAAGCTGTGAGGGCTGGATTTGCACAGCCCCAGGGTGGGAGAGCTGCAAATCCATTCTGACATTTTAAGTATGAGAAAAGACACCAGTTGTGGGGTGTTTTTTTTTTTTTTTTTTTCCTTTTACATCTATACCATAACCACGTTCCTAAGTGCACATATAAACATTTTATAACATGGATTTGGAATAACACTTGAAAAATAAACTTAAGAATAGTTCCTAAGCAGAAGGTATTCTTATCAAAATAGCAGTCTGTTGCAAGTCAGCCCTTTGCTCCGTACGTGAAAGATGCAGCACTATCTGTTAGTGCTCTGCTGGTGTAAATATTGCTGAATGTTTCTCTAAAATACAATTCTCCTGCTGATACAGATATGTTTTCTTAAACAAAAAGTGCTTCCACTACAAAGTGAAAGGCCAAACACTGTGGTTTGCAGGCAGAGTGCTCTCAAGGAAGAGCAGTGGCAGTGGGAGTGAAAGCTGGGATATCTGTAATATCCAAAATTTGGGCATGTTGGGTAATGCTGCCCCAAGCCATCATCCCCTGGGCCGTGGACACTTATCTCCCTGAAGCTTTCCTGCCTGGCTTCTGCTCTGGACATGGTTTTCCTGCTTGTCCTTGTGCCTCTTGTTCTTCTGCCTCTTCTTCTTCTGGTGCCTCTTGTTCTTCTGGGTGCTGTGCGCAGGCACCCAGTGTTGGAGTAAATTTGGGTTAGCAACCCCACGTGGTCATTTCTGTCCCCAGACGGGTCAAAACTTTAAAAAAAAGTCAGGGCAATGGTTTCAGGTAAAGGCTGGCACATCTCCCAGTGTTGCCTGCCTTCCTTAGTGATTGTGGATCCCTGTATCGATCTACAAACCTTCCCTCCACATGTTCTCACTGCTGGCTCCTTGGAAAGGGTTAATTTTGCATCTATCTCCCGATCTTTTTGATGTTCCCATCCTGGGGCAGTACAGCAGAACAACTTTTATAACTTGGTTGGAGGTCGGCTCTTCAAAGCCGCGCGGCTCCGGAGCTGCCTCGTGAATCTCTGCGTGTGTTTGCTGAACGTGGCTTTCCCTGTGCTGGGCATTAAACTCCTGCCAGGCTCTCTCACCCCTCTGGGGGCATCCCCAGCCCCAAAGGCAAGGGGTGCCCCCTCCCTGTGTGTCCACACACCCCCTGAGTGCACTGGCAGTCCAGGGAACCCAAATTGCATGTGCAGCCTTGTGGGGTCCCTCTTCACCCTCGTGCAGGGTGAATGTGGTGGGAGCCTTTTGGGGATTGAATGTGGAAGGCTCTTTTTGAATTTACAGGCGTTTATTTACATTTTGAAAGCATCTCTTATTGTGGTTTATCTGTTGTGGTGCTGACGTTGACCCTGGATTTATGGTTCGCTGATTGCCAGTTAATTACATGCTGTTAATAAATCAATAACTTGCTTTGATCATGATTTACTCTAAAACATACAAATTGAGCAGTTTTTCCCTGCAACAATACAAATCTTTCTCTGTCCATTTCTGGGAAATAAACCAATGAAGTTGTAAAGCAGCTCTCCTCTGCCATCCAGCAAATTCAGGCATCTCTTTGCTCCACTAGACCTCACCATGGTGAACAAAAGGGGCAGAATGGGAAAAAGAGGAGCTGGACTCTGAGGGAGAAGCTCCCCATGATAATGAAGGGTACAGCTAAATGTTTCCCAGGGCAGCAATAACTCAGGGTGGGGGAAAAGACCAGCAAGTTCTTGGAACACAGAGAGAGTTCTGAGAGTCCAGAGGGAGTGCAGCTGCCTCAAACCCAGCGAGCACAAAGAGGGCTTTAAACCATCCAGGACTGCTCTGTGCAAAGCCTGAGCTGAGGAACTGCTCACTCACTGCCCTGGCTCTGTGCAGAGCAGGTCTTTGCTCTGTGCATCCAGGCTAGTCTTGATCTCTCTTCCCACTTTACTGACAAGGCTGCTATGGCATTAATATATCCCTATTTAAGGATAAGTAACCTGGGAGAAATTCTCTACCGGCACAGTAGGGTAAGGTTCCTCCCTTTTTGGTAATTTGGATTTGATTTAGAAGTGTTAAGCCATAATTTTAACAAGGCAGATGCTGCCAGAGCTGCAAGGTGCAAGGAAAAGTGTTTTAATCCTTGTGTTGCATTTGAAGCACTGATGTGAGTGGATGCAGTGAAGGACACTTCAGCGTGGATCAGCTCCACAAGGAGTTGTCCATCCTAAGTGGAGGATCATGTCTGAACCCTGGCCTGGGAGCCAGAGGAGCTGTGATCCCACCCCAAACACTCCAGTTTGTATTTCACCACTGGGACATGACCTGGGAAATGTCTCTGGTGTTGGTTTTTGGCTCCCTTTTTCTACCTCTGTCGAGGTTGGGATTGAAGGCACTTGAGATGATAGCTCACGTTCAGACTCAGGTGTTTATTGTTTCTTATCAATGTTACACTCTCACAGCAGGGAGTTCTGCAGCCTTTCATTAGCAAGGCACAAAATGGCCAACTATCTCTTGTTACAAGGTCTCTTAAGGCTAAACTATCCAATTAAGAAATGAGACCTAAATTATTTTCACATTTAACCCAATAACCAATCCCTCGAAGTCTGCACTATGGACTTTTCTGTCCAGTTACAAAATACCACCCAAACCCATGGAGATGAAGGTGAAGAAAGTGAAGAAGAAGGACCAGTCTCTGCCGTAAAACCTCCATCTTGGCTCATATATATTACTATATTCTAAAACCCCAAACTCTTAAGTTTTCCACCCTGTGATATCACACACTTCTAACCAACCACACACCCACAATCCCAGTGCTAGCAATCAATTTTGGAAGCTTCTCCATGCCCTCAGGTCCATTGCACTGCTCTCCTGGGAGTCAGAATCTGTCAGCACAGAGAGTCTGAAATTCCCATCATCCAGACCTCCAGCACTATGGGTTTTCCAGAGGCTCTGCCTGCCCCCTGCCCTATGAAACCTGCCCCAAACCTGCCCATGGAAGGACAGACAGATCTCCACTCACGGACAGAGCTCTGTGGGATGTGTGCCTTGTCCTACAGAGCCTTTCCCTCCCTCCCAACACTCCATCAGGAGCAGGGATGCCATCAGGCACAGTTGTTAATGCACAATGCAAGTGCCATGTGTGACTGCCTGCGAGCGCTCCAGTGCTTTCTGCAAGGCAGATTTAGAGATTTCATTGTAAAGTCCTTTTAAACTCTGAACTAATGGGTAGTTTGGCAACAGCTTCTGCGTATGAAATCGTTATTAATTCCTTTAGTACCATAATAACATTGATTTAGGTGAACTCTTATAAGATAGAAATTGTATAGTATTTAGCTGTAATTAACGTCCCCTAATTAGGAAGTGTTGCCAAGTAGTTTTCTCTGCTGGCTCTGTTGTACTTAAGTGCAGCTGGATGAAAATTAACCACAAAGGGAACAGCTTGTGTTTTATGTGAAGTTTGTCTTTGATTGATTAAAAAACCTATTCCTTATTACTTTATTCGATTATCAAAGAGGCTGCACTGGATTATCAGTGTTACAAAGGGCTTCAAAGTCCACATGCCATAAACTCCACACACATTTGGGTGAGCATTTAAGCCCAGTGACTTATCTGCACATTCAGAAAATTCACAGATTTATTTTGTCTCAATACAACAAGTCACCATAACAAAAGAGAATTGATTTTAATGTGTCTGTCATTAACAAAGCCTAGAGAAATTCAAGCAGAATTAGCACAATTTAATGTCCACTCAGAGGAAAGAGTCATGCACTGCAAGCTGAGAGGCATTTGTTGATGTGAAAAATGCTGACATTTTTGGAAATTCAAATTATAAATGAAATACTGCTGTCAGTTTACTGTGCAACTTGGTAGCATATGGTGCTTCTGCTGGTGGGTGTTATTTCAAAGTTTGCAAATCACACTATGAGAGTGTCCCTCTGGTGAGCTTTTGCAACGCTTAGCAACTGTGAATCAAAAGTGACAGTACAGAGGAAGAGGGACTAAAAAAACAATTTCTCTCTCTTTAAGTTGGTTGAACAAAGTGCACAATAAGTGCACAACATTATGATTTTACAGGGGGGGAAAAAAAAGGAGGCCAACATGCCAAAGCTGAAGGAGACCAGTGCCTCCATTCCCGCAGAATAATGCACAAAGTCTTCTAAATTGTTAAAATAAAAATATGGTTTGTGTCTCCCAGTCTCTCTGACTTTGCTATGACAAGGGAATTAAAGCAACTGGCAGGTACAACGTATAATGATTCACTTTTAGAATTAGGAGAGTTGCTGTAAGACATAATGCAATCCCCTCAGTCGGTCCAGATGTTTCTTTTATCCATCTCTGAAGAAAGTTCCTGTGACCACAGAATAACATTTGCCATTTGAAAAGCATTGTCCATCTGAGGCTGACAACAGAGAGGAAAAAAATCAGAAAAAAAATGAGGTTCTGAAGCCATCCAGCAGTATGGATTCCAACTAGGCTGGTAATTCACAGGCAAGGTAAATTTAAATAACTGAAATATAAAGACATCCTTCACCACAGTTTTCAAGAATCTGCTACCCAGTGACCCCTTTGATGTGCATTTCCACTATCAAGGAGTGAACTTAAAACTTGGATTCGCTGTGGTTTGATGTGACCATGGCTGCTGCTTGCTGCTCTGCTCCAGGTAGTGACTTTTGGCACCAAGGTGGAACTGTGGCTGTGAGGAACAGACCCCATCAATTTGCCAATCAAGCTGGCTGAGAATAGAAAGTGATGGGGCTGTCAGTAGCACTTCAAGCAGAAGCAATTCTAAACTAAGCAATTTGGAAATTTAAATAGTTATAATGACCAAGATTCTCTACGTTGGCCCTTAATTACTGCAATGTCAATTCAGCTGAAAATTGCCTTTCCTAGGTAACGATAATTCTTAGAAAAGTCTTTGCTTATACACCCACCCATGGCACTCATTAAGTCAAGCTCCTTCCTTTTGTCTGAAGAGCTGTCAATTCTATGTGGCATCACCAATCACCTGCCATCTCAGACACCTGCAGGCTGTCTAGCTGAAGGCAGGTTTGCTGTGTCTCAGCTGCAGTGCTCTGCATGGCAGCCCAGCCTGCTGCTGGCAGCACTGGGGCACCACAGGATGGGCTGCTCCACTGAGCAATGAGAGACTCACCTTTGGTTGTTGACATCCCGTGAAGCTGCAGTGTGTGCTTTACATGTGAGAGGGGACCTCTCTCTGTTCCACACACCACATTTCTTGTCTTTCTTTTGCAGCAATCAGCTGTTTCCTATTCATCACTATCACGTTACAACTGTCGGTTCATCTGCACTGGTGGACTATCACAGATATCTTTTATGGAAAATCCTTTCCTCAGGATTTTTCCTCCTGAGAAGCTGAGAGGCTTCAGGAACAAAATGTAAACAATGATTATTTGTTGCAGTGGAATGCAACAGGTGCATCTATGATTGGCCCATGTTGGATGTTTGTAATTAATGGCCAATCACAGTCAGCTGGCTCAGACTCTATCCAAGCCACAAACCTTTATCATTCCTTCCTATTCTATTCTTAGCAAGCCTTCTGAAACTTTTCTTTTATTCTTTTAGTATAGTTTTAATGTAATATACATAATAAAATAATAAATCAAACCTTCTGAAACATGGAGTCAGATCCTCATCTCTTCCCTAATTCAAGAACCCCTGTGAACACCGTCACTGTGGACATCACTTCAGGTTTTCTTTTAACAAGAAAAAAAACATGAGAAAGGAACCAAAGCATCTCCATCACCTGAATGTGTTACCAATGGTTCAACATTGTTGTAATCTGTGTTAGATATTTATATTTTATTTCCCAGAAAAGGCCAGCAGCACCTTGCTGTTGTGGGTGCAGAGCAGAAATGCTTCCTTTCTCTATTCCACTCAACCTGGAGCAGGCTTTGCCTTGTGCCTTGCTATGAGGAATGTGGAATTCCAGGGAAACCAGGAAACAAACACTAGCAGCTCCAGCACACAGTGCAGCTCTTGAGGTGTCCTGTGCAGGGCCAGGAGCTGGACTTGATGATCTGAGGGGTCCCTCTCAACTCAGCATTCTATTCTATTCTATTCTATTCTATTCTATTCTATTCTATTCTATTCTATTCTATTCTATTCCATTCCATTCCATTCCATTCCATTCCATTCCATTCCACATTCTATTCTATTCTAAAGAGGAAATGGACTCCATTTTTGATTTGAAAAAGGGAGAGGGTTTCTCACACTCTGCTTCATTGACCACTACTCCTCTCACCAGCCCTGCACTCTGAATGTGCCATCCTGCACATTCTGTAACAGCTGCATGAGGGTTGCAGTCAAATCCTTACAGTCAGAAGAGTTTCTGTACTAGTTTTGATACAACTTGCTCACTTTTTCACCCTGCTCCTGATTCTTGCCTTGCACACAATGAAATAGGAGGGGCCTTAGGCACTTTAAAAGAAAAAAAACAAAAAAGACCAAAAAAATCAGCCCTCAATAAATCCCCTCAAGGGCCCATTTTAATTCTGCTTATGCTCTTGATGTGCAAGTTCTTACCCTGCTATTCCCCTAGAAGCAGCTTATTTCTGTCTGCCAGCACTGCCAAAGTGACAAAATCCCCTTTCCCACCCACCATGTAATTGCTCTGTTGATGCCCTTCCCACACACGCCTGTAGAAAGAAAGCTCTCACTTTATTTGCACTGCTGAAGTGAATAACATCTCTCTCTTCCCTCCATGTGGCTTTCAAGTTATTAGTTATTTCTGTTCTGGAGCAGCACCCCATCTGAGAGGGGAGCATGTTCCAAGGGAAGGGAAGGGAAGCCAAGGCCTGATCTGCCAGCTCTCATGTGCCCACAGCTCCTGGAGCTGAGGAATTTGGGGCTGTTCAGAAAGGCAGAAGCAAGCATTACAAATAGGGGACATTCAGAGAAAGGGAATAAAATATAAAAATCAAAGGCTGTATTTTAAATTTTGTTTTTTCTTACAGTAAAGGCTATGGGATGCAGTATCTCCCTCTATTCTGTGTTGCACAGTGCTACAGTGCCAATTTCAGATTAACTATTCATTGGAATTGTGTTTTTTTAACTTTCCCAATGCCTCTCACTCTCTTACTCTTCATCATGTAAATTTAATTGTATGCAGAAAACAAAAGTAGTTCTAGAATCAGTCTAAAGTTATGGTTTTCTTTTAATTCCTTTTGGGTTTGTTTATCCATCTACTCTAAAGGTGCACCAGAGATTAATTTCCCCACCTCATTCCAGCTGCCTGGTATATGATTACAGAAAACCACACCACCACTACTAACTAAATCATCAGAAATAATTTTGTCAGCTTGCCTAAGGAAACTGACCCCCAACCTCTTGTTAAAACATCAAAATTTACTGAAGCATGGTTATGTGGATACAAGAAATAGAGTTTCAGAGCCACTCACCTCTAAGGCAAACAATGCTCAATACATTTATTTCTTAATAAAATCTTAAAATAAAATAACATGGCCTGAGATAGAACAAATTTTTGCTTTAGACGTACTAAGTTTTTTCACATAGTTTTGCTCCTCTGTGGTTTGGCAGTCTAAGATTGGTAAATAACCATAGTTATATTGTTAAATAATAGCAGAGCATGGCTGTAACACATCGAGCAGTCAGCATCCCTTTATACGCAGCTTCACAATTTCGCAATGTGACAACTCTCTTTGCAGGGACAAAGTCCTCAACAATGGTCTAAATCACACATTTGTTCTTCCTCTGAGCCCTGGTGGCTGTCAAAACCTGTTGCACTCTGGCAGGGGAGCCTTTTAGGCACATTCCAGGGCTGGCTCCATGCAGACAAAACACATTAAAGGCGTTTTGTTGGTTGAACAAAGTGCACAATAAGTGCACAAGTGAGGAACCTCAGAAAGCTGCTCGTGCCCACAGCAGCTGTGGTCAGCTCTCCTCCTCCTCCTCCTCCTCCTCTGCCAGGCTCAGCAAACACCAGGCCCTGGCTGCAATCAGCTCCTGCTCCTTCCCTAGAATGTGCTCAGGGTATCAGAGAGGCCGTCAGCAAAAATAATGCACAGACCAATGTGTTGCAGTGTGATGCAATATCCTGGTTTTACCAATGTGCCGGTGTTCACAGGGGTTCTTGGATGAGGGAAGAGATGAGGATCTGACTCCATGTTTCAGAAGGCTTGATTTATTATTATATGATATATATTACATTTAAACTATATTAAAAGAATAGAAGAAAGGATTTCATCAGAAGGCTAGCTAAGAATAGAATAGGAAAAAAATGATAACAAAGGCTCTGTCTTGGACTCTCTCTCTGCGCCAGCTGACTGTGTTTGGCCATTAATTAGAAACAACCACATGAGACCAATCACAGATGCACCTGTTGCATTCCACAGCAGCAGATAATCATTGTTTACATTTTGTTCCTGAGGCCTCTCAGCTTCTCAGGAGGAAAAATCCTAAGGAGAGGATTTTTCATAAAGGATGTCTGCGACACACCAAAGTTAGAGAAAAGTGGGGAGAGTCTCATTTCAGTAAGAGCGTAATGGACTTGTCCCTCTCTGGGTATCCAGGCTTTTCTCTGTGCTGCTTCACCATTTCCCTCTGCTCTAGTTATTTCTTCTTAAAGCAGACTATTTTTATTTGGACTCCTATTTATTTAGAATTAATGAGTTAATTTTTGAATCAGCCAAAATATATCTGTGAAGGAGCTGTATTGATTCCTATTGGCTCCCTGGGCTAACTCATGGAAATCTGTTCTGGAGGAGAACCTTATCATGCAACTCAGAATGCTCTTCTGATAGTTCTGCCATGCTAGACACTGGCTGTGCCCTTTTAGGCTTGGCCTTAGTCCCTCACTCTGCTTTTTTATCCCCAACAGGACCTTCTGTCTCCATCTTCATAGCTGCACCTGATTACAACATTTTATAATCAGCCCTAAATTTTCCCACTTAAACCACAGCAGCACGGATTTGTTAGTGGCAGCCTGCAAATAGCAGCCTTTGTCATAAAAGCCCTGCATTAAAATTTTATCTTTGTGGAAATATTTATATTTGGGTTTGGATAAGCAGAAGCCAGTTCTGCTGTGAGTACAAATCAGTGCTCCTGCTGTGCAAATGGAGGGGATGAAAAACGTGAGTGAAGATGAGACTCCGCAGCATGCTCCCCAATGATCTGCAGAATGCCCCCAAAGCCTCTTATTTATTCTAGGCAGTGATTCCAGAGCTGAAATAAAACCATGTTCCTCAGAGTGGCTTTTGACTGGTTCCAAGGTGATATTTCCATCAGCAGTGATTTATTTTTCTCTGCAGTCCCACTGATCCAGCCCTTCTGAGGAACCCAAGAGAGGAAAATTGGGCTCACCCTCACTTTGCCAATTGGGTTTTGCAGTGTTACAGCACTTAAGGAGACTCAGCACATCCAGACATATCTTTTGTCACTGTAAGAGGACTCAGACCTGTGTGTCCATCCCTCAGCATCAAGTGGTGGCATGGTGCCCTTACAGATGTGAGAAT
Organism: Ammodramus savannarum pratensis; assembly: GCA_020466415.1. Lineage (NCBI taxonomy): Eukaryota > Metazoa > Chordata > Aves > Passeriformes > Passerellidae > Ammodramus > Ammodramus savannarum. The sequence goes on along the minus strand of JAHXMQ010000028.1, from coordinate 8,553,753 downwards.
GCCATAAGAGCTGAGGGTGAAGGTGGCAGCTCTTCTGAAAAGCCAAGGAGAGAGTTGAGCTGGGAAAAGAGGAGAAAAAGGGAGCACAACAAGAAACATATAATCCATGCAAGAGTATTTGGTATTTTGGAGTGATTTTTTTACATTGCACGGATTTTGCACGGATAAAATACAGAAAGAGCTGGGAGAAGGGCCTGGTGGAACACACCTGCTTCACTTTGCTTTGCTGGGCAAGAGCCTGCTCTCATTTAGGAGCCAGGCAGGAGGCTTGGGAAGGCACAGGAATGATTCTAACTCTGACTACAGGAGCAAAATGCATCCCCCTCTGCTCCTGCAGAATGTAACCCCTTCCTTTTGCTTTTAGGGTATGCTACCATTGGCTCCAAACTCGCTCTGTTGTGATTTAAATCCACGGTTCTGTAGGGCAAAATTTGGCTGGTGCTGCCCTGCGCTAATTTAGGAGGAAAAGAGGGGCCTCGCACATGAAATATTTCAGGTACAATCAGGAAATTGTGGTTACAGATGCAATCCAGGAGCGTTTTGGGTTGGTAACCAAGGCAACACTTCTTGCTTCAAGACACACTTTTCTGTTGATAATCTATTGTAATGCCAGTAATTGCAGCTGACAAGGCTCTGTTTGTTGTGAGAGATAATTAGCACTTGAAATAAAGTAACAGATTTAAATAAATTGGGGGGAACTGAGTGGTGTGACCCGATCGCTTTAGAAACAAACAAGAGCTTTGGGGGGCTCCACGCTGTGTGATGCTTGTGGTGGCCTCCACAGAGACTGAACAATACCAACATTTATTAGCAGTTGTTTAATTGGGAATTACAGTTGCTTTCATGATGAAAACAATTTTTCTCTTTCTCATCCAGGTTGTATTTACATTATAAAACATGTTTGAAAAAAAAAATAAATGCGCACAAACACCTCTACTTACCTTACCAAATGAAACTACTGATATTTTCCTGTGCTTGCTGTTTTGCCTAGAATTTGGGTTTGTTTTAAAATAAGTAGTTTCTTTGACAGTTTAAAGAGTTTCAAGACCCCATGGAGATTCTGCCCAAGGGTGTGGAGGGACCATTGTTCATTCAGGTGTGTCCCTAGGGTCAGCTTCAGTTTGCTGCCACTTTGTTCATGGCTTGGATTGTTAACATGGCCCTTGTTGTTATTTTGGTGTTGTATCCAAGGCTGTTGCCTGGTGTCAGTGGCAGAGGATGGGTTAGATGTGGGTGAAAGCCACAGCAATCCCCTTAGGCTGCACTAGGAAAGCCAGTCTAGATATTGTATTTGCCTTTCTGTAATTGTGAGACACAACTCCTGGGCTCAGTGGATAGCAAGAAGAGGAATACAGTGCTAATAAACCATCAGTGTTTTACATAAACTTGTGGCTGCTGAAATGATGATGCCTTCATGATGCATTGACACGTGTGCCTGCATGCAGCCAAAACCAACCTGGTTATGTGATCCCCTTTTCCACAGTGCCTGAGCATCATTTCCACAGATAAAGAGAAAATGAGATTTCCTGACAATATGAAATCAGCTTGTTTGCAAGACAGGAATGAAGGCTCAGGCTGCACAGCCTTACCCAGGCTCCCAGGCAGACACAAGGCAGGGTGTGGGAGGCCCTGGCAAAGGTTGCCCAGAGAATCTGTGGATGGATGCCCCATCCCTGGAAGTGCCCAAGGCCAGCCTGGATGGAGCTTTTGAGCAACCTGATCTGTTGAAAGGTGTCCATGCCCATGGCAGGTGGGTTAGAACTGGATAAACATTAAGGTCTTTCCCAAACCAAACCATTCTGTGATTCTATAATCAGTGAACTGAGCCATGCCCCACAAGGTCAACAGGAGCAGCTCAGCCTGCCACATCTGTCTTCTGAAAGCCAGGCTGGGATGATTCATCTCCTTCACAGGATCTCACCAAAACTGTGAACCCTTCTGGCCAGGACATGATATCATATCTACTGTCATAACAGAGGCTGTCACACAAATGAATTCATCTCAGGGCTGGCCAGAAGGCAAAATCAGTCCCCTCTTGAGTTTTAGTCATGTTAGATATCACATGCCTAACTCTGGCTTGTAATATCATTTCTTTCTCTAATGCTTCATGAGAGAGACAACATCTCTGTTATCCTCAAGACAACAGCTGCATTATTCCTTCAGCAAACATTAATCAACAATTCACATCAGCATCACACATCTCTTGTACATTGCTATTCACAGCCCGTGGCAGGCAGGATAGTGATATCCTCAGGGGTCCAAAGCTGCGTTATTACTTTCTTTCTGAAAGTGAGGCCTGTGGTTAAAGACACCTGAACTGAGTTTCCTGCTGTTTGCTGGCCTCTGCTGAAGTACAAACACGGCTAGCAGAGGACTCCACACTGAAGCCCAAGAGATTTTCTGCTTCCAAGGTGGTCAGGCTCTCCCACAGGAGCTTCCCCACTCCCTGTTTTCCATACAGGTTCTCCAGAAGCCATCAGAGAAAGGTGCTGTGGCAAAACTACAAGCTCAGCCCATGGATTGTAAGTCATCTTTGGTAATCAGGAACTGAGCTCCTCCAGGCAATGATTCTGCTTTCTAAACACTCTGAAACAAGCAAAAACGTTGCACTTATAAGTTATTTAAAAACCCACAAGAAATAATGAACTGCAGGAGTTCCCCAGGAACTCAAAATTGCTTACAATTTGTGGTGTGTGCAGCACCTTACCACAAATCCCATCCCAGCCCTGGGTCTAAGTAGCTCATAAAAATGGCCTGTTTATTTTCCAAAACGATCTGCATAAAAAAGATTAAGCTTATTTATTGTAAAAATTACCATCTTGCTGAAGCAGTAATGACTATATCATGGAGGAATGCTCTTCCCCTGGCAGTGCTGTGCAAGGAGACCTGCATTTATGGTCTCCTGGAATAAAGCTAATGCTCACAAGGTTCCTCTCTTGTGCACCCACAGCTAAATCCTGGGATCTGGCAGATGGTGTGTGTGTGTGTTTCCTAATGCAGTGCCTTGTGTGTGTGCAGTTGTCACCATTAAATAATAATTTCCAACATCAGCTCGTGGAAGGGGAGAGCCAGGGCCACATTTCCCCTCGCAGGGAAACCATCAAACCCAGCCTGTGGGTAGGTGGAGGAGGAAGGGAATAAGGAAATAAGGAAATAACTCCCACAGCACCCCATGCCCTCTGCCCAGGGAGAAAACAAGTCCTGCTGTACGTGGCCAGCCTGTTTTTAAAGGTAAATAAAAACCTCTCTGCCCCCAAACTGGCAGAAAATAGGGTCCCAAAACACCTGAAGTTAAGTAATTTATTATTTTGTGAGAGGAGTCTGACCTTATGTATTTGGGATTTTCCCTGCTTTTCATGGTCATCCTCTTGATGGAGGAACTGGGGACATCTGCAGGAGAAGTGCCTGTGACATGAGGCAATTTAGAGTTATCATCTTCTTAAGATAAATGCAACAGCTGCTTGTTATATTCCTTTATGGATGGGAGACAGAATGATAGGTCTCTGCAGATATTCATTCTTTCCTTGGCTTAGGGAGAGAATTAAGTTGTTGATTACGCCCAGCAAGAAACATCACTGTTCAAACTGAGGACAAATGTGGCTTATTTTAAGGGTAGGAGTTTAACAATTCCACTATTATCCTTCACTTTGCTGTGAAAAAATCCTTTTGCGAAGGGTGCTATAAATGACTTGAACAGATGAAAGGCATTTAGCCTTTATTTCAGACTAAGAATTAGAATGTGAAATCCAGAAAAGCATCTTTCATATTTGAGTGTGCAAGTTAAACAGGGAGAAGCTGGAGCTATTTGCCTCTTTTGTGTGAAGAAATGCAAGGAGTCTTTGGCTCCTGGTTCCTGTGGGCAGGCAGGGCTCTGGCCCCAGATCTGCCTCCTGCTTCTCCTGCCCATTTCCCAATAAACAGGATATTTCTTGGGAGTAGAGGGGATGTGGACAACACCTCCCTGCATCTTCCTTTTCTGTAAGATGGGACAGTAATGCCTGGTTTTTCATTCTCTTCTCTTTCAGCTTCAGGGAACTGATAATTAAAAACAGGAGCCTGTTCTAAACTTTGCAAAGGGCCTCCACCTCTTAACAAACAAATCACTCCTCCTCTAGCTTCAGGATGCTAAAATCCTTTTTTTGGCTTGAAAAATGGAAGACATAATTTTCTGGAACACGTGGGTGACTAACTCGGTATTTTGCTTTACATATGTGAGGAAAAAAGAAAAATTTCACCTTTAAATTTCACATCATATCCTCTAATTAAAAGGCAAGGTGAGCTATTGCCACAGGAAGCTCATAAAGACAACAAACTCACTTTTAATTTTTTTTTCCCAAAGTTTACATTATCATAAATATTCATGCCATACTCCCGTCACAGTGTAACTGCTAGAGAACACACTGTAATCTGTTTAAAAAGAACATGAATCAGACTGATAAAAATAATTGGTTGGATTCTTCTTTTAATTTTTTTTAATGTTTTAAATAAAGCTGTCAAAGGTTCCTGTGTAATGAAGAGCTTTGTTGTTATGACAACTGCCTATTCCTTTTCCTTTGAAGAAGTCTGCAATTTGATAGGTAAAAGCATCAGGAATAATTAAAAAAAAAAAAAAAGAAAAAAGTAAGTGATGAAAAACATCTGTTAGGACAAATCCCCACCCAAAATCTTAGCAATCATGTCATTAGTGGAGTGACAAGCTTCAGGTGGAGTGTGCTCACATCAGCAAGCACAGGGGTGCTCAGCAGCTGCTGGGGGCTCAGGTGACCCCTGTCAGAGAGCTCCTCTTTTTGTCACACGCCATTCATGTGACTGTCTTCCTCTCCAAAATCTATTGTTATCAAAGAAAAGGGCCCTTTCAGAAGTTCTGCTTCCTCTAATGATTTATTCTGCTGATCTGTGTCAAAAGCAGCCCTGGTTTCATACAGGGCTTTCGGCAAACCGTGGCCCTGGTGTCTCCTGCAGCACAGCCCCTCTCCTGCAGCTGTGGCATGGAAAGGGACAGCAGGGAAGGAAAGGGGACATTGGGAAGAGCCCTCTGGAGAAGGTGAAGCAGTGCCCAGAGCAGGGGCCATGGCAGCATCTGGGGCTGGCCACTCAGGGGTGGTGGGGACACTCACACAGGGGTGGTGGTGACAGCCACACACACACAGTGGTGGTGGTGACACACACAGTGGTGGTGACACTCACACAGTGGTGGTGAAGCCATAGTGAGGGTGGTGACACACAGTGGTGGTGGTGGTGACACTCATAGTGGTGGTGGTGACAGCCACACTCACACAGTGGTGGTGGTGGTGACACTCACACAGTGGTGGTGACACTCACACACTGGTGGTGTGGTGGTGACAGTCACATTCACACAGTAGTGGTGGTGACACTCACAAGTGGTAGTGGTGACACACTGTGGTGGTCGTGACAGTCACATACACATAGACTGTGGTTTTTGACACTCACACAGTGGTGGTGGTGACAGTCACACTCACACAGTGATGGTTGTGACACACACAGTGATGGTAGTGGTGACACTCACACAGTGGTGGTGACAGCCACACTTACAGAGTGGTGGTGGTGACACACACTGGTGGTGGTGGTGACATTTACACAGTGGTGGTGACAGCCACACACACACACAGTGGTGGTGGTGTCATTCACACAGTGATGGTGACATTCACACAGTGGTGGTGGTGACACGCACACCCCACAGTCCTTGAGACACATCCATCAAAATTGATTCTGCAGCCTGGGATTTCTGCGAGACACCAGGGGAAAACACACCACCAGAACTGCTAAAAACTTGGGAAAGTTTTCCCCAAAGTGATTTTTTTTCCCTCCCTTCCTCGTTGACATCCCCTGGGCTGTCCTTCCCAGGAGACATGTGACTGTCAGATTTTAGTCATTTCTTATGGATGATAATTAGTCTGCTCCACTTTGCAAACTGTGAGGCTTAACCCATGGATGCAATGTGACAGAAGGGATACAAACACACACTCCTGGCTCTGTAGTGCTAATAAACCCGAGTTTGGCAATAAGTTACAGTGATACATGCTGCTTGGAGGCTGGAATGGGGAGTGCCAACATTCCTGCTGTGCTTCTGACTTCATGAGAAATGGGACACTTTGCAGTAATTTCAGCCTCTTTGCATGCCAGCTCGGATTGCCAGGCACACCATGGTCTCGTTTTGCTGTTCTTTGCAGCACACTCTGCTCTCCATCTCTCCATCCTCTTGGAAATAATCCAGGGCTTTTAAGCAGCTAAATTTTAACCACTGTCTTGCCTTGCCACTGGCATTGAAGAACCTGGATCTTTCACGTTATCTCTTCTTAATACCTCTGTGCTCCTCATTCATTCAGCCAAGACATCCCTTCTGAAAGTGAAAATTTCAACATCCCTGCCAGGAAAGGTTCTTGAATGCTGCCCTTTTCTATGCAGAGACATTTCAGACATTTGAGAGAAGACAATCATGCTAAGCAATGGCAGGATTTGGAAACAAAAGCATTATTTCAGATGGTACAACTGCAGACTTTTCTGAAGGTGCTGTAGGAGTCTATATTAGCTTAAAAAAAACACAATATTTTTTTCTTTTTTCTTTCTTTTTTTTTATTTAATTTTTTTTTCTTTAGGCCACAAACGCCTGGAATTCCCACGTTAAGGACATCTGAATTGCCAGGCAGGACACTAGGTGGTGCTAGGACAGTGGTTTGTCAGGAGATTAAGCAGGGAAATTCTGGGTGGAAGAGCACAGTAGGTTGCAAATGGTTACTTGCCAATAAAGCATTTGCTCTGGTACAGCTAATCCATTACTGTGTGTCTGTTAGGCTAACCCACCTGACTGGACACCATTAGCTGGCAGCAGGAACACCTAACGCTGCCTTTTGCCAACCTTGTTTCCTGTGCATCTGCAAGCTGTCAGAGGCACAGGGCTCCTTTCACAAATCTGTCATTCCTCCCCTCCTTCTCCCATCTCCTCGTGGGAGGAAAGCAGCCTGGCTGCCTCTGGAATGAAGAGAGAAAGAGGATCAGGAAGTTTCCCTGATGCTCAGCTGGGAGGAGGAAAGTGAGCAGGGTTACTCTATGGTCACCTCCTCACCTCCTGGCTCATCCCATGCAGCTGAACGTGTCTGGGAGCTGATTTTGTTTTAAAACAACAATTTCCCACCATGGACCAGAGTTATTTTTTTGGGTTGGGTCCCCCACCCAACCCAGCACAGGGCCAACTCCACTTAGTGCAAGTGGCCAGGAAGGTGCAGCCAAAACCACCTTGGCAACCTCTCCTGGTAAAGAAGGGCCCAGAAACCACAGAGTCACATTCCAAACCAACAGTTTGTGTTGAAGGGATCCTTAGGCACATCTTCAACCAGACCAGGCTGCTCAGAGCCACATCTGAGCTGAACATTCAGGTTTGCTGGGGGTGAGCAGGACTCAGCTCTGCTCCCTGCTCTGCTGAGCATCCCCAGTGCAGGACAGCAATGCTCAGCGCCCCACAAGCTCCCCACTGCCCTGGGAGCCCTGATTCCTTCACAGAGCTGGCACAAACCCCCCTGCACCTGCAGGAGAGGGGTTGGTGATCCAGACCGTGGCAGGGTGAGAAGGAACCCCACCAAGTCAGACTGAGGAGCCTGTGGTCCCAGAGCTGTGAGTGAATCTGGTGACAAGAGGAATAAATAGCACTTAGAAACCAATTAGTCATTTTGATGTGGTTTTGACACCCAGCCAGAGTGTTTCTCCTCACTCACATGGGTGACAGACCCCTCAGAACTCGTCTGCTCACCCCTCTCCCCCAGCCTCCAGGCAAAATTCACCCCCTTATTTACAGACAGCAAATTAGATTCATTCCCTGGGGTCAGGCAGGTGCAAACTGGACATAGCTTGGCTGTGTAATAAATCCAGTCAGAGATACAGAAGAGTTTGAAAGAATTAATCATGTAGGCTTAATGGATTGGCTGAAAAATTCAGGGACCAAATTGTTTTTCATGTTTAAAGTTACTTCCAAGCTACAACAATTAGGTTGTCTCTGCTTCAGTCTAAATCCTTTTACTCAAAACATTGTGAAAGTAAATGGGCTCCTGCATTTGGTGCCTTCTATTTTCAGAGAGTCTATTTGGAAAATCAGGACCCAGTTTAATTCAAATTAAAAAAAAACCAAACCCAAAACACCATCAAAAAAGTGAAGAAAGCCTTAAAGAATAAAATGCAATTTCAGAACAACAAACAGCACACAGCAAATAAACACTCTTGTGAGAAGTGCAGTAAACCTAGAGTTGATACCTGGCTTAAGGTACCAGTGCAGGGCCTATTCCCATTAACCAGAAATGCATTACAAAGAAAGGAGCTGGTTATCATCATCATCATCATCATCATCATCATCTTCTTCTTCTTCTTCTTCTTCTTCTTCTTCTTCTTCTTTTGTTTCTTGTTTTCTTTTTTTTTTTAATGACAAAGCACACTTCATAGCAAGCAGAAAGATTTGGGTAACAATGCTCCCATATCTAGTCTGGAGCAGGCAAGCAAAGCTTTGAAAGCACATTTCTAGGTAAGTGTACCAGGGTTGTAGACAAAAGATTGCTCTGGACACACAATGAAGTCCAAGATTTTCCTCAAAACCTTTCCTTTTTCTGAGTAGCCTATAGATAGGTTACTCAAAACACTTTCTGAGTAGTCTTGGGGCAGAGTGGAAAGACCTGAAAGCTCAGAATTGCAGAATAACACTGTCAGACAGGAAAGGCAAACAACAAATGCAGCATTTTTGACCTTTTTGTGCTTGTGCTATGCACAGCATGACACCCATCCCATCCTCATCCATCAGGGACCTGTGGCAAGGCAAACATCCTGCAGCAGATGGGGCAGGTTCTGGGCTTTGGCATCAGGCTGGGTCTATCCTGCCCCAGTTAACCAGTAACCATCCTGCCCCAGTTAACCAATAACTGAGTGTGGGTGGGTGTTTGCAATGGCTCTGTGAGCAGCTTTCCATGGATTCCTTGCTTTTCCCCACTCCACTCTTTCTCTCTATTCAGAGACCTTTCAAGACAATAGTTTATACACATTAAAAGTGAATTAAAAAGAGAAAAACCAACAAAAACCCAACAGTGACTTTGTGGCTATTTTGTTATCCAAACGAGCAGTCCCTGATGACCATCTTGTTAATGCACACTTATAAAATATATCACCCCTGCTTGGTGGATGTAAAATTAACCCAGAGATTTGTGGGTCCTGGCAGCTGCTTCTTGCTCAGCAATGCTCATGCATCTTGTCACAAATATAAAATGTAGATTTTCCCCTTTTTTTTATAAATATATAAATATTTCCAGCTTGGCAAAGTGATTAAAGGCAGAGTATATCCATCTTCAACTATCCAAAGGTATAAAAATGAAAAAGGGAAAATATTAGCAATAATTCACCAGGTCAGAAGAGCCAGATATGATTATAGTTTTTAGCATTTGGGAAAAAAAAAATGTGCCTAGCCTGGAAAGTCCTGGTCACCTGTGACTTCAGGAACGTGTAGTAAGGACCCTGTCCTCTTGTGGCAGCAAACCAGGGTGCTCTAAGTGCCCTTATGAAGAGGAAAATGTGGGAAATGAATTTGTAGAGAATTCTCAAAGCCTGTCAGAAGATTAACACAGTGTGCATCTGTATGTAAACTTTGAGATGAGGAATTCTGACTTAGAAATGCCGTGGAATAGGACAGACATTGCTGAGAGGGAAATGGAGCTAGAAACAAGTTTCAAGGGATGGTCTTGTAAATAAGACTGGATACTTTGGAGAAATAGAACTGTGAAAGATTCATTGTGGTAGGACCCATGAGGGGTAATTTTAGATGATTGGCTTTAAAGCATTTACAGCAAAGGCTGATACACCAAGAAAGACAGTGTATTGTAATTAGGAAATAGTCGGCTTCTGATTGTGATGGTGTGAATTATAACATCTGTATTGTCTCACCCTTCACATGAGACTGAAAATAGAATAAAAACTTTTAAAACACCTCTCAGTTGCCCCATCTCTGTGTCAGAAAAAGGCTCAATCCAACAGACATGGCCCATGGGGCAGCTGCCCCATCCCTGCTGCCCAGCCCTGTCCCTCTGACTGGGAGGCTCCCAGGGCTCTGAGGCCACTCTTGCTGCACAGCCACAGATTCCCAAAGTGCTGCAGAAGTCCTGATGCCTTCCTGCTGCTCTCCAGGAAAATGTGCTGCAGGACCTCCCAAGCTTGATGGAGGAGTACAACACACAGCCAGGAGCTGGCTGCTGCTTCTGGCTGGGTGAAAGTGCTGCTGTGAGCGCAGAATTGCTGCATAATCCCTCAAATTAGTCCAAGAGAGGGAGAGAACAAAGATAATGACACAAAACGTTAATGATATTTGAAGTCCTCTTGGTAATAACCGGTGAAATCAATGCAACCGGTGAGCATCAGCGTGGAGTTGCTGAGCAAAAGTTCAGGGCACAAAATGTGGGTCCTGAGGCCTCAAAAGAGTCACTGAAGAGTCACTTAGTGCTGAAATAGATACCCAGCCTGCTGAGTGCATTTACTGCAACACACGTGCTGGCAGCAGGTAACCCTGGCCTTGGGAGGGAGGGAAAATTGCATCCCTGAGCAGCTCCTTGGAGAGCCTCTCTTAAACGCCTGCAATTCCTGCTTGTTCTCTGCCTCCCTCTCAGCGAAAGAGCACAACTGTGCTGTCATTCCAGGGGATATTTATCAGACAAGGGACAGCAAATCACTTTCATTACAGCAACCAAAGGCAGAGCCTGGGATGATGTGAAGATCTTTCAAGTTTAGCAGCAGCACTTGCAGAGGAAGAGAAAGCGAGAGTGAGCTCAGTTTTGTTCTTCTCATCCTGTCATCCCTAACATCCAAGGGCTTCAAGCTTGCTGCAGTCGGACTCTTGAGGACCCCCACAGATTAACATGAAGCCAGAGATGATCAGACAGCAGCCACAGAAGCAGCTGCTTAAAGGATCTTTTCATTTCACCGGGTGACAGACCCAATGTGCTAATTGAAACAATGCCTGTGCCTGCTCCTGCCTTTTCAAACGACCAAAGCTTCATTTCCCACACAGGCACAACAAAAATAAATACAATAAAACAAAAATAAAGTCCTCTTCAAAAGGGTAGCAGTGACCTCCTTCAGACGCACTGGTTTTCATGAAAGGTAAATGTGGCAGGCAAAGTGGTGATGTGAGAGGTTTGTTCCCGGGAAGTGGGGAAGGAAAATCATCACAGAGTTTGTCTTTCCACCAGGCTGATTTCCTTTAGCAGCCTGAATAAGCAATTGGCCACTAGCTGGCTGTGGTGAATTTGTCCCATGTTTGCAAGATCAGTCAGTGAGCAAAGCTGTTTTCAGTTAATAAATATTTGATTTACAAGGTACAGCAAGTAATAAAAAGGGAAGGGAGTTTAGCTGCTGGGAGATTTGTTTAGCACTTTAGTGGGGATAACTAACAACCAGCTTTGGTTGTTTTTTCCCCTTCACATGGCCAATAGGCAACCAACTTTATCAGTCTTGCTGCATTACAGCTGGTAGTGAGCAGAACTAACACACTGAGCAAAACAAGTGGACTGGGACATACACCGTGCCTTGACAGAAAAACAGCTGAAGGGAACACTCTTAGATTCTCCTTTCTTCTTCTCTGCAAGTAACCTGTGATAAATATTGCATTTCTCAGTATCATTGGGAAAAATCAAAACTGTTTGATCCTTTCCATACGATATAGGTAGCTATATTTGTGAGGGAGAAGGGTATAAAGTAGCAGGTACAGAACAGCCAGCAGCATTTTATCAAAGGAGAAAAGACCCCAGAAGACACCAATCAGCCAGCTACACAGTCCTGGGTATTTTGGATAGAGCTGGAAAACAAAGTGGGCATACACACAGAAAACAAGGGGAAAAAAAAACATATTGTGAAGGGGCTGTGTTCGAAAAAGAACCCCAAACCTGCTACAATATAAGAAGTAGCATTTATTTATTTTATTTTTTCACATTTTAATTTCTTCCTAGAAAGAAAGAAGGAAGGTGGGGATGTGGTACTGAGGGCAAGGCAGGGCAGGGAGCATGGGGAGGCCTGAGGGGCAGTGCTGAGGGCAGGTGAGCTGTGCATGCTGGAGGAGCAGAGCTCTGTTCTCAGTGTCTGGTGCACAGAGTGACAGTGGGCACATCACTGAGTCTGTCAGATCTCCAGTTCCCCCAGCTGCACAAACACTGCCTCCCCTAGCCACTGCTCAGGCACATCAGCCTGCTTTGTGCAGGCTCTGAAAGGGAATTTTGAGTTGAGCTGCAGTAACTGAAGGAGCGCAGAATGTTGTTGTCAGAGCTGTGGCTGCTCATTGCAGATCAAGGACTCCACCAAGGAGTAACAGGCTCCTTCCAGAGGCTCGGAACAGCAGAGAGGGATCCCCACAGCCTCACCAGAAATACCATGAGCTGCTGATTTCCAGGATGCTGTCAAGGAGTTTCTTCCCAGTATTGGATTTGTGGGGTGCCCTGTGGCAGGAAGGAATGATGGATTCGACTCCATGTTCTCAGAAAGGCTAATTTATTATTTTATAATACTATATTATATTAAAGAACACTATACTACATTAAAGAATGCTATACTAAACTATACTAAAGGATACAGAAAGGATACTTACAGAAGGCTAAAAAGATAATAATGAAAATTCGTGACTCCTTCCAGAGTCCTGACACAGCTTTGCCCTGAATGGCCAATAAGTCAAAATAATTCACATGAAATCAATGAAACAATCATCTGTTGGTAAACCATCTCCAAACACATTCCAAGGCAGCAAAACACAGGAGAAGCAAATCAGATAATTATTGTTTTCCTTTTTTTCTGAGGCTTCTCAGTTTCCCAGGAGAGAAATCCTGGGCGAAGGGATTTTTCCAGAAAATGTGACTGTGACATTCCCAGTAACTACCAGACAGGACAGAACAAAGTTAAAAAAATTTCTCTGTCAAGCAAAAAGTTCCTGAGTGTTCCAACTTCGCACTCTACCCAACTTCACACTGTTTTGTTCTGCTTTGCATTTGACCCCAGAGAAATTCCAGGTGTTTGCTTAGCAAGAACACAAAGCCATGCCTGGAGGGGAGGGACAGACCACAGGTCTTTCAAAGCAGGAAAATCAACCCTTTTTCTATTCCCTACCACTCTGAGAGTCTTAGCAGGTAGGGAAGGCAGCAAAAGGCATCCCTGGACATCCCCACATTGCTGGGGAGGACACTGGAGCTGTGGTAGGGGCTGAGTGACCCAGGGCTCTTCCCAGCCCTGCAGGTGAGCCCGTGCTCACTTTTCTGCCAGCACGGAAAATCTGCCTTTAAATTCTGTCCCACGCTTCAGGAAAACTTCATGCCAGGAGTTTCATCAAAGCATATGCTTTTGCAAAAGAGCTTTAATGAATCAATGTTTCCTGACAAAAAACAGCCCTTGCCAGGAATCCCGTCCAGCTCCCCTATTCAGTTATCTATCTCTAAAGACCGCAGTCCTCCATCTGCAAAACAAGGATAAGAATTTTACTTTATTTTTATGAAGCACATTAGGATCTAGGGACGAGCAGCTCGCAAAATAAAGAGCTTTTAAAAACTGTTGCTTTCACAAATGGATCTGAGAGCTGCCTCACTCCAGTGTTGGACAATGGCATTCAAATGGGCCAGACAAAGCAGCAATTTTGGCATGAACAAACCCACATTACATTATTTTAAGATATGCAGCCATTCCCCTGCAATTGGAGTCCAAGTGTGATGCTCTGGGGAAAGGAAGGAGCAGGGGGGATGCTGCATTTCTTTCACATGTGCTTTACTTTTTAATAGCTGTTGGGATACCTGCTAAACTAAACTGCAGTAGCTGTTTATTGCAATAACAGCAGCATTACAAAACTGATCAGCTCCATTTTCAGCAACAGGCTGTGCCTCTGTTTGTTTTCCTGTTGAGCAGGGACGTGTCCCAGAGGATCTCCCTTTGGGAACCCCTGTCTCAGCACGGAATGAGTAACAGGATTTATGTAGGCACTGCCAGCTTCTCTCCCTCCTCAGACAGAAAATGGCTTTATCTAGTCAGGTAATGTCACAATAAAGTGGTACAGTAGAAATGTCATCACTGAATGGTCTAAAAGAGACAGATCACCCAATCTATATTTCCACAGGCAAACAACATGCTGCTCTCAACTGGCAGCAAGCGGCAAAGAGAGAGGGGGAAAAACCCCAAACAACCACAATACCAAATTCCTGATGCTAAAAACCAGATTTTAAGGCAAATATTTTCATGAGGGACCAATTATAGCATTATTAAAGTTGGATAAACAGGAATGAGGACAATGCAATGTGCTGATCAGATTTGGAGAATCTATTAGGCTTGCTTTTGGTGAGTTTTTCAAAACAATTCTTGATTTATCATCTGTTAAACCACGCAGAGTTTGAGTTCAGAGAGCAGGGCTGGCAAGCCTCAGCTAACAGCCTTCAGGAGGATGCCAACACCTCTCCAGCACACATGCACCCATCCCACCTTTCCTCTCCAGCTCACACTGGGGCTTGTCCCACTGTATCTGCACATGCTGAGATTATTATGGGGATTATTAATAGCTATTTTTTTTTTTAATAAAAAGGGAAATGTAGCCAAATGGGGCTTTTTTTGCTACACTTCTTGCTTTAATCCCATTTTTCCTGAGGCAGAACCTGGTGGTGGGTACCAAGCTCCCTGCCCAGGCAATGTCCAGCAGTGTCACTCATGGTCACCACTTGCACCTAACCTGGAGCATCTCTCTCATCTCTGTGTCTAAATAAATTACACTGCCACTTTGATGTCTTCATGGTTTTGAATACCTGAATACAAAAACTAAAAAAAACCCCAACCTACAGCCACATTAAGTACACAATGCTGTCGTCACATCAGTGTCCTGAAGCCCCACTCATGATTTCAGCTTGACAAGGTTTCTCAGCCTAAGAAAAGCCCCAGTGGATGTGGTTTTAGAGAAAAGAGCACCATGTAGGGTGCTGTTGGTCTGAGCCACTTCTGCTCTGTCAAGAAAAGACCAATTAGTGCCCCATAAAATAAGTTCCTTCCAAAAAATCCAGACTTTTCTTGCAGCTCTTATCAGTACCTCTGTACCACCCCACCAGTGCCAGAGAGGGATGGGAATGCAGGAACTGGATATGGAATTTAGGAAATGAAGGGAAAGGAGGTGTGTCACCTCCTACAGAGATTTTTGCTTGTTCTCAGAGGTGTGAGTGCTTACAGGCTCCCTGCCCTCACAGGTAAAAGCAGATCTAAAACA
The DNA here is from genome assembly GCA_020466415.1 of Ammodramus savannarum pratensis. NCBI lineage: Eukaryota > Metazoa > Chordata > Aves > Passeriformes > Passerellidae > Ammodramus > Ammodramus savannarum. The sequence continues at coordinate 8,538,503 of JAHXMQ010000028.1, read as the reverse complement.
AAACTGGGTGACTCACTACTGTCTCAACTGATTCAGGCAGCTGTTGTTGCTGATGATATTTTTGCATCTCAACATTCATGAATAAATTCCTTCATCTTAAGCCTTATAAACATATAAGTTCATGAAAGAAATCCACATGCCTCCTTTTATTTTGAGGAGACCAAATAAAATATTTATATCCCTCTGTGTCCCAAATATCAATTACTTCCTTCACCAAAAAAAAAAAATATATATATACATGCAATGTGATTAAAAATTTACCCTATTACAAAGCAATATACAATTAACTCATACATTTCCAGCTTTCCTTGACAGACATGTACTGCACACTTGCACATCCATCCTGTTCAATCCACACACACCATCAATTCAGCCTTTCAGATTTGACATGTGAGTAAAAAATACAGCTATTATCAGACAATGCATCCACATGATCTGCTGACAGCTACAAGCACACACAGCAGCTACCCCTGGAAGAAGTCAGCATCCACTAATGTGTGTAAAGGAACCAGTCTGATTTTCCTAGATTATAAAATTCCTGAAGCACTTAAATCTTAGAATTAGAACTTAAATTAGAACTTAGAATTAGTACTTAAAACTTAGAATTAATTTTAAGAGGAATTTCGACAACTACAGATTCTGCAATGTCCATCTATATTCTTCTCTCTTGTGAGAACTCACGTCTTCCAAAAGAGAATATCCGGCAAAGCCACTTAAAAGTTTCTCCCAGTAAAGCTTTCAATTTTTTTCTCTTCTTCTGGAAGAAAGAACATGAAATTCAATGGCAACATTTGCTTTCGTTATTGCAGTTTACATGTGAGAGATGTAAATTAAAATTTTACTTAGAAATGGTTTTTAAATGCCTCTGTAATAATCTTACAATAACAGCCATGAAAATCAGTGGTATTTAAAAAAATTGGATAAAAAATATCTAGTTAAAAAACCAAATCTAACAAACAAATCCAACCAAGAAATCAATGCTCACAAAGCAGAAACTGCACTGAAAATTTGTGGTGTTGATTTTTTTAAAATCCTGTATTATTCTCAAAATGTTTATTTTTAGAAAGTGTCCTCACTCTCTCTAAAAATTAACTTTAGTGATATTTTAATATTCAGACCTTAGGAGTCAAGAAAGACAGAAATGAAAAATGAAATATGCACAGAAATGCTGTTTAGGAAGACCAGATCCTGCAGCAAAATACAACAATTAGCCAAAATTTGATTTCCAGCCCAGAAAGCTAAGGGGTTATTTCAATTATTATTTAAAATTAAATAGCTGTGCTACAATCATCTGGTCACACTTAAATCAGAATAAATTAAGTGTGGAAAACCTTTCAGAGAAGATTTTTCTTTGTACCAATAGGAAAGGGACCCTACTGCATTCATGTGAAATGTACTGGAAGAGTTACACATTTTTGTCTTCAAAAATGCTCCAACTTCCTAAAAGTAAACATTTTGTTGTTTTTTTTTTTTTTTTTCAGATATTTAGTGACAGATATTTATTTAGAGCCCCCAGGAAAGCCTCCATGCTGCTTCTGTCACTTCTGCTGCCCCCTAAGATGAAATTTCTGCAGTTAACAAGGGCTCAGACTGACATTAGAGGAACCACGGGGCTCTGAAGCAGAGGAAAGCAGGAAGAACAAGGGGAAAAGGAGAAAAATGTTTCTGAGAAAGGAATTCCCCATGTGTGTCTGTTGATCTGCCTCCCTACATCCACCCACACCCTCGGGGTGCTGTGGATTCGGTTCCTTAGCTGTGGATCTGCTGTGGCATCAACTCCAAAATGAGAGGAGCTGCCTGACCTGCTGGATGCTCCCCCTGCCATGGAGAAAGCAGCATTAAAAAGCAGATCAAGGCTCACAGCAGAGGGATTCTGCAGATACAACTGAGCTACTGAAGTGAGGAGTAAGTAAAACTTCTCAAGTTCTCATGGGAGGTTGATTGCGTTCCTCCTGTATTCACTTTTGGAAGATGGCAAGGCTGTCTCCACTTCCCTATTTCTGGCTTCCTACAGCCTCTGCTAATATAAAATAGAAGGACTTCCCATCTGGATGGGTCTTCTGACAAGCAATAACAACATATGACTCGATGATTTCCAGCAGGAGCATGGAAGAATGCACAGTGGAGAAATGTATCTTCGAATTCAGCATTTTTGGAACTTTTTTCCATTCTCATTCTATGAAAAATTCATTTGTGCTATTAAAAACTGCTATGGCGGGATCCCAAAAACCCAAGCCAATTTCATAATGGAAGGCAATTAAGTTGATTGCTGAATGATAAACACCACATCTTTCTTCAATGGGATACTGGTTTTGAGTAAGCAAACTGCTTTTCTGTTCATGATTTTAAGAGAATGCATCGCAAATCTCTCTCTCAAAAGTTCAATGGGAAGCAAACATTGATTAGAGTGTTCTTTAAAATCTCAGCCAATTAAAGAGCTCCTATACCAATGCTGGAGGCAGAAAAAAGGCAAAGTTACTCTCATGCAAAAGTATTTGAATTAGAAAAAGAAGTACCTCTGAATCCTGACCTGTATTTTTACTTTCCAGGTATCTATTTATTTTAAAAATGTCTTCCTCTGGAATTTGTAGGTTAAGACTGGAATGAGGGAGTTACTACAAAGGAAATAATTATTATATAATTATACTTAAACAGCAAAGTTTATTCCTTAAGCAGAAGTACAAATGTGCAAGGGAAGCTTATTGATTTATTCCCTTGGTCCAGCCTATGTGGACTGTATACATTAAGATCCTTTATTCTGAAAAGCAAACCAACTCCCATCAAGAACTGACTCTGCCAACCTAGGAATTAATACAGAACACAGATAAATTTACTGCTAGGCAAACCTGGAAAGAAGAATACAAGATTAAACCTGCAGTAGAGATCGGTTTTGAAAATAAAGTCAGGTAAGAGTTGGGGGCAATAATTATTATTTTCAGATTCCTAGACTGCAGGATTTTTTTTTTTTTATAGTAAAATCATCGATGACAAAATGCCAGACCTTATTTTGGTTTGATCATAAAAATCTAAATTTAGGCTCTATCTTCTGTAAGCCATACACATGACAGGGAAAATGTAGGAAACTTAAAAACCCCAAACCTGATGACAATAATAAACAAAACCTTAAAGCAATTTTAGGATTTTATATGGTTGAAAAATTCAATAGATCATATCATACTATGGAAAAGACCTATTAGACCATCAAATTCCACCTTCAGGCACAGCCTGATGCTCATAAATGACCAAGTCAATCCAGGCAGCAGGATGAAACCAGGTATTAAACCCCAAACAAGGGTCCAGTGCAGTCATGATTCTCATGATCTAAGCCAGACAGCTGAGAGGAAACTCAGATCACATGGAGTGATGTTATCAAATGGCATCTACTGGAGAAGAGTTTTAATTGGTTGGGATACGTGATATTTCTCTCTTGTTTCTCAGAATTCTGATTTTATTGTTTCCTAAGGCACAGACAAGTTCCTGAGGTCAGACACTCTCCATCTGCTGTATTTGAGCAATACACAGAGAAGCCAACCCTGGAATCTTTGGGTGCACTGAGGGAAGCAGCAGTGACACCAAAAAAAGGTGAATATTCTTAGCAAGCTGCTCTTCCCTTCAACTCTCTTATGCACAGGTGAGGTGAAGTGTTGACTAAAAATAATACACTATTAAAAAAAAAAAAAAAGGCAATTTCCAGTTCCATTAGGATAACCCAAGTTTTTTGATACTTTGAGGTGTCAAGTGACAGGAGAAGCTCATTGAATTTTGTATTTTGAAAGAGAGACTAAATAAGAAATATTTTGTGAAGCCATAAATGTGGTCGGGACACGGAAAACAGTAAACAGTGCAAGCTACAGAAACCACTCTTAGAAAAGCCACAGTGAAATATCAGATGACTAAACACAGCAGATTGCAAGGAAGGTATTCCAAGTCAGGAGCCCCAAAGCCTGCATGAGGATAGGAACATTTTTAAGGCAATCTGAGGAGGTTTTTTTTTGGGAAATGCTGGCTTTTAGTGTGCTGACAAACAGGATCTGGGTGTTTAAGGTGATGTTTCACTGGAGCTCGATTTTCATTGAGGCAGCCCAAAGGGACATTTTGGAAGACCAAAGGGACATTTTGGGCAGCCCAAAGGGGCATTTTGACCAGAAGGTTCTGCCAGAGCCATGGGAGTGATCCTGGACCCTCCCCTCTCGTTGAAGCTGAAACCTGACCGTGATGAAATCAAGCAAGATCAGTGCCTTCAGCAGCTCAACTCAATCTTTGAGATGTCTCTTTCAAAAGACAGGCTTCAATTGCATTTATTTTAACCAGCTGCAATCCTCTACAAGCTGCAACTCATTAGGTTTCTATTTGGGCAAAGACTGGGCTTAAGTAATTTGTGAAGCTCTTAAAAGACATACAGTCTGATAATTAAAACAAAAAAAGTGTGGCAGCTTGACATGACTCAGCAGTCAAATATTTTCATTCAGAGCCATTTAGTATTAAAATTCAAACAGACTCAGGTGCCATTAGTTATTTATGAAGGAAAGAATCTCAATTAAGTATTCTTGATTTGCTCAGAATTCAAGTTACAATGAAGCTTTTATTTCCTTTTAATTGTAAGCAAACAGTGTTATTAGTGCTCAAGGCAGACAAAACAGCAGTATTATCCTTATTCATTCACCATTATTACTAAAAAGTAGCAAGAAAAGGCAACAGAAGCCCCCCAACCTCAATCTCTTCCTCCACCCCTCAAGATATCCTTTCTAATCCTATAAAAGCATCTGTCTTTGATTTCAAGTGGAGTACCTGCTGTGCAGGATGCAATGCCAATCCAATTTGCCTGCAACAAAACTAAACGGGTTGAAATGAACTCTGCATTTTGAAGATGTTTTTGTTTAATCATCACCGCCACTCCTCTCTAATGAATACATTAATCAAGCAAAACTTCGAGAGCAAACGGAAAGGCTCATCTCCAGAAATGAAAAAACAAACATCAAAAAAAAAAAAATTAAAAAATCCCAATCTCCACAATATCCGCTGCCACTGTCAAGCCCTGCCTCGCTTCCCTTTGGCAGGGCTGGAAATGCAGATTCCTGAGGGTTTTGTGTTGCTGAGGTATTAAAGAGTCTTTTTTCCCAGCCCTGTGACCGAGGAAGGAGTCAAGATTCCTCAGCTCGGATTCTCAAAGTTGTTTCTTTTTCCTTATCTAATACATTGTCTTTCTGACCCACTGAGATCTGTCCATCTGGTTGGGTTGTGGCACACTGACCACCCTTGGGGTGGTGTTGGCTTCTTATACTAAAAACTATGTGTACTTTATTTACAATAATTTTCCAATACCTATCACCTATGTTAGACAGTCTGTCTCTACTCTAAACGAATCCTAAAGTGTCACCATCACAGCAGAAGATGGAGGACAAGAAGAAGAAGATGGAGGACAAGAAGAAGAAGAAGAAGATGGAGGACGAGAAGAAGAAGAAGAAGATGGAGGACGAGAAGAAGAAGAAGAAGATGGAGGACGAGAAGAAGATGGAGGACGAGAAGAAGAAGAAGGTGGAGGAGGAGAGGACACACCCAGATTCCTCCATCTTGCCTCCTGAACCCCCATTCTAAAACCCCAAAATTCTACTTTTTCACCCTGTGACAAATTCACTATCATTCTACTCAAACCCCTGTGGCTTGTAAATCTTCACACAAAGACGGGAATTGTTTCCATGGGTTAAAATCTAAGGCACAGGTGTTTGTGACTCCATGCCAAGGTCTCTGAGCCCCTTGCCAGGTTCTGGAGCCTTCCAGGGCAGCCAGAGGAATGTCCTGGGTTCTGAAATTTGGGAGACACAGAGCAGCAGCAGAAGGAAGTGGAGGAGGAAGTAGGTGAGCTGCCAGCACTCCACCTGTGGCTGATTAAAGGACTGCTGCTCAGGATGTGCATCCTGAGCTTTCCTGACACCCCCCAGATGTCCAGAATCCCATTTTATTTTAAGGAAATGATAACAGCCCCCACTGCAGCATCAGCAGCATGGAAAGGCCACGTGCATAATGTTTATTCAGAGCTGTGAAATGTGTTTTTTTCAGAACTCTGAACAATTCGTCTTTTCCCCCAGACAGCGGAAGGCACAGGGCTTTGGCCTAAAGACACAGTGGTTTTTAAAATTACACTTTATAAATGCTCATTTCTGACATAAATTCAGTCACACCCAGATTATGATGTTGTTCCATAGTTTTGAAGTAGGTATTGTAGATGAATTTGCAGGGAAGACGAGAAAAGGAGAGAACATCACGGCTTTTCCAGTCTGGTATTTACACTATCTCCATTACCCAGGAAAAATTAGGGATTTGTTGAAATTTAACCATCATAGTACACTGCAAAAAACCAGTTATTTCACAAATAAAGTGGAGGTAATTCAATATAATTTGCTTGAATGTCAAATGCATTTTAGGTATCTTTTTTCCCTTTATATGAATTTGCCTTGTTGAAATTGAATTTTACCTCTTCTACAGAGGTAACATTTAAAATTACTTCTTTCTTGCTTCATCTATGCATCATATTTTTTTCCATATGATTGAAGCATTTTGGCTGGTCACTGCCACCATGGTACCACATGCAAATTTGGGGAAAGTAATTGCTCCACCAAAGTTGCCGTGCTCCTTCAACAGGCTTTGTTCCAGAGCTTTTCCAGGAGGAATTATCACACTGCACTCCATTAAAGGATCATAAAACTTTTAAAGGCATTTTATGATCAGGCCAGTGACCTTTACTAGAGTTTCTGACGTGGCTTCCACAAATTTTATCTCATTATGGATATATCAATGGTAAACAGCAGAGGAACAATCATATTGTTGAAATTAATTTGAAATTTGACAACAAAATAAAGGCAGTCTTTCTTCTATCAGATGGTCTAAGTGAAACATAGTAATATTACACAAAATTATAATAAATTAATTTTAAAATAAGTTAAGATTTTTATGTGCTCTCTCAATCCCTGGAGGGTTCATGCCCTTTTTTAATATTTCTGAAAAAAATGAGGGAGCAGATTTGACCGCACTGATGCAGAACAAAAGGACATTTTGCTGCTCTGATGCTAAGGTCAATTGTGCCATTTTTGGAGTTACCAATAGAGGAAAGGACAGTTGGATCTTCTGCATGGCTATACAACAAATTAAATATATGTATATTAAATTAATTTAAATTGATCTAACTTAATTTAACAAATTAAATATATATATACACATATATACATATAGTACAGATTTAGCAGGACAGGATAAGAAGCATCTCCCATCCTCTGATGGAAAGGTCTGGAATTCACAGCTATGCTATATTGTGACAACCACAGAACAGGTCTATTTTTATTTGTATATTTTAAAAATCTATCTTGTTCAGAATCATTCCAGAAAAAAAAAATACTCAGTTGGGAAAATGGGAGGCTCTGCTTCCTCGATGAGCAGGGACTGAATCTGATCACTGCCAAGTTCAGAAAGGGAAGGAGACAGCTCCTCTCAGCCTCATTACAGACGCCAGATGAACCAAGGTGCACATGCATTATGCATGAGGTAATTTGAAAAAGTTATATAAAAAGTTTAAGTTGTGATTATTTGTCATCACTCTAAAAAAAAATAAAAATTCCCTGTCACCGCTAGCAATAACATTTATTTACCAGTTATTCCAGTGTTATGCATTCAAAAGAATAGCTCGTATTTTCTTTACTCTTTCTTCCAAATCCTCAATTTGAAAAGCAATTAAAAGATATCCCCAGATATTTGTCTGCGAGAGACTCAACTTCCTGATTTCTGCTGCTGATAGATACGAAAGCAACATCACATAAGGGCGAGAAAAAGACGAGAGAAAACAAGTCATCCCAACCTTCTGTCAGACACTTTACAGCATAATGAGCTATGATGAAAAACAAGTCAAACGCTGGGAAAAACAAGAAAGCTTGGAAATTTGATCTCCCTGACGGGATCGGGAGTAATTAATTATATAACCCGTGTGACCACTGGATGTCCCCACTGTTCCTGGAATGAACAATTCCCTGGCAGCTCCAAAAAAAAAAAAAAAACAAAAAAAACCCAGAGTGTGCAAGGACACACGGACACGGTGATGATTCCTACAGAAATTCCAATTGGATTCCGACAGAAATTCCAATTGGATTCTGACAGAAATTCCAATTGGATTCTGACAGAAATTCCAACTGGATTTCGATAGAAATTCCAATTCCCAACGCGCTCAGTGGGAGCAGAGCAGGGACCAGGGCACACTCAGAAACACTCTCTGAGGTTCACCCAGTGCCTGCTGGATGGTTAATAATGCAGCACTGAGTGGGGTTGGGTGACAGATCCTCAGAGGGAGCCAAGAAAGCAGAATTATTTCTGAGGAGATGTAAAGGAAGCCTGGATTAGAGCACGGGGCAGACAAAAAAGGCCCTTGTGCCACTACAGGTGAGAGAAAAGGTGAGCAGGAGCAGGGATGGCAGCACAGGGCTGCTGAGAGCTGCCTGTCAAAAGCAGCCAAAAGAGCTGGAAAAACAAGGAGAACATCTGTAACACGCTGTGGTGCTCTTCATATCAAAGCTTGGAGGGCATTGGTGGATGAAAGCTGGAGAAGGCAAAGGAAAACAAAAACAAACCCCAAAATACCCAGGAAGACTGCTTGCACACATCCTTCCTTGGAGGTCAGGCCAGGAAAGGTTTAAGTTCACGTGAAGCTGTAGAAGCCAAGGTGTTAGCATCAACTCATTTTTATTTATTTCCAAATGTGACAAAAAGCTAGACCTAGTTCTTCCATCAGACAAGACCCAAGTGCCTTGCTTACTGTGATGAAAAGGAAAGATCTCGTCCTGTTTTTAAAGGAAGGAACTTCCTACAAATAAATTCCAAAACTAACTTCAAATCAACCACAGGTCTATTTTGTGGAGTTAGAAAACTCAAGTTCCAGTAGCTTATGACTTATTTCATTGTTGTAATGAGAGGTTACACCACAAAAAGCACCAGATCTCCTGTCATTAGCACAGCTCCCTGATGTTAGATGTTGAACTACAAAGCTATGGGAAGGGCAGCTGGGGCTCAGACAAAATAATATTTGAAAAGAGTGCACTCTGTGAAGGTGATGTGCAGGTTTATCCTCCCTCCTCCATCCAAAATCCCCTTTCTACTACTTGTAGAAACCTGGTCAGGAAAGAGTCTGGCCCACAGCTGGTTTCACCTTGGACTTCAAAAAACAAGGCAGAAGAACCCCATGAGGCAAAGTACTGGCAGAAAGATACTAAAGCCAAATGTAAACTGAAAACAAGTACCTGAATTGAACATTAAACCAAATCATGCCAAACTGGTAATTAGGATTTTGTTTAGCTATTTTTTGTATTCTGATTGGTTACAGAAGCTATTGGGACAGCAGAAACACAAAATAAAGGCATCTCCTTCAGCCTGGGTCCCTCAAAGGCTTTACTCAGAAGGCTTTTGTGTTTTGTCCTTTATTTCTCTCCCCCCCAGTAAAGAATGACTAGTCTGAAACACTGATATTCTTTTGTTCAGATTTCAGATGTTCACAAAACAGAGCTGCTCAGAAAAGGCAGGGGTTTTTAGGGGGAGAGCCCTGGGGGAGGGAAGTACATGAATATATTTGAATAATAAACTAATTTGAGGATTTAATGGTTTGCAATTAAATTAATTAGGCACTCAGGCTTACTGGACAGTGTCTTCAAGCTTGTTCCACTTGTTTTGAAGTGATGTACATGTACAAATGTGCCAGAAAACCTCCATAGCTTTTATTCCCTCCCCTTGATTTCATTTGTACTTTCAGATCAGTGACTGACCATAGTGCAGACACTTCATATGGAGAATAAAATGGATAAAGTGATTTGCTGAGATTTCTCAATAATATCAGTAAAAAATATCGTTACCTGTTAGGCTGACTTCTGGAAGTCACCACTCTCTTTTGCAGCATGTTGTCTGACAGACAGAATTCATTGTGTACACCTCAGCCTCCCAAAAAGTGGAGTTACTATCGTGGCTTTTCATCCAAAGATCTGAGATAGCTTAAAAATGTCAGGGATGCTTTGTGACAGCTGCTCAAATCCTGAGCAGTTTCTTTACAGCTTTTGGCTCTCAGAGAGGATAAGTAACATCTCTAATCCTGAGGCCTGATTGCTTTCCCAGGTGTGAAAGGGAGACTGTGCACTCTCATTTTCAGACTCACCATTGGAAAGCTGGCTCCTCCTCCACTCTCAAACATCACAGCTCCACTTGGCTCCAAGCTGAAGTCAAGTAAGGGGGCCCAGCACTCTTCAGTGCTCAGTTTTTGCATCTTAATCAGCTGCTACAACTCCATAGGCCTTAATTATGGCTAACTTGTCAATTTAGGAGAAAATAGTAGCAGAAACTTAATTGCAGCAAATAGTTAAATTCCTTCGAGCCAAATATTTTGGACACAAAAGTTCAAGATCACATGCAGTCTCTTGGACCTAGAGCCCAGAGAAGGAAGAGTTTAATCACACTCATGTAAGCAAAACAAGGATTATTTAGGGTTTGCTAAGGATCCTCTCCAGTGCCTCCACAGGAATGGTTTTGCCCATGCAAGCCAAAGACAATTGAATGGAAAACTATTAAAAGTTGTCCACAAAAGAAAAATAAAGACAAGACTTTGGCCAAGTTTAGACATACCTTTATACTGTGGCATTTTTTCTTTATCAATCATTAATTTAGCAGAGAAAAATTTGGTCCAGAGTTGCTCTCTGATGAATGTTTTAGCTAATCATCTGTGATATATATATATAATTTGTGTCTGAAATGCAGCTCAGCCTCAAACACTCCCACTGCCTTCTTAGAGCCCTGATAAACCAGAACAAGGCAGCACAGTAAATCCTGTCTTGCACTAAGGAGTCTCACAAATTCAGTTTTGATTTTTTTGTAAACAGATTGCTCCTTGAGTTGTTATTATTAGTGTGAGCTGGACAGCTTGAATTAGAGAATAATTTATTCCCTGTGCATTTCTAATTACAGCAAAGAGGTTCACTCACTGACACACTTGTCCGTCTTGTTCTTTCCTGTCTTTCAGGCATGGCTGATTGCAGCTAAATAGACAGACCAGCACAAACTGCACGAGAAACACAACTCTGTCAAAAAAGGACTGAAGTGTTACCATTAATTATTCTGGACCATGTGCTCATTTGCAACAGATCTAACACGAGAAATATTCTCAGAGGTGTCAAACAGCCTCAGTTTCATAGGTGCATGGGGGTGGCACTGACTAAATGTTTGACTGACTGGTAGGATGTGACCTGCCAGAGACCCTTGAAGCTTGGGGATTTCATGTGCAATTTGTGTTTCAGCATTCAATAGATAATTTAAATTGGGCCACTCTCTCTGAGCATTTCTGAAGGATCTACACGCCTGAGCCTGTGTCAGAACTGCACAAATATCTAAAAAACCCCCCTGAAAAGCAAACAAACAAACAAGCAAGCCCACCCCAAAACACTCATGAACATCTGTGCAAGTGATTGTTTGAAACTCACTGCATCTTAAAAAGGCTTGGAGAAAGTGAAAATGCCATTTACTAAAGAATGATGAAAGGTAGGTGTAGCAATCACTGGGTGCATAGGAAGAGAACTTGAAAATGCTAACTGGGGGAAAAGAACAAACCCCAAATCACCTTGCTTTGGTTAACCTCTGCTATAACTGGGGCTGTTGTTTTAAATAATGGAACAGAGAATAGTTCATTGCAGCCATTAATCAGATGAACAAACTTTGCAAAGGCAAGAATCAATTGACTGCCAATTCACACTTGAACTGTCAGGAGAAGCAGCACTGGATTTACAAGTTATACCCTTCAGCTACTTAAGCCAGAACTACAAAAGCAGCATTTTCTGGTATTTTTTTATAACAATAATAAACAAACAGATACTTTAGGTGTGTCCTTACTACCACTGTATTTACATTTTTTAGCACCTGTGCAAGCTATTAGACAAGATCTTCCTCCACTCTCACAGATTCTCATAAACATGAATTTCCTATCCCAAGGAGGAGCAATCAAAATCTTCAAGGAATGAAGTAACACCATTTTCAAATGGCTAATCATCACCTCCTTCCCCTCTTCATACAGTTTGCTGTTCTCTATTCTTGAAACTGTTTGCTTATTTTTGCAAGGCCTGCATAATTTCTGTACTTGTATCTCTGCAATGAAATTTCTTCCCTAAAGTCACAGACATTCTCTGGTTCTTTTTTGCAGAATATGTAAGGCTGCATAATATTTTTGCTGTTAAGGTTTTACACAATATTCTCACCTTTAAAGTTTAGTTTACAAACAGCTTAAGTTTAAAGAGCATTTCCATTAAATGACAGCTCTTTATAACCAGTGACACAGCTTGTTGAGGGGGTTATCATCTGTCAGCATGATGTTAAAATCTCTCAGGTTTTTCCCCTGAATACTTTAAAAGGGAACAATTTCAAGACAACAGCAAAACCCTGTGAACTAAGGTGAAGAAATTCAGAATTGCATGTAATGCTGGATTTGCTTTCAAGCAGCATCCTCTCTTGCAGCCTTTGGTTTACTACTCAACATTAGTTTTGAATTAACAATTTTGCTTGTTATCAAAGATTGCTCCATCCTGCCAGCTAAACAGGCAATATCTTCATATCACAGCCATAGCCCATGCGAAAAATGAAATTGAGAAAAGTCACTGGTGCCTTTTTATTAAGTGACTGCTATCCCCAACCTCATGACAATCTCTCTTCTGAACTTCACACAACATGGCAATAAAAGCATTTGGGATCTGCTTTCAAAAGATGCTTTTTACCAGGCTACAAAGCAGGTAGGACAAACATCCTCTGCTTTAAGGTTTGTTTTTCTGTTGATGTCCCCACTGATTCCTCCTGGGTGATTGGGTTTTTTCAGATTGTTTGCTAAGAGTTTCAGCTTTCAAAACATTTCTTCTGATCCCAAAGGAAAAATAATACATATTTTTAAATAATAATAGGAGAATCTAGAAAATATGCATGACCTGCATTCAGCTCCAATTGGTCAGCACACTCTGCTGGGTATTGAAAAATGAAAATTCAGTTTCAAAACCTCTGCTCAAAGCTAAGCTGTGACAGTGCAACCACTTGAACAGGAGTTTCCCACATTAACAGGAAAGAGGCTTAACCCACAAAAATGCAAAGCTAATATCTGCAATATTTCCTAGACTTGGGCATTTTCTCAGAAGCAAGACAAGAATGAGGACATTTTGGCTCTATATAAAATTGTGGTGGTGGTGAGGTCGTGAACTACTCACAAGTCAGCTGTAGATGTACAGACTCCTATTACTTTATTTAAGCCATGGAGAACAAACAAACAAAAAATCAGCCTCAAAACAAAACAAACAAAATTGAAGTAGGGAAAGATGTTTGTCATACAATATTTTAAAAGAAAGCTTCTGCCAATTTTATTTTTGAAATAAAAAAAGAAATCTATAGGCTGTATTTACAAGTTGGTAGTCTTAGGGTGCAATATCCAGTATTCTAGAGATGAAATATCTCCAAAACACTGAAAAATCCCCATCAGAGCAGTTTCTTTCACTCTTATTACCACTGAGAACAGATTAACTTTAAAGAGCTATCACCAATACCAGTAGATTTCATAAGGTTTGGATGTCAATCTCCTCTGATTCATGGAAATCTATATTTAAAGTTATAGACAGAGATTGAAACTAGAATAATTTAAAGTACTACATCACCAGAATACAACTTCTTTCTAGAGACCAGGTAGATAGAAAGGAAAAGGTAATTTTTATTCTATTCAGAACAGAGAAATCATGGGGAGATTTGTGAATTTCCTTTTCCAGATGAAAAAAGAAAAGCAGATTTTCAGAACATCCTCTGGAAGGCAGCTGCATTTGCCCTTGCCAAGACAAATCTGGTATATGTTATAGCAAACAGACTCCAAGCTCAAGTTAAAAGCTCTGGTTCTGCTCTGCAGTTCTGCTCTGTAATGCCACAGGGAAGGGATTCTCCTACCTGACCTTTCCAACTCACAGTTCCCACAGGAACTGAACAAGGCTGGTTTTCATGGCTGGTGGGTCATGCACCTCTTTCCTCCATCCCTGGCTGAAAACAAGTGATTCAAGAAAATTTACAAGAATTTTCAGGATGCTTCCACTAAAAGAGGGGAAAAGAAATCCAACATAGAACAAGACATCTCAGTTTAGTGCTGTGAAATTACCTCCAGGGTACTTTGATCAGACATTCTCAGAGTTCTTTAAAAAAAAAAAAATTTAAAAATTATAAATGTTATTCTTTCTTTCCTACTCTAGGGAAACTGATTGAAACAAATGAAGTAACTTGCACAAGGGTATTCAAAGCCTGTGTAATTGTCTAATCTGGGTTCTACCTCCTGACTGCCACTGCTGAGCCTTAACAACTCCCTCTTCCCTCCACAAAGCTGCAGGCTTCAGCAAACAAAGCATTCCTTATAGCTAATTGGTATTACACAGAAACTCAACTGCTCTTATTTACAAAACTACAGATTTATGTCAAGCAAAGCCAATTATGCTTAACGTTTAAACTATTGCAGGTGCTCAGTGACATTGTGCTAGGCAGTAGAAGTGAAATTGCTCTTTTAATGCATCTTGTTCCAACTGGGAGCATGTGTTTTATAATCAGTGCAAACTTAACAGATGGAGATCTTAATCCTCTCCATCAAGTTTTCTTCAGCACCCCCACCCCAAAAATAAATAAATAAAAAAAAAGGAGTCCCATGCATTTAGACTTAACTGAAGTGGCCTGTGACAAAACTGAGATTTTGACTGGGACAAAACTTGCATTATTTTTTTTTTGTGTGTTCATGAATACAGTACAAAACACACATTTGACCATTAAAAAGACACCCCCAAAATGTACCAGCAGAAATCAGGAATCCATCTGGCTATACAAGGCCAGTAATGGCCTCTGATGAGCACTCAGTTAAAGCCAGCAGAAACTCAGTTAAAATCAGCACAAAAGCAACTTTTTCCCAAGTCCAGTCTGAATCTAGAGTCCTTCATACTAATTGTAAGGAAGAACAGCTAGAAAATTAATTAGTTAGAAAATTAAGGCAGTAATCAACTAGAAAACTGAAATAGGATGTTTCTGGCCTCTCCTAATCTCATCTAGGAGGCAACTTTTTCCACTATACATTTCAAAACTATAAACCTTTATGGTGAGGATTAAGACATGAGCATCCTAAATTTGCTTTGTACAAAGCAATCCAGACTGGCAACAAGTGACCTCAAACCCCAGTAGTCAGATCTGAGTGCTTGGTTAAAAATGACACAGATCAGCAAAAGGCTGAACAAAAGCAGGCTCTCCTAACATTTTATTGCACCATTTTGTATGCACACATACCTCCTTATTTTTTCTGTCCTCCAATTTTTTTTAATGTAAAAAGTCACTACATTTTTCAGAAGTGAAAAGCAGCTTCCTTCAAGGACCAAACTTTTGGAGTCTTTTGTATTGATTTCACTGTGTGCTGGCACAAGATTTATACAATTTAGGCAGTGCCCTCTATGCACAAAGGATTCCATCAGCTTTGAAAGGAGTCCTAGATGCTGCAGTTCAAGAAAAATTCCTGTCTGTGGGTTTGGAGTGCTAAATTGCTCTGTCATAACAGTGAGATTGATTGATGGATTGATAGATTTTTGCATGTAGATTCCTCTGCTCCACCAACTGAACTAAGGCCAAATTCAGCATCCAGTGCCCCCTTTTGTTCTGCCATCCATCTGAAAGGCCAAATTTCTTATTAAGCCTGATAGAAAAAGCATTTCTCCTGTCCCTGTGAATATACTCAATATTCAACTCTTCATCCTAGAACCCATTCTAAGGAATTCCTATACAGGGAGTTAACTAATCCTCTTTTTTTGCAGAATGCTCATCAGACAATTCAACTTAAATGGCTGCATTCTGTTATCTGCTGCCATCTATTCTCAGGTTTCAATTTATGAGGAGAGAAAAAAAAGAAGAAAGTGGTCTTGGGAAGTTTGAGGCCATTTAGCCTGAGAAAGCAGCAAACAAAATATTTTACCTTAAAATAGGGTTAAGTTTCTTGTTCTCTTGTCATTGGTGTAAATGGTTCCAAGCCACTGCTACTTTTGCAATTAAAAAAAAAAATTACATTAGTTAATAAAGCATCTACAGTCCAATCATATTAATCTGTCCAAAATTTAAATTTTACCCTTCTTCTACAGAGTTCTATTGTGCATAACTCTCAAATACCTTGAGAACAATCGTACCCATCCTGTCAGCAGACTCCCACCAGCATTTTTGTAGTTTTTCTGTGCAAGGACAGAGATCAAGTATTCAAGAATTTCTCAGGAAAGAAACTAATATTTTTCATTACTTAAACCTGAGTCTATTGCAGTACAAACATTATGTAGAAAATAACACATTACAAGCTAATAACTGTCAGGTGTCATGGAAAAACTTACCCAAATATGAGGAAATTAGCCTGCCCCATACTTTCCAGTGCCCTCAGAGAAGAGATCCTTCAGCCTTTGGCTGCCTCTCCTCTCACAGCCCCAGCTCACGCAGCCACTCTTGGAGAAATTCTCTGTCCTTTGCTGGGAAGGGATGCATTCACTATATTTTTCTCCCAATGCCCACCCTAAAGTTACAGCATCAATTGGTTAATGGTGCAGAAGAGATTTCAGAGTTTTTTTAACCAACTCTTGCACAAATTCAACTCACAAGCTGTCACTCCAGTGAATTCCATCCTTTTCATGCAGCTTCTCCTGTGGTAGAGCATTTCTCATACCTAGCAAGCACTCTGATTTCACTGCTCCTTCTGTTATGAACACCTTGATATCAAAATGCTCCTTTAGATTTTTTTGGGGTTGAGATATTTCCTTATCAGATAAAGACCCCACTTCTCTCATCACTATTTTTAGTTCTATGACTTTTAAATAGAAATGTTAGGGGTTAGATCAACTCTCACAACAACAAAATAGCCAATTTTGGGAGTGTTTAACTTTTTAAAACTTCAAACTGGAAAGTGTTTAACTAATAATTATTTCTCCACATCTCCAGCTGCATCTGCCCTTTCCCAGTCTTCTTCTCCTAATTCCACTCACCCCACTTCAGCTGGGCTGCAATTAGTCATTTTGGTGCTAATATATTCCAGTCTCCCATTCTCCTATTAGCAATTTTCTTCAGATCATCCTTCAGGAATGGCAAATCTCACAGTGCTGCTGCCAAGTGAGACTGGATGCCCCAGCATCAATGTTTCATGGCACACCTTATGGACTGATGGCTGATATACGGTTTCCAGTTTTATTTTTGGTAGATCTCAAAGCAATTTGTAAATAATGTTTGTGTCCATTTAACTGACAGAAAAACTAAAGCAGAAAGAGCCAAGAGCAGTACACAAAACTCCCACAATTGCAAATATAACCAGCCAATAGCAGATTTCAAAATTACTTGTAAATCATACTGTCACAAAATAATTTGCTAAACAAAAAAGAGAATGTTTATTAATTTTTAACCATTCCTAAATACAAATAGATGTGGATACCTATTTCCAAATAAAGATTAAAAGCCTCTTTCCAACTGTGACAAGCAGTGAGCTCTCCTTGGCCTCCATGTGAATGATGACAGTGCAGACTTCTTCAAGGCCAGATCCTATGAAAATTGCTATTGTTAACTTCTAAATAACATTATTATTCACCAGATAATTCATAAACACCAGAACATTGTTCCACTTAAGTGCGCTGGGTAATTTATCCTTAGAGAGCTGGTGGATAAAAACCGCCAAAATTTAGGGTTGAAATTTTATCAGGGTGAAATTCTATCAGGTTTTCTCCACAGGAGACAAAATGGGAGAACTTTCCAGGATAGAATTATAGTGCTTGATGGCTTTTGCATGCTTCAAAAGTCTTTCTCCAGGAAAACTTCCTCTGAACCCATTGGTGCAATCCTCGTGCAGATTGTTGTATCTGGGGGAAATACAGAAGGAAAATAAAATAATTATCCTTTAAAGTATTAGCTTCACCCATTGTTATATATAACTTTTCATATAATATATAAATACTTGTATAATACTCTTTAAGCTACAGTGCCTTCCAAGTCCTGGACTTCAAGGCAACAAAAAATAGGAAAATGCAAATATGCCTTTTCCTAGAGCCTTTCAAAAATTCGGTATGAGAAGTATCAAACTAGATGCAGGTGTTAATAATACCTGTACTGTGTCCTTTAAAAAATATTAATAATTAACATTATTTTTTTCTCCCTCAGAGAAATTTTAGTGTATTTTTTCTTATTCCAATTTTTAAAGTCTGTTTTCCCCCTCTGTCTAAACCAGTGTTTATCTGAATAGTCCTCTCACTCTTTTTCCTCTCTGCTCAAAGAATTCTTATTCTTCAAAAAAAGAAACAATTGATTTCAAAAAGACATTTTAGTAACAAAAACTTGTATTATTGAAAAATTATTTGTGTTCCCATCTGTATTCCCTGCCAAAAAATTAACACCTTTCCAGAAAGAATATGATTAAAGAATATGATAAAAGTAAGAATACAATGCTCTTCTTTCTTTAGGCCTTTTGAATTAAGACCCTTTAACTATTTAAGATTAATTACATCAGTTTGTTTAGGGTTTTTTTTTACCTCTCCACATGTGATCTCTCACTACCAATTCTTTATCACACACCAGTCCACAGGTTTCATTAGAATTTTTAAATGCACCTACACACAAAACACCAAGTTCTCATTTTCTCACACATACCTGTGTGCAATGGCCCAGAACCCCAGGGTGTTCACCATCATTAAGGAAGCCAAGAAGAAGAAGAACCTCTCCAATTTCCCTTCATGCAGCAAGTGTGGGAACCAGCTGCCTGGTGAAGGAGACATTTGCAGCAGGATTAGTTTGCCTTGCAGCAGGAGATGCAAATCAGAAGTTATTGGGAGATTTAGATTGAAAGCATAGCCCTGATCTGAGCTATGGCAGCATCAGTGTGCCCAAAGTCACCTTTCCCCTGCATCAAAGTCTGGTATCAAATCCTGCCCATCTCAGGAATGTGGCTATCCACCCCTTGAATGAGCCAATGGGGAAACAAGGAAAACCAGACTTCTTACCACAGCTAGATTGTAAAAACCTAATGGCCTTAAGAGATCCTTTCACCACTAATGCCACTTTTACACATTGATTGCCATCCTTAGATTGTAAGTATTTTTCTAATTAGAGATAAAGAGCAGTGCCACAGCACAGGAGAGACACCAAAGGATTACACCCTGCCAAACACACATTGATATATTTACATTTTTCTCTTCACATCTTAGAGCTATAAACACATTTCTTTTCAGAGCTGTTGCCTTTAGTTCTCCTGGGACTGACAGAGAACAGGTGCCATCAGTTTTCCTAAGCTCCTGCACAGCTCTCTCCATGCCACGTTGCATTGTTGCTCACCACAGAGCATCACCACCACACCTCTGCCTGCTCCCTTCCTTTGGCAGCATTATCCCAGAGCCACTTTTAAAAACCCATCATCCAACACTGTAAGTGACTGAGCTCCTAGGTGCTGTAACTTCATTTTAGTAGCTTATAAACTTTTACTGTCATCATTCACAATCAGGTAGTTTTTCATTTTGCATCATTTCGCATCCCCCAGGGGCCAATGGAAGGCAGAGCCAGAGCATGAGGATGTGATGAAAGAGAAATCATGCACGGGGGTCTGCACTGCAGCTTGTCAGAGGAGAGCTCACACTCTCTGGGTTATCCACCTTGGCTAAGCTAACTGCAGGGGCTTTCTCATGGAATGGCATTTACAGCGGAATCTGAACACAAAATATGTACTTAAAAAGTTAATAAAAACAGTTTTGCAGCCTCTGAGTCTCAGAGGTCCATTTGCACCATTCTCTGTGTTACCACTGATAGAGGCAACAGAGAACAGCACTGAATTCCACTCCCACCTCTCCATGGCCTGGGCCAAAGATCCTTGCTCTGTCTCCTCCCTGCTTCTTTTAGGAGTTGCCAGTGTTTAAACAGTGAGGCCAGGATAATGACAGAGAGCCTTTGGAAAACCCAAATTATCAACAGCACGGACAGGGACAAAATCAGGCATGGTGTGGTGCCATAGAGCTGCCATAGAGCACACAATTTCTCTCTAGTTTCCCGGTCTGTCCAGAGCAAGAGCTGGGACCAAAGCTTTCTTTTCCTATCAGAGCTGGGATCAAGGCTTTCTTTTCCTCTCAGAGAGGGACAACAGGGCTTGTTGTCCCTTCTTCCACAGAGGAACAAGGCAGAAATCCTAAGGATATCCAGACTACAAATCCTTCCAGTATACATTTTCATCAGTGGATGCAGCAAAAAACAATACAACCCTTTCCTACTTACACACAAAAGAAATTACTTCTCACACTTTTTTCTTTCATTACTTTTTCTTTTAATTTTTTTTCTCCCCAAGAAATAGGGGATAAACCTGGACTATATTTTACATCTGCTTATACTCATTTTACAGAGAATCCTCTCCTCTGCTTGCAGGAGGCCTTGAGAGAAGAATCATCAGTGCTAGAACTTCACCCACGTGTTTCAGGCACCAAAACTCCCTTAGATGCTCTCACCCTGACCCCACTAACATCTCCCACAAGCTGTCTGCAGGCTGACTGCCTTTGGGGTTCAAACTCTCAGGATTTCACCCTCAGCCATGAACATCAGGGCCAGATTTTGGTTTTGTTGGAATTGGGCACCCTGTCCAGCACTTCCCCTTCCTTACCTCAGCATGCAACATGCTAAGAATTCACTTTCCCCCAAAAGATACTGCCTGTGGGCTCTGTGCATCTTGTTCTTTTCTGTGGAGATTGCCAACAGAAGCGGCAATTACAAGGTTGGTTTGTCACACAGATAATTGCTCACTGGGAATTAACTTTCTGCAACAAGCTCCTGATTTCCATTTTCATTCCAACAATAGAAATACTTAGAAGCATGAATCACCACAAAGAAAGAGAAGTTTCCTTTAGGTGCATTATTTTAAATAGAATTTCTCTACTGGTTAGAGGTGAATTGCTTATGTATTTTATGGCAAATTTAGAACAAGTTGGAAAACGAAGCCTAGGCAGAGTCTGTTCCTCAAGTCTGCTCTGCAATCGTGGAAAAAAAGCACCTGGTAAACTTTCACTGACATTTTAGAGTCCTATCAAATTTCCATCAAAATCACTCAGTCCAAGAAGAAGGAATAATGTACAATACTAAGGTTAGTCCAAGAAGAAGGAATAATTTACCAAGAATTCACCAAATTTACCAATAATACCAAGAGGAAACAACTGATCCTACCAAAGCAGGCGGAGGTAGAAGTGAAGCAGAAATGGACAAAAACTTTCCTGAGCTGATTCTGGTGGGCGACTGACAGCAAGGAGCTGCTGCCAATTGACCAAACCTAAAAAGGGCCAGTCTTTGACAAATATCAGTGCACACAACATTTCTGCTGCTCTGGTGACACCTCAGAGAGCTCAAGGGAAAGTTGCACATGAAAGCATCCAGGATTTTTTGCTGATGTTTTGCACTATCCTATTTTGTTATGGGGAAAACCTTGAAGAAAAAGCAATGCCAGGAATTACTCTATCCTGTACCATTCCTGCATTTTTGCAGCTATCCTGCAACCTATGCTATGATTATAAAAACAAAATTAATTAATATTTTAACAAGGTTTGAATTGCCTTCCTTCATTTCATCAACTTAGCGGGCATATATATTTAGTGTTTGATCATATCCAAATTAAAGTCTCTCTCTGCCTCTAATCCCTATTAGCTAAGTAGGCACCAGTGGCCACCACCATCTGGACTGCAAGAAATATCCTTTAGCTTTATCATCTTTGGTATTTTAGAATCACACAAGACTAAAATGATAAAAAGAACCAAGAAACCCAAACTCAAACCACAACCCCCCCCGTGATTCTCTAAATACAAGCAGGAAAACTGTGTCTGGGACAGCTTCCTTCCTCTGACCTTTTTGTATTTTTATTTCTTTCTTACATATTTATATTAATATTTTTAGAGGAATGTATTCTGAAATGATTGGCATAAGAGGACAGGTTTTGTCTTGCATCTTCTTCCGTTAAAATGTTAGGAGAGGTAAGGGATCCAAAAGAAAGCAGTTTCCCAGCTTGTACTGAAAATATCACTGTCACCCATCATCTGTTTGCACTCGTCAGATTTTTTAAAAAAAAGTCTTATTTTATCATATTCACACCATCCTCCATAGATGCGTTAAAAATGATTAATGCAGCTTTGACTGTGACTGATATCCGATCAACTCTGCCAATAAAACCCCAAATAAAATTCTAAACTAGTGGCATAAAATAGGATATAAAAATGTTTAAATTTTGTCAACACCCTCTGTGCTTCAACACTTCAAAATACACAGTGGAGGATCTACTTTCGCTGCAGGAACATGGGAAAACATGGTCTCAGTGCTGGAGATGGGAGAACCAGAAATAGTCTTGGCTCAGGTTTCAGTGAAACAAGAATCATGGGACAAGACAAAAGCATCCATAGCCCAGGAGTCACTCACTAAGCCTTGTTAAAACTCACAGAACCATTTCATCAACACCATCCTCTCTTGCTGCAAAAGAGAAAGAACTAGCTCTTCCAATATAAAAAACATTAGTAAATTAGCTGAGCTTTTTTTAGGAAGAAAAAAAATAGTTTTTGTTGGTTTGCTTTACTCCTAGTTCATAAATTGTCCAGATACTGAATATTTACAAGCTCTTTAAACAGATCTGAAAAAAAAAAAAAAGTAAAATCTTCATTTGTGTCATTGGAATTTAATTTGACTTAAGAGGGGCCAAAAATTTGTTCCCTACAGCAGTTATCTTAGCAGGTTCATTAGACAAGCACTAGGTTTTACTAAATTAAAAAAAAAAAAATATTTTGCTGATAGTAATGAGCACCAAAGTCCACTGTAAGAAGCTGTCCGCAGTGAAAATTGTGTGTATACCATTTCCTACCAAACTAGGAGAAAACCAAAAGGGAGCTTAAAATGCATTTTTTGTTTTGCTTCAGTCTATCCCCACCTCCAAAATTCTGATCCAGGAGTCAGCAGGAGAACAGCCTAGGATGGGCAGAGGAGTGTTAGAACACAAATGAACTCACAGAACATCATCATCACTTGCAAGCTGTGAATTGTGTGGTAATTTCGAATTATTATTCTTATTAAAGCAAGGAACACTGAGAAAGAGATACCCAGTGAGATCCTAATTATTTTTAAAAATAAAAAGTGAGAGCCCAGTAATATGTTGTTTACATATTAATAGGAAAAGTAATCTCTAACACTCTCCTAACCAGAGCATCAGAGCAAACACCAAGCATTTTCCACTTGATTTTCCCCAAAGCTTTTCAAGTTTTGCAGAGGACTTTTCCTGCTTAGCAGCAGCCACTCCCATCACAGCATCTTAATCTGAATACAGAGTGTCACTGATTCCCTTGGAAATTCCAGAGTGACTTTTGCTCAGGATAATGGTGCAGTCAATTCCACCCACAGGAACAGCAGGTCTGACAAAGTCACACAAAGACAGCTTTGGAAAAAGAAAAAAAAAAGAAAAGAAAAGAAAAGCTAAAGTTGAGAAGTTTGCCACCCAACTTTCTAAGAGTGAGGAATATTTTAGCCAGGAAAGTTTTCAGTTTGCTCAGGAATCCTGAACAAAAGGATGTGGCAACTGCAGCCTGTGGAGAATTTAGAGTTCAGCCTTCTTGGTCTCACCATCTCTGTTAAAACAGTATTTCTGGCAAGAAAAACTTTTCATGAATCAATTAAATGATTACACACACACACAAAAAAATTAATCACCTTGATAGAAAACCAGAAAAAAAAAATCTACTGAATTGCAAATCTTATGCAAAAGTTGGTTTCCCCTATGGCAGAGTACAGAAATACTCAGTAAGGAAATTAATTACATAATAGTGACAACACAAGCAAAATATTTTGGTGCTGACATTATGCTTGATTATTTTGCAATTATTTAATTTCCAAAGTGAAATTGCAGTAAAATGTCAGTTTTACCAAATATATCAGTTTCAAAAAAATTAATAGTCTCCATATTTTGGAGGGAGGGAGAGAAAAAAATCAGCAATACAGTCTGTCTTAAACAGTTTGTTTAATTTACCCCATATTACACTGAACTCACAATAATGAAAAACAACCTTTTCCATCAAGGGATATTCAAGGAGCTCAGTTCTCCACACTGGATGGCTTGGGGCTTAATAGTTCTTTGCCTGATTCATTTGTGCAGACATTCCTGTTTTTTACTCATCTCCAGGTGATGTTTTATACCTTGTAATAAAAATTTAATTAGATTTTTAACTTAAAAACAGGACTGAGCATCAAAGCATCATTTGTTTGTTCAGATCTTGCGAGTAGGAATAAAAATTCCTTGTCACACTTTCAAAACACCCATTTCTGCTTGGTTTTAAATTACATGACTCTTTGTAGAAGAAAGAGAAGGAAAGGAAGAAAGGAAAGAGAAGAATCCAAAACTTTAACCCTAAACAGTTACAAAATCCTGCAATAATTGCAGTGGTGTCATGCATTAGGGCCAACAGTTGTGGTCTCTAATTAAAAGTTCTCTGTAAGTGTTCCACCAGAGCTTGGCAATGGCATCTTCACAAATATTCCTTCAGCAAGTGGGAATATTTCAAATTTGTGAGCTCTCTCAGCTCAAGAACTCAAGTGCTTTCCTTGTTAAATTTCCTTGTGGAACAAATCTTTTCTGTACTGACGAAAGATTCAGCAGCAAAGGAAAAATGACTTTAAGAAATTCCTGGCTGATTTTGAAAGTCAGAAACCCAGGAACAACTTCAGAGCTTCCACTAAATGCACCCCAGCAGGCTGAACCTGCAGCAACTCCTTTTGAAACAGGAAGATTTGTGGGAATTGCAACATTTATCTGCAGAAGGACAAGCCCACAGTGAGACAGCATTGTCACACAATGTGGCTGTTCCCAAAGCTGGGCAAAGGCAGAGGAACCAGTGGCTCCAGAATTTCCCAGACAGCTTTGAAACCCTCAAACCTCAATCCTGGGACAGACAGGAAGGAAAATTCCCCGTTCCTTAAAGCCCAGATCTTGCTCTCAAGGCCAGAGGCTTCCATGTAAGTGTGAACAACATGAATGTTCTTCTTCATGAACACAAAAAGGTGATTCCTAGCCAATTTATTTTCAGTCTTCCAGAACAGAAGTACAGAGATTGGACAGGAGGACTTCCTGCAAGATGCCATCCTCTAATTACTCTGACTATCAAAACTAAGGTGACTCATTAAAATTGGATGAATACAGCTGGAAGGCTATTTCCTATCTTAATTCCATCTTAATTGTGAGAGCAAATCAATAAAACTTTGGCATCCCTTTTAATTCTGCTGCCTGATTCTCCAAATCAATAATATTAGAAAACTGCTCAGGAGCACCCACCATGAGCACACTCTTACCTTGAGTGCCTGCGTGGGCTGTCTGAACAATGAGAGCTCCCACAAAGCAGCCAGCTCCGTTAAAGAGGGCTAAAAAATGCATGGAAATCCCTCTCATTCCTTCAGGCACGAGCCAGAATGAAAGTAAGGAACCTTAGGAAGGAAGCAGATACAGTTAAAAGTTAAAAAAGAACAAAAAAAAAAAAAAGAAAAAAATAGAGAAAAAAACCAAAAAGAATAAATTATGGTAGAGCATTGATAATACACAAATTTCAAAGTATCTCCATTAGTGAATATCCATATTTTATGCAGAGAATTACTTGCTGCAGAGGGGCAATCAGATGTACCCTATAACATGTCAATATGTACCCTGTAACAAAGCATTATCTCAACTGCTTAAATGAATATCTGTAATAAACTACCCATACACAGCTCTCCATATTCCACAAGTATAGAAACATCTTTTACCCAGACTTTTGCTTGCACCTCTCAAAACTTCAAGCATGAGCAAGAGCGGAGAAACATCACCACAGCCAGCAAAGCATGAAGACAAAGGATGGGATATTTAACTGCAGAACAACAGGACCTCCTATCTCAGAGCCAGTGCAGCACAGCCACTGGTAAATACTCCAAAATCTAGAGCTCTGCCTTAATTTGGACAGTTAGCTTGCTTTACCTTAAGGCTGGACAATGCTCCTGCTCCCTGGAGTGCAATCCCCAGGCTCACTGGCTCATTTTTAAGACCTCATTCCTCATTTCTTACCAGAAGGCTGAACCAGAAGCAGCAATAGCTTTGGTGGAGAGGGGAAGCTGCAGCATGCTGCTGTAGCATGGATGCCTATAAATAATCCCACCAGCTGTAATTTGGCTGTAACAGCAAGGCTTTATGATAGCTGTTCTTTTTGTGCAATTATCACTGATCACCAAAAACTTTTCTTTCCTAATTTCGATCCTTGAGTTCTCCTCCACGCTTTTTCTCCCAACCCCAGAGTGTCCCCACCTGCTTTGTTTGTTGAATTAGAATGACCTCCAGCTTGAAAAATTTGTCAGCAGAGGGTCCTATTTGGATGCTGAGTTGCCTGAAGCACCTCTGGATACAATTGAAACTTTGCAATCACCACCTTTCACCATTCTTAAATTTGGATGTCTAGATGAGAGCTTTGAAAACTCTCAAAAAATGTGAAAGAAAATAGTACCACAGACAATGTTTTCCTCCTCACTCTCAATAGGAACCAGAAGCCTGAGGGCAAGAGAAAGCAGGTGAACCTGGGTCACCATCTGTAGAGGCAACAGCCTGAAGCATTGTACAGCTAACTGGAGACCCTAAAAGACTTAAAAGTTTCTGGTTGTTCCTCCCTCCTAAAAGCAGGGGTGCATAGATGCATCTTGGTCAAATTCAGCCTGGGTAATTGCATCCTAGTTACCTAAATTACCCCTGCTGTTTCAATAGCCTGCTCCCCTCCTCCCTTTCCCCACAGTGCTGCTGGGAGCTGTTGAACAGCTGCTGCATTTCCCCCTGGAGACCATTGCAATTTATTGGTGGGCAAAGCCACCCCCAATATATCCTCTAACTAACTGTAGAGCTGTGGCTTCCTGCTTTAAACCAAGCTGGGGTTACAAATTCGGCCTGTCAAGGGCTTGGGAGAACTTTGTGGCACTGTGGAGGAGAGCAATACCATTGTCTGATTTTATTTTTCAGACTTGCTTAGTGGCAGGTGTTATTCTAAGAGGTGCTCTTGCCACCTGAAGGAGATTATTCAAAACTCCTATCAACAAGATAATGAAATATGTTGTATAAGCACAGTTTTAAGTACTAGGGACAACATTATAGAATAAATTAGGTTGGAAGGGACTTAAAAGTTCCCTCCTGTTCCAACCTCACTGCTATGGGCAAGGACATTTTCCACTAAACAAGGCTACTGAGAGCTCAGCCTGGCCTTGGACACTGCCAGGGATGGGAGAGTCACAGCTTCTCTGGGTAACCTGTGTCAGAGCCTCTGCACCCTCATAGTAAAGAATTTCCTCCTGATTTCTAATCTAAACCTGCTCTGAGTCTGAAGCTTCTCCCCTTTGCCCTGTCACTCCATGCCCCTGTAAATAATCTCTCTTGTAGGCTCTTGTCAAGCACTGAAATGACACAATTAAGTCACCTTGAAACCTCCTCTTTTCCAGGCTGAACAACCTCAGTAAGAGAGGTCTTAATGAAAATAAAGAGTGCAGTGTGCCAAAGCTAACATCTCTAACCAAGCTTTTCAGAAATGAGCTATCTCCTTTTCTCCCTCTGCTTAAGGGAGTGAACATTCCCCTCCTCAGCTTGGATCATGTACTTTCAGGTCCAGTAAATTACTATAATGACTGAATTTGACCTTCTGCATAAGAAAGGCAGTAAAATGTCAGGAAAGGTGGGACAGCTCTGTGAGGGTCTGGGCTGCCACTGACATCCATGGAGATTCAGTGAATGAACTGAATTGCTGTTTGGGAGCCAAACTGAAGTGGAAAGCCAGAGCTCAGGTCAGAAGCCTGAATGCAGAGGCTGGAGATGGTTGAGTGAACCTCAGCCAGTGCAGGACTTGAGGGAAACCAGGCTCCTCTCCATCAGCAGCTGGAATTCTCAGACTGCAGAGAGCTGGCTTGCCCTGCCTGCACAGCCAAGACACTCTGTGACCAATTTTTACCAAGAATGCAGACCTCCTGCCCCATCAGCTACAGGGCACCTCCCTTTAGCATTTTATCTGCAAGTCTTTAGATTCAGTCGCATTTAGCTGGCTTAAGTCACACCTCTCACTGCAGCTCTAAGCACGATGCTTAATCCCCATTTAAATGAGGCAGGACACCTTTTCTTCCTAAGAAATTCTAACCACAATCCTTTAAAAAGGTCTTAAAAAAAAAAGGAAGACGAGCCCTAAAATGGAGTTTTATTTCTTTTTTAAAGGCTAATGCAATCTTCTGGTCACTGGACTCCAGTTGTGTCCCTGTGTGCCAGATTAAAAGGCCTTATTCTATCAGCAATATTCTTTCCCCTGCTTTTGCATGAGAAGACTGTAAGCAAGTCACCTCCTAACCTTTTTTTTTGTTAAGCTAAACAGAGAAGGTCACAGTTTTCAGTTACACTTAGCCTGTAACCTAGAAACCAAATTACCTGCCTAGAAACCTGTCTCAGTTAAGTACTTGAGAGCTATCAGATGAAGAGGCATTATGAAAGTGCTAAGTATTTAAAACTAGGGAAAATTACCTTTTTAATGACAGACTGTGACCCACAGCTCTCGGTAGTCTCAGAGTGTAAGAATGAAGCTTAGACACTGAAGTTGTTTCCTGCTCTTAAACACAAACCTGAACATTTCTGGGGTTGTACTGGAACAAGAGACACTCAACCCAGAGAATTAAATGCCTGCAGAGATCAACCAGGCAATTACTTTACCTGTGTCTCTAAGTTAATGCTGCTGAGATTATTTTTATAATACTAACTTTTTTTTTCTGTTTTAAAAGCTCTGCAAGGTAAAACACTGGTAAGCACTTTGCAGGCTCCTCAGAAGAAAACAAGTCTCAAAAATGTCAGTGCAGACAGAGAAAAGTAAATTATGGAAAGCAGAAAAGGTTCAGACTCACAATCAAGAGTATGACTACTTAATGTGTGGATGGCAGGCACAAGCTGAGCTCTGAAAAACAGGAGTGTTTATCTCTGGCTCCATGTCACAAGCCAAGACATGAGGATCTGGGGAGGCATGTTCTCATGACTCCTGATTGGAGCACTAACAAAAGCCTTGCAGCTGCCTACACCCTTCTCCAGGTTAACCTGTCCCATTTACCTGCCCGCATATGCTCTGTGCCAGTGAAAAAAACATGATAATTCCATTAGCTCGGCCCAAAAATCAAAATTGTTTCACTTTGCTCTGACTGTGGCCTTTTAGGTGGTCCCAGAGCATAACCACAGCTCAGCTCTCAGGTGTGTTTTTATTCCATCTCAATAAAAGAATCACAGCTCAGAACGGGTCTCAGGAGCTCATCCAGTCCAGCCCCTGCCTGCAGCAGGTTCAGCCCCAGGACCAAACAGGGAATTTGTGCTCCCCAGGGACCTGACTGGGCTGTGCTCCCTCCCCATTGATCTGGAACATCACTGCTCATCCTGAGCTACAGCCAGCAACACAAATCATGCTTCTCTGAAGCAGGTAAAGCACAGATCTGCTCATTAAGCCCATGGAAGAGAGCCAGGGATAAAACATCAGATGACAGTAATTATTTTTAGGCAGCTGATCCAGTTCTCTGGGTACCAGGACATCTTTCCTTTAGCCCATTGGATTTTACTCACAGGAGGGAGTCACCAAGGCTTCAGCCACTCCGAGCAGGATGTACTGAGGAGCCAGGTGGAAGCAGGGCATGGAGGAGACCAGGAGAAGCTCCTCAGACAGAGTCTGCTCCACCTGGGGGAAGCGCTTGCGGTGCATCTCGGAGAAGGCAGCAGCCACCACGGAAAGGGCAGCAGATAAGTGACCTGCAACTGGGTGAAGAGCACAGAATATTCATCAAGGCCACTCTTACAGCACCATCCTGGCTTTAGAGTGCAGAAAACTCCTAAGAAATGCAAAAAGAAGCTTCCTAGCCCCACACCAAATCATTTTTTCTGGACACCGCAACATGAATAAAGAGTGCTTGCTATGGCAAAAGGACACCAGCTCAGCACACATACAGTTTCAGAGTTCAGAATAAATGAGAGAGGAAAAACTTCTCTTAAAACCAAAGTCACAAAGAAGAACTTTTTACTTTTCTTTTTTTTTTTTTTTAATAAAAAAAAGGAAAGCAGAAAAGGAAGGAGAAAGGAAAGAAGAGACAAATGTCCTTCCACATAATATAAGAGAAAGGGTAGCAACAGAACCAAAGGAAATTCTTCCAAAACTCTGATGTATTGTAACTGCCTCACATTTCACCCATTGCATAGAGGATACTATTAAAATATATTATTTTCTATTTCTTGATCATAGCAGTATGAAATGGTTGTTTCCTCTCAGAAAAGACAAAAAAAAAGAAAGCAAGGTTTCCAAGTCTCAGAACCTGAATTATCTATACTTCTCAGGGTTTGAGCTCCCATTGATTTTGACTAAATTTCTGATTTGCCAGTATTTCTAAGCTATAATGTGACAAATTTGGTTGCTTTTGACAGTTTTGGCTCAAATCATTAGACTATGTTATTCTTACCAAGCCTTCATGACTGGCAATTGCTTCACTTACTAGATTGGACACCAACAGCCTTTGTTTCATATTATATTTATAATATATATAAACTTTGTCTTTTTTTAGTGTCCATGTTTTTTAGAAAAGAATAAAAAACTCGAACAGTTAAGTGGCCTTAGCCTTGCTGTGTTCTTGCAGGCCTCTGTGTTTCTTCCTCAGCACCAAACTCTCACACCTTTCTTCCAGCACATTTTCCTGTAAGTTCACAGCTTTAAAAATCCTACACCCCTGCCTAACCTGGCCTTGGATGCTCTTTAGGCTCCTCCAGTGCTTAATGAGAATATCAATTATTGCTTGAAAATTGATGACAGGAGGGAATTCAACAACACTTTCTGGCCAATGCACCTTATCAAAGCCAGGTATGAAGCCCTCCAGGAGCTTCTTGTAGTCATCCAAAGCAAGAGCTCTCCTAGTGAAAAATTGTATTGGTACTGAAGAAAGCTCCAGCAGTTCAGTATTCCTAGCAGTGCAACAAACTAGGAGCATTTTCCTTACTAAAAGCCAATACATTTCAGAAAAGGGAACCTCCGGGTGCCCAAAAATTTCAGCTTTTTTCTTCAAGACTTTAAGAGGCAGAGGAAGAAACCAAGCGCATTGGAGGTACAGTTTTCATCTTTACTCTTCTCCCTTCGGTCCTCTTTAAAACAAGAGTCTTGGAATGACTGAGGCTTGGGTTTTATAGGAGCACAAGCTGTTTCAGTAATATTTAGGGGTGATTCTGGGACAAGGTTCTTTATATTATCTAGAAACTCTATTGGACCTTTCTGAATAAACCAACAACTAGAGTAACAGATTACAGTTTTTATGTAGACCCAGAGCAACCAGGTATTTCAGTTGTCTGTATGGTTTGTCCTTGAAAACTTCTATTCTTAACATACTGAAAATTTCCAGAAAACTCTTTAAATTTCTTCTTCTTCTTGCAAGAGTTGAATTAAAATATAGTTATAGGCTGGCTTAACACCAACTGCCTATTTATACTTCCAATTTTGTTGCTGAAAATAATTGAGAACCTAATTAACTGTTGGCAAAAATATTGGCACTTAGAGGTCTACCACACTTGCAGGTGCAGTCATATACTTGGATATCTGAAGCCATTGCCTGTACTCACAGGTATTTTTCTGCCTCAGGTAGTTTATCACCCCTAACAGGAGGCTATTTTGATAAATGAACCTATTAAGAACAAACTACTGCATATATTCTACTGCTGTTCAACATAACAGGATAGAGCACTAATACAAACTTGAAATTTCCATGGTTTAAAGGAAAATGATTATCTGAATGTGCTTTTTGTGCTTTAATGCAGATGTTATTTTAAAAACTAGGCTAATTGCAACCTGCTGTGTTATATGCTTCTGGTTTGTATAAAACTTAATAACACTCTTAATTAGGCTAATTTAGTCAGATTAATACCTCTGTGTGTGTCAGTACTCACTGTGCTGCCTGCCATGGGGCACTGAATTAATAGCAGCACACTGAGAAAATAGCAGTTTATAAATATTTTCATCTGAGGTTTGCAATGCAGACTGGAAGATAAAAAATGTAGGAAGTTTAATGAGAGTATCTATGAAAGGGAATAGTTTTAAGTTTAAGGACTGTTTTTTTTTTTTTCAATAATTTCTTTGAAACATTTTTACTTCTGAGCATCATCCCAAAACAAATCCATATTAACATTTACAGTCAGATATAAATGTCTAGGATCATCCATCACACTGAAATTTCTCTTTCAAAACAAGAAAACATATTAGAGCTGTATAAACACATGTGCTTTTACATACCAATGTAAATTGTTGGAGAATGCCCAGTGTCCTTGGAGCTAAAGAGCCAGGAGTTAATGCACTCCAAAATAGGAACAAGAATCAGAAGGGGCACGATGCTGATCACGTTCATTGCAGCAACTGGCAAGACAAATCCACCAAAGTGCAGGTTGGAATTCATGGTTTGGAGATAATAGCCTGAAGGAATCTGTATTGAAGGATAAAACCACAACCCATGGATAAGATTTTCACTTTTTCATTTTTGAAAACCTCTCCAAGTTTTTCCTTCCAAAGAAGTCACATTAAACCAAATTCCTGCTGGCAAAAAAGGAATGAGCATTCATGAAGAAAGCCTTTCAGATAATGACAAGATTGCTCTCTGCCAGAACATAACATTTCCCTTTTACAAGATTTTCTCCTACATTTAACAAATTAAGCAACAGTCTAAAAGTTTGTTTGATCAGCCCTATTTAGAGCCAGCAGCCACTCTACTAAATAATTCCACCCAAAACTTTAGTCGCTTCACCCAGACAGTGTTTAACAGATCAGAATCTTGAAATAGTAAAATGCAGAGTGACTTAATTTTAGAATTGCAAGGTACAGGGTGATTTTGAACTTATGATTGTGTGCTCAAGGTAGGAGCACTCGAAAAGCTACAGGGAATGAAGATTTGGGTACAGCCTTAGGACCAGCTTAGTGCAACTCACAGTCAGGGCACCCATAGAGGATTTCCTTTTACCTGGGGGAACTGAAAACCAAAGACAGAAAGAAGATGAGGAACCCAGTGGCAGCCAACTGAGTACACAATTAAGTACATTTGTAAGGCTGTCTCACTAAAAAAGCAAATTATTCTTCCTATCTGTGTGAGGCTATACAGAACAGCTGCTGAGTTTATCAAAAAGTGTAAAATTAAAATCCTGATGGCTTCTACCAATAGATTTACAGATTTTGCAGTGGGGTTTTTTGTTTGTTTGGGATTTTTTGGAGGAAGCTTGATTAACTAATTTCATGTGCAGCAGGGAGCCATAATCCACTGTATTTCACACAGACTGGGAAATTCCAACTTGAGCAATTCACAGAGCACAGTGATCACACAACTCAACCTAGAAATAGTTTCTTTACTCTGTCTCTGTTTTTACTGAGCTCTGGATTCCTGCAGCATCCTGCACACTCTTCAATGTGATCACTGATTTCAAACCTAGGGAGAATGTTGCTGCTTTATAGATGTCCAAAAATCAATGTATAGTTGTTAACTGAGCTCATGTAGGGTTTCTCATCAATGGTTATATCCAATCCCACCCATTCTGAGTCTGTTCAGTGCCCTAGAATTAATCAAATGCTACCTCCTCACAAAAATATTTTTCACCTGCATTCCACCTCCAAAAGGAAATGTAAATTGTGAAAGGGAGAATAAACAGAAACAGAACTATGTAAGTTTAGAACTGAGTCAAATTTCATTGGTTCCTTTTTTCTAATGCCTATTGCGAATAAGAATTGACTTTTGAATGGGAATTAAAATATCATCAACATGAATCATAGGCCCTGAAAGCTGTTAACTTAATAATATGAAGAAAATACTATTAATCTTTTTTGTAAAGATACTGAGTTTGAGAAAGAGCCTTAAACTTCCTGTAAATTCTGCCAAAGGATTAACTTCTTTCCGCAGTGGAAAGACATCTGCATTTTCTAGGCAAATACATTATAATCAACTTGATAAGTGATAACATCTCTTTAATTTTCGTGTGGTCACTAATGCATAACCTTGATCTTGCATGTGTGTTTGTTGGTTTTGAATTTTTTTTTGGGTTGCTTGGGATTTTTTGTGCTTTTGTATTGGGACACACAAGGCAGATGATGGACTTTAGACCTGGTTAGCATAAGAGGTTTGATAACAGGAAGTCATGGCAAGAACAAACAGCTTTGAAGACTGCAAGAAGATTAAATCAGACTGACTTACCAGAAAAAGAAAATGACATCAACCTCTGCAAGCAAGAGATGTTGTAATATGTATAGGTTCATGTGATGATTAACCCAACCATTGTAGTAAAACATTACTAATCATCCTAAAATACTATTATAAGAATTTGTACTCCACAATAAATTTGTATTCTCTGATCATCTCAAAATCTTCCCCATCTCGCCAGTTCCAATACTTTTGGGAGGAAGGGAGGAATTGGGGAGGAAAGAGGAGAAAGAATGAGGCAGATGGATGGAACATGAAATGAGGAAGTGTCAGTGAAGCAGTATATGCCACATATTTGTAAGAATTCCCTTAAGCAGCTTTTTAACACCAAGGAGTAAAAATTAATTTCCAAGCTAGCTCAAACTCATCATTCCAGTTGCCTCCAACTCCAGGATCACCCAGACAGAAAGGAATCTGAAGGAATTGTGTCAGCTTAAGGAGCTTCTTGACACATTTACATTTATATCACACACACCTGCTCAGGACAGCCTGACAGAGGGGCTGTGAAAGGACCAGAAACCCACCCAAAACTCCCACTGTAGGTACAGCAGCCACACAAGCAGGTCAAAACTGTAGGGGAAACATGCAAACAAAACAGCAAATAAAGATTTGCTACCTCCCCCCAAAAGTGAGGGAACACATTGGAAAATTGGGTTTTTCAAGAACACTGAGCCTGAGTCTCAGTGTTGGTAATTGGGACACGGCATCACGAGGAGAACAGGACACTCATGCACAAGATGGTTCAGCCAAGAAAGAAGCAGCAAGCACTCACACAAGCTTCTTAATGAGTCTTGACCAAGTCAATTCTCATTATTTGAGGGGATCAGAGGCTACAGCAAGGTGTATTCTTAGGCAATTAGAGCTACTTTTCAAGGCTGCTCAGCTGGCAAAGGAGCAGTCAGAAAAAGCACACCTAGAGAGACGGTGCCAAACACGCGCCAGAGCCTATTCCAATATTTTTGTTTAAAAGCCATGTACCCACCTGCATGATGCACGTCCTGTAGAGAATCTGGAAGGTGAACAAGGGGAAGAGCCTGGCCAGTGACTTTGTGCCCTCCACCTGGGTCTCGCTGTAGTGGCCACCGTGGTTTTCCTTGGCGTGGTCCAGCCAGCTGGGCACGGCCGTGCCGAGGTAGCGCCGGCGCACGCAGCACGACTTCAGGGCACTGAAAATCACCCCAAAGGTCGTCAGCAGGGAGCTGTCTGCGAGCAATCAGAGACGTTAGAGACTCCTGAACATTGATATGAGGATGGACAGAATTTCTCACAGGCAGATTTTGGAGGGCTAAACCCCAAGGATCAACCACCAAACAGGGCAGAGCTATAGAAGAAATAGTTTAGATATGCAAATCAATTTTCTTCTGTGAAAGCAATCTCTGAAGATATTTCCTGAGACAGAGCTGCCTCTTACCTGCTTTGGGTTTGTAAATCATTTCACCCCGAACCATGTGAATTGTGATCATAGCCATAAGCCCAGACACAAATGGGATAAGAAAGCCAAGGTTCCTGGCCACGGACTGCTGGATGTAAGAAATGCTGACAAAGACCACTGCTGAATTCAAGTTAACCAGCCAGTGAAACCTGGAGCACACAGACAAGAGAGAGAAAAGTGGAGAGGCTGAATAATATAAAAGCTTTTACAGAAGATTAAAACATCCAATTAAAGGCATGGTTAAGTATAGTAATCATGGACAGCATCAGTACCATGCACACATTAGCACAGCAATTAAAACAGATTTTCACTCAAATGTCTCAGCTCCAAGAGGTATATGATTAAAGTAAGTGTACTAAGGCAGCAGAGCTGAACAAATTATCAGTCTGGTACTGGAAATATTCTTGTGGGTGACATTAATTAAATACATCAACATTTACCATTTACACATTTAATATCTGGTAACAAGTTTTGCGTATGAAATATCATCCAATCCTGTGCTTCAAGATTAAGAGAGAAATGTCTTAATGCCACCACCCTTTGGTTAGGAAATATTAAATGTTAAAAAATGCAAGAAATATTAAAATTTGATTTATCAGTTATTAGTTGCAAGGCTCAGCTAGAATTTTTGTTGGCTTCTGGAATATCTTGATGAGGAGTTTCCCCTCCATAATTTTCTCTGAGACTGTAATTTGTAGTAGAGGTGCTTCCCAAGTAAGTACTGAGCCCCTCCTAATCACAGAAGACATCCAAAGGATAAATCACACACTGCTGGAAGCAGATGGCATTCCACTAGTGGCAGGCCTACTGCATTTTGGAACTCCTGAAAAGAGCACAATTATTGAGCAGTGCTGTCCCAGTGTGTCAAAGATTACAGCCTGGAAGCAACCGCATTTAAAGGTGAAATACACAATTATAAAATCTTAATACATATTACTGGAAGAAGAAAAGCTCATTTTCTTGTTCAGTGCCACTTCTGCATCGTGCATGCTGTTTGAACTTGAGTATTTGGGCTAATTAATCTAGAATTATCTTCTCAACAGCAAAAGATTTGGAATTACGTTACTTGATGATGATACAGTTGGAGGGATTTTGTACATAAAAATATTGACCCATCCAACTAAAGCTTTTAAAAAGATGTAATTACATGACTCATTTGGCCAGAACTTGTCTAAAAGTTTTGAATCAATTCTTAACTGACAATTATTAAGTCAGTGGCTGTTTTCCAAACTTTTCAGAGTTGTGCCTGAGCTACCCAAGGTCCTGACATTTTTCATGACTCTATGAGTGTTTGGCTGGAAATAGGAGCATCCAGAGAAAACCCTGAAGAGCAAGAAAAACAGGAGAACACCTTGATTTTTGACTGCTGCATAGCAGCATTTATGACAGAAATGTAAAGTTCCTTTTACAAAAATGAGAAGAAAAAAAAAAAAAAAAACCCAACCATCATGTTCAGCAATCCCTATGGCCAAAACAAGAAGGATGAACTAACCTCAACACTCATACCAGAATTCTGGGCTGTGCTCATATTGTGCTGATAGCAGCAGAACAGAATTCAGGCCTTTATTACATAAAGAACCCCAGAGCTCACACCAGGGCATGGCTGATTATTTAGATACATCAGGCTGAACATTCTGTCCAGTTTTGCAGGGAAGAGCTCCTTCCTGAAAGGCCTCTTCACAATGAGAGCCAAAAGCCAACTTGAAGGGTTCATTTCAAGAATGCAGTGCAGATAAAAACTTAAGTGCTACAAGCCCATTAAACATTAGAACATTTCACAGAAATGCATTTGTGGTGAAAAACTTTAGAGAAGTAACATCCAGGTAGTTCTTATTGAAAAGTATTGTTTATGTTTATACAGCTTGGCAGGAGCAGGCCAGTTTTCTCAGAATCACTGTGGGGTTCTCTGCAAAAACAAAGTGGGGGGAAAAATCCCAAAGAAATAGGAAAAGTTCTTAAAAAGTCAAAGTAAAGTGTATTGAGGGAATGGCAGAAATTGATCTGCAATATGTGGAAACAGAACAGAGAGAGTGAGGGTGGAAAACACCACTGGTCTCTCATTCTCCGCAGTTTTTTACAAGTCTGTAAGACAAGATACAGCTCTGCCCATTCTCTCTGTACCCTTTGCTCTCATTCTCTGCCCCCACAGACAGAACGTATTTACCCTCCTGCAAAACAGAACCAGTCCATAACCTTAACTCTGGAAATGCAGAAGGACCTAGAAAAACTTAATCCAACAGAATTCAAGTTGCTTCTTCACTTAGGATTGGTATATTCTACTTACTTATAAGATCAGAGCCACAGTACATACTGCAGCTTGGAACAATGCTGTAAGATGTGCCAAGCAATCTTCTTGAAGGATTGAATTAGAAAACAAGTAAATACCAGGACTATTAACACAATCCTTAATTCAATAATTCTGATTGTTTAAACAGAACTTTGATAAGACCAGACTCAAACTCATCAAGAGTATGCCATCCCATTTTATATAATTTTAAAATTAAATCTCCAGACACCCACCAAGAGAGGACAGGCTACCAAGAAAAAGTGATTATATTCTGAGGGGTTTAATTAGATTAAAAATGCTCAGAATGAACCCCTCATTTTTCTAAATTTTGAGATTGCATTCCAAAGCCCCTCCTTGGGTGCCAGTGCAGAAATTAAATTTTTTTTAATTGCACATGTGCCTTTCTTGATATTTCCAAAGTTCCAAGAACTGACCCATTTGGATTCCCCCAAGGAACTTTTTATTCGTATTATATCTCCTTTGTAATCAACACTGAGAAATGTCACTTTGATTAAACACAATTCTGAATGGCTAAGACCACAGTACAATAAACTCTCCAGAGCTATCCTTCAGAACAACTGATTGCTCTCCAGTCTTAATCCCCCAGAGTCTTATTTAATCAAAATGTTGTTGCTAATTAAGGATTAAAACTCAGAATAAAGTAAAAAGGAAGGATGTTTTTTTCCCCCTCTTCTCTGCTATGGGCAGGTCAAGGAGGCAGAATCTGCTCTAAGGAACTAAAAAGTCTCATCCACCTTTGGTAAAGCTACTTTATTCACAGAAGTTTGGATTTAATTCAAAACTCCTTGATATTAACATAATTGAAGGAAAAAAGAATAGCCAGGAAAGCCATCCCCAAAGGAGGAGAGACCTGATTCACCAAGATCTTCATTGATTCTTCAGCTTTTTAATATGCAAATGTGCTCAGTTTTTATTTTAATAACCATGCATGTGAAGGAGAAAAAAGAGGGCAGTTTAGGGCTTTCTTTCACCCTGTCTTGAAGCAGAAATATG
This sequence comes from Ammodramus savannarum pratensis, assembly GCA_020466415.1. Classification (NCBI taxonomy): domain Eukaryota; kingdom Metazoa; phylum Chordata; class Aves; order Passeriformes; family Passerellidae; genus Ammodramus; species Ammodramus savannarum. The sequence continues at coordinate 8,499,459 of JAHXMQ010000028.1, read as the reverse complement.
GGGAGTCCCACTGCATGGTTTAACCAGAAAATATAGCACTGTCTATAAGGCAACAGAAGGGGAAAATAAGGGCAAACAAACCATCAAAAATTACTTCCCTGATGCATGGAGAAAGAAATAATACATACCAAAAAAATTTTTAAAAATCCAAACCCTGATTTTAAGAACCATTTTAAGAGCAATTACTCCTATGAATGGAAAAAAAAAAAAAATCAACCAAAACACAAATGCCAAGTGGTTTCTCAGATGCCAGAACTTGGCAGCACCAAAGCTGAAATAATACAGCAGATCCCTAGCACTGAGTTTAGTAGAGACAACTCACAACCCTGACTTCCAGCAAACCAGTAGTCTACTGCTAAAAAACTGATGTAAATCACAATATATCATTGAATTTTGACACTGTTATGGAGCAACAGCAAAATATCCTAAAGACATAGCCATGTTAAAGGCAGAAAACCTAATGGAATATGTTGCTCCAACAGCAAAAAGGTTAGGCAAGTCTTTTGAGTATTTCGACAAATTGTTTAATCCTGAAAAATCTGAGTACTTCTGTAGGTGTCCAAAATAGATTAGCATCTATGAGCAAAAGGAAGAAGTCAGGAAGAGTTTTAACTCTTGGAAACTCTTCCAAAATCTCAAAGTTGCACCATTAAAAACAAAACATGAAACCCACCATCCACAGAACTTTTGAATTTCAAGGCAATGCTCTACCACTCCCAACAGGTATTTAACCAACATTAAATTACCAACCAGTTGAAAAACGAAAGCAGCTCCTTTGGCCCGCAGTCCTCGAGGCTGTAGGCACTCAGAGGACACACAATGGCTCTTATTCCTCCTATTCCCAGGCTGGCTGTGAAGAGTGCAAAGTAGAACACGATTTTCTGCTCCCTTTTGGGCAGGGTGAGGAGGACGTGTCGTCGGTCAATGTGAACGTCTTCGAAGGGGAATGACACCACAGGTAACAGTGCTGTGCCTGGAATGGAAAGGAAATGGTCACTGGAAGGGAATTGGAACCAGATGAATAAGATTTGTATTTTTTAGAGCAGCTATGTTTACACAGGTATGACAGGCAGAAAATCAAAGATAAAGAACAGAAAAGTTTAGAGGTATAATTCCGTAGAGAGACAGAAATTTTTGGTGTTGCTATGTAAAGCAATACCACTCTGGACCTCTGAGAAACCAAAACTCCTCTGAAGTGCTTGCAAGGATTCAGGTTCTTCTATCTACTGAACCACCAATTAACCAAAAAAACCCACAAAACATACCACAGTGGAGTATAGATTTTTTTCGCATCTTCCAAAATCCAGAGTTGTAATAGGAATCAATTTAAGAAACAAATTCTTGAAACTTTTGTGGGAAAAATTATTCTTTCTGTTGCAACTTCATAGAAAAGATGATTTTCAGAAAATTTAGCTATAGAAGCACTGCCACAAATTGCATTTGCCTCTTCTAGTCTTCGAAGCAAGTTTTTCAGATTTAGTCAGCTGTAGATTTTTCAAGTTTTAATGGACTTACAGCTTAAAATATATTGGTGTTTCAACACCACCAGTATTAGCCACTCCTGTGACTGCACATTAAACTTTATATATCAGGAATGTTTAATGATTTATCTCCAAATAAAGAAATGCTCTAGTTAAAACAATACCCAAATCCATCAAATTGTGTTCGTGTCTCCCATCTTCTACTTTAAGAAAAACACTGAAAGGACAAGTGGCAGAAAGATTTAAACCAGAACACCAGTGGAGAATCAGTGGAACACAACAGCAAACACTTTTCCAGACTGCTTGAATAATGGTTTTGCAATCAGCTCAAGAAATTTTCAGGAATGTTCTGATTTTACTTTTAACTTTCTTTGTTGCACGTGTAAAAAAAAATATGGCTGGGTATTGTAGAAATCAGACTTGCTCAACAACTGGTCCAAGCAAGAAGCATTTCTATCAACTTGTTTTAATTTGACAGATTGTTCTGGGAGATGCCTTACAGTGGGAGGCCAAAATAGTGCATGGGAGATGCCCTAGCTGCTACAGAAGAGGTAGATTTTGTTTGAGCAGTTCTTTTTCTGTCAAAAATGCTCAAAATAATACCCAGGGAAGGTTCAGAACATGCCAACAGCAGGCAGGCCCTCAGTGCAGGTGTTAGGATACTTAAGGCAAAGTTTGTTTATACTAGTGTGTTCTTAAATACATTTCCTCTTGTCCAAATACAAACTCCTTTGTACCTTTACATATTATCTTATTCCTAACAGCAGGAAAGTAGTTAAGAGTTAGAATTTTCTCTCTGACTGAAGCCTGGCACTTGTGCCAAACACTAATAATAACCTTAGGGACCAACTCAAGGAGTTGAGCATCCTTGCTGCCAGCCGCTGACCCACTTCAGAGCAGCACCAGCTACACGAGATGCACACACAAACTCTGCTTTGTCTCACTGAAAGCTGCAAAGGTGACAACACTGCAGTGCATTTTGCAGAGGAGGAGCTGAGCTACCAGCTCATAGAGGAGATGCCCAACACCTGCTCAAGAGCACATTCCCACAAGAGAAGCAGTAAAACACGGCGCAGCCACCCACCTAGGAAGTGCAGGAACATGCAGATGCACACCAGCTTGGTCCTCCCCACCAGGTACTCTGCCAGCCAGCCCACCAGCACTGGGGTGAGCGTGGAGGTGCCCACGAAGCACATGTTGACCATGGCAGCCTGGTGGCTGGGGTAGCCCAGCCTGGCAGTGCAGAAGAGGATCATGTTGCAGACGATGCCGAAGAAGGTGAACCGCTCGCACAGCTCCACCAGCAGCACGCACACGGCCTCGTGCAGCTTCTTCTCACCCTCAGGCTCCTTCCCAGCTCGGTGCTCCTTGTCAGCCATGTGGTTCACAAATCCCTTCTCCTGCATGTCTGCATCAGGCATGCCTGCCTTTTTATTTTTTATTTTTTAATTTTTTTGGAGTAGATCAGCTTGAGTTACAGGTACACCTCTGTGCTCCTCCACTGTCATTAGCAGACTGGTAAGAGTCTCGCTTTGAATTCCACACTCTGCTACTACAATTTCTTAGGGCACCTGTCACTTTTGAGATATTACATATAGGATCAAAGAATATTTAAAAAAAAAACCCAAAAACAAAAAAAAACCAAAAAAAAAACCAAAAAAAAAAAACAAAAAAACAATCAAAGAACTACATGAACATTTCAGCTTCTGAATACAGCAACACTAGGAATTTAAGTAGTTTACTTAATTAGTTCACTTGGGGGTGAAAGAGATTTTTTTCCCCAGAATTATATTACCTATTAAATTATGTGAATCCAATACTGTATGCTAAACTCAATCTGTATGTTAAAGATAAAGGTTTAAACACATGAAAGCTAACATTTTCAGCAGAATTCAAATAACAGATTGAGAAAATAATTTGGTTAAAACCATCCAATACTTTAATTAGGCAGTAAGTAAAAACAGCAAGTAGATAAACACAGAGATTTTTTTTTTAAGGCTAACATTATCAAATGATTGTGCTATTTCTTTCTATTTCTGGTTGAAATTCAGATAAAGGTAATTATAAAAATAAGCAATGCTACTAGGTTTAAGTTAGAAAAACAGATTTTAAAATAAAGTAAGTTGAATTTATAATAAAAAGAAAAAAGAGGAACCTAAAAAGAGCCTAGTCCAAAACTGTTTCCTAAGGCAGATTCTCCCCTATAGGTACCATATGTCAGAAGGGGCAGGGGCACAGGAAATGTTTTCTGTTTTCTTTCATGTCAAACAAAAGCTATTACAGCCTTGAAAAGGAATTAGGTAGAACGAAACTCACAGTGCTTTATGAAATTCCTGCTACTTTATCCACAGCAAAGTCTGCTGATTTCCCAGGTCAGCTTCTCCATTTTGTGGAGCTCATTAAGATCACTAACACCTGATCAAAATGCTCCCACCTACAGCTGGAAGCATCCCACATCTGTCTTGTGCAAATGTAAATGCATGCACAAACTACAAGGAAGTGGAAAACCAGGTCAGCTTCTCTGAACAGAGCTCTCAGTGTTTCTGATGGCATTTTTTGAGACATGGATTCTGCTCTTTGCTTCCATCTGTCCTTATAGCTACTCAAATTTGCCCCCTTCAGATCTACTTAGAATATGAGAATTACTACATCACAAAACAGAAGCACAGTAGTATATAACCAGCATGAATAAAGATTCCAAGGTTACCTAGAAAAAACAAAAAAAAAACACCTCAACTGTGATTCCAACACAAAGCCTAAAAACTCTGAAGCTTAAATACAAATAGTAATAGCTTGTTTCCTTAAATTAAATATATTTTAAACCTATTACAAGTGTAAAGCAGGAACTCACAGCAACAAGCTCAAAGTTTCCTGACATTCAACTGGGGATGAAAACAGCTGTGACTTATGCCAAGAACTACTTTTGTTTTCTGACCCATGATAGCCAAAATGATCCTACTTTGAGTAGGATCAAACCAACCAGAGAAGTTACAAGTTCACCTCAGCTTAGTTTCTTCATGAAAGCCGAAAGAAGACAATCTCAAATTAAGACAAGACAGATAAAAGTATTTTAACTCAGAGGTGCATATATCTTCTGTTGCATGCACAGAACATCTTCATGTTTTATCTAACTGCTCATAAATAAAATTATTTTTCCTTTTTCTTTAAGCAAATACAACTATATTTTCTTTAAGGAAATAGAATTGTATTTTAACATCAGATAGAAAACATAAGGACAAATAAACCCTTGCTCTAGTAGACATCTGGATATAAAATATCTGTTTTCCCTCAGAGTGCCAATTTTACCTGTTCTCATGGGTGCTGGCAGCTCACAGTGAATCACATCATGGGAAGCAGCACAAAGAACGGGACTCCTAGCTAGGATGGCTCCTAGCACTCATGTGGTTTGATTTACCCAAATTTGGGGTTACAAGCTGGGAAAAGGGCATAATTGACCAAGCCTTATAAATGCCCTAGAAAGCAGGAATTGGTTGATTTTCGTGATTACTTTTGAATTGCCTTTGCATGTGATCAATAAGGGTGTGGTGCTGACAGTCCCAGATCAATCAGTTCATGATTACCATGTGCAGTGCTAAGAGAATGTGCAGCTTCATGTAACAATAGGATCTTTATTGATTTACTTTTTTAATCACTTCTGCAGCAATTATAGGTGGTCAGTCTATTTACTTGACGTGTTTTCTAGTGAATTCTAGTTGAATCATCTGGCATTCAATTGGCTTATTCTTACCCAAGGTAATAAAACTGCATAAAGCCTGATGAAAAACCTCTATTATTTGCATTAACATATGTAGAGCTTTATATATTCTGAAGCTCCTAGAAACTGGACAGATAAAATAGCTGCTATTTCAAAATCCAGCCCTTCTGGCAGTACTTCTGTCTGCCAGTAAGGACTTTGTGTTTTTTTTAAACAAAACTTCTTTAAAGATCTGAAAATGTGGCAGTCACATCTTGGAAAGAGGTTTATAAAAATACTTATTTCTCACATGGAGGTGTCAGCCCATGAGAGCTGTTAATAAAAGAGTTGCTCTTTGGTGCCCTACCACCCCAGGTTAAAGGTTACTTCTTCTCATAGTGGAACCTACACATTAAAATTAGGCAAGTGAATTAAGCTGCTCAGGGTGGAACTGAAATATTCTACTAATTTTCTCTGACAAGGGACAATAATTGTCAGTGTTTTTATTGTAGAGGTGTAATTTACTGAAATTGAAGAGGTAGAACTTCAGTGTCCAGCACAACAGTTCTAGCTAAAAGGTAATAGTGGCTTTAGACCTCTGTTTGTGATTTAGATAGGTCAGTCTCTCTAATTTTTTAGTAAATTTAATTCAGCTTTACTCTTTTTTTAAAGAGCATGTGAGAGGTGTCACCCATCATCATAGCAGTGGCCATGGTTCCTGCTAAATATCCAGGGTGGAAACAGAATTGATATGGACAAGGCTGACAATGCAACACAAGAATTTTGACATTGGTAAATAAAACATTATGTGTGTCAAATCTTTCTAGTTAGCACCAGAATTCCCATTAACTTGTATAGTTTGAGAAGCTGGCTCAATGACCACTGACTTGAGGACTAAAATTTAAAAGAGAGAAGAAATGCAGAGCAAAAGGTTCATAGTTAAAAATAATAACAATTTAGCTTCTAGGGTGAACTTAGTCTTTTTCTATGTTTTTTTTTGTTCTTTTGTTGGACAATGTGTTAATTCCTATGCCCTACATCTCCTATTTCTTTCACAGGTGAATAATGAAACTTCTTTTGTTGGAATTGTTACCTCAGAAAACTATTTCAGTGATTTCTGCACTGTCTGTCACTGGAGTCTCAGAGTACTCTGCCCTGAGAGAGAACTGTGACAGATTATGGCAGTTCTTCTTTTGGAGTTCCCAGAATTTCAAAACCATATCAGATGCTTCTGAGAAACTTCATCAGCATCAGTAAAAATGCTGCCTAGTATTTGTCTGACTACATACCAGAAGAATGAATACTGCAAACCCCAAGTGCTTGTGGAGCATGTAAAAGGTCAATTAAGAAACTGAAATGTAGTCATCATGAGTTTGAGAAAAACAATTCATGAAATCTGTTATGTTAGCAAATCTACTAAAAATAAAATAATCTTATATTTGGCAAAGTAGACTCTTAAGCAAGATGAAAAAAGCAAGGAGAAAAAAGTTTCTTGCCCAGTTGCAGGGCATGACCTCTCTGAGTGAGGAATTTCCTTTACACTCTATGAGTCCTAATTTATTTTGATAATTTTTTTTTTTTTTCAGGGAGATGGTTTTAAAATTGCTGATCCTCAAACCTTTACTATAAATGAGAATTATTTTGGCATGATTACCCTGTTCCTTCAAACTGCACATGTTTTATTTTGGGGATTTTGTTCAAACATATCCAATTATCTATGCTAAGCAGTTTATCATATGTTCTAAAGCTTTTGTCTTTATTGCACCTAGCTGACGGTTTTATAATTCAGGAGTAATTGAATTGCAATTATTTTTCATGATGCATGGTGTGGTTTTATATCATGTTGTTGGCAGATATTCTTTATGGTGTCGTTTGGTCTAATGGGAAAATTAGAAGTAGCTCTATCATACAGAAAGATGGCTTTTTTGTGTCATGTTATAGTTTGTAGATGGCACCCAGGATATTTTCTTTTGACATATAGATTTTTAGGTAGAGGCTGAAATGAGATTCTAAGGCAGAGTTCACAGTTGAGACAATATTATCTGTACATCCAAGATGATTTCAACTATTCTCCCATAGTGACAGTTCATTTATATTCAAGTCCATTTAGGAGACTGTGGTTAGTATTCTAAAATACATATATAAGTGCTATGTGGTGGTGGAGTTTCTGCTCTAAATTCATCCCTGATCCAACAGAACTGGTTTCAGAGGAGCCAGGAAAAGGTGTCAGCATCTTTTTTAGAAGCAAATCTCCATCAGAGCAGGGGATTGACAGCAGATCTCCCACCTCAGTGAAGAGATTTCCAACCACTGCTGTGCCCAGGTAGTCTTTAATCTCTCCTGCTTCACACTGTGTCAAGATTTGTGAGCTGTATGGGAGCTGATTTTCTTAACCTAGAGATTAGGGCTGCTCTCCTGGAATCTGGGAAGGGGCAAATGCAAGGGTCCATGCCCATGAATAGTTAATTATGTCTGCAGAAGAGAAATTCTTCAACAGACAGGAGAGAGAAAAGCTCCCTCTGAGGAAAGTACAGTTTTGGCCCAAGAACAGTAGAAAATGAGAGCTGAATGCTGGACCCAGCAGAGAATCCTTTTACAAAGGGAAAAGTACTCAAAAAAGTATTCAAAGTTTTCAGTTTTATTCACAAAATAATATCTGGAATCTCACAAATTTGTACAGGATGTGTTAAGGTTTGTGTGAACCCCAGATTGTCTACCCATGTCAAATCACACAGATGATCATGTAAAAGTTCATGGCAGGAAGTTTCAGACAGTCCTTTTGAAACCTTTTCTGTTTCCCTTACATGTTCATACTCGTTTCTGCCTTGTAAGCTAGTACAGAAAGAAGTGTAACAATTTTATACATCCATCTGCAAACTTGAACATCCACAAGCTGAGAACTGTGTGAGTCACTCCAGACTTTGTATACAGTGCCTTGTGTGGCTTGATTGAGGGAGAAACTGGCAGTATTTAAAATGTTTCTCTTGTAATGGCCAATATTTTCTCATTAAAACTGATTTTTGATGGAGGTTTTGATCTTCATGAAGTTGTCAGCATGGTCAGCAGGTAAAGGGGGGTGATGCTTTCAGGTACAATGTCCTTTATTGCCAGCAATTTACCTAAAATGAGAGAAACTAAAGTTACACTCCTAATCTGAGGATAAGTACAGCAGAACTGTTACAAAATTAGCTTCAACTGAAATACACCAGATTAACTTTTCAACTCCATTTACTGTTAAACCTGGCTGATTTGGACAGAAGGCTCACACAATCCTTTCCACTGATGGAATGGGTGGGTGCTGGGTGTTTTCAGCTGCAGAGGTTCAGGAAGGAAGGAGAGGTTTTCCCATGCCTCAAACACTGATAACAGCACACCACCTAACTCTGTAGCTGGCTGCACCTTGGGGCCTCTGCTATTTGATGATGTGAATACACCTTTTGCTAAATGCATTTGGCTCTTTAAAGAAATCACTGAATTTCCCAAAGCACAGTTGCTGCCACTTGGATTGCTGTCTATGAGATCTGAATTTGTATTTGGAAATGCTGTTTTCAATTTCCACTTAAAAATCACACTTCCAGCCATCAGTGGCTTTTCCACCTGCTATTCAGTGCTCACATAGAGTATTTGTCATGTTCAATACAAGAGATGTCTGCAACATCTGCCCAGGCAGTTTTGAAAGCATGGAAGCAATCTAAGAGAAATAGAACTACAAAAAATTATTGCCTTTATTTATATTTGATACATCAGATTCAGAGTTATTGGCTTTTAAACACCGGACTTTAAATTTCAGTTTAAGTGCTGGTGTGTGAATTTCAGGACAGAAATACAATTGTTTACATGGAATACACTGAGTTTAAAAATGATCCTCCTCCATTTTGAGACATGCAATGTGCTACATTTTGAAAAATTCTTTTTTATTTTTTTTAGAGAGGTGCGCCGGAATGTGTGGTTCCAAAACAATATAATCAGACCAAATAGCTTTATCAAAGATAGCAATTCAAAGCTTTTAGTGCAAATGCATCACAAATGTTCGCACTTAGAAATTCTCTTTCTAAGGTAGTGTTTACAGACTCTGCCACAATAAAAGAACAAAAATATCTTTGATGATTTAGCAGAGAAAAGGGAGGTACTGAAAAAGAGATGAGAAAGAATGGGATGTGAGACACTATTGAAAAATAATTGATACTGTGACAGGAAGAGAGCCTAAACTCAAAAAGAAAGAAAGGGAATAATAGAGAAATAAATTAGGCATTAGGTGCTCACGTTTTAGGGTTAGATGCATAACTGTTTGTACATCAGTAGTTTAGTCACATTCATAATGCACATTGACCTAAACCTACATTTGAGTTTCTCAGCTTTTCTCCTTGACAGACTTTTTGAAGATCTTAGATATGAAATCTCTTAGCAAGATGAGCATCAAGTAATTGTATTTGTGGCAGAAGAGATGAAGGTGGAGGAATGCAAACCAAGTTTTGGCTATCACACTAGGATCTGACAGGAAAACAGAAAACCACAAGGACACCCTGATTTCCTCCCCAGCTGCCCTGGCTGAGCTGGAATGATGGAGGAGAAGCCTATGTGCCAAGTGATGCACAAGGAGACCACATGGGCTGCAGGGTTTCACAATTGTACAGCCACATCACCAAAATATTTGCCTTTCTCCATGTGTAACAGTGGGCATCAATTTCAGAGAGAAGACCTCAAGTTTTAGCAGGAAAAAAAGTTTGGCAAGTGTTCCAAGAGATGAGGAAGACACTTTTGGTTCCAGTGTCTTCTCACAATTTCAAGCTCCCATTCCATGGAAGACTTTCAATGAGTTTATGTCTCTCAGATTATCACATTGCACTACCTGAAAATAAACATTGAATTCAGATCATTTCTTACTTATGGATGACAGAGCACACAGATTAGTCTGGCTCCTTCCAAGAGGAAAGAATCATGCTTCCTGCTAAAAAAAAATGGCAGGGAGAAGTTTAATGTGATTGCAACTAACTGTTAAAATCCAGGCAGCTGTCAGGAGAAAAAAACAGCAGAGTTATATTGTCCCGCTGCAGAGATGTTACATTTATAAGATAATCTCCAGCACAGCGCTCGTAGCTCATGTTTGTTCACATCCTTCAGAGGAATGTTTTCTAATCATCCAGAGAGGTTTACAGCATTGTGCTGAGTTAACACCAGTGGAAATCAGGCCAGCAAGCAGGAGATCCATCATGAACAGCTGCACAGCACCTGTGTGTGCTGTGTGAGTGGCTGCTGCCCCCAGTTTGGTGAAGAAATCACAGCACACATTTTTCACAGTGGAGGATTTTGGCAGTCACACAAGCACACTTTCATGGAGTCGTAAAATCCTGATGGAGCTCTAAAATCCTGAGCAGATCTAAGCTTAAATTTGAAGTTTTAAAATTCTTTCTTCTCATGGTCCATAGTGTGTTTCACCTCTGGAATATGCAGGTGGGATGGGCAGTTTGCCCTTCTCTGCTGGACAGAATGTAATACACCAACCAAGACTAGGCAGGAGTTCAAGTCCTTGGCATTGAGTAAGGGAAAAAATTAGGTTTCAAAATATGTGCATGAAAGTATCCATTAATATATTTGCTGTGATATGCAGTAATGTGTTTAAAATGCATCTTATCAGTGCACCAACTGTTTTCCAAGTCATTTGTGAATTCTCAGTGTGAATGTGTATCCAGAGGCTCAACCTGATAGTCTTGAAGAGCGTCAATTTTCACAGGATGTCTCTAACCAGTCACTTCTGAAAACATTGTCTGCTGTTAATTAAGTCTGGCACGTTTCTGTCAGATAGGCAAGGAATGTTTGCCATGCTAGAGATGGGTCAATTGTGGTACAGAGAAACTCTGGCTCCCTTGCAAATTAACAGCCAGGCCAAATATAGAAATGAAGAATCCTAAATAAGATCAGAAGAAAATTAAGATCCTAAATAATGACCCTACTTACATAAGATTGAATGAAAGCCACTCCAAATTTTACATGGGGGAGGAAAAAAAAGAGAATATTCAAAATATTCTTCAAAATTCAAAAGAATTTTCAAAATATTCAACACTGTGTTTGCCATGGGCTTTACATGTGGGGCACACCATTTAATGCCTTTCTGTCATGAAACTGAACATTATGTTGATATTTGTCTTGCTGGAAGAATAACCCACAGAATTTTTCTAGATATTCTAGATTTAATATTTATTCTAGATTTTCTAGATATAATATTTCAGATATTCTCTAAATTGCTCTGCCTTGCAAAGAGGCAGTTAATTTAAGTGAATCTGATTTTTTGAAACTGGACATTAAAATAAATTTTATCCAGCTGCAATCCTTTATTGGAAACCCTTGGCAAGAATTGTTTTTCACAGCTTATTTGAAATCAGAAAACAAATACTGTACTCCAAGTATTTCAAGTTATTTGGCGATTTTCTACCACGGCCCAGACTTCAGTTCTACTGTGTAACATGGTGACAATGTGACTGCTGATAGAGAGCATAAAATGGCTTTAATTCTGCACATGAGCTGGATGCTAAGAAATCCTTCTGTTCTCATTGGTAAGGCTGCTGATGCTGCTGCCACAAACCTGGTGTTTTCCTGTCTTGGTGAAATGTTTTGCCACACTCTTTTCATTGTTAATGGAATTTAATGCAGACTATAATGTGCTACCATTATTCCTGGCCACAGAAAAATGTAGTTTGTACCTGAAACTGCTCACAATTCCTCTGATTTAGACTTTATCTACACTCAAGATCTCTCCCAGCATAATATTTTAGTCACTTTTTTTTTCTTTTGGATGTAACTGTAACATCAATAAAAAGCTTCAGTGTGCAATACAGCACAAAATCACCCTGCTCCCCTTGCTGTACAGGGACAAGTACATGACAGAATGATGTTTTACAGGGCTCTAACAGCAGCCAATGGCCTGTAGCACTTTAATTACAGCGGTATATTTAAAGTGGCACAATTTTGGAGTGCAGACAAAGGCTTATTTACCACTTGAGGTATAACAGCTGCATAAAAAATTATACTCCACAGATAAATCACCCCGTGACGGTGGCAAAATACTGCATTTAGCATCTCTCTGTGCCAGTAGGAGTCTCAGCAAAGCCTCAGACACCTGCTAATGGAAAATAGAGAGGCTGCTTATTTTTATTACCTTCAAAGTTTTTGTGATACTAAGATTTGGATATATCAGAAATTCCTGATTTTATTCCCCCGTTGGAAATTCAAACTTTGCTGAAATAAAAAGAAAAAAAAAACTCCTAGTGATTTCCTGGGGTTTTTTTCAACAAGCTGTGATACTGAGGTTTTGTATTCCCCAACCCATCTCTGAGCTGACCATATCTCAGGAGACATTAATGTGGGGAAGAAAATTGAGCTGCATTGTCCCCATTTAGTGGGGGGACAATTTTTTGCCACTGAGACACAGAATATTTGTCACCTGGCCACTTCTCCCTGAGGGTCAGGTAGGTGCCTCAAGCAGTCAGGTTCCCAAAGTAAATGCAAACTTCCCAAGAGTGTGATAGTGTCTATCATCTGGGAACAGCTGGAGTATGAAAAGGTATCTTAATTTTCCCTGCTTTTTTCTTCTTTTTCAAAAATTCAAAGGGGATTTCAGGGTTTCCTGGAGATTCGTTTTCTATTATCTACCATCTGTCCCAGCAGTTATTTACTTAAACAGACAAAGTTTAAGAAAATACTGACTAAGAATGCTTTTTTTGTGTTTTTTATGTATTTTGAAAGCAGTTTAGACTCTGTTCTGTTTTTTACTAAGCTGAAATCATGACATATTGGAAAGCACAGCTATACTTCCTTCTTTTTTAACTCCTTGTGTCTTCAGGCTACTCAGTACCTTTTTATAGGTGTATAGCTTGCACTTAGAAAGAGAGACAAGGGGATCAAGTTAATATTTCTACTAATTATGGCAATGGCACCTATTCCTGCTGGCTGTGAACACTTCTGCACAGCTCACACCAACTTTACCAAACCATCAGAAGGAATATTTTTTTTTTTTTTATTCCTGATACATTCAGCATTGCTTCTTCCAGGAATAATCATTCCACTGATGTCCCACTGAAAAGTTCCAGGTTTCCACTGAACAGGACTTTGTCACAGGCCTGTTGTCCCCTTCCCACCTGGCTGGGGATGTCTGGGCCACCAAGGCAAAGGCCAGCATGGAAATTGTAAACCCCAGGAGCCAAAACCACCTCATTTCCAACCAGGCACGTGCCCCAAAGCTGGCGCAACAAGGGAGCTTCCTGTTAATACAAGGTTTCAAGGTGAGATATATCTTCAGGAAGTAAGGCTAATACACAGAATTTAGGTGTTTTCAGAGCTTTGTTAAAGTTTTAGTTCACTTTCCATTTTTACTCAGCTGATTCTGCTTTGGCTGATAGCAAGGATGTAGTGCAACTCTAGCCTTGAGACAGAAAGGTTCTGACTAGAAAGTGAAAAGCTATCAGCCTCAGCAAGCCTGCAGACATCATGGTTCACTGCCTAAATTGCATCCATACAGCTCTCATCATAAGAAATTTGCTGGCTAAATTCAGGGCTAGGGCAACCTGCCATTGATGTATAAACTTTCTAATTCATTGTTGTTTTTGTTTTGCATGTAACTGTTTCTAGAAAAGGGTTTGATTTTATTTTTAAAGCAGCTCTGAAGTAAGCTAGATAGCAATGAAAACTGTCAAATGCCCAGTAATTGATGCTTTTATATATATATATTTTTTTTTTTTTTTTTTTTAATAGAATGGGAAGAAATAAATTCTGCAATAAATTGTCACTTGGTGTTTTTCAGTGCTGCTCAGGACAAGCCTCCTCCAGCAGTTTAAATTCCTGGAGTCCATTCAGCCTTCTGCCTGTTGGCCACAGCTGCCAACCAAGGGTTATTTACTGAGTGCCAATTGTGACAGGACATTTTGCAATGCTGAAGGACCAAAGGGCACAGCACAACGTGCTACGAGAAAAATGCTCATCTTAATCAGGAAAATTGTGAAGGAAAAAAAAACCTCAGCCACCAAAAAACAACTGGTATTGAGGACCCTCTGCCTGATAAAGACTGAAAAAATATTTTAAACCTCATTAGAAAAATAAAGTTTGCCTATTTCTCCTGTTTCATACACTGTGCAGGGAAGGAACACATGTGCTGTCACATTCATATTTTACGGCCTCTTTTTTTTTGCCCCCAACCTTCATACCTCAGATTTGAACTTTAAACTTGTGACAGTGTTATGTTCATTAGAATAAAAATCACTTGCTATTTCCATTGCAAAGCTCCCCCCCAGAGGTTATCTTAGCTGTTTTATAAATCATATCAGGAGGAAAGCTGGCATAAAGGTTGACAGCTCACTCTAGATAATCACTTCCCCTTCTCTTAAGTGACTTTAAGCAGAAAGGAGCATGTAGCTTGCCAGTTCAGTTTTTAGTGGTCAAGCATCCACATCCAACCACCACCAACACACTGACTAAATTAGCTTGTAAGTATTTTACTGAAATGCAGGAGGATCACAGGAGAAGGAATCTCAAACATTCATCAGCTATCAAGACATATTTTCTCTGTCCTTCCAGGGCAGAGCTCATTACACAGAAGGACATGAACACCAAAGCCCTTTGACACAGGGTCCTTGAAGGGAATCTGGGGTTCAGATTACTGTTGATTTATCAGCTTCCTCAAGAGCTGGACTGATCAGACTAATGGCTTATAGGGGATATGATTTCAACATTAAAGTCCTGTATCGTGGAAGCAGACAAATGAAGCAAGTTAGATCTTGTAGTAAACAGAACCTACAACTCAAGGCAACAACACATTAAATAGAACATTAAAGGGAAAAAAAACACACCAAAAGAATCCTGGGTTTAGGAGAAAAGGTCAGCTTATGTATTATAATTTTTCAATATAAACTACCAAAACTAAATCATAATCCTCTATCAGAGAGACTGAAACAGTCTGGAAATGGTGCCACATCTTCCCAGGCTGAGTCAGAAAAAAAAAATAACCAAGAAAACTCCCTTTAACACCTCGCTTCCCCATGACATTATTACAGGCATTTTGCAATCCATAGGGACTCCCCACTATTTCTATTGGGCTTTAGAGGCAGAGAGCTTGGAAGACAAAGTGTTAACTATAGCAGGAGGGGCACAGGAAGCAGATGGAAAACCTTTCTTGGAAGTTGGTTGTGATAGAAGCAAATATTAAGGAAGGAAAAACCTGAGAATATTAGCCTGAAACATAAGTATGATTCAACTGCTAATCACTCCATCTATCCCTGAAACTGTTATCTCTCAGTTAAATGAGGATAATAAGCTTGCCCTTTATAAAAAGGCTAATCCTGAAAGTGAATATCAGTAACAAAGACACAGGGAGCTTATTTTCTCACTGTCTCAAAACACAGAATCAGAAGAAAAATTCAGCTCAATGCCATTAGGAAGAATAAAATCCAACCCTGAGGAAACAATAATTTTTTTACTCAGCTTATAATTGGACTTTGCTGTTAATTGCTCTTGGAAGCCAAGAACTTGACAAGGTACAAAAAGGAACTGGATATTTATGCAGACAATGAAAATTATCTATAGGATTATTGATTTTGAGGAACAAATGTTAGGAAAATATATTAAATTTCATACTTCAGATATTTGGCAACTATAAACTGAGCAGCTTAAACTGACAAAGAGTAGTTAACTAGGTTCCCCCAAATAAATAGTTAATTGTAATGTTGTGGACATAAAGGAACTTCTGAAAGAAGAAAAAAAATCTGAATCTTTGGCAATAACTTTCATGAAAATACTTCCAGTTAAGAGATGTTACACAAAGCACTACAATTGCAGTTCTTACTGGTTCTCAGCCTTTTATTAAGTTGTTCTTAGCTTTTACAACATCCAGCTTTTACAGGAACCAGATGAACCTTACATCTAGTACACCCTGGTAGCTTCAGAACTTGGCAGCCTCTTTACAGTGATGAAAGATGTATATAGATAAGTATTATTCCTTTATTTACACACACAAATCTTAAAAAGTTGAAAGAATACATGAGACAGCACCCAGCAAAGAGGGTCAGAGTTGAAGGTGTGTTTGCAGGCACGTGGGAGGACATTGAGCATCCTTCATTACCAGATTCTTACAACATGGTACTTCATTTTTCAGACCTGTCAGGTTCCCTTAGGTCCATGAGAAGAAGAGGAGGTAAAATGCAGAGATGCCTAGTCTGAGTAATGGTTACCTGGCTTTTTGGCATGGGAAATTGGCAGAGCTGGGTGTGCTCTTTCTGTTTAGCAGATATTGTGCCTTGCTCTCACCTGTCACTGGGTTCAGTGCCCAGGAGCAGAACTGGGAGGCAACTACAAAGTCAATATTGTGCTTGCTCTAAAGGAAGAAAAGAGGTGAGGAAACTCAACCAAAACCTCTGCATTGTGCCTTCCACCTATCTTCACACTTACTAAATGCAAATATTTGGTAATGAAACATTAAATTAGTGTTACTATTCAACTATTAAAAGAGAGGCAATGACTGGGGGAAGAAGGACCATATCTGATTTCTACTGAAACTCCCATTAGAAGAAAAGTAGTTAGAACTGGCTTAATTTTTAATGTAGCCATTAACTTCTTAAATGAGAATCTGCTGGAACAAAGCTGCAGCTATTCCAGAGCCTGGCTGAGGACTGTTATTGCATTTAAAACTGAGAGTGTGCTTTTAACTTTGCAGCTTGTGATGAAAGAGATTGGTTGCATCAGTGGGAGTTCCTGGCAAGACTCAGTTTCCCAGAGAAGAACTTGCCTTGGGTAATCTCAAAGAAAAAGAAACACTGCAATGTGGCTGGGTGCCAAGGTCAGTGACAAGCTTAGGACACAAAATAAGAATTTACTGGGTCCATTGTCTCCAGGAGCCCAAGTGACATAAAGCATCACTCAAGAAGCCAGGATATTCTTCTCCCACTGGGAAACAAGTTTTGCTGTGTTTTGCTGCTTATTTTAGCTTTGATCAGAGATGTGAAAAGGCATGGGGTAGTGCTCACTCCTGGCAGTGTCTCATGGCATGGTTTCATTTCTCCGCGTACACTCCCTGAGGCACAGAGGGACCATTCATGGGTGCTGGGAATTGCTTGTAACAAGGAATGCCTTGGAAGTAGCCAATGGTGTGTGTGTGTGTGTGTGTGTGTCCATTTCAACAAGAATTAATGGCCATTCCCATTCTACCTTTAATTTGGACTCTGGAGATATTCTTATAAAAATGTAATTTCTGCAGAATGTTTTCTGAAAGCATCAACATGAGCTGTGGGATGAAGATATTGCCTTATTTACTCCAGACTCACCTTAACCTTGCCCCAGTTTTACACAGTCCTTTTGCATTTTGCTGTGAGAGATGCTAAGCCATTAGTGTGACTACCCTGTTGTACTAACCTGAAATTATTAAATTACATGTTGATGAATTTGGCTGCATTTCCTGGCTCCTTGGATGGGGACAGTTCAACACAATTTCTAACCTGCACATGCTTGCAGCCTGGGGGCTGTGAGTCATGTTTGCTTTAAGAGAGGCAGCACTCCCAGACTGTCACTCACCTGGGTTATTAGAAACAGAGCACTTTAAGAATTACTCTGCCACCTCCTCACCTCTAAATATAGCTGGTGTGCGTGGGTCTTAAGCAGTTTAGCTAGTCTGAGGAAAGGTCTCATTCCAAATAATCAATTAAAAATCCATCATTTTAAGAACTGTGCAGGCCTCAGGCCAAATGCATCCTGGATGTAATACCTTTGACTGTTTAATGCTGGTATTAATTATTTGTATTACAGCTGCAGATCTCAGAATGAAATTTCTCTGCACTACCCAGCAGCAAGTCCTGTTCCAAAGAGTGCACTATTTAAGCAGGCATGATGGACAAAGAGCAGCAGCAGAAAATCATCATTATTCCCTGCTTCACGGATGGGAAACTGAAAGACAGATTCAATGACTTGCCAAGGGTCACATAGGAAAAGGACTAATTCATAAATCCCACCACAAGGTCTTAAACCATGAGATTTCCTCTCGTTCTTTAATCAATAATAAAACACCACAGATGTCTAAGAATCTAATATCTGCAAAACTGCTCCAAGGTCTATAGGCATGATACAATTAATTTCCATTAAGAGCAATGTGATGTGAGGGCACTCTGTAGTGACCAGAAAAGTAGGCCTTGCAGACTTTGCAGTTTTTAAATACTGTTTTAATAGACAATATAAAAATCAGGGATAGTCTCATTAAAAAAAAAATATGGGGAAACAGTTGCCAAACCTTTGACCCAAGTTAAAACCAAAGGACAGGTCTGATTTTTATTTTATGCTTTTGAAGGATGTAGCTAGACTGGAACCTGTAGCTACTGTTCCAAATAAAAAAAATCAAACAACAGCATGCTACACTTTAAGCATTGATGCCACCAAAAAAATAGAGAAATTAAACTTGTTTCTTTACAACCAGTCTTAAACCTCCAGCATTCCCAGTACATAAATCAAACTGACAAAACATTAAGAAAACTTTTGGCTAGCACATTTTAACCACCATTCTGGAGAAATGTAGAAATTCTGGTTCAACCATTCATTCTGTAGAAAGACATTACAATACAGTACAATACAGTACAATACAACACAATAAAATACTATTTTCCTTCCTTGCAGTGCTACACAATGAACTTTGATTCTCTAAGGAATTTGCACAGGGTGCCACCCACTATTCTTTGTTAAAACTATTGCACAGAAGCACAGAAGTGAAAAATCAAGTTCACTGCTTTATCAGAGGTACCAAATTTACTGTCAGGCATGGACTAACTAGCTGGAAACTTTGGCCCCTCAGTGTTTATTCTGATAAGCTATCTCCAGCTGTTGCAGGGTAAAATTCTCAGAAGATAGATGCCATTGCTGCTGCTTTCTGCACTTGTGAGAGGTGAGCTGCAGATAGGCTGTACTCATTCAACATCTACTCCTAATCTTCTTCATCACCAAGAAAATTCAGGTTTAAAGGAGGTGTCACTACTTGTGAATGTGGTTATTTTTCAAAGTTGTGAAAATTAGTGAAATCTTTTGTGTGTCACTGAAGCTGGATATGAGCTATGTCCCAAAAATTAGAAAAAAATCTGTTTGGTTTCATAGGATATGCATTGGGTCTACTGCAGTGGAAGAAACAAATCAACTACATTTATTTCTGCAAGAATAGTGGTCAAAAAACTTGAATTCAAGTCAGTACAGCTCATCAAGCAATAGTTATATTTTAGGTGTTTCTGAACATATTGTAAAAGGTCATGAAACCTTGTAGGTGGTTTGTTTATTCAATAAAATTTAGTGAAGGAAAGAAGGAAACTTGCACTCCTCCTCATGGAATTAATGTAATGCCCACAGATTTTAACAGCACCTTTTGTGGAAAGCCAGTAGCAGAAAAATTGCATTCAGACAAATCTGGCCACTCTGATGTGCCCTTGACCTCCCTGATGTAGCATTAATATCAATTTATCTGCCTTGTCAAGGGAAGAGTAGAGGGAATACTGAGTGGCAAGAATGAGTGATAAGAGTCCCTGAACTGGTTTCCAAAGTAGAGGAGGCACAATTTCAGAGAGGCTTTTCAGAGGCTAAAAATGAGATGGTGCACCTGAAATTTCAGAGCTAAATGACTGAAGTAACTTCACGAAAGTTTTAAAGAAACATGAATAAAATGTATTGGTGACCTTATATAAAATCTAAGAATGTGTGGCTGGAATTTGCCCTTGGCTTGGAAGGTTGTGCAGGGCAGCTAAAGGGGCTCACTTATGAGCAGCTCTTTGCTTTGGCTGCTCTGGACTGGAAAGGCAATGACATGTCTGAGTGTATCATGCAGTGCAATGTTAACAGCTGGAAAAAAAAAATTAAAAAGATGGAAAAAATCTACACTCCCAAACCAAGAATAATCACTTTACTCTGAAGCTCCCTCTTCAAGGCTTCTCCCACCTCTTCTTGTAGATCGTTCAGGTCATCACTGAGGCAGAGTCCAGGCTGTGATCTGCACACTCTGGGAGACTTTTGCCAGGGCAGTACGGCATGGACTGGGAGGAGGTGGTGCGTCAGGGATCTTTGCTTTGATCTTTTCTTGTGAAGCACATTTCTCCAATTCTCTTCAACGTGAAATACCATGAATATCCTTTATTCTGCTTCACAAGAAAGTAATTATTCTTGTACAAAGGCATTTAATGCTACCATTGGAGGCAAACATTGCCTTTTGCAATAGGGGCCTGTGTGGAAGTTAGGATAGGGTGAAAAACACCAAGAGCTCAATTCCAAATAGCTTTGGTGCAGCTACCAGGGTGGGAAGCCAGTCTTCCACAGAAAGGAGAAAAATCTTGCTGTTCCTAAAGTGGGAAGATGCTCACTTTTGTTTTAGGAACCCTTTCTCATTCTCTCTTGCTGCACAGCTCCAACATTCATTCTATACATATGCATATATTGATGATTCTAGAGCTACTGTAATGGGCATATTTTCCCCTCAGTTTCAGCACACCCAAATATGTAGTAAAATGCTTTCTCCTGCAGGAAAGTGGTTCATTCCTGCTGGAAGAAGGCAAGGTTACTGCTTTGCCATCCCTGCCATGTAAGGAGGCACGACATGGCTTTTCAGGGCTCAGAAAAGCAGTGAGTTTTGCACCAGGAGGAGGTGACCTGCCTCAGATCTTTAACATCAGTTGTTACAAGTCTGTGTATGACTTCTCTCCAACTCTGAATTCTACACTCCTTGTCAGAGTGCTGGAGATGGGAATAGAAAAGGGGTGAATTCAAGGTCTTTCCTTGCTGCATGGTAAAAATTCTCTGCTCCTCCTGCTTGCCTTCACCCCAGGCAAGGCCTGTGGATGCCTTCCCTGCAGAAGGGCACAGGGAAGCATTTCAGAGCTCCTGTGTGCAGTGCACACAGGTAAGAAAAAGCTGCCCTAAGTGTGAAAAGACAGATTGTAGTGAAGAAAAAACAACAACCCAACAAAAACTTGCACAGCTCCCAGAATTACTTTATTGAGGATGCTATTTGTCATCTGCTGGATAACAGAGCATACATTTTGAAACAGGCTGGCAATTCCATTTCATTCACTCTTCTCTTTCCTATTCCACAAGTGTCATTGAAGGTAAGCAGCAAAGTCACCCTCTTCATGAATTTCTCAAACTGAAATGCTCTCCTGAGGATTGTTATCCTGCTGCTATGTGATCTAGTCTGGAAGGCTGCATGTACCAAATTAAAGAGAGCTCTATGAATCAAAGCTGAGAGACTTGGTGCTGAGATATATAATGAGCACAAGAGCACAGGAGGCCCAGTCCTGCTCCCACAAAAATGAGCAGCAAGGGTCTGATTCTGATTTTGCTGATCCAGCTATAAATCAAGAGCAACTTCAGAGAAGCACACATGAGTAAAAAGTGAACAAGCAGTCTTTCAGCCACTAAATTCCCAACATATCATATACTGTGTTTTGTACAAAACATTGTCCCAGTTTGACTTTGTCTGCATGGCCATCCTGGGACAAAATGGGGAGGATATATTCAAAGTGTGTCTTAAGAGAAAAGCAGTTCTGAAGCAGCAGAGGAGAGGGTTAGCAGAGCCCTCTGAGCCCCCACCAACTGCCCAGCTGAATTAAAAAGAAACAGGGAGCCTCTCAAAGTCCAAACTAAGCAAGTGTACTTCTCTTCCCCCTCCTGAGTCCTGAGCTGGAGGCAGGTTTTGATGATCAGATACCTGTTAAGAGATTAATAAAATTTTATGAGCTCTCTTTATTCAAGCAAAATTGACAGTGCAGCTGAAAATACCTTTGTATTTTAAAAAATAACAGCAGAAAAACAACAGAGAGCATCAGGCCACAACATGTTGTAACAGTCAAAAGATTTTCACCAGGACTGGTTAGAATTGGAATGGCAAAGAAGTTAATTAGTTGCAGCAGAATGGTTGTAATGTTTGGAGGGTAGAAAATATAAATGATATTTCTGTTAAGGCATAGCATTCTTCAGAATAGCAAGGCTGAAGCTTTAAGAAAAGAAATTGCCCATATTTATCAGAGGAATGTATGATTTTGTGATGTTCTTTGTAAATAGGATTGCACCAAAGAAGATCATCACTACCGAAGAGAATAATTGTACCTCTATCTTATCACGTTTTTATCTTTTTAATGAGAATTGCCTGGCAAAGAACCATACACTGGGTCACAACACTGCCCAAAGAGGATTTATGTCTGAGTAGTGACTGAGTATGTATTTGTAGCCTATTATTACTGGACATTATAGGGACCACTAAATGAAAAATGGTCCCTGTCCCAATTAACTTTTAAATCAATTACACAACTCCTTTTTTCTACAAGCTAAAAGATGCAGTAAGACAGAGACTCTTGTCTTGCTACAGTGGCTTGTTTGTTTTTATTTCCCAACCCAGGGCTTTAGGGAGCGTATTTCTGCTAAGTATTTCTGCAGCTGTTCAAAAGCAATCTGACTGCACAATACAGTATCTGAATAATTGTCTCAAGTGACTATTAAAGTCTGCTGCTGCCCCATAAAACTACAAGGAGCAATCTTGCACCACAGCAGAAAATATCCAAGAGCCAACCCTGCAGAGTGTTATTTCTGTTAGGAGAGAGCTGCTGCAACTGAGTGGAGATTCAGGAAAGCAGAAGGAGCACAGGGAAGGCTCTGGACCTTAAATTGTTTCTTTTCTTGCTGACTAAGCAAAGCTGCTGATTGCTAAATATTGAATTGTCTGTATTCATCCCTGGCTAATGGGCAGACATGGAGGAGGACTTTAACCTGTGGAATGTTTGTCCTCCTCTCTGCCTCTCTGTCTCTCCTTAAAGCCTTTTATACACTGCACTAAAGCAACCCCTTTAAAGCCTAAAGTATGGTAATACAATTTAATTGTGGTTGGTTGGGCTGCTGGGGATAAAATGAGCTGGTTCCAAGCAATTTTGCTGACTCTAAACTTGGCTCTGTACAGAGAGCTGGAGGAGGGGGGATTACTAATAAAAATAGCTGTGCTACCTGGGGAAGCTCTGCATCCCCACTTTAAGGTACTGTTAGACTACGCCCTACAGTTGCAGATAATTGATTTTTTAAAACAGTGACATTTGCCTCACACTGACTAACAGCCTGCCTCTTAACCCTTCTGTAGGAACAACTCACACACAAATGTAACTCCCAGACAAGCACTCTCTGGGCACTCTTTTCTAACTTAGCAAAATCTGCTCACTTTGCATTCATTACACAGCTCCTTTCAGTCTTGGAGCTGGACACAGCTGAATGGTTTGAGACAGAAATCTCCTGTCTTTCTTTACTTCAGGATGAAAATAGACACCCCAAATTTGGGGGGCCTGTTTCTTCTACCCACATTCTCTGATGTAGAACTTCCACTGAATTCTGTGTGAAATCCACCAGGTAGTGATACCTGCCTGTTGGAAGGACAAGTGATTTCTACTGATCAATATTTTGCTTACATGGAACATTTAATTCTTTCAGATGGTTACTCCTCAAAAATAACCATCTGGGCAATAATATCTCTCTCCTTCCCTGCCTTCAGCTCTCACAATCATCACCCAAATGCCAGGCAGAAGCTGCTCTATTAGCTAAGCATGGTTCAACATCCCATTAGTGATATATATATGTACAAATAAAGTGTTGAGAGACTCCAATTTTAGATGACTAATAATGTGCAAGTATCATTTAGCCTATTGACATTCAACTGTGATATAAATCCAGTTAAGATTAACAGAAACCAAAGGTTCAAACCATCCTACAGTGGCATAGAAACCTCATGAGAAAATGAGCTTGCTGCAATCCCCAGGGCCAAGCTCTTTCACTGCCTTACATAAATAAGTACATCTACACAAGCAGTGCAATGTAGGATCTGGGACAGCTTCAGAAATCAACTTCATAACTCTACCAAATTATCTATAGACATACTAGGCCTGTCTGTTTGCAGGTATTTCCAATAACTGTAAAGCTTTTGCTTGTTTACTTACAGAAATATCTTGTCTGCAAAGATAAGTTAGCAACTTGCTAGATACTTTTTATCATCTCTGTTTTCTCAGTAGCTCACTCAAGCCTTCTGTGTGCAGTTGGAATGTCACTGTGGCAAGAAATCTTCCAGTCTGGTCTCCAGCTTTATAATTTCCATGTGTCTCTGGAGTAGAGAAGTAGTACAATAACAAGTAAAACCCACTGGACTCTTATATAAATGATCAAAACCTCAGTGTCTTAAAAATCCTTTTGCTCTCTACACTCTGTCATTTCAATCTGTGAAGTGAAATTTGAAAAGCATTCTGCTTTCATAGTGAATATTTTCTCCTTCTGCCACTTCAGTGTTATTTCAAAGGATCAGATTTTGTTCTGTGAGCTGTGTGTAATAATGTTTAACAAATAACTCTCTCATTGCATTAGTTTAAAAGAAAGTTACTGCAGTGGCTGCAAATTCTTTTTATGGGCATATAACATCTTTCTTATGTCCTTTAATGGTAATGATATTTTGTTTTCCTTGCCAAAACAATTGTACAGCTCAAATAGCATCACAAAAGCTGAGTGAAGCTTTTCCCTCCAGTTCAGCATGGGGCTTTAAACACCTCACCTCACCAGACATGCATTACTGCCAGCTGCAAAGGTGGTTCTGTGCTGCAGATTTATTTTCAGGAGCATCAGGGCTGTTGCAGTATTCTTATGCAGTGAAAAAGGAATGAAAGAAAAAAAAAAATCCATATTTAGGCCTACTAAAAAGGTTTTCCTATATGCCTGCCAATCCATTTCTGAGTTGCTCCTCAAGTGGGACATCAAGCTGGTAGGAATTACTGATAATTTTCCTGTGTTGTACTATTTGTTATGATTGCTCTGCACCTGACTTTTGATCTGGAAGTTTTTAAGTAACTTTAGATGATAACTTGATAATGATCAGTAAATGAGTTTTGTGGGGACTCTGCACAATGATAAATGATGTATATATCATATACATATAACCAGCAGATGTAACCACTCCTGTGCTTTGGGGAGTTTTTCTCTCACTGCCTGTTGGTCACCACTCACTGTGACTGGTCACTTCAATCATTCTCTACTGTTTTTGTCTCACAAGTGAGCATCTGGAATTCTGAAAAAAATGGCAAATTCCAATACCGAGAATGTTGTCCTCTAAACAGTGGCATGGATAAAACATTGGATGGACACTGCTGTTTTGGTGTTAGAAACTCTACCAAAAGGCAACTTATGCCAGAGAAGCCTTCACTCAGCTACACCAGCAGGAAGCATTCCCAAAGGATCCTTTCTTGCTGTTTTTGAAGCAGCTCCCCAAAGAAACCAGACAGCAGCTTGAAATCTCCTGTGGAAGAGGAAGTGTGTGAATCACAGTGAAATTACATAGGTGTCAACATTTAATATAGTGAAAGTGCTTGCTAACCAGAAGGTGCAGATTTCAGTAGAGCAGCACAAAAAATTATTCTGGTCCATCATACTAAATATTTTTGTAACACTTTTCTTGTAGTACTTGAACAGCATTTCAGATTTTAAGTTAAAATATGGATTGGATCTTAGTGCTCATGATCTGATTAGTGTTCACCAGTGCTCTGCAAAGCATTGGTTTATTTAATGAAGCAGGCATAATTTGCCAGTTTTACTTGAAGAAAAAACTGATTTACATTATCAAGGGGGTGGTGAATAAAAGCTTGAGTGTGGTGAAAATGTACTGCTGCTACCTTCTTTACCACTCTAATTATGGTGAATAGATGGAGCCAGAGAAGGAGACAGGACAGAACAAGCCTGATCAATACTTGCCTCTCTATTGCCCTCCCTGCAGTTAAAAGAGAATGACTGCACTTATCTGGCCTTCTAGGGGAGTATCCATTCCTTGCTGGAGGTTAAATGAAAAACTCTTTTATTCCTACTTTTATGCTGACCCTAAACTCGTGTCCTGATTCTATAGGAGTCTCTGGCTACGCAGATAGTTCTTCAAGTCGATGGGAAAATTGCCATGAAAAAAAGGTTGCTGACATGAATGAGGCTTGCAAGATCAAGCCCTACATGATCACTACAAGCCTGGGCTCTGGGCTGATGTGGCATCCCTGATTTACAGGAGTAATCCCATTAGCATCCCAGGGACAATTCACAGGAGTAAGAACTGTGGGAATGGGCCCCTCAGGAGCAACTACAGCACAGTTATGTATCCAGCCTCACTCAGATCCCGCCTCACAGCCCTGTCCAAATGTTCTGCAGGCACTTTATGCTGGAGAGGAGAAAATAGACCTTGGGCACAAGTTCACTTCTGCTTTACAGGCTATGGCCCCACTTTGGCACTTTTATTCTCTGCCCTCTAAGAGTCTTCCCTCTAAGAACCTGAACCTTTTAAGTGGTTCAGGGTCTGCAAGAAATCTTGGCTTCTCGTTTCTTTCTTTCTTTTTCCCTTTCTACCTTTCTTTTTTCCCTTTTGTTTCAGTCTTACTGTACAAATTTTTTTTAAATTCTTCTTTTTAAATCTTTAAAATTTACCTTTTTAACATTTCCTTTTCTTTTTTAGTCTCCTTTTATCTTTTCTTTTTATCCTTTCTCTTATCTTCTGTTGCCTTCTCCTCCTCACTTTGTTTATATTTTGCTCTCTTCCATATTTTTTCCCTACTCTGCTTTGTTTCAAAAATTCTTTCTCTTTTCTCCTTCTTTCTTCTTTTTCACCCCTTCCTGTCCTTCTCCCTTCCCCCTAATCTTCTCTCTCAGAATTAGAGGTATTCAAAGAGGGT
Organism: Ammodramus savannarum pratensis; assembly: GCA_020466415.1. Lineage (NCBI taxonomy): Eukaryota > Metazoa > Chordata > Aves > Passeriformes > Passerellidae > Ammodramus > Ammodramus savannarum. The sequence continues at coordinate 8,472,574 of JAHXMQ010000028.1, read as the reverse complement.
AGGAAAAAATTAACATGGTGTTTGCCTCAAAATTCAAAGACTGGGAGTATAGCAGCTTTCCCAGTTTCAGAAATGGCTTTTTTAGAGTCACATAAATCAATCTGAATTTCCAGAATCTGAAAAACTGGAACATAAAATCCAAAGGAAAGTACAGAAATAATAGAATTTCTACATGCATTTCTGTTTCTTTTTATATCCTACCTACAAAGAATGAAAATCACCTTTTCCCTGGTTTTCTGTTGTTTCCAGGTGTAGTTCTGAGAACTTGTGTAAATCAATTACCAGCTTTTCTTCTCAAGTGTAATAATGTGTGTTTAGTTTTACAGTTAACTTAATAGGTTTGTCTGCTTTTTAAACTGACTGGGAGTAAGGATTAGAATGCCAAACAAACAAAAAGGTGGCAAGAGAAGATAATTACAGTTTCATTTCAGTCACACCATGTGATCATGATATGTGTTAGGCGTGGTGAAAAAAACTATGAAGACACAATTCCTGCCTTGAACTAAGGCATGAGCTGCAGAAATTCTTCCATGTTTTTGAAATAAATCCATGCCCTGGGATGGACTTATGCTCCTGTGAGTTTTTTGGTTGATTTCAGCAGAAACACTGTTTGCCGTGTTCTTAGTGAGAGTGAAGGTTGTTGAACCCAACCCCTACCAGCATTTCAAAACAGTTCTGATACTACAGAACTGTGATACAAAGTTAAGACTAGCAGGACAGTTCTGTTATAATGTGTTAACAAGATTGTTAAAATTTGAGCTCTTGCTCAAATGAGCTTTACTGTGGTTTATGATTTTAGAGAAGAGTTACACAGGAATTTGATATGACATGACAGGACATGGCACCAAGCACAGAAGCAACATCAGTGAGCACTGAATATATGTACCTAAGAGTAGAGATTTTTCCATAAGAATGCAGTTTTAAAAATTGTATCCCTTTCCTACTGTGTACACATTTTTAGGATTAGCTTTGAACCTTTTCTGTGCATCTGAGTACATTTATGTCTATTTTTTTTCAGTCTTGTTTATCATGAGCTGCTTATTCACAAGCACTGCTCCTCTTGAAGAGGAGTGCTGTGGGGATAGCATAATTCTCCCTGAAGAACCAGGGGGAAGCTCGGACACCAGGCTCCCTCCATTCATCACACTGTAGCACATTGGTATGAGAACTTTGTGGTTAGTTTCAGGGTTCCTTAATTTTCTGTTTCACTTTGCAAAGCAACGTGATGCATTCCTATTGGAACAGCACTGATGGCTTGGCAATACAAGCAGCTTGGCAATACAAGTTTAATTTTCTTGCCCTTTAGTAAAAGTTAAGGCCCACCACAACAAGGGAGGGGATGAAGTAGTGAGACTTTCACAGTAGCTTTGAGCCCTCTCGGGAATTTGCACAACCGCTGGACTTGGCTGTCACTACGAGTGCCTGTCTGGGTGACAGCCTTTGGCTTTCCGCTGTCCAAGGGTGTTCAGACAGCAGAGCTTTCCCTCGCTCGTTCTCACACGTTTTCCTTCTCCTGCTCCCAGCTTTGCCGAGCTCCGGGCCTGACCCTCCGCTCCCGCCCCGAGCCCGCGGGGCTCCGTGAGGGCGGCCCGGGCGGGACCCGCCTCCGCGGCCGGCGGGGCGAGGCGGGGCCGGGCCGGGCCGAGCCGCAGTGTCCACGGGGGAGCAGCGGGGCTCGGATCGCCGCGGGGACGGCCGAGGTGCGGGCACGGCCGAGGTGCGGGCGCTGCGCGGGGCCCGGCGGGGCCTGAGCCCGCCCGGGTGCGGGAGGGCGGTGCGGGGAGCGCGGCGTGAGGGGCGACCCGGGGAGGCGGCATCTGCGTGAGGGCTGGGCCGGGAATCTGCAGCTGGATTGGGAGCGGAGCCTGCGGCCACACGGCGCTGGGGGAAGTCGCGTTTGGAACACGCACAAACATGCGGCCCGCGTGGGCCCGTGGCGGCCCGCGGCCCCGGGACACGCGTGGCGGGGGCGGCGGGAGGGTCTGAGCCCGGCCGCTGCTCCGGGCCGTACCATTATTATTACTACCATTATTTATTACCATTATTATTATTAGTACTACCCATGTACATCAGTCTGTTTGTGGCCGTAATGGGCATATCCCTTAAAACCCCGTGCTGTTTGCGTAGTTGGGGTTTGTTTTTGCAGTTTCTGCTGGCGCTGAAATCCCGGGTTTTTCGGGGCCCTTCCATTTTGTGCTGAAGGCAGGGCCTGGGCATGGCGGGAGCTCGGAGGGCAGCGAGGGGAGATGGATAAACGTGATAAAGCTCCCAAAGTGCTGCTGAACGCTGTCCCATGCCCATGACTTGGCATCATCCTTGGCTGCATTTACAGCATAGTTTAGGGGAAAATGCTCAGAGGCCGCGGATTTAGTTTATTTTAGTTGTGTGGAACACTGTGTGCTTTTTGCTGTGATACAAAGTTAAGAGTAACAGGACAGTTCTGTTGTAACATGTTAACGAGATTGTTAAAATGAATGGGAACAGTTACTGTCCATTTCTGAGAGAGGCCTTCGCCAAGCCGCTGTTTATCTTGGGAGCTGGACTGTAGTGACAGAGCAGGGAGAGTTACAATGAATTAATTTCCCAGGGTCTGCAGACCCTGTGCTGGGCCCAGTGACTCAAGGATAAAAGACTGAGCAGAATCCCATCACCACAGCAGGCAGGCCCAGGCAAGGCTTGTTTGAGCTTTGTTTCCACTGAGCAAATAGCTGCTTACCTCCATCCTGCCCACTTCCTCACCAAGGACACGCCTTCAGAGCAAGTCTTCCATCGTGCTCTTTGCTCGGCAAGTTCCTCTTGTTTGGCAATAGCTGACTGTGCTGAAAGCGAGATGAGGGGTTGTTAAAAGTGTAATCAAGTGGATATTAACATTTTTATTACTATTGTTAAAATTATATTACAGGAAGTGAGTTAGCTGTAACAAAAAAAAATTCATTTATTTCGCTCTCTAAGACATCCTAGTTGTATGGACTCCTAGTCACTAAATGCATGGTTGAAGCACTTGGGGAGGAAAAAGCCTGGGTCTGTGCAGGGCAAAAATTGAATGTGCATGGGGATGTGCTTTTTTTCCCCCCTGCATTCACTCCTCAGCACCTCTTAACTTTCTGGTGTTGATAAAAGGTACTGCCTCCATAGGATTGTGGATTTGGTACGGTCTCATTGGAAAGAGACTTCATTAGTTTAAACCTCCCATGATAAAAGCAGAAATAGTCCTCTCCTTTTTGTCATTACAACTTAATCTTTGCCTGTGAGTCATGCTAAAAGCAATTTTTAAGAACAAGGTCTCAAAGGGGAAAAATGCATGTTCAGCTTGGTTTGATCACAAGTTACTGCTGGGTAGGAAGATACTGGTTAGTTTGAAAGCTGAAGTGCAATTATAATTGTGTCATTTTACACACAAAAAAGGGTAGGCAATACTAATTTTCCTCTTTACATTTCATAGTTCATAGTATTGTCACATACTCCTCCTATCCTGGTAGCTGCTTAGGGAAATTTGCTAATTCAAATGAATTGGTCTAAAATTGGTCTAAATCCTTGTGTTATTTCAGAAGAGTACTAATTTCTGTGACTAAGTGTTGTTTCTGCAATTACATTAAATATTTTGGTGGTTTGTACTTTGACAGTTTAATAAGCACTTATAATGGAAGCAAAATATTATAATTTATCATCTTAAGGTATTATATTATGCTATTGTGAAAAAAAAAAAAGGGTAGAAAATTGCTTTAAAAGAAACTTTCCACAGTGGCAGAATCATGCTGTAATTGCAGTGATGCTAAAAAAACAAGGCTATTAGCACAATGTTTTTCTCAGAACTTTGGATTGCAACGATTTTTTTTTTTTTAACTAACTTTTAATGTTTTTTAGAGGTCATCAGTGAGAAGGGGGAGAAATGGCCAAATCTATGCAGTTAATTGACAATGAAGTCTTCAGGGCTTATGCTACTTACACAGGCATTGTTCTTCTGAAGATGATGCTAATGAGTCTGATAACAGCATACTTCAGGATCACAAGGAAGGTAATCTTTTGGAAATACTGGCTGGGAGAACAGACTGACATTTATATTGAAATACAGAGATATCACAGCTATTTATATATATTAATGCACCTCTAGAATTCTGAGGCTGAGGATATTTCACAAACAGGGATCAAGGCTGCCTTGGAAAGCAATCATGTAGCTCTCCTGAAATCAAAATATTTTATTTACTTGTATCTGCCTTAGCAGTCCACAGAATGCATATGTTACTACATGTGTCAGCAGGGAGAAATCAACTGTACATTGAGTCTGCACTGCCTGAATTAAATGTTGTTTTCAAGTAGTGTCTTGCAGTATTTTGAGGTAATAATGGGTCATGTAAGTGTAAGAATTTGTATCTAGGAGGAAAGGGAGACACTTCTTTGGTCATAAATGAGAATGGGAATAAGGCTGTTGGATGCTGTTGCTGTGTAGGCTTCTGCAGAAGGAAGGGAATCCAAAAGGACTTTCAGATAATTTGTCAGGAATGGTGAAAAAGAGACTTGAGAGCTTCCACCTTGTAGGAGCCCATGTTCTGTCAGCCTACTGGGGTTACTGCAGGCTTGTTCATCTCACAAGTAGGCTTTATCTAAGTGCATAAATTGCATTGCATTAATTTGTCAGCATACAAATGCACAGGCTGGGCTCAAGAAAGCAGTAAACATTGTATTATTCCCTGTACTTTTAACTTCATGTAAGTTAAGTGAGGTTATTGAGGCATTGGCAAAAAGAGTGACCTTTACAGCAAGCTGCTTTGACTGGGTAAAACATTTTGGCTGCTAATGTCACTTGTGTGTTTGTGTTTGAAACAGGCATTTGTCAACCCAGAAGATACAGCATCATTTGGAAAAGGGGAGAGTGCTAAGAAATTCCTGAGGACTGATCCAGATGTTGAACGTGTACGCAGGTAATACACAAGAACCTGAAAAAGTTATTTTAAATAACAAATAATATTAAATCAAGGAGTTAATTCCACCCCATTCTTTGTCAAGCTTGTGTGTTTTTCATGGTGCTTTATGTAGCAATCTAATACATTAATCAGTTTAAATGAATAAACCATTCCACATTCAAATGGTCAGTGTGCATTCCCAAAACAATAAGCCTCTGTCTGGTTATAGTAGCTGACTCTTAGGTGGTGTCCTGTCTGCATGGGCAAAATGGTGAGAACACTGTAAAATATAACCACAAGTTAACTCATGGCAAAATTTTCTGTTTCCAAAATCCTACATTTTGGGATGATATTTGATACACCTGTGCTAACAAGGAAAACTTTAATCAAATGCTTTCTATAGGATTATTTCTTGATGAAGCTAAGTTTATTTCTATAGCAAAAACTTGAATGTCAGTGATCTCTCCTCATCTAAATCTCCATTAGGGAAGATCTTGAAAATATATACCAGTGCTGTTTTAAGAACACTGCATCCTTGCAAATAATGGCTGTTGTTTCACAAAGCATGTTTCTGTATGCCTCTTATGGATTAAAATCTCAGAAAGAAGAGCCTAATCTAAGTGGGCTGTAAAGATGTTCTGCTCCTTCCTTTTCTGCCCTGAGTAGTTCAGGGAAGCTGTTGCTTAATTTCATGGCTGTTACATAAAAGTGGAAACTTTATGGAGAGGGCTAGTTCCTTTCTCTTTGTAAATTGTAAGAGGCCAGCTAAGTTGAGACTAACTTTATCACTCATTTAACTCAAATTGTAGTGGTAGAGAAATGAAAACCAGCATGTAATTTTCACAGAATAAATTTTTAAAACACTAAATCTTCAAATCCTGTTTTGTGGAGTTCCTCAGACATCTCTAGACCCAGTAAGTAAGCTTGGTTCTAGTTACTATGTTGGTGTTGCAGCATCCATATTTTCCTCCCAACTGTGGTTCTTAGTAGAAGTTTAATATATTTTCTTCTACAAGCTTCATGGCAACAGATAATGCCACGTAAATTTAGCATGGCTTCTCTTTTGTATAAGTGATTGGAATGTGTTCAGTTTGTGGAGAAAAAATGATTTTTTTTCAAGAAAAAAAAATTACTTTCTTCAGAGTACTTTTATGGGGAATGAGAAAAAAAAATCTGGAGAGCTATGTTTCCTTGTAATTATAAATATATTCTAAAAGCAGCTGCAAGACAGTGCCATGACCTGATTCCAGTTGGCTCTGAAATTTGACATCATTAGTAAGGCTGAGACATTGTTTCAATCAGTAAATTGGGCTGGAAGTACAATTTATCTAAAGAGGTGAAGGCAGCTGGGAAGGTTTAGGAAGGGGTGTGAAAGAACACTTCAAGATATATGAGTTCATTCTCAACACATTTTTAGTAAATTATGGTTTCAAAATTTCAAACATTTTTTCAGCTATTTTAGTGCTCAAAGTGAAGAAAATGAAGGAAAAGTGTAACTGTCACACCTGTTAGATGTTCAAAAATAACCTTCTTCAAAATGATGGAACTTCATGAACATTTGATGAACATAGCAGCTCCTATGTAGGATATTTCTTATTTTCTTTATGGACACTACAAACTGGATTTATGGGATTATAGTCCATCTGGGCCATGAACTGTAATAGCTTCAGTCAGCCCTTCAGTTAATTGATGTTAATTGAGAGAAGCTCCAAGAAAACAGCTACCTCTTTTCTTCCCTGACTTTGCATTCTTGCACACCCAGGTGCACTCAGACACCTCATGTAAGTCCTTAGTATTACCAAGATCCTGGGGAAAAACTAATACCTTTCATACAAAAGATCAGAAGTTTAAAAATGTGGGGTGCAGCAGGAGAGACCAGAGTGATGGCAGGTGAACATGCCAAAATCATTTCAGTAATGAATCAGGTCCCCTCTGCAGAGGAAGCCAAGAGTTGTTGAATAGTAGCATGCTCTGAAGGTGCTGAAAAATAATGAGGCTTGAAGTGGTTTATTCAACAAAATAAAACACTTTAAAATAACTTTGCTCTTTCTCCAGAGGCCACCTGAATGACCTGGAAAACATTGTCCCATTTGTGGGCATTGGACTGCTGTATGCTCTGAGCGGCCCTGAGCTCTCCACAGCCCTGCTGCACTTCAGGATCTTCGCAGGGGCGAGGATCTTTCACACTTTTGCATACTTGATCCCTCTTCCCCAGCCTGGCAGAGGTTTGTCTTGGGCAGTTGGCTACTCAGTGACCTTCTCCATGGCCTACAGAGTCCTGAAGACAGCGTGGCTCCTGTAGCAGGGCTGTAGCTCCCGTGTCCCCTTCGACATTCCACACAAAGTGCTGTACCATCATGTCTTGAGTGAGCCAATGAGCCTTCTGTGCTAACTGGAATTCTTCTTTTCAACAAAAGCTTTTTGCTCCTGTTCAGAAGTGTTTCTTTCTTGGAGGAAAAAGAAAGAATCCTTCTCCCTGTATTCCCTGTGCATGGGTTGCACTGCCAAATACTAGATTGGATGTTCCCTTTGCGATTTGTCAAGTGCTTACAATTCTAAACATGCCATGATGCTGTATTGATAGAGTGTTTGATAATTTTCTACAGATGCACTATTTTTGGCTGTAGCTCTGAAGTCTAAATCAATAAAGACAAGATTAAAAAAAAACCCTGTTTGTATTTTTGTTTTCATTTTGACTCTTCACACTGCAGCCAGCAAATAGCATGTCACTATGTATCAGGAAGAGATTCCAATCATACAGTTCTTTGAAGAGAGCTTACCTTAATAATAAGATATAACCAGTAATGCTAGTCTTGTTGTAAAAAAATCTTTGATGAAAATGTTTGTATAATCCACTTTGGGATTAAAAAACCTAAACCATTGCAGCTCCATTTCTTTCAGTTGAATATATTAAAAAGAAAGAACATACTAGTGCTAAATTCTTTGGAGAAACTGGTAAAAATTTAAAGTAATTATTTTTGCTGGAGTTCCTGCAAATGTTCATTTTGTGAGTGGATAAAGTGTAGACCCTTTGTAGAGCATTTTTTTTTTTCATTTTTGAATAAATTCAGCATAAAATGAATGACACTTGCAAATGTAGCTATCAAGTAATCCAGATGTACATATATAATTAGTTTATGTGTCATACTGTCATAAATATGTTTCTGATAGGAAGTTTTGCTCTTTGCTTACATCTTTCTATGATGTGTTAACTTGAAATACATTCTTTAAAGACTTTTCCTTGGCTTCTTTTTGTTTGGTTGGTTATTTTGGGGTTCTTTAGTTGCTCTGGCTTCAATAATAGCAGATTTCAAGTGACCCAGAAAAGTCTTTACATGAAGTGTGCTGGTCATTGGGAAGTTTTAAATGGCAAAAGTCAGGGCACAACACATTTGGTTTCCTTTCCTACCCCAGAAGCTGTGCCCATAAGGGAGATGAAGAGTTCTCACTGCTGCTTCCACATATCAAAGATTTTTTTTCTGCTTTTTGCATAGGAGCAGTAATTGTACTGCAAGAAATAACTGGACGGCTTTCCTACCTACCCACAGTTGTGAGGTGGAGGTTGGTGCAGTGTTGTGTTAGGCTGCAAATCAGAAGGGTGGCAGGAGGAATGGGGAAGAATTCGGAGAGACTGGTTTAATCCAAAGAAAGAAGGTTTTTATTGCAATTTAAGTGTTGAATCTTGTCTACCAAAGAGGAGAGAGTGGAACTTGAAATCAAGATGTTAACACTGATTTACCAAAAATTAAATCTAACTGGTGAGTACAGTAACAAAGAGCTGGATCCTCTAGAAGGAGGATGGGAGACGATGATTAAAAGTTGAACACTGAGGAGCTTCAATGGCTGCCATGGCAGAGTAAGCACACATCAGCACCTCTGGGTTAGCTGAGGCTCCAACAGGAAACATGGGCTTTTGTCTTTTTTCTGACACCAATTCCAACCTGTGCTGTTTTCCTCCTATTCCTTCTTTCTCTGCTAGGTTTTATGGGATCTTGAGATGGTATCATTGGACAGAGGCCATCAGCTCTTCTGGTTTGAGAAGGAGCAGTGATGGAGGGTGAAGGAGTGAGGCTGCAGCCTGGAGCTGTGTCCCAAACCAGTCATGGTCACTGTTAGCCTGCCAGCTCTCATCAGTCTGTGCCTACTCTGGATCCTTCACAACAGCTTCTAAAACTCTTTCCTCACTACTTCATGGCTTACCTCTTCCTCCCAGCTCTGTGTCTTTCCATCCATTTCAGACAAAGGCAATGTAGCCACTGTACTGAGGGCCCCATTTGTAGTTCATCAGCAGAGCGAGCCCTCTCCAGCATGGAAAAGGCTCTTCAGACAAGCTTGGTTGTCAATGCCAGGAGCAGCATTTTCAGCTCCTTTTGCATCAAGCTTCTGTACAGAAATCTCATTCCTGGAGACTGTCTTTAATTTTGTGATCTTATATTTGAAACAAAACTGGTTTTAAATCCCTTCCATTTGCTTGGTGGTTGCAAAGCCCAGAACATACACTCGTATGTGCTGAGAAGTAGAAAAGATAACTGGAAACCCTTAGAAATACCTAGAGTGATTCAATATTATTCTGTGTTTCTCTTGCATTTATTTTAAACCTATATTTTATTTTCCTTTTGCTCCCACAAATACCATCTGTGCATCTGGGCGGGGTACGTGCTCAATCTGGGAAATGTGCCTTACCAGATTCCGTCAAATGCTGACTGCCAGCTCCACAAAAACTCTGTTGGAGTGGTCCTTGTCACACAGCTCTTGCATTTCTCTGCTCCCTGCCCTGTGGAGGTGCACTGTGCCTGTTGTACAGCTGTAAATTTTGATAGGTTGGTGTATTTCAGGAGAGCTAGCAAAGGAGCAAGGGTGTGCTAGTTGAATTTATTGCTTGGTTAAACTGGATTTTCACCTTTTAAAACATGCATGTGGATTTCAGCCTGCTAGTATCAGGTCCTCTTGCAAAACCATGAAATTAAGTAACCTGTAACTGATGAAACAACTGAACTGTTATCAGCAGGTGTGCTCCCTTTGACCTGGTGAAAGTACAGAAAGGGCTGCTCCACAGGAGCCATGGAAAAGAGGTCAAACCATCAGCTTCTATGCTTCATTTCTGTTTATTATGCCCCTTATTCCCACCACCAGTCTTGGGCAACTGGAGAAGCCACAGGGTTTCTTTTATCTTCTTGTTATTCCTGGCATTTTGTGTCCTTCTCCCAGGTATGTTGTGTATCTTTGAAGTGGCTCTTAACAGTTGGCCATGAAACACCTCAAAATGTCATCTGGCATCACCTGGTTAGCTGAGTTCATCTCTGAGGGAATTTCATGGGCTGCTTTGCTTTCAGAAGTGTGGACCAGAGCAATTCCTCCGTTTAGTTTTTGTTTGTGTGGGTAACTGCTTAAAAGCCTTTGGACAAAATGACTTTGTGCTGGTTTTCCTGGCTGCAGACACATGCACTGAAGGCACGGAATTGTTGGGAGAGATCATGACTGGTGAGGAGCTCTGAGCTAGGACTTGCTGTTTGATCATGACTTTTTGTCCTGTCACAATGAAGAATGTGTTTAAAACTATAAATGATACATTAAACATTTCCTGGAATTTTCAGACATGAGTGTGTGTCTGAGCTTCACCGCATTCAAGGTATTTATTTCAAGAAGCTGGGTCAATGCTTCTGTAAGTGATAGAATTGCTTGTCATCAAAATACAGAAGAAGAAAAGCTTGGGCTCTTAACTCAAATCACTTTGGGGTTTGGAAAAATTCTATTTACCTGAAGCTGATTATTGCTTAGCTGTGTCTGTTCCTAGTTATTTACAGAAACAAATTCAATCTAGATTTTTCATGGAAAATGCTTGCAATGTATATATTTTCTAAGAGCAAAAAATAAAAACCAGAACTTTTAGAATACCGTTTTTAAAGTGTTGCTTGTCATTATTCAAGCTAATGGAGTTTTCATTTCAACGTTGAAGATTAAGAAGAACTTTTCTCTTTTCCAAATGTTGTCCTGCCAACTGAGATGGCACCAAGTGTTCTCTGAAATGTTCTATTGACATGTGTTAAAATACTCTCATGATTAAATATCTCTGGCTGTTGGACACTTAGAAATCTAATACCTCTTTGTGATTCACTTTAAGTGATAGTCAGGCTTCCAAATCTTGGTCAGTGACTCCCACTCATAGATTCTGAAGGCTAAAATAGATCATTAGCTCCTTCAGCCTGACCTCTGGTGGAAAAGAAGCCATGGGATGGCTGCCCTTCTGCTGAGGGTAGCTCAGTCACAGCATGACTTCCAGAAAGGTGTGTGATCCCCATTCAGAGGCTTTGGAAAACAGGTATTGATTCACTCTTTTCTGTCACGTTGGTTCTCCCTGGTGTATATGTACACTAAACTTAGGCTTCAAACATAAGATAGTTTGGTTTTGTTGACTTTGTTTGTTGTTTTTGTGAGGTTTTTTTTTTCTTTTTTTGGTTTTTTGTTTTTTTAATCAAGGCAGTTCTTATTACATTATTGCAGTGCAAGGTGGAGTATGAAATATTTTAATCACAGATTTTCCTCCCACAAAGCACTCTGCTCTAATTTAGCAGCACCATATAATTTCTACAACTGAATGCTTTTACCAGGTGTAAATGTAATGCTTTTACTCTTTGCTGGTAGGCCCTGGTGTGCATCACCACTGACAGCATAATTCTTTTATTTTTTCTATGTGGGAGAACTTGGAGGGAGCTTAAGAAGAGGAAGTTCCAAGGAACCTGTCTTTTTACTACCAAAAAAAGAGACAAAAACAAGACTGTCTCATGGGTACTGCTTGTCCTGTGAGGGGGAATAAATTCAGAAGGTAGTGTCAGTCCTGTAGAAAAAATGAGGAGAAAAAGGAAAAGAGAGAACCGAAAGGAAGGAAATGATAGCTTAGAACAGCATCAAGGAGCAAACTGGATGAAGACTGGTAGATGAAGTGTGGTAAGAGAGGCAGGTATCTTTCTGCTTTATGAAAATGCTTTACTATCTCTTTAAAACAAACTCATTTTTCAGAATGTTTTTCTACATGTATCCATTCATTAAATATCTGCAAAGAGAATTATGAAAACCTCAGATCAGGATGGAGAAGACCCATGTGTAGCTAATTCTGTTTAATCAGTTGCCTTAAGGCACCTGTGGAGCACAGACCACTGCAGTGGGAGATGGCTCTTGACATTGTGTGACTAAAAATCTGCCCCAAAATAACATCACACCTGCAACAGGGAAAGGATGATTATTTCCTTTTTGCCTAGGAAGTCTTATATGGCACTTGCTTTCAAATTTACATCAAACAATTCCTTTTTACTACAATGCTTGCATGGAAATCAGAAAGGACCTCCAGAAGGGTGAGTTTGGGAACTGGGCAGAAAGGTGTCAGCTCTGGAGGTTGTCCCACATTTCCTGAAAGAATTTCCGAGTTTCATCTCTTTAACCCTCACTGTGGGAGCTGTAGGGATTAGTGCATGTGGAATTGCTGCAGAAATGCTCAAGGTAGGTTTAAAATTCTTAATCTCTAAGTATCTAAAAGACCTAAATAATTGCTATAAAGGCAGAATTTAATCTGCTTCCTCTTCTGATAGAAAGGAAGCAGATTTCTGACACTAAAACCTCAATTTTCCTTAAAGAGCCTGCAGTTATGTTCTAAGTGTGCATGACTGCCTCATTTATTTAATACTGGCAACTGTACAGTGGAAAGTTGTTTACTGTGGGATTTTCACATCAAACCAGGCATGGTCCATCTTACAGACTGCGTTTCCCAGAGAGCAGGGCAGGCAGCACCCACACTCATCATGTGAGAGTTCCTTCTGTGCTCTTGAGGGTGTTTTAACAAGAATCAGTTTGTTGTGAGCACTCTGGTGCTGAAGGTAGTTGGGACCATGTAGCTCATGGGGTTTTTTTGTCTCTCTAACAATTTGGGGTTTGTTATTGATCTCTCCTTGTCTTCAGCTGGACAGGGTTCCAGTGCTGCTGCTCTGCCTCATTAGCTGACAGATGGCTAATTCCACTAATTCTGCATGAGGATTCTGTGGTGATTATAATGACATATTCACTGCTAATATAAGTGATAAACACTAAATTGTATCAATTGCTCATTGGGTGAGAGTTCAGAAGTTTTATCAGGCTGAAAGTTATTTTGATGCTTGGCCCTTGGGTGAAGTTTGATGTATCTACTTTCAAGGTAAATGAAATTAGTTCTGCAGGTCCTCTTGGTTTTCCTGGGGGTTATTTTGCAAATGAAAGCCAGGCAACAGTTTCCTTATTTGAATCTGGGCTTCAGTGGCAGCATTGTTTGATGATGGCACTTTCATTTAGATTCAGTTCATTTAGAGGAATCCAACATTCTCCAAAAAAATCAGACTCACAGTTATTCCCACTGTAAGTGGCAATGTGTTAGAAAAGAATAAAATAGCCAGATTTTTCCTTTCTGTTATTTCAGTCTTCCCTTCAAGCTTTCCTCGTTCCTGATGAGAAACCAGCAGTTATCTCAGATCCATGGGCATGGCAGCAGGTTTTTCTTCCCTCTCCTCATTCTTAATTTTGTCCGTGGTACCACTAGATGTCCCTCTTTGGCTTTTTTATTAGATTTCGGGACTCGGCCTGTGAAGAATAAAGTAGCTGTGCTCTGCATCTCCGGCAGATTAAGTTGTAAGGGGAAAATATTTTGTTAGATTTAAAGAAGACATTTATAATAGATATTAAGACAAAAGAGTGTCTCTGTACAGTAAACTTGCACTAAAATAAGCCTTTATGGAAAAAGTGACCTTTATGAAAACAGAATATGTAACCTGTGGCTGAAACATGAGAATGTTTTGTATCATTTTGCTTTTTGAAATTAACAAGGCATCAGGTAACTGCAGCATCTGAATTCTTCTACCATGGTTCCTAGAGAATGATGCAATTTTTATTTTAATTGGCTGCTATTGTTTTTGATAGGTAAACACATTTTACAATTTGTATTTAGCAGCAGAGTAAACTGAATGGGACTGAGGCTGTTCAAAAACTTGAAGTGAGTAAAGAAGCAGAAATAAAACTCAGAAGCTGTGTCTGTGTGCCACAATATCCAGGAGAGACTCAACACAGTTTACTTCATATTACCTTGATAGTTAGAAAATTCTACTTGGGAATTTAAAGGTGCTGTAAAAAATGTTGCTTGTATTTGAAAAAAAACTGAGATGCCCTATAAAGCAATGTGTGCACAGCAGATTTACTTGTCACACAAAATGCCAGGGAAGTGGTGGGGGGCATCTTTGAGTGATCCACTTGGCACAGAGGTGGAGTACAGTGTCAGCATAATGAATAGGAGCTTGCTTGGTGGATGGAAAATATTTTAAATTGAGTTTTTATTTAATGGATTTGAACTTTTCATGCCCAATTACCTTTTTGCTGAAAGAGAACAATAATAATAATAATAATAATAAAGTGCAAAGGTTCAGTTTCATTCTAGAAATGGGGAAATGTGCTTGGAGAGCTGTCAAAAGGCACAGTTAGATCCCAGGAGCACGGAGCAAGGTAGCTAATGCTCTGGAGTGAATGCCCATCAACTCCTTTTGTGGCTTTATGTGTCCTTGTCAATGGTAATGTGGCAGGATGGGATGAGTCATGTACAGGGCCAGATGGCAACAAAGAGTTGGTTAAGGTCAGAGAAGTCATGTCCTTGCAAGGGGGTTTAGAGTGTTTCTTTAAAATGTCAAGTTAAGTCTTGTGGGTGCATGAGTTATGGAGGAACCCACCCTCCAAAACAAGCAAGCAAGATTTAGGGAAATTGTTCCAGGAAATGCATAAATAAATCTTTCGCCCAGGAATCTTAATCCATCCTATAGCAGGAATGCAAGGACCAAGTAAAGCAGCAATCCCTGTGATATTCTGTAGGTCTTTTCCTTCTGAAATAACAGCCTGTTGTCATTGTAGGACTATTTAACTTCAGGTTAGTCCTGATGTGTTCAAATGCACTAAAGACAAGTGTACTTTTATCAGTGTGTGTAAGGAATTTACATATACTGTATGTAAATGATCCAGGTCTCACTGCTGTGATATCTGGATATGAGGTATTGACTACAGACCTAATCCAGCAACCACTGAAATGAGCAGAACTGTTCCCACTGATTCTCACAGGCTTTGTACCCAGACAAATATTCTCTATCATGTTCCATTCAAGTACATGCAGAATACGGCCTGCGCTGAAATGTTTACTGCCAGCAGCAGTGTCCACAGAAAATATTGTATTTTGTAAAATTTCAGAGGAAAAAAGCTAGATGCCACCTAACTTCAGCTTTACCTCTGCTGTAACCACTCCTAGAAGTGGCTGCTCCATTGTTTACATATTCTTGATCCCAGCAAGAGCCTTATTGATGCTTGGCCTTTGACTTGGCATTACTGATGGCTCATATGGTGCAACCCTCAGCAGGGGACATGAGAGAGCATCACTTTAAAATAGACCCTGCTGGCCATGTGGTGCTGTTTTTGTTCTGTGCGCTGCTAAAAGGGCCACTGTCAACTTGAAATCTGGTCAATTAAAAACAAACAGGCTAAGAGGACATGTCCCCAAGTCCTTTCTCCAGTTTCTGAGGGATTGCAATCAAGAGTATCATGTTTTCCTCGTTCTTGTTTTTTCTGTGCGTGTGTGAAAGCAGAAAACTTCACTGACGTGGAAAGGAAAGAGTGGATGTGACCAAACCCAAGGAACACAAAGTAAATAATCCACATTTGCTTTGTGGGTTTCACAACGTGGGGATAAAAGGTGTTTTTCCTTTAGCTGTTTCAGTTGTTAAAAATTTTGTCTGACAATTTGCGTGGAATGAATTCAGCTGTAGGACGGACAAACCTAGTGGATTTTATGGCAACCTCTAAAAATAGTAATTTTAGAAACTGAACAGAGTTTGTTAGATCTGAACAAACATTTTAAAACATAGTTTTTGAAACATTTTTTTAAAAAGTCATTAAATTTCTCTGATTTGAGAAATCAAGATATTTTCTTTAGCAAAACATGACATTTTAATATTTTTACAATGGATGGATTTTGCAACACAACCTATGGACAGAGCATATCACATCCCATCCAATATCAGACCAGAAGACAGAAACTACTCAGTCATACGCTGAGAGCACTGTGACACAGCTGAAATAATTTTTCACCTGCTAATTTATCTGCTGTTTCTCTTCAAAACAGAGGAGAGAGAAAATTCATGCTCAAACTTGAAGTATTAAAGCGACACTAGCAAACACACCAGAGAGTGATCTGAGATTCTCATATTCTCCAAGGTGTGGGCAACACAAAACCCACTGCAGCCCTGGCAGAGGAGTTGATGGAGTGGTTAATGATGCAATACTTTTTTTAGTAATGTGTCTCATTTGGACACCACAGCACATCCTGTTTGTATTTCATCTGCTTTCCCTGGTATTTTATCTATGTCCACTGCACTCGAATTTTGACCCAAGGGACTTTTATTTTAATCATTTGCTCTTCCTACCTGAACTTTCTTCTACATACTTAATATTACTTTACTTGGGACTTGAACATATGGAACAGATATTTTTAATTCTCACAGTTAACGCTTGACTGCTTAAAAGATATATTTTTCTACTTTCAAAGAAAGCATTTAAAATCTCCTATATTATGCTTGCTACCTAGAAAAAATATTTAGTGCTGACCAGGAATGCATGCAAAGTGAAACTTGTTTGATTTTTTTTTTCCCCTTTTCCCTGGCAGGCCAATATCTGACTTTGGTGAATGAAGAAATTTTAGCCAGTTTTTTGCATGGAGCTGTTTTATGTAGTCATATTGGGTAGGTACCAAATTCTGGCAGATATATTTTATTAGCAGGACCTTGATGCTGTGAGAATCAAGTTACAGGCAGCTCTAACCAAGATTAGCAGTTACGTGCTTCTGCTCATAAAACCTCAAAGTTTTGTAACTGCAGCACCAAAAGGCCTGTGTTCTATCCCAATTTTATTTTTTATCAAGTCAGGTAACAGCTCTGCACCTCTGTTTCCAGTCTCCAAACTTCTGTCAATAAAATAATTAATGCTTAAACAAGTGGTAACTCACGAAATTGACTGTTTATACGGCTGAGTTGTGTATCACACACATTCACAAGTAAATGCTCAGCTGCAAGATAAGAAGAGACATAAAGTCAAAGTGCCAAAGAAAATGTAAAGCAATGTGATACCATGGACTTGGAATCGGGAAACTTTTTCTATTCTTCTTGTGTGACACAAACTGGGCCACTTCTTTTTGCTTTGATTTTGTTTCTGTCACTTTCCTTTTGGGAGTTTCGAGCAAGTGACTGTGTCTTATTAACACTGAGATTGGTACAGAACCTTCTGTTAGAGGATCATGTTTCTGGTGGAAGCTGCAATTTTAATTTGTTGCTATAGGTGGTACTGTAATATTAATACATAATGTAAAAGAATCATAAATAATATAAAAGAATCATACATAATATTAAAAAAGAAGAGGAAGTAACAAAAAGGTGAGAACAATCAATAAAACGAATGGTAGCAAATGCTGATGGTTCATACTGAGATCCAGCTGAGGTGATTTTTAAGCTTGAATGGGGCATGGTCAGATTCATGTGGTGGTTTCTGAGTTGAGTAGTGCAAGTCTGTTGGATATTTTGTTCTCAGCCCACCAAATCTCCCAGAACCAGAGTTGACACCCTGCTCACCTGGTGACAAAACTGTGAGAACTTGACAAAAATGTCCCAAGATGACCAGGAAATCTTGAGATAGAGCTGTGAAAGTTGGATAATGCTTTTCAAAGTGAAGAAGGTTCTTGACATATAGGGAGCCAAAAACTATTTGAGTGGAGTCTCATCCATAAGAGAATTTCATCTCCACAGTCTTTCCCAACCTCACCTTAAATAGAGTTCTCTCTCACTTAGCATTTCTGGGCTGTTGTTTTACTTACAGAGAAGCTTAATAATAACTACTTAGTTTTCTTTCATTTTATAATATTGCTGTTTTCAAGTCTGTGTAGGGATTACAGAGTCCAAAGAGGAACTGAAATATGGTTAGGCTTGTGCAGGAATCCCTTCTGAGAGAGTTCTGGAGCTCTCCCCCTTCCAGTTATTCTTTCCAATCAATGTTCCTCTGGCCAGAAGTGAGAATGTCAGTGTCAAGCTCTCCAGCTTTTCCTTGGTTACTAAATTTGGGAGTGCAGTACCTCGAATCAGTATTCAAGGCAGCTGGATTCCCTCAGAGCTGCTATTCTGGCAGGATAATGCTCACTGATCTTCTATAGCAGCACCCGTGATAGCACATTCTCAGGGAACAGTTCCTGTACAATAAAGATGATTCTTGGGGCTGTTGGGGTCAGCATGGGTCTCCTGCCTTGTCCTACAAGCCCAGGGTTGGGAGTTCTCCCAAAATGGCTCTGAGCTGTCGGGCAGCAGAGCAGGAATTGTGTGAGACAGCTCAGGGCCTCTCCAGCCCAGCCTCGAGCATCTCCAAAGGTGGGGTCTTCACGCTTCCATTGAAAACCAGAAGCATTAATTAATGAAGGCTTGTTGTCAAAAGTTACTTGCCAAAGTTTTTAAAAAAATCCCAAGACAAAAAAAAAAAAATCTTTGGGACAGATAGTATTCCTGATTATACAGCAATTCCCCTGCATGCTTCCATAACATTACTGATAGCAATAAAAAAAAAATCCCTTTCATAAACCACCTTTCAATAGGTGATTGTGCATTTCAGTGTAGACAAAATGCTATAGAGGAGGTATTCCACAGTGTAAAATGTTTACAGTAAAACCTGAGAGGTCTGTCTTTTCAGTGTGGTTTTTCAGATATAGTTATGTTTGCTCAGTACTGCCTGTAAAATATATTTTAACCTTCTCCCTCAAAACATATTTCACTACATCACTATAATATCCTTGTGAAACAAACATTTGGATTTTTTTAGCATCCAAAACCATCATTTCACAAGACTTTATACAAACAGGAAACATAGTTAAGATTTATTTATTATGTAAAATGGCAGGGATTATTATGTTCATTATTTTTAAATTGCACAATGCTTTTACATTAGGATCAATTTTAGAGCACAGGATTAGCTACTAAACTACTGGCAGTTTTGGTGCCTTATTACCTTCTATTATATTCTGAAGTAATTTTCATTTATTTAATTTAAACTTCTGTCATTCTGCTTTTTCAAACCTTAATGTCTCTGCTTCTAAAAATCCACTCAGTGTTTTCTATCTCCACTGCTAAAGAAGAGCTGTTATTAAGTGATTCCATGGCTTGTTTAGTCCCTTGACTATTCCAAGGCTCACTTTGCTTAATTTAACTACTGTACTTGCCTGCTCCCTCTCTCCTCCCCCCCGCCCCTTTTTTGTTCTTAATTGTTTTCAGAGTACTCAACTTCCTGTGGGGAATCAGTCAGCATGCCAGACTTCAAAGCACTTGTTACAGTAGACCAATTTGGCAATATGCTAATTTAAACCTATTTTTATATCTTTCTACGTGGTTTCTACGCAAACAAAGACCATTTTGGACATTAGTGAAAGAGGGAGGTCTTGGGAGAATTTTTTTTTTTCCCTCTTCAGATCTTATTGGGGGGAAAAGGGGAGTGAGTCTTAGCTGTTGGAGATGGAAAATACCTGTAGGGTCTCATTTAATACATCCTTCTCTTAATTATGTACTCCATTTTATTTGCTTTGCCTAATCCAGTCCTTCAAGTGAATCCATATACATTGGATGTGGATTGGCTTCAAATCAGGGTAACTGGGTACAGCTCTCACCACAAGGCCCTGAGATGTGGGGCTTCAGCTGTGCTAATCATTGTGGCTTCATAAAATGAAACTATCTAAAAAGTAAAGAAATTCTGAGTTAGGCATTATGAAATTTCCCATAACAGAGAAACATGTTGAACCTATGAAGTTTTTAACTGTGCTGGGCAAATACATGTAATTAAAGATTAATTACACGTACAGGTGCTGTACAATTTAAGCTCTCAGGCACCTGACAGGTGCAATCTAGGAGGTGTGCACAAAAACAAACTTTCTCTATGTCCTCCCTGACAGTGGCACAGCAGAACAGAGAGTGGAGCCTCTGCTGAGTTCACCACACATCATCTTTGCTGCTTCCTCTTCCTCAGAGGGATGATTCCTCCTGTTCTGCCCCATCTCCAGCACAGGATCTCCAGCATAGTCCTTCAGGAGCAGACTGGTCCAGCATGGTCCTGTATGGGACATATCCCACCAGCAAACCTGCTCCAGCTCCTCTCTGTGGAGTCATAGGTGCTGCCAGGACCCTGCTCCTCCAGCACAGGCTTCCCACAGGGTCACAGCCTCCTCTGGGCTGCTCCAGCACCACCACGGGCTGTGGGTGCATCCCTGCATCCCTGTGGTGCACCAAAGGCTGCAAGGGAACCTCTGCTCCAGCACTCCTGCCCCTCCTTCCTCACTGACCTGACTACCTGCAGAGTTGTTGCTCTCTCCTATTCTCACTCCTCCCTCCAGGTAAATTTACTCTTGTGTGGGTTTTTTCCTTCTTCTGAAATGTGGTAGCCCAGAGGTGCTGTCACTGCCATTGCTGTCACTGCCATTGCTGTCACTGCCATTGCTGTCACTGTCATTGCTAGGCTCAGCCTTGGCCAGTGGTGGGTCTGTTTTGGAGTCATCTGGCATTGGCACTGCAGGACATGGGGGGGAAATTCCTAGCAGCCTCTCAAAAAAATCACTCCTGTAGCCCCTCAACTACCACAACTTTGCCATACAAACCCAATACAGGGTGGTTTGGATGCAATCCAATTAAATCTTTTGTTTTTTAAATTTAGCATCATACATCATCTCAGCAAAGTCAATGAAGTCACAGTTCCAGCTTCAACCATGTGTGCATCTGTGTGCACATCTTTGAGCTATCTATGCATAAAGATTTGGTCTGGATCCATCACAGAACTGTGATTAGGGCTATTTCTGGGAAGATAATGATAGCTACCAGGTTTGTGCTTCATGCTGGTTGCAGGGTAGAGGGTAGAAGATCTGGCATGATACTAGGATGATCTTTTGAATGTAACTAAACTGGCAAGACAAGTTCACTTAGGGTCTGGAAAGAACAGCATTTTTATATTGTTGGGGGCCAGTGTGTCTTGTAGAACCATGACCTTGGATTTATCATCTGCTTATAGTTGGCAAGTTTAGCTTTTCAGTGGGATTATTTGATGATAGAGAGAGAAATCCTGGCCAGATTCTGTAAGTCTTCAGTGACATCAGAATCTCATTCAAGGCTGTTATTAGCTTAGTGTTTTGTAATCAATGCCTTTGCAGTTCTTGATTATGGTAATTTCATTAGTGATACTGTTCCAAAATGGCACGGATTGATTTTTGCAAGGAGCATCTTGTACACAGGGAAAGAACAGGAATTCCTTTATTCCCATATTCATTTTTCATCAGCACACTGAGGAATGCATTTTCAAACTGTGCTCTCCATTTAAGAAGGCACTTCTGGAGGATTTCAGCCATGAATGGAGAGGCTGTTGTGGCAGCAGAGGCTGTGTGCTCATGGAGGGCACGGGCAGGTCATGTTGTGAAGAGTTATCAGGAATCTCTTACATGGAGCATTTAATTTTTATTTGAGAAGCTGGTGAGCATGAACTCAATGTAGAGTGCTGGCACAAGGGCCCTTCCACGAAGGCTGCAAAGCAGATTCTTGCATCATCTTCCTTCTGCAGAGGGAGCACTGTGCAAACCCTGACAAAAACATCTGGAGCTATGTTGGAAGATTGTCCAGCTACTACCTGGAAAACTGTCTTGATTTTGTGGCCTGAGATTGATTCCTTGAGAGGCTGAACCTGGAACAGAGACTGAGAGCTAAGAGAATAAAATAGGGATTTATTAAAAGGCCTTAAAGGATCCACCTTGGGCAGCACAAGAGCCCAGCCAGGGCTGCACCCAAGATGAACCAAAATGGTCACAAAATGGACCAATGGTCATGGGGTTTTTCACTTTTATAACTTCTGCTCCGTTTGTGTCTTGGAGCTAATTGTCGAATTACAGATTTAGCTTATGAAATCCCAACCTCCTTGTTTGCTTTTCTTCACTTCCCTGTTTATACTTTTTGGCCTGAAGTTTGTAAACAGTTTTCCTTCCTCAACCTGGACAAGGATTGTTTTGCCTGCCTACCCTGTGAGGAGAACCTACTAACACTTCATTTGAAGCTCAGCTACACACCTAGGCAGCACAAAAATCTAAAAAATATGGCAGCTAAAACTTAAGGCATCAAGGTCATAATAAATTCTTCAAGACTTCAATAAACTAAATGTAAGATCAGGCCCTTTAGAGGATCTAATTTGTTGCTGTGATTAGTAATGCTGCCATTTTGCGTGGGTGTGGTCTAAAGGTGTTCTTTTTGTTCACACAGTCAGCTGAAAAATGGAAATAAGTGATGGTTAATTACCAAAGAGAATTGTATTTGAGCTTTCCTACTATAAAGAAAAAAAATAAAGGGACAGGTAACCTGTAATTTATCTTTTTTAAACAAAATTTACCTCCTTAAATTCTTATAATAAATAGTAAAATTTAGTGGATTTTAAAGTGAAAATTCAATTTGTAAACTATAGGTTGAAATATTTTAAAGAATTTTTTTTTTACATTTTCCCTCTTAAAATTATAAATTTTAAAACAGGGAAAATTAAAAAAAATAATTAGGGAAAATTTTTAAATAGAGAAAATTTTTAAAATTAAAATAGGCTATTTTAAAATTATTTTCTTACAGCCAAAACTTCTGTCTGAATCCTTTCTCTCTGTTGAACAGTTTCAGACTCTCTAAAATGATATTTCTCGTTGGTAATGCCATTTGCATTTGCAATATGTACATTGCTCCAGCACAGTGTTTCTTTAAAAACTGGTTTCTTATCCATTTAGCCACATCTATAAGGTGGAGTGATGCCTGCATATGCAAAAGATCAAACTATAATAACATCTTTGGAAATGGATGATAGCAGACTCTCAAGTAGCTCTCATTAGTGGAATTATATAGTTATAGCTAAGGAAATTATTATCTGAATACTACAGATGGTTCAATGGCTTCTTAGTGCAGGGACAGAGTGAAAAAAAAATCGTAAGCAAAACATGCTGGGAATGACTAAATGGAAAATGAGAATTTTTTTCTGATTCCTAGCAGAAATGGCTCCAAGTCAAAATGTCAGATTCAGATAGCTGCAGACCTTAAGGCTAATGAGATCTGGATCTGTATTTTGTATCTTGCATCCATAGTTTAAAGTGAATTTGAGATCTAAATTTATACGTGTGATGGAGTTTAATATCATTTGAGTTTCTGGTTCTGGTTTCAAAGGTCTCTTGAACAGTGATGGCGATGGAACACATATCTCACGTTTTGCCCTAGTCTTTAAAATCAAATGTTATATCCTTTAAGAATGTGAGTGCACAGAAGTGTCTATATTGTACAAATGTAGGAAAGTAAAACAACTTCTTTCACAGTGAAAGTTTAGGTCTTGTCCAGTAGATGTTTGTTGTTATTTATTGAATTTTGCTGTATTGATTTCTGTAACTCTGACTATTTATCTTTCCACTGCAACACACATTTCAGTAAAAACTCTTTACGGGGCAAAAGGCCAGAGTGAAGTCTTTGCATGGCTTATCTGTAAAGTAGGAAAGGAGAGACTCAGAAGTTGCACCTACAAAAAACAGTGGGGACTCTTTGATGTCTCTCTTAATGTGCTGGGTTTGGATTACTTTGTGAGCACAAAAAGGGTGAAAGGTTTGAGGATACTTTCAACTAACTCTTAGGATGGTGATTTGTCCATGGGGTGGTTTTTAGGAGAGCAGATATGAGGGGATGGGCTATCAGATGCAGAGTCCTGAGGCTGAAATCTGGTCTCTGTCCATGCAGAACTCTCATGACCCAAAGATCCCTGATATTTTCAATATCATACTTCTTTCAAGGAAAAAAAAAAAAAAGGCCACAATATGGGATATTTTTCCTCATTTTTTCAGCTCTCTCAAGTTATTTTCTAGAACTAAGAGCAGATCATTCCCCCCCTTTTAATTTTTTGTTAATTATGCAGATGACTCCAAGATGTCTTAATGTGGAACATGAAGTGCTGCAATGTCATGGGAGCAGGTGCATAAATGAGGGGATTTAGCAGGCAATGAAATATGTTTAGAAGAGTTCCTGTTCTGTGGCAATGAGCTGGCTGGTCTTTGTTGGCCATCTCCTGTATTATCCATAAATGTTTGCTGAAATGAAGAGATTTTAAATAAGAAGAAATAGAAGGCTAAACCATTTAATCCATTTTTACAGAATTTTTACAGAATCCAGAATTACATTTTCAGCTGAACCTGATTGTTCTGGTTTGGGGCAAATTTCTCCAGTAACAAAATGTAAAGTAGTGAGACAATGTTTCTATTTATGTATTTCAGAGAGGAATTTAAAGACAAATTATAATTTTCTGAGTTTTGCACAGGTCAAGAGCATTCAAATTCACAGATATTATGGGTCAGCTCATTCATGCTGTGAGTAAGGGGGGCCAAATTTTGTCCCTTCATGTTCTTCCACCTGTAGAGGACAATAGAATACAGTATCAATAGGCCCACATTCTTCTGACATCCTAATTAAATCCCCAAGACTTTCTAATAAGCTGCCAATCCTATTGCATATTTATTTTTGAAATACTGCCAAGCTCACAAGGTGCATCCTTTCCTCTTAGATATCCCCTAAAGTCAATAAATGATGTTTTTACAGTATGTGGCACTGTCCTTGGCTGACTGAGACCTGGTTTAGGTGCACTGGTTTTAGTTCTGACCTAGAGCCTTCAACCAATAGATAATTCAGGAATTTTGTTAAACTGATATTACTGCAAGATTCCTGACAAGTTAAAAAGTACAATGAAGTAAATAAATAAAAAATGTCATGGAAAATGATCTTGTGTGGGCACAATGCTGATAGGAAGCCTAAAGCTGTCATCAAAATTTTCTTCATAAAAAATCAGAAATAATAATTAAAATCAGTCAATCCCAGATATACAGCTACACAATTTGGATCAGAACCTAGCTTTGGATAGTCCACTGTTCACATAGGGAATTGGTAATTTCTGCTCTTCTTTTTCAAGTATAAATGTTATATTTTCCCTCTGAATAAATGGATTGAGGATTTGTCAGGCCAATTTTGCAGCTTTCTTTCAAGAAAATGACAAACTTTTAAAATGTCACATTGCTTTTATGCATTAAAAGGTCTTGAAGAACTACCTAGGGAAAGGATGCATGTTATTTATGATTTTCCTATATATTTTTTGGCTTCAAATATTTGAATCTACTAATTATTGGAAGAAATAGACAGCTGTGGTCTCTGAAGGATTTTAAAATCAAAATTTACAGGTTTGGAATCTTAGTGTGGTGACAATGACCCCCATTGATAATTATAGGCCAATTTATGAGCTAGTCATACAGGCTGAAAATTCTGCCTTTTAGAACAGAATTTTGGACAGACTTGGCCCCACAGGAATCTTCTATTACCTGCTCATATCTTGTTTGTTGCTGTGCTGTTCCCCATTTTAGGAGAAATAAGGGAGAACAGAATTTCTCCTTCAGAATTTCTCCTTTCAGCATCTCCAGGGCAGCTTCTGAACCATC
This sequence comes from Ammodramus savannarum pratensis, assembly GCA_020466415.1. NCBI lineage: Eukaryota > Metazoa > Chordata > Aves > Passeriformes > Passerellidae > Ammodramus > Ammodramus savannarum. Next base: position 8,447,086 of record JAHXMQ010000028.1, on the reverse strand, counting down.
AGGGCAGCAGTGCCCAATTCTCTTCCACAAAGGGATTTGTGTACCAGAGGAGCTGGAGAGGACATTGTCATCCTGCTGACCTGAAAGTGTGTGAGGGACACAGGATGAATGTCATTCCACTGTCAATGTCATTGAACTGCAGGGTTATTTTTCCCCCCTTGATGCAATGCCATCATTTTCTCCCCATTTTCCAGAATTCTCATAGAGTGCGCACCATACTCAATAGACAATTTGAATATGGATTGTTCCATAATTGAAGCTAAGCTAGGACACTAATTAATCCCTTTTCTGCAGTTCTGTAATGAGTTGGCTGGCTTACAAATACCACTGACCTCTAATGGATGGAAGCAGAACTGTTCACTCATTTGTCATGTCTCATAGGGCACAACTCCTGCCCAACCTGCTTTAAGTCCAACAGCAAGGGCTTGTGCTTTTGGGTCAGGAGGATCTAATTTCAGGCTCAGATGTTGCCAGGAATTTCTGAGTGGCTGTGGTCCCAGCTCAAGATTAGGGTGTCCTTAGTGAGCCCAGAGGAGTGAGCAGTTACTCACAGGAATGAGTTAATGCCTCGCTTGCCGCTGTAAGAAAGTTTTCAGTCTGTCCACAGTAACAAATGGGAAGCTGTAGGTGGTGAGAAATTTGTTATACTGTATAAACAGAACATTTCAGAGCCATTATAAAAGTTGAGGTTTTTGGTGAGCAGGGCTCTTTATTATGCCTTTGTTCGTTGTGGGCTAGCTAGCAGTGATTCATGGAATATTACTGTACATCTGATTTAATAGTTGCCCATTACATCATGTTAACATATTTCAGTAAGTGATCAATTCAGATTTTGGTATGCTGCTTTAATTCAGGTTTCATTCCTTGCCTGGTATTTATTTTTGGAGGGATGTTGTCCATCTTTGTCTGAGATCATGCTGCCCTTTTTGCAGTAAACATTTTAGGATAAAATGCTTAATAAGATTTGCATTTAAAAAATGAACTAAAAGAACTGGACCCCCTCCAGCGAGAAACAAGTAATTATATCATTTGTATTGCAAAACAGGAGCAGCTATAAAACATCAGTGTACTTTTCAAGATTGATATTCTTGAGAAGCATTACATTACATACCAAATAACAGGCCAGGCAGAGGGGAGAAGTCTTTTCTTGTGGAAGTACCCCACATATTCAAGACAGGGGCATGAGGTTTGTTCTGGATTCTGCTTAATCGAGAATTTGCCCCTTTCTAGTTTTTCACTCCCATGACATGCTGGTTGGAAAAGCTAGTGAGTGACACTGATAGATTTTGTTGTAATCAGAACAAATTTTTGACAGATTCACTTCAGAAAACCACCCAAGTGTTGCATAACACATTCAGAAGTCTTTTGTCTGGGCAGTTTATTTTAGATTTCTTCTCTCCACCCCTGCTGGATTCTAAGCCACTGAAAGTTTTGTCTGCATAGCTGTGCAGAAGCAGCAATAACCAAGGTGTGTTTTTTGATGTTGGCTAATATGGCAAGAAATATTTCACGTAGCATAGAGGCTCCTGGCCTTAAGACCTCTTGTTCCAAGTGAAAGTGCAGGAGTTGTTCTTCCTGTTTGGATGACTAAACCAGTTTAAACAGTCTTCAGGCAAAGCACTGTCTGTGCTCAACCCTGTGTGATGTTTTCTGAATCTCGAATGGAAATGCTCAGCAGTTTTCCAACTGCTTGTGAATTATATGTAATCTCAAGAACCAGAATTATTTGTCTGGCGTTTTATTAATGAAAATATTCCCAAATCAGTGTCTGTTAGCTTGTTTAAATATTCAGTGACTTCTACTCTGAATACAGACCGTTTGCAAGAGGCTGTTAGGTGAATATTAGTAAATTAATATGTTAATTAAATCTGCATCTGTGTACAGACTTTATTACTGTTTGCTTTGCATCCGTCTAAAGGTTTTTGAGCTTTTATTTTTGTGTGTAGCAAACTTTACGTTAGTGTTGGTCAATCTATTCTCCTATTGGCAGAAGGGGATTTTCATTGATCGTTTTCTCTGTATTTGCCTTTTTTCCTCCCTCTCTAAACCCTGGTGCTGTAATACAGAAGATTTATTGTCAATGATTTATTAAAATGTAATTCTAAGGTGACTCCTTATCATGAAAGTAATCTGCAGGCTATCTTTGTTTAAACTTGCAACCCGCTTTGTCAAAGAAAACAGCCTATGAAATTTTCATTATAATAGACAGGTTTTTATAATGAACTGGGAAAAAAGCCATTATGACCAAAAAGCAAATTGTTAGGAAACTTATGCATTGAAACAATATGCTCATTAATTGTAATTTTTTTGGGAGGGTGAACAATTCTGTTTAATGGTTACATTTTTCAGGCTTATAAATTAATTTGAATTACCCAATATCACTTAATTTTTCCCTAGGAAAGCTTCTGCTTGCCCGAGCAATATTATAACTGCTAATTCAATTACACTGAAATTGTTTAATAGAAAATATAATTGCTTATTCATACAGAATACCCATTAAAGAAGTGCAAAGGCCTATACCCTAGGGTTACTACATATTAGTACTTGGGGAATTCAGAGGGGATTGCTGGGTAGGGAAGGTGCTGACTGATCTTTAATTGTTCATCACCTGCCTCCAAAATAATATGAATGGACCCAAACTAAATGACCACTCATTACAAGTTTCAATTTAGGAGCTTGGCTGAGGTCAGCAGATTGCTTATGCTGATCGCAATGATTTGAAGTTGTGATTACCATAAGCAATTTAAATTTTATTGATCTACCCTTCTGAAAGTTGTAATTGAGCATAGATGTTGGACCCGTAGCTCTCCAAACTAAATTGTGCTCTGAAGCCCTTGCTGGATTACTGCAGGAATCAATAAGCAGTCAGTCACATTAACAATGAAATAGCTCCATTAACATACAGTGCTACTGGTGAAACTTTATTTAGGAGGGGTGTTAGTTCACTTCATTGTTTTATCAATGAATTTCAGTTGTACAGGGAAAAGTATAGCTTGTGTACACCTAATGAGCTTGCATAATGATAATATATTCTTTAACTATGACTCTTTTTATGGGTAAGAAAGATTATTTTTTTCTGTGACAGATTTGCTTTATTATGAACAGAGGAACTATGGAGCTGGAATTACAATTTGTTAACTGTGATGCACTGAAATAACTTGGTGCCAAAGAGTTTTCTACTGTGACATATGTTCACTATTAGTGGGTTTCACACAAAAGGTCATGTCTCAAATGAGAACACAGACACATAGTGAGTTTGTAATTTATATATATTTGGAACTTCCAAGTGGAGTTTAGTGATCAGCCTCCTAAACAGCCTCCAAATTTTCTGCACCTCTGTGGCATTGCTGAGGAGATTTGAACAGTGACCAGGGAAAAGCTGATTTTTCCTATACAACATAGACAGCAGGAACAGCACAGGAGGAGTGAGAGTGAGAAGGATAGAGACCTCTCTGGTTTGTGTGAAAAAATTGCTTCCTGTGACTCAAAACTGACTCAAAATTTTGAAAAGAGTTATACACAAACTGGGCAGTTTGAGGTATGGCATGGCAGGAAAGACAGAAATATCTTGGACTCAATGTCTCATAAATCCCTTGGTGCTTTATCTCTGCTTTTTCTCTATCTACTGTCTTAGCTTGTCATGACTTTTAACTCTTCTTGAAATCTGCTTTACTCTAGTACCTTGAAGCCCTCACTGCAGTACAGCCTGTCTTCCTCCCCTTCAATCTGGGTTTTAAATGAGCAATGAACCAATATTTGTTGGCTTGTTTGGCAGTGGTATTGTGCTAATTGAGTAGATTTAATTGAGTAGAGTTGGTTTTGGGAAAGTCTTGTCTTTCTATTCATCAAAATGATAGTAGAAGATCCATTTTATGTTCATAAATTATTTGTATTTATACATTTTTACTACATGAGGTAGTGTTGATTTCATACCATCCCAGACAGTTATCTTGGCAATGCATTCATGAGGAAATGACAGCCACTGGCATTATACTGGACCTAGTTTAGACACTGGTAAACACCACCCTTAATCCTTGAATAACCTTTGTAGAACACAAACTATGATTTCAGCACCTCAGTACCACAGAATTTGTGGTTTAATAATCACTACACAATCAAAATGCCTGATTTATATATCTATACAGACCTGTCACAACTATGTTTGGAATAAAGGCTTATTCCTTAAAATTTAGCTGCTTTTGTGGTCTGGGACATTTCCTTTGGATCAATAAGACCAGGTTCCCTGAAGGCTGCAGGCATCCCCCAGTGAAGGGCATACACAGCCCCTTTCTAGGAAAATGAACCTTTTTATGAGCTGGTTTTTAGTGTAGGACAGTTCAACCACTTTTATATAGCTGCAACAACAGGAACAGACATCTAGTCTGTCTTGTAGGTGTAAAAGTACTCCATGATATTTCTACTGTCCTCTCAGGCATTTATTTTCTCTGGGTTTTCTGCCACATCTCACTGAGATGATAATCTGTTTCTCCCCTAAGTCTTGGCTTCTCAAGGTTTGAAAGCAATGCATGTGTACCACGATCCAATTCTTGGAACTCCTCTCTCATTCAGCGTGGTTTCATTCAATTGGCATGGTTTATGTGAGGTTCTTACTCAGGCCCACAACTACTTTATGAAACTCATGCTGAGGATGGATCAAAGAACACGTGAATCCTTTGTCATCTCTTCAGCTGAGGCTCTGTTGTTATCCTGGGGAAATCATGTGGAACAAAAGTATATCCTATGTACACATAATTTCTATACCAGCTTCTGACACAGAGCAGACACAGAACAAAGTGTGATGTGGCATTGATTCATAAAAAGATAAATCTGAATGGTCACTTTCAACTATAGCAACATGTTTACTACTCCAATATGCCCTAAAAAAAGACATAACTTATCTTTATATAGGAAACATCAGCAAGAGAAATGCTCAGTGAAAGCTGTCTTGTGGAAATTACAGTTCTTCAGATAAGAAATTATACTAATTAGAAGAGGACTTAAGTATTTTATAAATGATAATATCACTTGAAAAATTGATAATCAGATACATACTCGATTTTCAAAAGACATTTTTGAATGTGGTGTTCTACTGCTGATATATTTATTGCAGAAAATCTGAGAAAAACATGTCTGATCTATATCCTATATAAAATGTCATGCATCAAGAAAATTCCACATGTGCTGTCTAAGTGTTATATTGAAAGGATGAAGAGTTCTCTGTCATGATAGTCTGATTATGAGATATTACGTATTAAATTACATTGAGGAAAGGAGATTCTCTTTTAATGCTTGAGATTCTGATCTCTTTATCATTTCTTTTATGTTAAAGAGCTTTGGGTTTTCAGGTCACTTCTGATAGGATATCTAACCAACAAAATAAAATAAAATACCCTTTAATTTAGAGCCCTTTACACTAAAAAACCCCCACAATTAAATTTTGAGATCCATTTAATTTTAACTTATTTTAAGCACCATCATGAACATCTGCCACCTGGCATAGAAATTGGTTCATATGGCAGGTGGGAAGATGAGATTTATTTAAAAGTTCTTTGTCTTTGATACTTTTCCCTGCTGTATTTTCCAGTGGAGTGATTTGAAACTGATGGCATTTAAATAACCATTTATTTCCATAATAGAAGAATACAGTTAAAAATACATAGGGAAATTGCTGTCATTCCAAGATAAGAATACAGCAGAAGGTATAATGGTGCAAACCATCTTCAGTCTAGCTTGGCCTCCAGCCATAATATTGGCCAGCACTTTGATCATTCAGGAGAAAATAGAATTCCTTCCACCTCTTTTCTCTTTTCTGTGCATAGACATAATGCAAAAATTGATTAATTTATTAACCTGGACAAAAAAAGTTCTCTTTTTCTCTGAGACAGTGCTTAGATCTATGACCTGATTGTATACACTTTTTAAACTGAATACAATCCACAAAATCCTTCCTTTGTGTCCTTCTCTGAAAAATCCAGTTTACACACAGAACCTCCTTCCCATGAGTTGCAACCCGTGCTGTTCCATATATTCCCTCCCTCACAGACTTGTGTACTTTTTCAATATGACAGGAATTCCAAATCAATTTAGGAAGATTAAGCCTTTCCCTTGATATTTTGCAGCAGTGTTACAAAGTGAGCATAAGAGGTGGGTTCAGAAATTAAAGGGAACACAAGTTCTGCTAATTTTTTCCCCGCCTTGGCTTCCTTCATCTCATTGCACAATTTTTGTGTGGTGTTTTATGGACAAAGAAAGAAAGAAAGGTATTTCCTATCGTCCTTCTCACGAGCCTTTTGACCTCTGTAATGGGATCATCTCATAGGATCATTTGTTCTTCCAAAATTTGAAACATCTTGAGCAAATGACCTCATCTGAACAGTTTAACCTGAAGAATGCTTGCTGACTCTATTAGGTCCATATGAGCTTAATGCAGAGCTAAGGCCTTACAGAGAGAGTGAAGAAAATTTGCAAATTTGCACTATTAACGAGTATAAAATTATAAAACTTTGCTTTAAATGCAACACTTGATTCAGTGCCAGTGGTTTCCCCACAGCTGAATCTGACTGCAAAACAGTATTTTATATCTGGTTCATTTTGTTCCCTCTTACATCCTAAAAGTCCTTCCAAGTGTTGAGGAGTGGAGGGAGTGTGAAGAGACCAATGAATGTGTTGTAATTCTATGAATTTTGGATAGCTTACTTATCCAGCTTTTTAATCAGCTGTTTTTAAACTCCACTCCCATTCAATAAATATTCTTGTGATTCTGTTCATTTGTTGATTGGGAATTTCAAGGGAAGAGCAAAAACTTGATATAATAATGGAAAATATTTTTGAACAGCAAATTGTAAAATTGGTTACATGAAAAATTTTAGCAAAGTTCTGGTCTCTGAGCTGTCTGACATCTATTTTGAGTGCACATAACATACTCATGGTGACTAATTTAGAGATCAAAAATTGCCAGAATTATTGGGAAAATAATTTTGAGCAAGAACTACATCTGAGGAAAAGTAAAATAACATTTAAATGGAGGATTCACTTTATGCTCATCTAACACAGTTTGTCCTGTTCTATTCTTTTTCTCCCAAATTTCTGACAAAAACCAAAACTGAGTATAAGTCATTGCCTTACATTATCATTAAAGATTCCTGATTGCTCTTTCTTTTAACTTTATTTTTAACTGCTGAGGGAACTGGGCAGATATACTCATTATGGCATTCAAATCAATTCTCCAGCATCTTCCTCAGAGGTTTCAACAGCATCCATTGTCCAAGAACCTCATTCCTGGACCATCAGTGTGCAAACCCAGATTTGTTTTGGCCAGTAACTGAAAGCTTGCCATGCTTCATCTCCTCATTGCTCTCCCTCCAGAGTCAGAACTGAAATGTCCCACAACTAAAAATCATTTTCAATTGAAACATTGTCAAATTTAACTATTTTCATCAATGTTTTTGTTCAAATCATTAGTAAATGCCAGGGGCAAACTAAGGAAAAGCCAAGTTTCCTCCTCATTTGGGAGGAAAATAAGAGGCAGGCTTTTCTTTGTAGCCTTTTGGACATTCAGGTTTAGTTCTCTCTCCTTTTATTAAAGAGAATAATCAGTCAAAGCTACATTTAAAATTGCTCACATTCATTCATGCAAGGGCAGCTAAGCTATTGGGCTGATTTTGGAAACTGAATTTGGAAATAAGCACTGGTGGGGTACATCCCTCTGGCCCATATTTTTAGATGTATTTCTATGTTTGGTTCCTGTTGATCTCAGTTAACCTTTAAGCCTTGTTCATTTACTTGTGTTGTGTTGCAAGAATGTGCTGCAAAGCTAGATGAGGATTATTTGCTTCTATCATAACAGACATAATAAAATTAGGGATCTAAATAATCGAGAGCACTGATCATGAATATGGAGTGATCAAGACCAGATGCACGAATTTTGCATGGTAGGTTCACTTTTAATATTCATTTTAGTATTACCCATAGTCCTTCTCTCATTTTATTGACCCAACCATAATAATTTATATTCTTGAACTCTATTTTATGTCTCAGCATTGAATAAGTTTAAGTAATCAGAGGTGAGAGGGTTTTTTTCCTCTTATTAGAAGTATTTGAAAACATTTATTTTTTTAAATTTAAGACTTTTTTTGTACCTGCAGTGATTTAAATGTTATTAGGATAAATATTTCTGAGAATCAAAATAAGAATTTTCTTTATTTTTTTTCCAAAACAGGTAGAAGTTTGTGATCTCGTTGCAGTATTTTCTATGATAATACTCATAATATCTGGAAATATTAAAATACGTAATTGCTAAAGTAATGTGTTTTATGTAGCAAAAAGAATCTTGTGCCTGAATAAAAATAACTGTGAATAAACTTACATAAATGTACTTGATTATTTGTTGGATAAATAATAGCATATGAACTATTAGATCATTAATACATATATGTCAAGATCTGAACTCGAAAATCTGAGCCTAAAAAAAAATCTAAAAAAAAATCCACTTTCAGCTGGTGTAAATTGTTAGAGGTACTTTTATTTCCACATAACTTCCCTGTGTGGCTCAGGATCCACATTTTGTTGCTGTTTTTGCTCAGCAGCAGGCTGGGAAGCCAGTGAGAGCCTTTGGAAGGAGCTGTGGGGATGATTCCCACTCGTGCCTTCATCCCAGGGCTGCACCACTCTGATATTTGGATTTGTGCCTCAACCTCCAAGTTTAGCAAACCACAGGGGCTGCATGTTCTGAAGGTGAAATTGCCACTCTTAATGGGATCCTTGTGCTGTTCCCTCCTGTTTTACTCACTCAGGGCTGGGAGAAAGATGAGGAGGATGGAAAACAAGCGAGTCAAGAAAACTTGGGATAACATCTGTTGGGAGAGGATACGACAACGTCTAAAAGAAAGACAAAGAGGATGATGAAGTAGAATGAAAATACAATTTCTTCCATAGTGCAGATCATATCTTGGTAGAGATATTGGTTCTGATTTTCCACTGGCTTGAAGGGGTATAGCTGGTGTACACACTGTGACGGATTTTGCATGGAATTGTGATAATTTCTGCCCTCTGACGATATGGAACATAATTTTGGGGCCCATGAAATAAGCCTAATAACCTATTTGCTGTCCTTTTGTATGACAGTAGTCCTCTGAAGAGTAAACTTTGTGACTCTTGTCCCAGCTGCTTTTTAAAATCTTACTCTGCTGAAATTCTTCAAGAGCTTTTGAAACAGCTGGAATTAACCAGAAAAGGGAAAATGCTTCAGCCAAGTTCACTCTGAAGCACTGCTTTGGCAATGGTTTCCAGAACATTACAGTGATTAATATAACCACAAAACTCCTGTTTTATGGGTTCTGCTAATTTGCCTATGCACAAGGCTGTCCTTTATGTCACATTTTTACCAATCAACTTAGATTATTTTCCCCCTTTACATTTCAAAGTCCTAAAATAAGTAATTTGTACCCATCTCTTTCATTTGCTGAGCAGTTGTTCTCTTTTTCCTGTATATATATAAAACATTATTTCAGATAGTGAGATATACAATTTGTGTTAAAGCAACTTCAGGTAAGTCATAAACCTTAAATATAACTGGATGCCTTACATAATTAGATAGCTGTAAATGAATGCTATTTCCTCATTTTAGTATTGTAGCAACTTGACAGCCTGGAGAACAAGAAAATAAACCTGGAAAGCTTGGGTTTTAAATAATAAGTAAAGCTGAGAATTTGCTCAATGTGAAGTTTCTAAATCAAAATTAAAATTTTCTCTTAGGAACTCAGGAGAAAGAAATGAGATCTTCCTTAAAGTGTTAAACAAATTGTTCTCTTTTTGTTAAGGAATTTTCTGAGAAATTAATATTATTACTTTTTTTCAACTGCCTTCTAAAATATTCATTTTTAGGAAGAGGAACCTCTCCTCAGTTGTCTCCTGTGATGCTTAAGTAGCTTTGTGTTCCCTGTGCCTTGTAACCCAGAATAAATTCAGCTCCTCCTGAGGACCACAGCACCCATGGAAGGCCTGCTAGAGCACTTCCTTATGGAAACAGATGGTGCCAATTGTTCCTGTGAGACAAAAGATTAAAAGAAAATGTCTGTGTGAGTTAGATTACATTCCAGAGATCTGACCCAGCAGAACAACCATGGTCCAAAATCACATTGTCCCGCAGTAACAGGATTCTCCAGGAGATGCCTCCTGAAATGGAGCCAGATGGTGGGCCTGGATTCCCATTGTCCCTCCTGGCTCTCCAGTGATATGCAGATTTCTGTACTGCTTTATATTTCCTCACTGCATTGCCTAGTGTTTACATTCAGTTAACTCTGATGGGGGAAAATTAAAAAGCCAAGCATAAAGAAGCAACAGAACACTCTGAAGTGTGTTTGTGTGCACATTAAAGGTGATATTAAAGGTGTATTAAATAGATTGTAATCTTGTTTGCCTTTTTTTTTTTGCCTTTTTTTTTTAATTTTACATTTTACATGAAAGCTGGCATGATTGGGATAAGAGTGAAATGAACATAAGTGTGATAAATGATAAAGTGCTCCTGGGAGTAAATATACCACTCAGAGCATTGCTAATCAAGCAGTGCAGCCAGCTAATGCTGTCTAAGAGCAAGCACCTCAAAAAGTTTCTAAATTTGAAACATTGAAAGATGGCATTTAGCTTGAGCAGCTTCTGCTTTAAGATGAAACTGCTGCACCAGGGGAATCACAGAAGCAAAATGAAACCTTGGAAGGGGCAGTGGACTGAAGTATTAAATGACCAACAAGATTAAAGGGGAAAAAGAGGACTAAAAATGGAATTTGCTGCTTGGTACACAGTGACTGAGAGTTTGGCAGGTAAATGGAATTAGGGAGAGGCAAGTATGAACTCTGCACAGCTCAGATTTGTAATAGATGTGTAAGCCTTGCTGTCCATGCTGGCTTTGTCCCAGCTGCATCCTTGGGGAGCATTTGTGACTGCCTGGGTGAAGTTTGGTAGCTCAGGTGCCCAAAGGACTTTGCTCTGGCACACAAAAACAGGCAGCTTACACTGATTTTTGAGAGAGCAGCATATGTTCTGCTCATAAATTTCATCTGCCACCCACTCTTCGGGAGTGTAACACTGCCCACACTTCTTGCCTGAATGACTTGGAAAATATATTTTTATTTCCAACTGTTACTCAAAATTAGAATGATCTTAGCTGTGATGGGTCAGGGAAATCTTGCAGGAGGGCTCCTCTGTCTTTTAAAGGAGCGTGAAAATTACTCCTTTTGTATGAATAAACTGTGCATAACTTTATAATGTGATTTGAGGAACTATTAGGGAATGATCTGTCAGTATTTAACTAAGAAACTTTGGGGTTATTTATGTGTTTTTCAATGTTTACAAAATTGCACGTAAGAAGTTGCAAATGTGATTGAACTTTTCCAGAAAATGTTTGAGTTTTACCTGGTATTTCTTCAGCCTCACTGAATTTTGTGGATCAGCTGTTCCATAACTCCAGGAATGGCAGGAGCTCCTCGTGGTTTCCTGTTTGATTCTGTTGTGTGGCATGGAAGGGAACAGGAGAGCAAGCAGCAATCCAGATGTGATTGCTCTGGCTCTAAATGATGAAGTTTCCCATTTTAATCTGTATTCCTTTTTCAGGGAAGTGCTTGTTCATTATTGTATTTTGTAGCCTCCCCTAAGGACATCCTAGGGGTCATCTGTGGTGCTGAGCCCTCTTCTTTCCCCCTCCTTAGGCTTGCCTTCCTTGAGAGCTTGTCCTGAGATAGTGCTTCCCTTACCATGCGTCCCTTACCAGCTTTAAAGACTCTTTTTACATTTCTGAACCAAAAAAAGACAAGTCAGAAACTTCTGTAAGCCTCGTAGGCCAGTTTGTATGGACTTTTTACTTAGAAAAATTATAAAGTTTGGTTCCCTTAGAATCAAGCTTGAAGAGGGAATTTATACTAGGAACTAGATGTTTTTATATTAGTGTTACTAGTGATATTGTGGACACTGAAAAGTAGAGAAAAATTAGAGACATTGCAATAATAAAGTATTATTAACTATTTTTGTTTATCAAAATCAACAATAGAAGTGGCTTTATTTTTATTTCAAGATTTGTTTTTACAGTTTTCTTAAAGGAAGCAAGACTTAAACTGCTGTAGTAGATGAGCTACAGATCTGGGCACGCTTACCCAAAAATACTTTACCTTCTGAACCTTTCATCATTAAAACCTCCTAAAATATTTTCTGTTAATACGAAGCTATTTCAAGCTGGAGCACTGACATTTTCCAACACTGTCCCTTCCTTAAGTTGGAAAAGTTGCTGCATGTTCAATTACTTCACACAGCACAGGCTGTTAGTAAGAGGGACCAAGATCTGGCAGCTTGTAACTCTGTATTAGCTCAGTTTGTGTTATAGCCAATTGCTGCCTGACCTCTCCACACTGTGGAGGAAATGCAGTGCCATCTGTATATCTCTTAGTCACATTAAATTATGTCATTTATACTCCTTTGGAACGCAGGGTTTACTTTATGCTCTGAGGCAAAATTAGCAGAAGTAACGAGATAAAAGCAGGAGCGCAAAGGTGAAAATTTGTGGGGCCTGTTTCTCTCAGGCTCGCTTTGATTCTGCCAGGTGTTGAAATGAGGGAGGGAGGGAGGTTGTTTAAACCTTTGGAGGTGTTAGCATGTGTAAATGTTTATAGGGCTTAAACACCCACTGATCTCAGGCAAGCCTTCCACGTGTTTGGTGCTGCAGGATCAAGCCCTTGCTCTCGCTGCACTTCGCCCTTAGAAATGTGAACAGGAGAAGAGGAGGGGTGGAGAGCACACTGCACCTCAAAAAAAATCAATATAAAATTTATAAAATATGCAAGGCGTTGAACAAGAAATTTTGTACTTTAAAAGGCAGCTTCAAGTTAGCACTGCCTGATAAACAAGTCCTGATACAAGATTCTCTAAGTTTTTCCATAGCTGTGTCATGCTTACACTCTGTGAGCACAGTCTTGAAGATTTTTTGGCTAAAAGGAGATGAAAGGAACCAGGATTTCCCCCCAGAGGGCTTGTTCCAACTCCCATGCAGGTAGAATGAAAAACTGTTACAGATTTGAGAGGAACTGGGTCCTACACGCAATTTTTCTGTCCTTAATTTCCACAACTAAATTTCTCTCCAAATATACACCCATGGAGCCACCGTTGACTGTTCAAATAAAGTCTCACTCTGCCCAGAATATGAGTTACATTCCACATGGAATAGCTTCCAGAAGAAACCACTCTTTTACTGTAGTTTTGTGTAAAATGGAAAGGCAATAAGACTGTCAATTACTTGGTGGAGCTCATGCAGGCTGAAACAGGATCCAGCTGCTCTTTGGACATTTATTGCTTCAGTCCTTTCCTGTTAAATGTCCACTGTCATTTTGGTTTTATGTGAAAACTCTTGGTTCAAAAATATGATCACAGGCAAGGAGGACTCTTAAAACAAAAACAAAATAAAATATAGGCTTTCTATGTGCTAGCTGATAATAAAGCTGGCATGATAGGCTTAAAGAAATTTTAAATGTTAATTTATGTCCAAAATATTTATAAGTGGTGAAAATTTATACGAATCTTTGGCATAACTCATCCTATATTTTGTTTTATAAACATTCAGAAACTGTTCACGAGGAAACAGGATGTGCACTGTCTGAAGAGCTTTCTGCTCTTTCCATAAAAGGATCTGCTGCATGCATGTTACACAGAGCTGTTGTATATCACTTTAGTCTTAAAAAGATGTGTATACATAGAAAGGCCAAGGATGAAATCCTCCAATTCAATAGGAAATCTCTTATTGATTTAATTGGAACAAAGATTTCACCTCGAATCCTCAAATGCTGAGAGCTAGCATAACTTTATTGAAGATGATGAACACAGCTGAAGGATGCTCTAGTTGGATTAGAGCTGAGGATCTGCTCCTCAGAATGCATCTTTTTCTTAGAGCAAGAAAGCAGTCAAGAGGAAATATCTCAGAAGACAAGCAAATGATTCAAATTTAGTTTGCAGGTTTGAGCCTGGGCTAAAGAACAGAGCAAAGCCTGTGCTGTAGTCCCCTGTTAGACATTTGTACAGGAGTGATTGTCATTTTAAGTGAATAAAATAAGGTAAACTTGTGCTCATGTCAGATTTATATCCTCATTTGCAATATATTAACAAATAAAGTGAAAATATATTTATACACATTATTTAAGCTGATCCAAAATCCTGATGTATGAACCCACATATTTATGAATTATACTTGTAAATCAACGTAAATTGCTTGGTCAGAGCGTTCATGCCTTGCAATCATAGAAATTAGACACAGAAAGGACTGATTCATTTACCTAGTTCATCTCCCTGCCAGTGAAGAATTATTCCTGTTCAGTGTAATATTTTCTACTCTGAGGTCCAGTGTGATTTTGAAAGACTGAACAACTAGGATTTTTTTATTTCCCTATCAGATATAATTTTATTTTTGTTATGTCTTGATAATTTCAACTGAGAGAGGTGACAAAGATCTCCAAAGCACCAGAACTTATCCAGAACAAAAAGGTAAATGCAAAAATAACCAGAAAACTGTGGAGCTGTTTTTTCAGCTGTTAACCTATCCTTGATGAGAAGGTTTGTACCCACGTGTCCATCAATTTACAAAATGGTCCTGTTTAAATCCCTGAAGTGAACAAGGATGAGAAAAGATCTTGTGATAAAAAGGCAAGGCTGGACGAGGAGATCCAGGCTTCTTCTTGGTTCTGGTGTAGCTTATTTGGGTCTGAATAATGTTTCCACAGGTATCCAGTGGAGTCCATAGTGCCCAGGCAGGGAGATTATTAGCCAGATTTTTAAGAAACTGTGGCTGTTCATTCTTCCTATTAATTTGATAGGGTTTTTTTAATTTTAATCTAATGCTCTTCTGAAGTTCTGGCTCTTTTGATAGGGTTTAGAAGTGGGGCTTACAAGTAATCTATGTGACTCAAAAAGTGATGTCCTTAATCTTTACACCTTGCATCCTCATTATCTCCAAATACATATAATACTTTCCTTCATGGAATGTGATGACATAATTGAAGATGGTGAATTGTGTTGAGGTCTTTAGATGGAGAGAGAAAAATGCCAAGTCTTTATTCTTCTTCTTTTTTTTTTTTTTTTTTAATTTATTTTTCTTCTGTATATTTAATGTATTGTTTGCTTTTCAACTGATTTTGGCTCTCTGGTTTCGATTATTCCTCTGCTGGGAATTAAGTAATTTAGTAGAACAAGATGAGCTCAGTGATGAACACAATTCTTTGATAGAAGGCTGCTCTACTTTCATCACCAATGCATCATTATTCATTGCAATGCTTCATATCTGATTCACTTTTGATTTCAGGTGGCACAAATCAGGAATAATGCCAATGGAGCCTGTGGTGTAACCAAAATGGAGTCTGTGGTGGTGTGAGGATATTCAGGCTTTCCCTGTGTTTATTCTTCCTCTGACATGTAAATTGAGTACCTTTTTACAAGAGAAGCCTTTTAGGAGCAAATTTCCAGCGTGCTGTGTGATCATTTGGTGTGTAATTCCTGCGTGCCATTTTGAAAATGCCAGTGCCCCTTTGAAAGGGTATGAAGGAAAAATGGTTACTTCTGTAATGTCACTTAAAAGGCTTCTGTTTATCAAAACCTCGTTGTGTCATGAAGGTAGTGCTCATGCTTACTGCAGGAAAAAAGCACACTTGTCTTTGTGACTGATCTATGGAGCGACTCTTGAATAATGGAAACTTATTTTGTACGTGTAGGAAGGATATATAATCCTCCCCCAGCCCCTTGGAAAAACTAGAAAATTTGGCTCTGCTATTTCTGAATTTAATCTTAATCTTCAGAGCACTAAAACTCTCCAGTGGGGCTAGTGGTTGAACTGAGCTACTGAATATTGCCTGCAGAAATTTATTGCAAGATTGAATAATACAGTATTTTCTCCATACTCCTTTAACCCGTTGTGTACCATTAAGACAGAAATTTGGAGTTGGAGAATGGGAGTTGTCACTTTCTTCCTGCACATAGCATTTTAATTTTGAGTGCAACAGAATAATTTGTGATCACAGTTCTCCACTCTCTTTTGTATTTTCCCTTCTTTTGAAAGCAAATATAATTCCTGATGGAATGTGGCTTCAGTTTGGGTAGCAGTTCAGCTACAGTGTTTCATGTTCTCTAATACAAAAAAAGTGCTGTGGTTGCTAACAGAATCAATTTCATTACATTGAATTACTCATTATACAAGGTCTCAAGCACTTTTCTGACCAAAAGGGAGTTTTAATAAACTTCTAACTGATCCTGCAAGGCTGGAGTTTACTGTTCTTTATAATGATTCTTCATCACTGTCTCTGACACCCTGGACTATCAGAATGGAAAAGAATAGACCATAATTTTATGTTTCTGACATTGAAAAGTCAGAGGCCTCCAGACCTGTTAGCCTCCCAAATAATATTTAGTCAGTAGTTTTCAAATATTGATAATTTGTGTATCCCTAGGAATTATCTGATAGAGCTGTAGATTCTTGTACAAGGACTGGTAACCTGCCAGGGTTAGATATTTCTTGTTAGTACACAGATTTCCAGGGTCTCAATCACATGTTGAAAATTGCTAATTGGTATTTTTGTTATCAGTTGCCATAACAACAATTATCTTTTTGGGTTTTCAGATTAACTTCTGCTATGGGGTGCAGGTCCATTGAAGCAGAGTGGATGCCGTCAGTGAGGTTTCTGCATGGTGTATAGAGAATTTTCCAGTTCCATTTGCTGTGGGGTTGATTTAGCTGTTCTTTGGCTTTCAGTGAGTTCCTGAAACAAGTGCCATTACTTTCCAGAGGAACAGCCATGTGCATATGCAGTCAAAAGATTTAGGTAGGAGAAGGCACATAATTCCTCTTTGCTCTGGCATTCCACCAGGGTTTACATTATTAGCTGAGTACTGTTCAGGCTCTGATCACAGCAGGAGTGTGTTTATGCTGCCAGTTTGGGTATTGCACTCTAAATCTGTTCCTCTCATAACAGCTTGACCCTGAGATCCCTTCTGGATCAACTAGATCTCTCTCCAGAAAAAAAAAAAAAAATAAAAAAATCTCAGAATGGACTGGCGGCTCCATTAATTTAGGGCCTGAGCCAATTCACAGTGTGGATGTCATACCAACTCCTTTTACCCAACCCAGGCTTTGCAATACCCCTGAAACCACCTCACACCCTCAAATCTTTACTTTAGGGCAGTAACTGAGGATTGTGCTGTCCAAGAACAGCAACCTTGGATTGCACAAAAACTCTCTCATCGTCACGGTCATTTGGATTGCAAAAGAGCTCATTGTCTCATTGTCACAGCCATTTCCAGTGAATTTATACTTTCTTGAGAGTCCCAGACCAAAGGATGGATCCAGAATTGGGCTCTTGTGGCAGAGTGGAGAGAGGGGAAGAGGGGATTTACAGATGCAGAAATTTTCCTGCACACGTGCAGAGGTTCCACCTTTAGTGCTGAGGCTCCAGAGTGTTTTGCTCTGCCCTTATTCACTGATAAATCCTTGTAAAACATCAATGGGGCTGAGTAGGAGGCAAAGGGGAAAGCATGACACAGACCCCAAAAACCTGCCTGTCCCCCAAGGTGTAGAACATCACTCAAGAGGATGATCTGGTGGCTGGGGAATAAATGTGTCATACACTTATCACAATGACCTAGGGGTTTATGCACAAAGTACTGACTCATGTGTTTTAATCCCCTTCTTGATTTGTTGAAATAAAAATATGAAGTCATACTTTGTGGTGGACTAAATTTAAAATAAAAAGGGGAGTTCAAGCTTGTTCCCTGTTCAAGTAGAAGAGTGTAAAGAATTGTCCGCAAATCAAATTTTAACACAGAAAAGTCACATTCTGAAGTTTGTTTTATCTGGTTTAGGAAAATCACTGGTTTCAGTTTCTAAGACACACCTGAAATGCAGCAGCTGTTTGTGTCTCATTCTGATGTTTTGTTGAAGCTTTGCTTTAACTTTTATGGCCAGGAGCAAAAAAAGAATCCTTGTATCAGAAAATAAATTTGATCTTCTTTCCTTTTTGTTACTCTTCTACTTTAGCAATTTAGTTCTGCAACAGACTGTAGAAAATTTCAGAAACTAGAGATTCTTTCACTTCACTTTTTGAGTAGATATGTTCAAATCATGGAAGAAAGTCAGAATTGTAGAGAACTCTGTTTTGCTTTTCATTTAGTTTTTCAAAAAGATGCCTTTCCACTCTGCTGTGTGTCAGGTCACATTAAAAATGGCTTTGATGTTTTTAGTAAAGAATAGATAACATCAAATTTGCCTTGATAAAAGAAATTAGTATATGAACTGTACTGTATTCAAAATCAAGTTTTTTTAAAAAAAACTTAATGAACCTTTTTTTCCTGCTGTTTGTTTTCTTAACCCCCTTTTCCTAATGTAGTTTTAACATGCTTGTGGCTAAATCTGGTATGGATGGGAAATAACCACTCAGTAACTTCACTGGTGATAATTTTTTTACATATATCTTGGAAAACAAAAAGTTTTGAATGGCTATAGCAGTAATTTTGCAATGGACAAGGATCATACATGGCCTATATTATTTCACACACCACTGCTACCTTTGTTGGTTTTGTTTTATATCTTTTCTTTTTGTTACTTGTGTAGCAACTTTTGGAGGCACTGGTCAAACTCAGTTGCAGCTGCTTGGAATTTCCCACCAATTTTTTAATTTTTTTTTTCTTAATTAAAACAAAAATCCTCAAAAATACTGAAATCACAGAAAAGTAGTTTCCCAGGTTAAATACTCCTAATTTTCTGCATATAGGAGAATGGATTTATATTTTTCTTGGGCTTCTTTTTTCAATCATTCACTAAAAGATTTAAGTGGGCTGCTGAAGTACTTAAATTCAAAATGGTGCCAGTGAACCTCAAAAGAGCTGCATTTTACGTGTCTTGAGGTTTTATTCTCCCAGATGAGTTCAGGTGCTCTGCAGCCAGACTGGTTTCACTGGTGTCTTGCTGTTTGCCCAGCAGCTGGCAGGATTTCCCATTTCAGAGGAGGATTTTGGTCCTGGATGAGCCACAGTCAGTGCAGGTGTGCACAGCAGCTGATGTTCACCTTGCTCAGTAACCCTGGCATGGTGAGGTCCCATCACACCTGCTCTCAGCAGAACTGTGCCTCTGTGTGAATCCTTGCCACAAGAACTCAAGTCTGTTCTCCTGTGGAATTTTTTCAAGTGAAATGGAGGAAAATCAATTTGCTTTGAGAATAATGTTAATGAAGAAAACAAAGAAACAGCTTAATTTCTGCCCCAGGCCTGTGCACATGTTTTCAAATTGATCCTGTCCTATGATACTCCTGAATATAAGAATAAAATTTTTGTATGAGTTCATTGATATTTGTGCAGCACAAACCAGTTCAAGTCATAGCACACAGGCCACAGTACTTGGGAGTAATATTGCAGCTACTTTGGTGAGGAGAAGCCTTTGGACAATAAAGTCCTAGAGCTAGAACTGGGTTTGAAATGCAGATTTCACGTGCAGCTTTCACTCCTGGCAAACTGTGCAGGACCTCTGGCTGATTAATTTAGTTAGAAATAAGAGCCAGCTGCAATACCTGGGTATCCCTTCCTGTTTGTGCTCCAGAGCACATTAATGCAGCAACAGCAGTGACCAAATTCCTCAGTGCAGACGAATCCCTAAGTTATACATTTTTTAATGGGATACTTTCATTAGTGCCTTGGCTGATATTACTCATAAACCAACCCTTGTGCTACCAGGTTTAATCATTGTCTCCAGGCAGAGGCTTATTAGTGCAAGGTCATTCTATACTTTTTTTATTCCATATTTTCCCTTAGAGAAAGAGAGCAATGTCTCCAGAAAAATCACCTCCCTCCTGCCTGGCATATCAACATCCACAGACTCGCTGCCAGCATAGATGTAATGCCTCTTGGTCAAACCTCATGTTGCACCAAAACAGAGAGTTTATATTAAAAGGCAGATAATAAGATCAAGTCCTGGAACTTGTATGTGGGATTTTGTAAGCTGTTTAAAGAAGTAAAGATAAAACTTCTATTAAAAAAAAAAAAAAAAAGAAAAAAAAAAAAGTGAACCGTTTCTTGAAAATATGAAATCTCTCATTGTGAGTTAAATGCTTTTGAAATGCCGGGTTGATGACTCTGGAGATCAAAGCCTTACACCTGGCTGAGCCACTTGGATGTCCCCATGGCCTTGGAGCACCCCACAGCCCAACCCTTAGGGGTGGGGAAGTGCTCTGATTCCTCTGCTGCCGGGCAGGAATTGAGGTGCAAAAAGGCAAGGTGACACATTTAAGCTCACATTAGAAGTCTGTGCTGAAGCAGGGATTTCAGGCCAGGCATCTGATCTCCTCAGGTAGCAATCCAGATGGGAGCTGTCACCTCTCTCCTGCAGAAAAGGTAATGACAGAAAGGCTCTGATCAAAGAGGGTGGGAGATTTCCCAGTTTGAGCAAGTCCCTGTCCTTTCAGGAGGGGAACAATGAGAAAAGTGAGTCAAGACAAAGAGAGCAGTGAGGGGTGGCTGATGCCAGTCTTTGCAACTGGACTGTCACCTAACAAGCTCATTTGTTTTAAAACAGTGAATAATGGCACTTACCGTGACAATTTTTATAATCCTTTGCCACGTGGCCATTCCTTGTTTTGGAGTGTATTCCTAATTGAACTCAAAATAGTCAGAAAATTAAGGGAAAATTAGGGAAAAATTTCTGCTGCAAGGCTGTTCTCGGCACTTATGACGGGAACATTTTAGATCAAAATGAGGCAATTATATAGAAACATGCTGGTCCCCCTGGAACTCACATTTTTCCTCTTCCTCCTGCCTCCCTCTCCAGGCTCCTCAGCAGCACTTAGACAGAGTTTCTGGGTTTCTTCACTTTTTGGTCACTTACTGCACAAGGAAATAAGAATCCAGACCTCTGTGTTCATTGCTTTCCATTTTTTAACTCCTGCAGAATCATGCAGGGTATATTAGGAGGACTCCAGACTCAGAATCTGTCTGACATATCAAAGATTTCTGCATGATAGAAAGTATAGTTCTTTGATCTAAAGTGTTCATATTGCTTTCTTCATTTACATCAGTAGGAAATTGAGGCCCCTTTCTTTTCCTGTCTTGTGCCCACTCTTTAACCCCAGACAATAAGAAATAATATTTAAAAATTAAGCATAATTAATCTATCATATATATGGCCATGCAAATTAGAGAGGTCTGAACTAATAATGTGAATCACATATTTTAAAATAAATAAATAAAAGTAGTATAGGCAGAAAAGCAGCCAAGCATATGGTTTCACCATATGCTGAAGCATACTTACTGTCCCTTATATCCTGTATTCCCTGTGAAAGCTATGTATACATAATCACTGACGATAAAAAAACCCAGAAAAACAACCCTGCATGAAAGAACTTTAAAGCTACAAGATCAAGTGCTCTGTATTTGGGCTCTGTGAAAATAAATTCATGCAGTCATAATTTCTCTAATAAAGGGATGCTGCAAATAAATGTTTTCTTCTGGGCTTCATCATGTGAGTTTTTGCATGGGAGCTCCTTCTCATTCAGTGGAGGTGATGTATTGTAGTCACTGAAAGAATATGAATATTCACATGAAGGCATTGATCCATATCCTAAAGATGTGTCTTATGCATCATCTTCTCCTTTATTCAGTGGGGAGGTACTTCTGGATTGCTTAATGTCTGTATCTGATATCCTTTAGGTGTTTTGGGGACAATATTTCCAGGAAATATATCAGTTACTTTCCTGGCTTTAAGGGCTGGGTTCAACTCTTTCTGCTTTATTGATAGAAAGAAAACAGAGGTATCGAGCAGTGTTCACATACCAGTGAGACTGGTTGAAAACATTCAAAACATTTTTTCATTGAAAACAAGATTTTTTTTGAGAATGTTAATCACATTTTTCTTTACTACAAGAAAAAAAAAACAACAACAAGCTTTCAATTGAACTTTCCACTGAGAAACCTTGAGGTAAGCTTTTCCTTCCAGCTAAGGTAGAAAAGTTCTCTTTTGGCCTTTGCACAGCCCCCATACAGTTTCTGGGGTGCTGATCTCTTCAGCTGGGAATGATCCTCATGCTGCAATACACTATAAGCATCCAGAATTAAATAATCCAGGATGTCCTTCTTTCTGTGGAAAGCTCAGACATTTTGATACTTCGCACCACTCTGAAATAGAAGTAATTTCGGGAGCAGCAAAGTACAGCAGAGGAGGGTAAATCCACTTTTAAGCAGCTGTGTTTTAGAAGGGTGGCCATACAAATCTTTGCCTTATGAAGGGTGGGAGTTTCTCCATTTCTCCTGTGTTTACCTGGCTCTTTCATTGCTGTAATTCACCAAGGCATGACTCGGAAACTCCGCGTGGGTCACTTAAAAAGAAGATGCTGCTCATCATTGAAAAAAATGGGAAAAAAAAAAAAAAAGAGTGGGAAGGAACAGAAATTTGTTGCATCTTGAAATAAACAGAATGGAATCAGAATTTGAACAGATGAATTATGTTTTTATGTTCATATCTTCTGTGTATCCATAACAATCCCAGGAGGCTTCACATCAACATTTTGAAATCTTTTTGATAAATGCATTCACGTTCTTACCAAAATTGACTTGTGTTTGGATTTCTCATCTTATACTCCAATTAGCATTTGAACCCAACACTTTAAGCACATGATACAGCGATTTCTTGAATGCATATAGTTAATTTAAATGTTTCAGATCATTGCTACTGAAGCTACCAAGTGCTATTTTATTTCTGGCGGTTTTCAAGAGCTGATTTTATGATTATTTGGCTTACCTTGAAAATGTATTTTTTTTCTATAATCTACTTTTGAACTCCCATTTATGCCGTTTTAGAAATACAGAAAACAATTAAGATTATGTCAGTGCTGAAGCTACTGAAGTCTTAGGTTGAAACCTAAAGTGGAACCTATCTTTCAAAGAGGAGCAGGTCAAAGGAGTTAATGGCTAATGTGTGACTTAGAGCTAATTTTGAGCAAAGAATATAGAGTGATGCTGCTATTATTTCCTGATTATTTTTTTCTCATTTTCCTTTCCTTTTTTTTTTTTTCCTGGCCTTGGCTTATACAGAAGATAAAAGCTCCTTACCAGGAAGACAAATGAAAAGGAAAATAAGCTAAGAGGTGACAACTCCAATCTGAGAACTTGATATAAATGTACAGCAGTGACTTAAAGAAATGATGACCCACATGCAATCATACACCACATTTTAAGTATAAAGTTGTAGGAGTTTTTTCTAATTTGTGCCTGTCTATGATAAATAAATTGGCTGTTCCCATTTCTGCTTCCAGCAACATCAGGAGAGACTATTGAAGGCAGATGAGATCAGATGCCCATGAGAGACAGAGAATCCGGAATTTTGTCATGTCTCTTTGAACAAAAGTTGGCCACAATGAGGGGTATCATCATTTTCGGGCCCTGCTGTAGCTGTTTTTGTGCTGGCTCAGCTGCTGGAGAGGAGCCACGGGCTCAGATTGATCACCCCACGTGGAATACACCTCACAAGAAGGATGCAGCCTGTGCTTGGCACCATGACCCCACACAATTCCCTTGGTTGGGATGCAGGGAGGGCAGAGCACTCCACTGCTCTGGCTGATCACGAGCCATGGTAAATCAGAGAAGCCCTTCTGAGCTGTGCTAATTCATACTGGACTGGGGAAATACACTGACCTAACATCCAGGAGAGGTAAAATGTGACTTTCCTTTAGTCCTGGGCTGCATCTTGTGACAGCTGGAAGCACTCCAGGAGTCACCATGGATAAAGAAATGATGTTATCTGTTTTGCTGCCATGAGACTCTGCAAGATGAAGAAGATGACACACCCAGTTAGATTCAGAGGATGGTGGACTTCAGCTGTATCATGCTTTTAAATGGGCTGGGAGGCTACAGATGATTTCCTCTGCCTTTGCAACCCACCCTGTGCAAAAGAGACAATTGCCTGTCTCTAATGCTCTTTAAGACCTGTGCTTGGAAATGACGTGTATCAATTATAAATTGCTGTTTCCTCCTTTCACTCACTGCCCAAGCTTTGCTTTGCTTTGCATGCAGAACTCAGGCAGCTTCTTGTTTTAGGAAGGATGTGGCTGAGAGGAAGGAGACAGCAATGGATTTAGGGTTTAGCAGAACCTTGCTTTGCCACAGGCTGGCTGTGGGACTTGGAGATTTTTATCTCCTCACGTTTCGGTTCTCCATATGCAAACTAAAGATAATAATGCTCCTCTTGGCTTGATCTTTGTCCTATTTATTTAGTTTATAAACTTCCTGGGGGCAGTGATCATCTCTTAGTATGTATAATACCAACCACAGAGAAGCTCAGCTATCATTTAGGGCCTCTATGTACTGCCATAAAATATCCATTAAATAATTATGTTATGGCAGGCATTGCCAAATGATCTTGTCTCCTTAGAATTCTGAAATATTTTTCTTAATGTGCAGAAAAAGTTCAGTCTCAGACATCTGCAAAGATTTCGGGTTTCTGTAAAAAAGCAACTGTATGTGCAACTGCATTTCAATGTATGAAATGCAGCCAGCTCTGGGGTCCCAGCACAGGAAGGACATCCACCTGTTGGAGGAAGTCCAGAGGAGGCCACCAAGATAAAGGAATGGAGAACTTCTTCTACAAGGACAAGATAGAGGAATGGAGAACCTTTGTGGCCTTCCTTGTACATAAAGGGAGCTTTAGAGACAGATGGAGAGAGACTTAATGAGGGCATGGAGTGACAGGACAAGGGGGAGTGGTTTCAGACTAAAAAAGTGTTGGTTTTGATTAGGTGTTAGGAAGAAATTCTTTTATTTGAGGCACTGGAATAGGTTGCCCAAAAAAGTTGTGGATGTCCCTGGAAATGTTCAAGGCCAGGTTGGAATGGGGCTCTGAGCAACCTGGTCGAGTGGAAGGTGTCCCTACCCATGGCAGCAGGTTGGGAGAAGACAATATTTTTGTCCCTTCCAACCCAAAAAATTGTTTATGTCCCTTCCCTTTTATGTCTCTATAATGCTATGACAATATTCTGTACATTTAAATGTATAAATCCATATTCTCTCTTGGCACAAAGAAGGTAAGTCATTGAGATCTGCTGGAGATAACCAAAACTGTTCTTTCTAAACACACACCCAAATTCTGGGTGAGTGTATTTGCATGAACATAATACTTTTTAGCATTGGATATCTCAGAACTATGAAGGCCTTTCTGTGGCTTGTGGTCTCCTACAAAAGCAGAAAGTCGAGGAAAAAATAAGTCCAGATACTCAAGATATTTTCAAGTCATCTCAGGAATTTTGACAAAATTACTGAGTAGACACATTTCTTTGGGTTTCTATTGTATGTGAAACCTTCACCCAACTCCACTGCTGATCTCTGTCCTCTAAAGCTACCAAATTTATTACAGTGGTGATCTCTGCTGGATGAAACAAGAGGAGATACAGGTGTGAATGCCAGTTATTCTGACACAAGAAATGGCTGAGAATCAGGCTCAGGGTAATTGTGATACTTCCTTGCTTATATGTTTTTCCACAGAAACAAATAAATCCATCTAGATTTTTGGAAAATTTTGTCTGTTGTAGTTAAAGTTAAAAAACACACACAAAAAAAGAGGAAGTATTATGTGGGGACAACAGAAACTGGGCTGAAGGAGATACTCAGCATTGAAATCTGCCTTTTCCCTCCCTCCCTCCCTTCCTTCCTTCCTTCCTTCCTTCCTTCCTTCCTTCCTTCCTTCCTTCCTTCCTTCCTTCCTTCCTTCCTTCCTTCCTTCCTTCCTTCCTTCCTTCCTTCCTTCCTTCCTTCCTTCCTTCCTTCCTTCCTTCCTTCCCAATGCCAATGGAAATGGTTGGCATGAGATAATCACACCTCTGGGGGATTGTAGGCATCTGGCTGTGGTTCACAAAACCCCTCAGAACTGATTCCTCACCTCCTCCTGTGTTTTTTGACTTGAAAAAAAATGCAGATTTTGTGATTGTAATGTGCAGATATTATTTACATTTAGTTATTTTGTTTTACTGCATTGAGAATTTAAAAGAAACCAAAGGAGTTTTGCTCTCATTCATGAAGGTGTTCTCACTGCCAGGAAAAATCCAAGTGCCCGATGACTTCTGTAAAATATTTCCTGGTGACTTCCTGTAAAATATTTCCTAATATGAATACTTGAGGTGTGCTCTTGCCTTGCCTTCCCACTTTGATGTGTTTAGCTGGGCAGTTACATCCCAGAAACATATTTTGTGCCCTTCCTTTTTTGATGCATCCCGTACCACATCTTAACAATTAAATTACTTGGCTTATCCTAAATACACTTCTAAACCTGCCAGTAATCTCCAGAATATCTGTTGCCAACTGTGCACACACCCCAAATCCTGCAGTAATTTGAGTGGCGTCGTATTCTGCTCACATTTTCTCTCGGTTTCTATTAATTGTGAGAGCCTGAAATTAAAAATGACTGCTTGCTTCCAGTTTGTTTGGATTTTAGCACTCACTATAACCAAAGATAGGACACTTGGAAAAGCAGTGGAATCTGCAGCAGGAACTGCTGAAGACTTGGATGGCTTTATTTACACATATTTTACTCTAAATTTAACTCCGTATCTTGACATTTAGGTTGACAAAAGTGTTAACATCTCCAGAAAGATTTTACTGAAACACAAGGCATATTCAGTGTTTTCTTAGGCATTCCTATTTCTGTATGAATTCAACTCTTTTTAATGGTAAGATAAAAATAAGAAATGTTTTGCCAGGGGGAAAAAAATAGTCAACTGTTTAAAAAGTAATTAAAAGCATACAAATTTAGATTGAAACAACAATGAAAAAATAAAGGGTGAGGGAGAGATTCAAACCACAGCATTAGTAAAATGCACTTGGTGCACTGTAAGTGCTTTGCTGCTTCTGAAATTCCCTAACAAGGTGAGTGAAACTATTCTAAGAACACTATTATCAAGAGACACCTTTGAACTGATCTATCCTGAAGAATAACCCCCAGAAAGATAAGGTGAGGAGGAAGGGAAGGCAAAAAAAAAATAAAATAAAAAAGCAGCAGCAACTTTCATATGTTTGTTGGCCACACAGCACAGCTCCGACTTCTGAACATTTTTCCCCAATTATTTTTGTAAAGTATTGATCGCAATTTAATTTTGCAGTCCCAACATGAGAGGCGCTTCATGCTGAAATGTCTCACAGGAGATTGTAATCAGGGTCTAGCCTGAAGGTGAAGCACTAGTACATAGGTTTTACTCTATTCCTCCACTCTTCATCAGTTCTGGGATTGGAGCAGAGGGCATTCTCAGGCAGATTAATTTTTGACGATGGGATCGATGGAAGATGTTTTTTCCTCCTGACATTGAGTCATCTAATTTGCTGTTTATCTTTGGCTTATTGAGTTTTGAGCATTGTTAAATCATACCTTTCAGCTGTTTAATTTCAGATGTGAATTTTGCATTCCCCTCTTGTACTTTGGCATAACTCTTTTACCTAAAATGAGCAGGGTGATGGGCCTTTTTTGACACCAGGTTACTGCTTTCGAGTCTGTTAAGTACTCCAAGGTAATGTTATAGTACTTTCCAGCCCTTTTTCTTTGCTCGTGGCCATAGATCAGATCATCTCCAGGGAAATCATTACTTGCTATCATTATTATCCCTAGCACCTTCATCTATTCTCCCTTGTTTCCTGACTCCATTGCTTGATGAAGTGCCTACTTGTGAGGACACCTTTAACTCAGGTCTCCTAATTAACCCCTTCTGTGCTCAGGCTGCTTTGTTTTATTTTTTGTTCCTTTCCCCAATAAGTTGTGATCTATGTGTTTGGCTTTTGGAGCAGCTCATAATAGCAGCACTCTGGAATTGTCTGGGAAGCTCTTTTCTTGAGGAGGCTGGTGGCTTTTTTTTCCCTTTTGATTTTGTTTTAGTAGCAAAGTGAGCGTTGTGCCAAATATATTGCTAATACTAAATAAAAGGCTTTCGCTCAAATGAAAATTGACTTTAGTTAACCTTTGCTAAAGGGTTATACATTATTGCCTCACATTTCAAGGGGAATCCTCTAACCTTGGCCTGGCTCTGAGCAGTCTATGAAATAATCTTGCAATTATTAATTTTTACTGACTCAACATATATGCATATAATCACAAAAATTTGTATATTGTGGTGACCAGTAAAAGGTGGGCAGAAGCAATAAGTTAATTGCCATGGGAAGCTGCTAAATTATCATACACCAGACTGGCTTCAGATTGGTAATAATCAGAAATATTTTCATTTCATAATTGCCTTTTTCTTAGACACAATGCCAGGAAGGGTTAGCTGGTGTAGTACATGAGGAGACTATTGCTCCTGTGGGTGCTGGAATTCAGACATCCTCTGTGGATATCTCATATCACATCTAAAAGTGTTCATCTTTTGGACAGAAAATGACCCATTTCACCTTTAGAAGGCAAAAATCTCAACTCACACTCTTTGGGGTTTTGTTAGAAACATTTTTGACCAATTTATGTGAGAGAAGTTTTCAACATGCTTTCATTTTCTGCAACTAAACTGACATTTCCTTACTTCAAGGTACTTAAAAGATTAAGACAAAAGCTTGACTTGGCCATGGTGATACAATAATAATAATAATAATAATAATAATAATAGCCACCAAGCCCCACACTAATTTAATTGATATAAACTTAAATCAAAAAATCAAATAAATGGAGCATTAAACTCCCTTTAAATCTTATATTTATGAGGAAAAATAGAATATGATACATTTCACATTATCTTTTAACATAAATATAGTAGCAATTTTTATCTCTTAAAAAATGGCTGTTTGTGCATTGCAATCAAACATTGTGTAGGGGATGAAGATTTTGTTGGGTGAAAAATTTGTTAGGGCAATTTCTTTAAATTTTTTTTTGTGGGAATTTTTGGCTATTGTTGCCCTTGGGATTTTGTTTGTTTCTGGGTTTGTGTTTTGGTTTTTTTAAAGAAAATAAATATTTTTATGATAAAAATTAACAGAAAGTTTTAATGCTAAAAATTAACAAAATTTAAACATTCTATTTTTTTTTAAGAATGTTGTGTTTGAAAATTACTCTTTCACAGTTTAATACAATCCAGCACTCATAGTTTTAGCTAGTTTTTAATTTTCAAGAGTTTTTAAAAGGTGAGCCTTGTTTCACCTCATGTGCCTGCATCTCTCCCCTGGTTGCTGCATCCTGGGCATTGTGCAGAGCATCCTTGGGACCTTTAATCCTGACTGGAAAGTACCAAATATAAAAGAAACAATTTCTCCTTAAAAGAAAAAAAAAATTCTCCTTAAAAGTCCTTGAGGAGATTCCCTCCAGAAACTGGAATCACCTGACCCCAGCCAAATCCTATCCCAAGAGCATTTCCTACTTTCCTAAAGGAAACGGCGATTAAACCAAAATACCTGGGGAACGAGAAAATTATTAAACCAAATTGTACCAAGAAGAAATCACACCTAGAACAACTTGATAGTGGCATTGCACAGCCGTGACTCCAAATGCCCAATTTCATAGGAAGGTGTTGCCTTTGTGCCAGCAGCTCCTCCAAGGCCACCTTTGGCAGCTGCTCGGTGCCAGCAGCATCAGCATCAGCATCAGCATCAGTGGTCCCTGGGCCCAGGGCAGCAGCGTGGCTGTAATTACCGGCTGCAGGTGGAGATGCTCGCTCCCCTTGCCCTGGGGGAGCTGAACCCTAGCCATGATTAAAGGTAGTTAGAGATCCCTAATGACTGCAAACATGCAGAGCTGATAATTGCAGCGACTTTTCATTCCGCCGCTCGGGAGGACTGACCTACTGCCAGCAATAAACTTGAGTTTTTAGCATTTGCTTTTTGGAATTTGGGTTTATTATTATTTGGTTTATTTTATTTTAAATATTTTTCGAATCCTTCTCGACTTTCTTTGTGACTAGCCCCATGACAAACACAGCTTGCACAAAGGTAACAACACTGTATGAAATTGCATGTTTAGATTCATGTCTATACAGGATGCCAGTATCATGGAGCTGTTCTAGGTACAATTTGACTATATCCTGATGTCTTTACAGACATATATTTTGATTAATTTAATTAATATATTTTAATTAATTAATTAATTAGATTATATTTTGATTAATCCCTGTTTCAAAATGGATATTCAAACGGATACATCAAAATGGATATTTTGATTTAATCCCAGTTTCCTTGCGAAAGTAGGAAAAGCCCTTTCAGAATTTGGCTGGAGTCAGATGTTTCCAGTTTCTAGAGGGAATCTCCTGGAGGAATTTTAAGGAGAAATTGTTTCTTTTATATGTGGTACTTTCCAGTCAGGATTAAAGGCCCCAAGGATGGGATGCTCTGCACAATGCCTGGGATGCAGCAAAAAGGGGAGAGATGCAGGCACACGAGGTGAAACAAGCCTCACCTTTTAACATTCCCTGGAAACTAAAAAAGGATCCAAGAGCAGCTGGAAAAGGAGGATATTGGGTACAGAGGAAATCTGATCCAGTATGATGATTTTCTTTATTCCTATCTTTGCCAATTATATCAATTCGTCCATTACTTTGATGTTATCAAACCTGTGAAACTCTTGCTAATGTTACTTTTCACATGTTAAAGTCGATTATGAGCTTACTACCCTGCTGCTCAATGGCCTAAATGAACATATTCATGAAATCCACAATAAGAGCTGGGTTATTTGATTGTACAGCAAATTAGGATGTTCCTATCCTTAGGCTCTGAGGCTGCCTTCTCTGAAAAGAAAGATGAGCTAGTTCCATCAAATGCCTATCTATTAATCAATTGTATTCACACACAATCCCCTTTGAAGATAGGGATAAAGGGCAGTAGAAAGACACCCTTCCCCAAATCTGCAGCAAATGATTTCTGGCACTATAAACATCACTTATTTTTCCAGAGGACACATCTGTTCTGAAGGTCTTCTGGCACCTTCATAATCCCCGTTTATGGCTGTTGCCTCAGAAATGGCAGCCTTTAAAACTCATTGAAATCTTTCCTCTCTGCCTCCACAAAAAGTTAAAGGCTAATTAAGGAAATGCAAACAGGAGCTTCTTCTGAGCTTGCAGCATGAGGAACTGAAGGAGTGAGCATGCACTTAGTCCCTCCGGCAAAGGAAAAACAAACTAAAAAACATTATAGTCTTTTTGGCATTTAAAAAAAAAAATCCTTTCTTCCCTTCTACATTGTAACACATAACCCCCAAAATCAATAATGTAGAGGCACTGTTTAAAAAAAAAAAAAAAAGAGAAGCACTACAAGATGCTCCAGTCAAAACATTTCTTAACTGGCTCCAGAGGGGCAGAATCATCCCTCGTCCTTTTCAGCTGGAGCAACTCCGACCAAGAGGTGAGGTTTCATCCATGGTAGTGAAGCAAAGCTGAGGAAAAAAGGAGTGGAAAGGGGATTTCAAGGTTGAAACGTCTGTGCAGCAGACTCCTCTGAGACAGGCAGAAAGCAATCAGTCAGGAACTTTTGCATGGCTTGTATTTTTGACAGAGTAAAAGTGATTTTAATACTGGACTGCAGATTTGCTCTGCAAATAATTATCGTATGTAACCCCACTTATAGGGAATTTATTTCTTTAATGATAAATTGTGGGATAATCCTGTATATTTGAGGACAATCTGTACAACCTGACCCTGGGAGAAGCAGGACTTTTTCCATGGTGTGTGATAAGGGTTTCCCATGAGTTGGCTTTTCATGGATATTGATTTCTGTGATTTGAGGGAGTCCATTTTACCTCCTTGATGATGAGGATGATGATGATTCCTCTCACACCTTTCCTCCCTGCTCTCTCTTGTGTTAATTCTTTTGCTTCAAAAAATTTTAGTAGTGATTCAATAATGCAACTGCACATGTAAATCCACTGCTTTTCATGGGTATTGACTTCTGTAATTTGGGGGGAATCCATTTTGTCTCCTTGATGATGATGATGAGGGTGATGATGATTCCCCTCACACCTTTCCTCTCTGATCTCTCTTCTGTTAATTCTTTTTGCCTGAATTTTTTTAATAGTGATTGGATAATGCAGCTGCACATGTAAATCCATTGCTACTAGTAAATAATAGAAATATTAAAATCTGGGGGAAAAAACCCCAAGCAACTCCACACACTCCTTTGTTTTTCTGCAGCTCAGATGATTTGGACAATACAGGACTTTGTTTTTCCAGCTGGAAATAAATACAGCACTGGACTGCACAGTCTGAGTTTTTAAATGTGAGAATTATGACCATTAAATCTGTGATTTGAAAATGTGTCAGCAGAAAGCAGAAAACGCTATGGATACATTCTGCAGGTTACTGCCTTAGGGTCAATTGAAACAAGCAGATCTATGGGGCACAGCAGTGCAAGGAGCAAGCAATTGCAGGTGCAAATATGCCTGGGGCTTGTCTAACTACCATTAAAATAAAAAGTTTGATAGCACTAATCCTTTCTGTCCCTTTGCATTTGAAACAGCCACTGGCATTGCCTCAGCATTTAAAATGTGTGCTGGCAGAGCTGTGGGCTTGCTGGGAGGAGACATTGGGAAGGGTGATAAAAGGTAGGAAAAAACAATGCAAACCTGCATTTCCAAGAGAAAATGTCCAAATTAACACCCAGAGGTCAAAATCAGAACAATTACAAGCCACCAGTAACAAATACCTGGCTCCCAGCTCTTTCTATTCTTGTGAATGAAATTTTGAGAGGCTGCTGTGCCTACCTGGGCTGAAAGGATCAGCAACACCTCTGAAAATCCATGAAATGTCTTAGTGGGCTCTGAGAGAGCAGCAAGGTTGTTGCAGCACTGGATTTTACCCTTCTCCCCAGCAGCCTGCCCCTCATTTCTGTCTCATGTGGCCACAGAGGCCAAAAATCACAAGAATGGCCAGGTATGTGCCTGGGAGCCCCATCCCTTCTCTGCCCATGGTGTTCTGGTGGGAGAGGATAGAGGGATAAAGGCAGAGGAATTTCCTACAGACAGAAAGAATCTGCTAAAACAGTCTGCCACAGTTTAGTTTTCAAAATCCTTATTTTAACTGGCTTGCTGTTCAAAGGGTAAGATGTTCTAAGACTAGTAAAAGTCAAATTTCTCATTTTTATGTTGATTGTGCTTAATTTTTGAATGGGAGTTTTTGCTGGGTTCCTCTGCTGCTTGTAGAAATAGATGATTTTGCTAATCACAGGTGTGTGGGGATTAGTGATGCATAATGGGCTGAAGTCTTATTGGGGAGAGCAAGATATGTGAATGCAGGAGAGAAACCTCCAGAAAGATCATTTTTCAGTGTCTTTAAGAGAAATCAGGGGGCATGATAGCTTATCAGAGTCAGTTTTCAGCCCTCAAATTCTACATTCAAATTTTGGCTGGGGTGTTGAGGGAAAGTCAGAATGCCATGGTTCCCAGGTTATTCAGAGACCTTCTGTGAGAAACTTAATGCTTTGACTAGCTAAAGAGATTAGCCAGGGCTGTGGCAAAAAAAATTGATGTAAAATGGCAGAGGACTGTCTCCTGCTACCCATTATTCTTCCCAGAGCTAAAATCTTCTGTCTGCTTCTGCCACCAACAGCACCTCTTTTGATTTTAGTGAGAATTAATCTGATTTTTATGAGCCTTGTATATGATCAGAGATGTGTCCAAATCAAGTCTTTGTAATGGAAAGATCTTTGGTCTATCTTAGTTAATTAATTGTGAACAATAACAAGGAGAGAGCAAATGTCAAAGTCCTGATTTGCCAGGTTGGAGCTTGGGTGAGAATGAGGTGTGGGTAAGGTAGGAAAAATTGAATTTAAACTGGTTTTCTTTTTTTCAGGGAGATAGACGAAGTTGATTTTCTGGGTGTTGCTGTGGGTAATAGTTTTCTATTAAAAAACTAAATTATCCAGGTGAAAGAGCACAGGAAAAAGATTTACTACATTGGTTACTCATTTTCTCCAACAGAACCAAAACATGTTTGATCCCAATGGTCTTTGGCCATAGCAGGTTGGACACAAAGGGCACACTAAAGATGTGGCTGGATTTGGTTTGGTTTTCTTTTTGCTAGGGACTATAAGAAAACACAGCCATACAGGCCTAAAAGTATCATCTTTTTAAATTACAGCTGCAACATTTTCTTCCTTGTGGATTTAGCCTGAAATATTTGCTCTCTTTCAGGTCTTTCAGGTCACATCTCATCCACTTCTGTTTTGTGTAATCAGGCAATTAATAATGGCTTGAGAAGTAGGCAGCCATAATTGGCATATGCTTTGCTGAAGAATAGTCATGAATGTGAAAATAAATTGTAGAGATTGTAATTGTTTTCCTTGCCTCATTCTTTCTCGCTGTATTAGTCCTTGTAGAAACTCAGGGGAGAATGTTCTGGATCAGACCAAAGTTCTTGTCTGGCCAAGTGTCTGTCTCTGTCAGGGGCTATTAAAATGTAGTTTGGAGCTGTGATAAGAAAAAGCAAAGGCATAGCAATCTTTTCCCCAGCACCTTCCCATCAATTAGAGATTTTTAGACAATTCCTAAGCTACAATTTGTATATTTTGCTGTTCTCCTGCTTTGGTATTTCATATGCTCAGCTAGTGCTATTGAAAAATCCCACAATTACCACCCTCACACATCCTACCAGGTAGAAAAGTGGTGTATTATCTCCACATTATGGATCTTGAACTGAGGAGCTGAAAGACTTGAAATGCCACCACCTAAAAATAGATTAGAGCTGTTACACTTCATTAGCACAATAAAAACTTTGGACCAAATTGATGCCCAGCCTGCCCTTAAAAATCCAACTTCTCCATAAACTCCCTATTACAATACCACAAGATGACTTTCAAGGCTCCAGGATCAAGATCCTTCAGATTTCTCAGCTGGCCATACAAGACATGGCAAAAGTTTTAAGAGGACCTTGAGGGGAAGGGAGAGACAAAGCCTGTTATAATGTCACCAAAATAAACTGGGATGGGAGGCCAGTGCAGGAATTTTCCTTTCTGCTGTGTCTTAGTGGTGATATTTTATCACTTACACGGTGATTGAGAGATGTAGGAACAGATGTGAGCCTGTCATTCTGAATTGAAGGCATTTATTTGGCATTTATCAGTTTTTTTCTTTGTTTTTAATTAGTATGTACTCATTGTCACAAGGCAAATGCACTCCAGAAAGGCATTGTGTACGAAGAGCACTGAAATGCTCTGCTTCAGCTTGAACAAAAAAAAAAATAAATCAAAATTCTTTTATAGCTATTGGTAGTTTATTATTTTTCACAGCTCATGTGTTTGGTTAGCAGTGGGACATCTGATCTGGATACCTGGATTTTATATTGCAGTTGTGAATAGCTAATTAAGCTGTATATTACGTACCTAAAAGTTCCTATAACGTAACTCCAAGAGTTAGGGGATCTATATTGTTTTTTCCTTATTCTGTTCATCCAGAAAGCTGGTTCCAGTACTGTCAGAGCATTGACTGGATGCCACTGACAGTAGTTTTATGTTCTTGACATGAAAAAAAAAAAAGCCTAAACAAAAGTTATATATTTTGAATAAGAAATAAAGATGCTGAGAAATACTTATGGATAACATAGGAAAAAACTTAAGTTTTCTGGAAGCAGAAAAATGTTAAAAATCTGGTCTTAAAATCCAGATCTGTGTATTCAGATGAAAAAACTACATATGAACTACTTTTGTCTTTGGCCTAATAGTTTACTGATATGACTTTTTATGCCCATTATTTTGTATATGTGTCTCCTCATAAATCCTCCACACTTGAGAAGAATATAAAGAAAAATAATCTAATTTCAGATTGCTGTAGACTGTAGGCAGAAAGACTACTTTTTCACACTGAAGTTTAGAGATGTTTGTGAAAGGAACAAAGTTTTATGTAAGACAGACAAACACAACCTGGATCCCAAAGACAAATCCATAGGTTGTACTAATGGTGCTGCTTCTTTCTCTTTTCCCTGCCAACTCCTTTGCTTATGTATTTCATATAAAATGGAAGCCAAAGTTTATGGCAAGATTTACATCCTGATATTCTCCTCTTGACATCTGTGGAAAGATAGTGTTGGGGCAGGGAAACAAATTTTTCATGTAGTTATCTTCTAATTTGGATTAAAACCATCTCTAACTGTTTGGCCTTCTAGTGTGGCTCCTGCTTGTTATTTCTCAGTGGCACAGCCTATCACTTTGCTAAATGTAGATTGTTCTTGGCTGGTTTTTCAAAGTAATTTGACAACCTGGTTTAACATAATCTAGACATTGTTTCCCTGTAGTGGGACAAAGAGATTCTGAAGAGAATATTATACAGAATTTCCTAGCAATTTTCCCCTCTCTTACAGTACCTATCATATTTTGCTTAACTATAGCAATCTTCCCAGGTTCAAATGCTCTACTTAGCTGTGTTTAGGGTTTACATGAACTGTATGGATTTCATGCATTAGTTGAGACCTTGCTTAGAATACCAATGCTATGTGCTTTAAAATAATGCAGTGAGTCCCAATTTGGTTTTGATTGCAATAAACTGGAGGCAAATGTGCAAACCTTTGCTAATTTAAGTTGATTTTACCTTTATCGTTTTGCATATTACATGATCTAGAGCCACACAAACAAAAGCTTGTTTGGACTTACCATGCTTTCCTTTTCAGAAAACAGAATTCTTTTTAATTAAAAACACTTTAAAAAAATCAGTATGTGTAATTGCTAACACCTGCTATGTGTTACTAACAGATGTTTCTTACTTACCTAAGGGAACTGTTATAATTACACTGTACGCTTATTGGAATGGCATTTAACCAAGATAGTTTAGGAACTTTAGGTGGTGACTTTGTGTTCTTTCATTCATCTTTCCCTTAAAAAATGTTAAAAAAAAATAGCTGAACAACTAGGCCTCCAGCTCATATTCACCAAACTCCCAGCTCATATTCACCAAACTGAGTCAAGCACAATGGAACTCTGGGTGCTCAGCCTCTCTTTGGTAACCCTGTGTTCCTTCATTCATCTTTCCTTAAAAAAATGTAAAAAAATAGCTGAACAACCAGGTCTCCATCTCATATTCACCAAACTCAGTTCAGAACAATGGAACTCTGGATGTTCACCCTCTCCTTGGTAACCCTGAGCATCACAGAGGAGTTTGGATTTCTTGCTCCAAGCTTTGCCCTGTCTTTGCAATCCTGGGGTGGGATGGTTACAAGCCATGCTAACAGTGGGGTTTGAGGAAGGCAGACTTGCTGACAGACCTGAGCAGCCCACATAATTTCTCTGTTTCTGTGCTCTTCCCTGTGAAATGCTGGCAGTGTGGCCTCTTCATGATAATCATTAGGGTTGGAAAGGATCTCTGAGGTCATTGAGTCAAACCATTAACTCAGCACTGCCCAGCCCACCACTGAACCACATCCTGGACACCACATCCACAAACACCTCCAGGGATGGTGCACAGCTTCTTCCAGTGCTTGACAACCCATTTTTTGGTGAAATAATGTTTCCAATCCAAACCTCCGTTGTCCCAACTCAAGGCCATTTCCTCTCGCCGTGTTTGCCGCTTGGGAGAAGAGACCGACATCCACAGAGGAGGGAGGCCCAAATCATGAGTGTTTTCCCAGGGTTTTGAGATTTTTGGGTGGGATTAGAGGTCAGCAGGACTAGGTCTGGGTGTTGTCCTGTCACCAGGGCCATGCAGGGAAGGTTTTGAGGGGAAGGGAGACAAGGGCTGCCCCCATGGATGCTGCAGAACTTCGCATTCCTGCACCTTCCGACTCTGCTGCTGAGCAAGACACTCCGTGTTCTCCCTCTGCATCTTCATTTATGAAACTAATCACACAATTACCTGCAGGCATGTGTTAAATATGACACTGGTCTCTGCAAAATAATGGGCCAATTGCAAACAATGAATAAAGAGAGGCAGCTCCATTTATAACCGCTGTTTCAACAGAGCTGTGTTGTAATCAAAGTGATCTGAGGGTGACTCATTAATTAATTGATGTTCTTTTTTATTATGTGCTATTGAGTTAATGAGTAATTTGTGCTAGATAACTCTCTGAACACACTGATTACGTGAGATATTTTCTGGGGCTTTCATATCAATGACATGCTGAATAGGTGGAAGATGGTATTTGCTTATGTATACTCATTATTAGCAGGTTCAGGATGAATATAAATCAGCAGAAGGGCATTTTAAAAGGTATTAGATACATGCAGCTCTTACTTTAATGCTTTAAACAGATACTCTTCAGCTTTTAATGCCTTAAATAGTATTAAAATCACTTCCTTTATAATACTTCTATCAGCCACAATTGGCAGCTTTTAGAAAGGTGCCTACACAAAGGATTTTTACTGGGAGCATGTTTGTGCTAATGGCCTATTACCTTGCACATATTGTATTTTGGTTTCCTTTTGCAAGGTACTGAGCAGTAAACAGGTTTGGACTGCATCATTGGCCTGAAGTAGGAGGAATGTGTTAAGTGAATATGTAATTGGCTTTTTTTGATCTAAAGTGGTATTTAAAGGAATAAAACCACTGTTCTTATATACAGTACACACTTTGCTTTGTATAGTTTGACTTGTTAAAGCTTTTGCTTTATTGAAACCACAACATCTCCAATGCCATAGGAGTTTTTTATTCATTGAACAACAAATGGCTAAATTGATAATTTAGTCTGACAACAGCAGCACAGTGGAAGCTTTCAGAAAAATCAGCTAAATGTATAAAATTATACCCAGCAATCACTACAGACCTTCATTTTTGACAAGATTTGTTCCAGGTACAGATGACTGTAAACTACCTACTGCTGAGAAAATTATAAGAAGCTGCTGCATATTACGTTGAAAAAAGCCTTTAAAGTACTTTAAAATCTATACAGTTGAAACCTTGCCACAGTCCCTGTTTGTTTCTTTTTCCCAGTCTCCCTTCTCACTGACCACTTTTCAATTTATCTTCCCCAAGTCATTTCATGTGCAGGCAATTAGGAACATTTGAGGGATTGCTGGATGATTTTCCTTTATTTACATTACGTGAGCAAAAAATTTGAACATTTTGGGAGGATAGGAAAACATGAAAGTGTGCTTAAAAAAACAAACACCAAACAACCCAGAAGATAGAAAACCACAATCATGAAATAGATCAACTTTTAGCCCTGGTCACAGTTTCTGCCAAATCCAGGCTGCCTTGATCCATCACCAGTTGTGGCAGATAACAGACACAGCAGGTTACAGTTGTCAGAGGAGCTTTTTACAGTTGAAAATCAAGGTTTGATAATTGTTACTTTTCCACATGGCTCAAAACCAACCATCCAAGTAGATTGTAGTAGATTTAAAAAAAAAATAAAATAAAAATATTGATGCTATTATTAGTTTTGTCTGGCTAAACTTCACGATGTGTGCAGATGAAGATGGGAGGCACAAGTGGAAGCATTCCTGCCTGGCAAATACACTGAGTAAGGATGCAAACAGCTTGCTGACACACACAGTGATGGAGAAGGAGAACCAAGGCAGATAACAAAAAGCAACCCAAAGGAATGGTTTAGACCTGTGTCAAAATAATCACTAAAGTGGCCTGGCAGACAATCTCTCTCCACTATTGACTTTTGATGATATACTTTATTGGAGTTGTAAATGTTTCCATTAAATATTTCAACTCTCAGCCATTATTTTAACAGCCAGGCAAGAAGGAAGTTTGGAATACAGGAAAGTGTGGAATTGATCTTTGACCTACATCAAATCTAAATTTATTCTGTATCCTTTACATACAAATTTTAGATATGTATGTGAATAAGATAGATGAGCATAAAGTGCTCAAAGCAATGCCATACCATTGTGCACTGCAAACATATCCATATTTATTTATCTTTGCATGAATTATTGACAGAATGGTGAGACTATTTTTTTTTTCCTCCTCCCTAGCAGGACCACCTTCCTCTTCCACACTTTGAGCCTAGGTCACAAAATGCACATATGAGCAATGTAGCATGCAGTAACGAGCCACTCTTTTCCCATTTCCCTCTCATCATTTGCTCCATAAAGAGCTGAGCAGTGGGCACTTTGTGGGAATGAGAGATTCCTTGAGCATTTACAGCACTGTTGGTGTTTAGTTGCCATCATCCCCAGCCAAGTCAAGCCTTCCTCAGGCTGAACTGGTGTTGGTGCTTTCCTGCCTCAGATTTGTGGTTACCTCCTGGGAACGCTCTGCTCCTCCCAGGGTGTCCCAACATCCCAACACTGCAATATTCACATGGCTCTTGGTTTTCTGAAGAGCCAAAAATGCTTTACAAAAGCACTGTATCCATCAGGCCCATGGGACAGACAGGGACAACTGAGGCACAGAGAAGTGGAGTGACTTGCCCAAGCTCACAGGGAGTCAAAGACAGAGTCAAGAGCTTTTCTTTCTTATTTCTCAACCAGGGATTTCTATCTGCTCTGCAGCCTACTGCTGGAAAGCAGAAGAGAGATCTTCCCCATTTCTAATGGGAAGACCCCAGAGGGGCTGGAGGAGAAAATTGAAATTTTCAAAACAAGAGAATATGATCCTTCCCTCTCTGTCCATCCTGACCTTCATGGAGAGGACAGCTTGTTTATTGCTCTGAAGTGGGTCTGTGAGAGCCTAATGGTGCCTCTGACACCAGCTGCTTCGTTATCCCAAAAACATTAAGGGACTGGGGCAGGGAGTGCAAGAGACACTTGTGCTCAAGGTTAGGAAGGAAGATAGTCCACAAAAGAGGGCTAAATTTAATTTGAAAAATTATGTGGAGCTATTTCTTTTAATTAACAAGAACAGCCTGAGGAGCTGCTGCATTTCTTTCTGGTCCTGTATGAGTCAGAGTCAAGTTTTGTGAGCCATGCTTATTTTCAAAAGGGTTCACAGCCAGGAAAAAAAAAACACGCTGTAACAACAGTCATTAAAACTAAATATCTATTTCTAAGTCAAGCCACTGTGCAGTATGCTCTTACCATACACTTAAGGAATTTCCCCACTGCATTACAAAGTTTCTTTGACCATCCGCAGCAAAAACATGCTGAAACTGCAACAGGACAGGAAGAGCAGGGAAGGACAGCAGTCAGCTTGAGCAGAGTCATGGGTTCATACTCAAAATAAAAACAAGAGCTTAGCTTCATAACAACACAGGGTATATAGTGGTTTTCTTGTTGGCTTTTTCTTTTTTTTTTCCTTCTTAATACTGTTTTGTTTGTTTGTTTTTAATACAGGTTGTTTTCCCAGCGAGCTAGATTACAGTGGCAAACAGACAAGACATAAATATGCATTGAACAACTTTTTAAACATTCATCCTGCTTTTCCTTTGCCAAACACCTGTAAGCTCTGTCAGGGGCGTGAGCACTTAGGGACGTCCTGCTGATGCAATAGCTTCATGGCTTTAAAAACAGAGGTCCACCTCTCCTAGAAAGAGAACTGATTGCCAACAGGAGCTGTCAGCAGCCATCCCACCTCTGTCAAAAGGATTTTAATTGCCAGTATTGATGGGACAAACCTGTAGGATGTTGGCATGGGCAGCAAGGTACCTGT
Organism: Ammodramus savannarum pratensis; assembly: GCA_020466415.1. NCBI lineage: Eukaryota > Metazoa > Chordata > Aves > Passeriformes > Passerellidae > Ammodramus > Ammodramus savannarum. The sequence goes on along the minus strand of JAHXMQ010000028.1, from coordinate 8,405,637 downwards.
GCAGTCGAGTGTGGTAGCTCTTGCTCGCTATTGCAAAGTTTTGTCCCATCCACATCAGCATTTAAATTACCTTCAGCATTCACCGAGGTGGGTAATTAGCAACCAGTCACTCTCCCAGTGTCAGCTCAGGGTCGTTTCCTTAATGTAAATAGACCCTCAGAGGGGGCTGTTTACAGTGCCTTCTACTTTATTTTTTTCCCAGGTTTTGTTGAGGACGCAGCCCCAGAAAACATATTAGGGTTAAGCCCTGATTAAAAAAAAAAAAAAAAAAAAAATTAAAAAATTAAAAATAAAAGAAAAAGGGAAAGAGAGAGAAGGAGATGAGGGAGAAAGAGACCCCTCAAATTTTAAGACTTCATTAAAATGCATATCAAGAAAAATCTTCTCCCTTTCCTCCCTCCCCCCCAAAATTAATGATTTCAGAAAAATAACACATATATTTTTATATATATATGTGTATATATATATATAAAATAAGATACCCAGAGGCACCGGTTTGCATTAGGGCTTAATTTTTTCAGCTAAATTAAAAATCAAATCCAGGCATTTGGAATGCCTAAGGGGCACAAAAGCAGCACCCAAAATCATTAACTTTTGCACCTTTTATAATATAGCTCAAACCAGTCAGATTTGCTTTTCAAAATTTTGTAGTAAAATAAAAGTGCTCTTTGAGGAAAATCCATGCAATTAAACAGCAGATGCTTAACCCCTGAAAAATAGAGGCTTATAAGAGAAGTGCTGATAGACCCTTAACCATAGCATCATTAGCAGCAGGTGCTGCTAGTTATTAGTTTCCTAAATAGTTTTAATGTAAACAGTATTCTTAAGCTCTAAGTGTAGCATAATGGTTGGGATTTGCTCTTTAATGCTTTTTACTAGAAAGATACAGCTCATTTAAAATAGCTGGTAGATACAGAAAGCATAAATATACAGTAAGTTTAGACACTGATTGTACTAAATGCAACAATACAAAGAAGCAAACAGGAACACAAATGGTAACACAATAAAACTGTATTACATTTGTGCTTCAAATATTACAATACATTATGTACAATAGTCCAAAATAAACATCTCATGCCAAATGACACAAAAAGAAACAAAAAAAAAAAAACCCCAAACAAACTGAAAATCCCAAGAGCAAGCAGAAAGAATCCAGCTGTATATACAGTACCTTTTTTAATTAACATTCAACTCTGAACTGGAGCAATTTTCACTACATACAGATGCAGTCCGCCTTTTATTTCACGCAACCATTCTGTCTCCCTAAATCTATGCTATTCAGTAGGTTCCTGTGTCATTTCTTATATACATGTTGAGCAAAAAAGATAAAAGAAAGTAGTGCTTTTTATTCTTAATGATGTGGCATCCAATCAGCGGACCTGGGGTGCATAACCTTCTTTCATTAAACCCTCCTCATAGTCTGTCTGGCACAGAATCATGTTGTTCTTCAGGAAAAACTTGTCTCCAACACAAAACCTGAAATTGAAATAATAAAGAGAAGAGAAAAAGAGAGTTTGAGAGTGAATGGTGGGATATGGTCTTACAGGTTGAGGGCTGTAGAGCAAGTGATGGCTGGACAGCACCCAGATGTGCATGTGGGAAAGGCCAGCAGAGGAATTGCCATGGTGCCACAATTATTCCTATGCTTTCAACAAAATCTGGTGCATTCAGGCACTTTTGCTTGCCCAGCCAAAGACCTCATTCAAAGCCCAGTGTGGGCTGTGGGAGTCCTGGATCAGGTCACTGGCACACAGCTAAAAACACAATAAATATCCCAGGCTGCTGAGCTGAGTGAAAAGTAAATATCCTGCAAACCAGAAGGAAGACAAAATACAGCAAAGCATGCAGTGGAAAGCTTGTCTGAGATATCTCATATTTGTCTTATGTCCCAGTAATAATGTCTTGTTATGTTCCAGTTGGATATTTCACTAAATTTTATTTTAGTTGGTGATTCTGAGGACTGCTTTGCACACACACAACTTGCTGTAAAGTATACATAAACCAGAGACACGCAGGCATGCAGAAAACAAAAACCCTTTTCCCTCTTTTTTCCTGTTGGAGTTGATTATAAATTTAGTTACTCATCTAACTACTCTCTCAGGGTATCCGTGCACCTACCTTGTTATGGTATACGTGCATCAGAACGATCTGATTGCTGCAAAACACCACTAAGAGATTGCATTTGCTTCTCTCTGATGAGCAGGACAGTCACATAACGTTAATGCTCCTGCCTGGCTGACTTCAAACTTCGAGTAAAGTAGGATTTCCCAGCTAAAAAATACATGCTTGAATTCAAGAGGGCTCTTCCCTGACACACCCTGCAGTCCTTCTTCCCCTTGACAAAGCCACTCTTCTGGAAGATGCTTAGGGAGAAGTGAATGGGAAAAAAAGTTTCCCTAGTGACTGCCTTGGCAGGGTTACATGGCTTTGTTTGTAGTGAACTCTCCAGCTATGAAATATATTGGGAGGCACTGCTTGCCTTATTCCAATTAAAATGAAAGAAAGTAACCTAAATGAACCCCCTAACACTGATGTGAATAAATGAAACCAGCTAATTATGGATCTCAGTACACGAGGTATTGTTTAATGTGTAAGGGATTATAACGTCCTTTTTTTATATAATTTCCAAATGGTGACATCTTGGACACAATTAGGGTCAGATATAAATGCTTGTGTTGTTTACGGTAGATTTAACAGCAGAGCAGCTCTGGGAATAGCTGGATATGTATTTAATTGTAACAATTTAACCTTCAAATAGTGGTGCCTGCTGGAGTTGACCCAGTAAAACTCCATAAATGACACAGGCTGACCCCTGATAGTGGTCTGTCTTTATCAGATAGTCAATTTCTAATGATGTTCGAGCAGAAATCTTGGTGAATTGTTACAGATTAAATTGTGTATGGAAAGCAGTCCTTTAATGTTTTGTGAAGTTGGAGGTTTAAATGAGTAGCAGTTGGACTGATTTACATTTGTGAAGATTGGAATGCTAGACAAACAGTGAACCCATTTATTTTCCAACTGGGTAGCTTTGGAAATTTATCCTTATGCTAGCTAAATAGATAGAGGGAAAATAGTGTAATAAAAAAGTGGATTGAAAAGAATTAGCTCTGCTCTTAAAGGAAAATTGGTTTGTTTATTTGTGGACTTTTTTTTTTTTTTTTCTGTGGGATTACTGCCTGCTGCTGATGATGATTGAAAATAGAGATTATGGGAGGATCCTGAAATCTTTAAGTTATTTATGGTCAACACTCTTTTACAGAATGTAGAGGTCCCTATTATTCTTCCCACCCCAATCCTGGTATACTGGGCTACTAACAACACAAAATGATTTTGAGTAGCTATGTTGAAATACAGAATTCATACATAATTTGTGCGGTTTTTTTCTAGTTTCCATCTTTTGTATTTTTGTCCATTGACAGCAAGGCTGAGAAAAATTCTTTTGTGCACCTTACAAGATTAGGTAAAAGAGTTGTAACCAGTGCCAACATGTAATGCTTGTTTTTCCCAAAGAAGTCACATTTAAAATCAACAAAAAACAAAGAAAATCCACCAGTGCATCAGTGAGAGATGAAACCACCTTTGCACCCAGCAGAAAACACTGAACTGAGAATGCTGTTCAGCTGTGTGTACTCCTTTTGTTCCAGGGTAAGACAGACCTCAGCAAAGTAATTTTTTAAAGCATTTAGTAAATGAACAATGCACTGCTGAAGTGCAGCTCGCTTGCATGGCAATATTTAGCACATGTGGCTCTGTGCATCCAAACCCTGGCTGAAGGATTTTTGTTTCCCAGCCCTCAGAGCAGCGACACAGTTTGAGTTAAACTGCAGGGGATACCTGGAGTGTCAGGACGCCTTTCCCAATAAAAAGTACCAATGCCTTTTATTTGGCAATGTTGATTTGAGGAGCCAGAAGTGCTCTACCTGTGTGTGTGGCATGTGACAGCTTTATGCACGAGTGGCATCAAACACACACGGTTCCCTTTGTGCTCCAAGTGTGCAGCTGTCCTGGGGACAGACTGCCAGTGTCTGTCTGTCTGTCTGATAACCTGTGGGATGGGGTCTGCCTGCATGGAAAAGCATCCTCTGGATGGTCCCCTGTGCCCTGGGGGAAACCTGTTGCTGATGATGCTTAGGGTTCACATTCTGCAGCTGTTTTGATATTACACAAGCTCGGTGACAAGCACATTTGGCTTGTGCCGGGCCCCGGGTGTTAAATGTGTGAATTGTGCACTCATTAGGTGACAAAGCACCAGGTGAAAAACCTATAATTCTGACATGCTGGCTCCCAGGTGCAATGGAGCAGGGCAAGTAAGCAGATGAAGTATGAGGAATTCTGGCCATTCACATATTCAAACTTATTTGACTCTCAAAACCAGATTTAGCCTCTCCTGAAGTGAAAGATCTGTCACCACTTCAGCGTTTACACACTGTAAGATTTAAACCTCAGCTTTAAAATGGGACAGTAAATTGAAGCCTAGCTTCTCACTAAGGTTGGAGCTTTTTTTATGGAATTGGCACAGGATGTAAATCAGGGCACAATTTGGGCACACACATTAAATGGAGTGGAGTAGCATGTTAAGATGCCACTGTGCTAGGAGTATATAATTAGGCAAGATTATTACTCTTCTAGCAGGCAGATGGTAGTCTTCAGCCTTCCCTAAAACCCTCACCCAATTTTTTTAATAGGCATGCAAGATGAAGAGGAAAGAATATACAATAGGCTGCATTAACATGCCAGATTGGACTGAGCACCATAAATTGATAATAGTACTTTTGACACGACTGTGACATTAGTAGAATGACCATTATAATTAACCTACATCCTAGAGCCCCTGTCATATTTTACTCTGGCAAAAGGAAGGCCATTTATATTACAAAATGACCTCTGTTATCACCTTGTTTGGAAGGGAAGGTGTGCCTAGACTAATCACAAGAAGAATAAAACTTCTATTTTGAGAAGTAGCTCTTTCGTTGTTCAGAACAGATATTTAAGGAGATCTCACTGCTGTCTGTCATCTTTTCTGATGCACAGGACACGTGTCAAGGTACTGAAGACTACTTAAGAAAGCAAGAGAAATATTGCCCTGAAGGAAGATGGCTTCGTGTGTACCTCCTCTGTTAATGCCAGATCTTTGTGGCCATAGAAAGAAACAAAATCTGGAAGCATTTACTTGGTTTCCTGAGGATTAAGACAGTTCAGATTTACCACACCCACACCCCTCCCCTCTGCTTTTTGTAATCAGTGAGTAACTTGGGCTCTGCTTTTCCCCTTTCCTCTCTTTTTAAATGTTGAGCTTCCAGCAGAACTCACGTTAACGTTCACCTATGTGCATCACTGAGAGAACAAAGCCACTCTTTTACACCACAGATCATCAGTCCACACCTGTGGCTTATTAATCCTGGGGTTCTGTCAAAATGTCCATTTCAAAGGCTGGGAAGTGGGAGCTGTGCCTGAGTTTGTACATTTTCACCAGAATCCCAGTTCAACTTCAAATGGAAAACCACAACTCAGTGGGCTTTTCATGCACTGTTTTATAAAAGGTGGGTATGGACAATATGTTAATTTGTATTCTAAATTTTGAGACAGACAATGAAGATAAGCAGTACCCAGACCTTCAGAATTTATAAAATGACCACTCATGCAAAAATCTAATATTGGTGTTTGAAATAAGGATGTCCCTGGCATTGTATTCCCTCTCCCCTGCTTGACAGAGAACAAAGGCAGCATTGTGTGGGCATTTTACAGTTTATATTGGAGGTAAGTGTTTACAGCTACATCAGGACAGCAATTTCAATGAGTATGTAACCATTTTTAATCCAGTTTCTGTTAAAACAAAGGCAATTGCAGAGAGAAGGGTAGAGTAGGCGATTTAAACACCTCCCAGCCATAGCAGATGGGGGTTTTAAGCCCTGCTCTGAGCTGACTTCAAACGGCAGAGAGAGAAAAAAATCACAGGAGCAGGGAACAAGGTGCTAAAGACGCCGGCAGAGTGAGAGGAAGGACACACAAACTCGGGAAGTGGGAAAGCCGGAGGCAGGCTGGCATCATCTCTGCAGTCAAAAGTGTCGAAAGTGTCAAAAAAGGCACAGCTGAGCCCACTTGCAAGATTTTCCACTCCGTTTTGTTAGTCACACACACGCAGCCTGACAAAGTGTGAAAGGCAGTGTCTGTTTACAAGTTTGTTTTTCCAGTGGTTTCCTCCCCCCACCCTTCCACCTTTAAATTTTCTGCAGAAATGAGGGATATTGAGGTTGCTGCCAACGTGGGGTGAAGGGCTTCTGAGGAGAAGTTAAATATGTTTACAGAGAAGAAAGGGGAGCACTCTCACACCATTAAGCTGACTGTCACTAAGCTCTGCAGGTACTTAGGCGATGGAAAAACTTCAAATTAGGAGTAAGCTGGACAGAGACATGAGAGATAAGAGGATGCTGAAACCTTTAGGCTAGGAGCAGAGCTTAATATTCACAAAATTGCTACAGCTTTAAGCATCAGTATCAAGAAAAACGTGGGGGAAATATCTCAGGAACTGTCTGGCTGGAGCAATTAGATCCTGGAGCTGAATAGGTTTATGAAAGGGAAAATAGGAGACAGTGCCTGTTTGACACCAGGGGACCAGGCTTAGTGGCTCAGGAGCTGTGTCCAGTCTGTCTTCCTGGAGTACAGGGTGTGAGACAATGCCTTTTTCTCCTCACTCTGAAAAAGTCACATTCAGGAGGCCAATAAAGGGACTGGCAGTGTTGTGGGTTAGTTCAGAGCTGGAGTTCATGGCCTGAACAAAAGTCCCCTCAAGTGAAGGCAGCCTAATTACCATCCACAGCGAGGCTTGCACTGGATGGTGAGCTGTAGACACAGAAATAATAAAGCAAACAGTGGAGTTGTCCATAAAAGCAGAAAAATCACTGAATCATCACAAAGAGCACTGGGCAAAGAAGGGCAGGCATCTCTCTGGGCCAGGACCAACCCTTTAAAGGGTAGGAAAGCGAGGGTCATGCAACAGCAGGAGCAATGGATGGGCTGCCCCAAGGAGCAGTGAGATGTGTGCTAATATAAATATTACCTAGCTTGAGAAACAGGAGATGGAAGGAGCAAGGGCCCAGAACATCAGAAAAAAATTCAGTATTGGCAAAGTAATGCAATCTGAAGAAACAATTCTGTATTCTCATGAACATTGTATGCATTCTGTTAGGAAAAAAAACCTGAATGGTAGATGGTAACTGAAAATGAAATGTGGAACCAAACAGAGAGCACTACATACTCTGCACAACTACTGTAGAGAAGGACCCAAAGGTTTTAAAATTTAATGGGGGAAGAAAATGTGCAATTGGGGAATAAGGCTAAACAAGTTGTGCAATAGGTGGTGAGCCTTGACACACCTATTGGTGATTTTTAGATATATTTGATCTGTTTGTGAAAAAAATGTTCTCTTCAATAAATAAATTACATATTGGTGCAGTTAGTGGCTGGAGCAAAAGGAAAAAGAAAACCTAAAATCTCTTGTGTACAAAGGGGCAACAGAAACTTAAAAAAGTTAAGCTGAAGTCTTATAAACACATCCTTACACAGAATCTACCGTGTGGTTTTGATTAGCTTGAGGGAAGGAAGAGAAAATGATCCTAAAGAACAACAGAAACTATTAATGAAATGGTGAGTGACAAGATTTTTTTTTTGTTTAAAACAGAACAGAAAAAGGTTTCATAGCAGATCTGAAAACTCCCAAGCTGCTGATGGGCCAGGTGTCTAACAATGCAGAGGTTTATTGTTATTCAAGTAACAAAAAACAGAAGATTTAAAGCTATTGTTGAGAGAATGCTTTGCCATAGGAACCACAGAAGAGCTATGCTGGAGCATCCATGAAATAGGATCTTTTGTAAAAAACAACAAAATTAATTCTTGAGAGGGCCACTAGTCCCAAATTGTGAGGAAGAAAGGAACCCTACAAGCAGTCTGCTTTATTAGGCTCCATGAGAGCTATTGCAATGAAATCAGGATTAGGGTCACTTTTGAGAATTTATGAAATTCTTTGAAACTCCTGGAACCACTCCCTGTTTTCACTAGATGAACTACACTGTATTTCAGGTAAATCCATTCTTTTGTTCTCAGTCTGAGACACCTGTAAGACTATTTCAGCAACCCTTTGCCCAAAATACATGCAAAGTAAAAATCAAATAAAAGATTAGATTGAAGTCTCAGGAATAAAAAGGCTGAGAATTATTAAATAACCCAGTTAAGCTCCATTTCAGAAGCATCTAACAGCACTTTTCCAGGGGGATCAGCAGCCCCAGGGAACACCACAATGTGTGTTAGCTGCAAAGTGAAATTGCACATTAGTTTGCAGTTGTAATGGTAAAAGAGGAATATTAAAAATATGCATAACAGCTGTGGGGGGGTTTTTTGGTTTTTTTTTTTTTTTTTGGGTGGTGGGGGGTGGAGGGAATAAAAAGAAAGTTCACTTCCTCAGATCCAAGCGTGCTAACTATGATGAAAATCTTTTGCACTCCGGCTAACAAACATTGTCTGCTTTGCTTGACTGATGAAGATTAGCTGACTTCTTACATTAAAGAAGTTTGTCTTGTATGGGCTGAAGTGACAAGACAATAACTAAGTGCTAATTGTGCATAACCAACACTAAAGATATGCAGCCCCATTATGGCATGTAATAAATGAAGCGAACAACAGAAATATATTAGGGGCTTTAATAATGATACCAGAAGTGTGGTTTGGAAAAAAACAGGATGTGAAGGGTTTAGGAAACAAAACCCAGGACACTCTGTGTGTCTCTTAAATGGGTACTGTGGGAGCCTCTGCCTGCCTTGCTTGGCTTCTCTGTTCTGTGGCAAGACAAAATTGATATAGGACTTTAAATAGCATTAGAACCTATAATTACTTTGCATTATTATATAGTTTAAGCAGTGGTTATTACTTGCCTGGTATTTTAATTTCCCATGCAACATGATGAAAAAGGTCAATTTGGCTTTTTTTAAAGAGCGTAATTGTAGCGTGCTACACTTATTAGCAGCTGTACATTTTATGGTTCTTTAGGGATGTTTGATTTTTAAATGACTACAGTGTTCAAAAATAATACACTGTAGGACAAGGTGAGTTAGGAAAGCTTATTTAGAGCTGTGTCTAGCTTTGTCATGTCAGACTATTATCTTCCTAATTTTTCATTTCTTCCCTAAAAATGAATATCTTGCATTTCTTCCCATTTGAAGAAAGGGAAAAAAGAAAATGAAAGCTGTAAAATGCTAAATAGGATCATGTAATAACTGAAAACTAACTGAAAATAACAGGGACATTAAGAGGTGGACATAATTGGCTCTCTTGCTTTGTAGACCACATAGAGGTCCCTGGCAAAGCTGCTTTCAGCTCTGGTGGAGTCAGAAATGGAGCTCCCATGAAATCTCCAGCTCCACTCGGAGTGTAGCTGGTACAAACTTGGCTCCATTCACCCCTGAGAAAATCAGATGTTACAATTTTACCATTTTTGACATTCGCTCTCCAACTGAGCCATATGGGTGATGCTTCAGAACAGGGTGTCAGGTTTGGATCCTTGGGATTTTTATAACCTACGGTTTGGATATGGAAATAAAAATAGGACTGTAAGAGGGCCAATGCTGCTACAGAGGAAATGGTGGGAACAACATCTTTTAAATTTAAGTGATTACAGTTCTGGCAACAGGAAGAAACAATGTGTACTTTAAAAGAAATACATGTGATAAAAATGAAGAATTAAAGTGAAATTAATGCAATAATGACAAATGGTACTGTTATGCTCTTCTGCAGAAAAGGATCCCAAAGACCTTTATAAATATTAATTAATTAAACCTGACAGACAGCCTTTTGAAGGAGAGGAAGTAACATTATTCTTTTTTATTGATGTGGGACTTGAGGCACAAAAAGTTTTCCAGCCAAGGTCATGGAAGATGTTCTGTGTCAGTCCCTGGAACAGCATCCAGGTTTTGCTCTCCATCTTGGGGTTCTATTGCTGGAAAGTGGATTTATGCCCACACCAGTGCTAGCACTCAGCCTATGGAGCTG
>JAHXMQ010000028.1:8348099-8390599 GCA_020466415.1 Ammodramus savannarum pratensis | reverse complement strand
TTACAAAGCACATTGAAAAGCATAGTTTTGAGAACATGTAAATTTTACATGCTGAGAATTATTTAGATTATTAGATGGAGATTTCTTAGACATTTCAAAGTGACTTTGGGACACAAGAACTCCTGGCTTTAAATAGCCCATATTTTCTTACTTCCCACAAGGTATTTTTGAAAATCCTCCCTGTCAAACTGTAGAGAAAAGGAAGCAGGTAAATTTGTCCCACATGCATTTTCATGAACGCCTGTAAAACTTACTTCACTCCCACCCATCCTCCCTTCCCCAGAACAGTTTTCTGAATGCTCATTGAAAATTAAACGTGCTTCCAGCCAAGGGGAGAGGAGCAGCTGCCCCACTTTGTCTACTGGAGTTAAACCACACAAGAAACAAGAGCAGAGGGGTCCCATTGACCCTGCTCATCCACAGCCCTCCTGGCTGCACCCAATGGTATCCAGAAAAAGACTTCTTAATTAAATCTGGTTCAATAATCAGAGACTACACAGCAAGAAAGTAAAAAGGTGGGGAACAAGATGGCCACAGGAGAAAATGGCCACTTTTGAAACAGTCGTGGGTTCTGTCCTTTATCCTCAGCGCTGCTTGTATGTGTTTCTCTAAGCCCATTTCTTTAAAAATCTTTTATTGACAAAACTGGGGTGTTGAAAGGGGGAATCACTACTGAGTTGCAGAACAGGGTGCTCAACAAATCAAAGCCCTTGGCCTCCAAGCTGGATTTCCAACACTTCCCACTGCAGATGGCGAGGTGGACAAATTTCCACGAGAGCTCGGCTGTCTGGGCAATGAATTATTTCAGGAAGTGTAAAATTTCAAGTGTCATAATACAGAAGGAGTTAGATAACATGGTTTAGATGCCTATCCAGATTAGCTAAAAACCCTGTCCCAAAATTCAGATACTGCAAAAAAGGTGAAGAGTGAGGAAAGTCAAACAAAACGGCCCGGTTGGTTTAAGCGTGTTAAGGAAGGCATTCACACACAATTGCTGAAGCATGCTTAAGTGTCTGCTGAGATCAAAGGCTGATTCACTGCTTGCCTTGTTTGGCAATGCTGTGAAAATAGGGTTAGTTTTGCCAAACTAGAGCTGAGAAACCCTTTCACCTCAGCCCCCTTCATTATCTTTTGAAAGCAAACTCAGGCACTGAAGGATTAACGTGGTGTTGGAAGTACTCTGATACCCCCAAGCCTGTCTGTGAGGATGCCCAGGGTGTGCTACCTGGAAATTCATCTTTTAATCAAGTCACAAATTTCTTTAGTTGTAAAATATCTTTAACTAAAGTCTGATTGACTTTGCTGAGGGTAAGCTGTGATGCTTTTCTGCTAAAAATTTGGTGGCTGCATCTCAGGCAGACAGAAATGTGCCAGCAGGGCATGGCTGCAGCCTCAGAGCACAGTCACGCGCTGCTGTGTGTCTGTGTCAGTGTTTGGCTTTCCCCTTTGGCTCTCCTGCATGTGTAAATCCCATCAGGCCCCATCAGGTCACAAGTGATGTTCAGCACTTGTGTGTCAGCAGCTCGCCCTGCACACTGAAGGCAGGAGGTGCAAATCTCTCCCAGGTGAAGCTGCTACTCCTCAAACATTTCTGGTCTATACAGCTGTTGTAGAAGAAAGTCATTGTATGCAAACTGAAGTCCAGCAATTAATGCAGAAGGGTTTTTTTGCCTTTCTGTACTCTCTTTGCCTCTATTTGCTGCTTTCATCACTGCGGGTTGTAATTTAATGTACATTTCCAGTTCATTCCATCTCTGTACACTAAACTATTTGCTAAACTCTGTCCTACATCTGCTGATGTTCATGAAACCAAGACTTTTTTTTCTTTTCTTTCACTCTGCATGAAAGAATTCTTTATGCAAACTTAATGTGGCTGAATTCCATTTTCAAACACCTCCAAACCAGACATTCAAAACAAAATATAGATTTACTTCCATATCCTTCTCTAATTAGATTACTTGTGTCCTGTGAAACAATCTAAGCTTTCATTTCAAGGAAGTATTACCAGCCTTAATTTTGCCTGGAAAAATCTGAAGCATGACCAGACATTATTGATGTAATAAGACTTTTCTAAAGCTCTGGTTTGAAAAAGCTCTGGGAGGTGGGAATTTTGCTGTTCAGTCAATGGAGTGTTAACTCCAAAGCCTAAATCACACAACTTTAAAAAAACCTTTTTCATCTGAGGAGCAAATATAGCTACATCGTTTATGTCACAGTCTGCTACCCTGTCCCTTCAGTCATGCAGTCAGATCATCAAACTTTCGGTTTAAAGCTAAAATGCAACTTTAAGGAGTATTCTGGCCAAATTTACTGTCTGCTTTTAATCAAGTCACAAATTTGTTTCATTTTAAATTTTCTTTAACCACTCTGATTGACTCAAATGAAAAGCAGGGATGATTGTGCACGGTGCACAGCGATCTATGCCTGATATTGTGGAAATAAATTCAAGTTAAAAATGACCTCCTGATGCACTCAGGGCTCTGCTTTGCACCACCACTCATGCATCGTGACATTCTTAAACTTCTACCAGTAAAGTCAACATCAATATTACATCCATTTCTACAAAGCAACCATATAAACTTCATCTTTCTACACATGCTTTACTTTAAATCATGCATATAAATCCATCTACACGCACAGGCTGAATCTAAAAATTTGCAGATACTCAGCTGACGTATTTTCATTGTCAAGCTCAGGCAACTTAAAGCCAAATTTAATGCTCCAACTCACATAAGAGTAAGCCTGCAATATCCCAGGCTGGCTCCCAGCCTGGGGTAGGCCTAACTGGCTCAGACAAAGTGCTGTGGCCATGCAGTGCTGTGCTGGGAGGCTCCTGGCCCAGATAAGGAGGTATTTGCCACTCAGGTGTATTTACACTGCTCCCAGACCTGGAAGCTTGTTTACAGCTTTGTGCTGTGTCCTGCACCGTGTGGATGTCACTCAGGGCTGGACCTGTGCCTTTCAGTGTTGTCATTATAGGGCAAGAGTTCTATTGTCATTATATTGCAAAGGTTCCACATTGCTAGAGGTTTGTACCTCCTTGATGTTTCTTGTAGGCATCTCCTCAAGGCACTGACTCTTCCTTGTCCTCACAGCAGCCAACTGACTCCAGTTCCCCTCAACCATCCAACCCACTCTTTTATAGCACTCTTCTTCTTCTTCTTGGCTACAGCCTGTTGAAATCAGGCCTGCTCCTAATCCTTAATGATTGGCTCAGCTGCAACTCTTTAGGGGGTAAGACTACATTCTATACTACCTTTATTTACTTATGTTCTATCCCCCTACATTTCAGTCGTGACAAAGCACTGCTGAGCTCTCTTTGCCACCTGCCCTCCCTTTTCCTCACCTGGAGGACTGATCTCAAAGATGGCTCACTGATAACTTTGGCAGTATTGTCAGGAATGGGATGGAGGGCAGGGACCCTCAGAGAGGATGACCTTGGCCACAGTCACTCTTTCAGAAGCCACCTGGGTGCTGCTCCAAGCAGCAGGCACCAGTCCTTGTGCTGGCATCATGCAGATGATGTCCCACAGTGCAGGGGACCTGCAGCCCCTCCTGGGAGGGAGCCAGTGTCCCCTGCAGCAGGGGTGGGGTGAATTTGTCACCTGCAACTCCCACATTGCTGCAGGGGAAGCAGAAACCCACAGAGGCGCTGCTAAAGTAGACTTCAAACTCATCCACCCACAAAGATATCTAGGAAGAAAAGAACCCAAATGAACAGAGTGCCCTCGATGAGCAGTGGCCAAGCCTCTGTCATTTCCCAGCACCTCTATTGTTTCTCTACCTACTAAGGAGAAAAGGTCTAAGTGGTGCATATGGAGTTTGCCCCTGGAGATGGGGGAAGGAAATTAAGGTACAAATATATAATTAGCTGCCTAATGTGAGGGACATAAAACATAGACATTTTTCATTCTGCCCCAGAGGTGACTGAGAGTGTAGAATCTCTGGGTAAGAAATCAATGCACAGACTGTCAGGTAAATACATATTGAAATATAAGTGGGGGGTAAGTTAATAGTTCTGTGAGGTCATATAATAAAGTCTATAGTTCTTTCATCAGCACTGTGAACAATGCAGTTACTGTGTTCCTCCCCTGGTGTAATAGCAAAGACGGTTGCTAGACTCTGAAAATAAATTATGCCATGCTTTATTAAATGGTAAACAGCTGTTCCAGCCACAATACAGCACATGCTAATTGAAGAATGCCTTAAGCAGTCCTATAATAAAAAGCTTTTAAGAGTTGGAGAGGAAAAAAAAAAGAAAAGCCAGCATCATGACAGACTTACTATCATGGGTTCCCTTAGTTAAAATTCAGCACATGGGTCATTCAAGGTGAGAAGTATATTCTGGGAGAAGATCCACAGTAATGAACATTTAAGAATCATTAGCAGGCTCTTTCATGCCACGATGCTTTAGGCAAAGACGTGCTTAGGTAGGAAGTACAGCCACAAGGTTCACATCGTGTTCCGTGTCTTGTTTTGCTAAGAGATGTGTATCCAGGAATACAACAAATGTGCCAGGAGAATTGCACTTTCTGAGTGGTGATCCCCAGCCCAGAAACCTCACTGCTCACGGGAATCACCCTGGAGACCCGGGCAGAGAATTAAAGCTGTGGCAGGAGCTGTGAAAGAGCACATGAGGAAAACAGAGAAGGTGCCACAGGGCATGGCGAGCCCCAAAGTGGCCACATTTCCTGAGCAGGAATGTCACTGTCCCTTGGCAGAGCTCTGGCCCCTTGTGCCAGCCTGGTTCTGTCGAGATGAGTGCCCAGCAGTTACCAAAGGAATGCCAAGGTACAGTCATTTTAATTTTTTTTTTTTTAATTTAGAGGTCTCTGCTGATCCCTGCAGCACCTTTCTAAGCAGCCTTGCACAAAGATCCCCACTTTGCACCTCAATTTTCCCATCTTTACCTTGCACTGAAAGAATTGGAATCCTGGTGTGCAAAAGTCCCTTTAGAGTCCTGAATGATAGGTACTATGAAAAATATAAATGTATTTATAGCAGCTACTAACTGACATAAGCATTTGCCCAGGAATGACATTCAGATATATGGCACTCAGACTAGCAGACACTTGCTTTCAGGGAAATTGCCCATGGAGCTAAACTAGATGTGCATGCATGTGTATGTGTGTAAGTGTGTGTGCAAAATAAAAACAGCACAAACTGTTAAACTGTTTCACAGGAGAGAATAAAAAGGGAAAGAAACATGTTTTTCCCACTAGACAACACAATAATTCCTCATCCTGTCTTTGGGATTTCTCCTCTCCAACAAAAAACACTGTGAGATGAGTGCTGCATGGTGAGCGGGATGATTTTTTTCTTCTTTTTTTTTAAATGTTTGCAATAAGGAAAGTGCTTAGAAATGAGGAATAAAGGACATGCATCAATCCATTAGATGGCATGCAAATATTTCATTCTGCTCATACAAATCATATGATGTGCTTGCAAATTCCTGCAACAAAGCGCTGGTTTAATGGAACTGCTCTTCCTATAGAAATGGAAACAGGTAAAGTTTTCCTTCATTGGACTGTGTGAGCATTTCCTTTATAAATAAAAGCTGCAGTATCCAAGGTATTTCCTTTGTTGTGTCACCTTTAGGACTTACTATTTGAAGTATTCCATTGAAATGGCTACGCTCTGTGCAGTGTTCAGAATTTTAAGTAAAACCTTAAACAGTTACAAATCAAAGCATCGGGGTACTTTGAAGAAGCACATACAGTATATACATTGCATTCTGCATGCATATGCATTGCTGGTATCTATATATCATCAACACGTTCACAAAAAAACATTACAGCTTTGGGGAAAAATATTTCAAGCAAAATATAAACATTAAAAAAATATATAATTTTCAAAACTCAGATTTCAGCATCTTTAGGGCTGGTTCTACACATACACTTTAGAAATATGTCAGATTCCAAGAGAAATCACCATGATATTTTTCTGACATTAACCCAGTTGTTTTGATAAATATTGCACTACAATAAGAGCATACATTAACTAAATAATTACAAATAATGATTTTTTTCTCCTCATGTATTTATTAAATATTTTAGGATTCAAGGTATTGATATTTTACACCTGCATTTGGTTTTATAGCTTCTTCCTCGCTCTCTGTGATTTTTGTTCCTCTTCTAAAAAGAATGCTTGAGGAAATTCTGTGCTGTCTCACTCAAATTTATAATTAATGTAGCAGAAAATTATATTTCTAATTAAATAAAACTGAGCATGAATTGAGGCAAATGCTTGAAGCATTATAAACAGTACAAACTTGGGAGAGGAACAAAATCGCAAACAATGAGCAGGTAATGTAACTGCATATATTAGAAACATCTCAATTATTACATCCACAAAGGCAGAACCTAAAAAGCTGCATTTCATAAGAAGGTGTCATGTTGACATATATTGCTCATTAAAAAAGGTGCCGTTTGTATATGGGTTACTGTTCTTCATATGCATGAATACTGGTAACACTTTGTGGGAAAGGAAAGCCCTTGAGATTTTGTGTAGTTTGAATATTTAATGTAACAATAGTTTTCTCCCTAATAAAGAAAGGGAAGAAATTTGGGAGACGAGGACATAAATTTGCCTATTTATTATGTTGTGCTGACTGCAGCTGGGTATCAGCACCCCCCGTACACCTCTCCAGATCTGCTGTTAAAATTAGTGACTGCTCACAGAGGCTGCTCTTTCACCAGAACCATGGAGACTACAGACAAGAAGCTCCCCCCACATCCCCTTTTTAGGCAGAAAATAGCAGGCAGTGTATATAATATTTGTATATTATATATATATGTGTGTGTGTACTAACCTACTAGTTATCTCTGCTTACACCCCGGCTGCCAGCAAACTGTCAGCTGTCAAGGCGATAAGGTGGGCAGTTTAAAGAAGATACCGAAGCCTTAAGCTTCTTAATGTGCCACGAATCAATCCCATGAAAGCAAACAACTTGAAAAAGGGTTATATGTCTTTAGGAAATCTCTCAGCTCCCCTCTCCATGGCTGGAGCTGGAGTTGTCTCACCCTGATGACCCCTGAAGCAGCCCAGGGGGACTGCGAACAAGGCCGTTCCAGGAGGCAGCTCGCTAATTGAGGAGCTGATGGGGGGGAGAGGGACCCTGCTCTAGCGCGTTAAGTGTCCAAATCAAGCATGACCAGATTGACGCGGCCAAATCGCCGTCTGGAGGCCGCTCCACGCCAGCAGCAGCAGGGCCTGTCACACCTGATGGGGCCCCATCAAGTCCTGTTAGGGAAGGGATGTGTTACAGGCCGAGGGCCCACGCCCTGCGCGGGGAATTGCTGCTCCCCAGCTTTCCCAAACGTGCCCGGGCAGGGCCTTGCCAGAGGCAGGAGCTGGTGGCTCCCACCTCCAAAATATAAGGAGGGCTCCCTCAGTTCAAGGGGAGCAGTTGGAGGAATTAGTTCTTTCTGCCAGGCATGTGCAAAACGCTCTGGAAATTAGGGTGTTTGGGGGTTACTCTCTTTGCTCAAAAACACCCAAAAAAAGGGAGTTTTAGCGACGCTTTGGGCTTCAGCCATTTACTCCCTGCAGGACTGGAAAGGCACAAGCTATCCTTGGAGAGACTGAAGCGGGGGGATTCAGAGCACAAAGAGCTGTAAAAGGGTGAACTCTCGGGCTTTTCAATCATGGAGGGTTGCCTAACTGTCTTCTAGACTCCTGAAAATCCCCCTCATCAGCAGTTTGATCAAGGTGACAGAGACAGGCTGGGATTTAATCCCATCTAGGATTAAAACTCAACAGTTCCTGCCCCACGGTCCTCAGCATGCATCTGCTTTAAAAGAGAGAAGTTCTTATTTTTCCATACTGTCAGGAGATGCGGCCACAATGTGGTCAAGGTTGTCTTGTCAATTTATCTGTTATTTATGTAGAGCAGGGGCCTCCTGAGCTGCACTGAGGTAAAATTTAAGCTGAGGAGGAAATATAGCAGGATGGGAGTTGTCAGCCTCTGAAATTCAGTGGAGACACTCACAGGCAAACGTTTAGGGGGATATTATAAAAGCTTGAGTAAATCTTTCCTAAACAGCATACATTGTTATATGATGATATGAAAGCAGGCTCTATAGGACTATCAAATCCAGACTTTATTTCTCTACTTATTCAGATCTAAAGAAGGACTGCAGAAAGTCAGGGCATAGCAAGATATGATTTAGAGGAAAAAATATTGGAGAGAGGCATTATATGGGGAGTATTTCCATATTTACTTTGAAATTTCTTAGGAAACCTGAGCTAGCTTTTGTTTTTTTTTTTCAGGAATAAAAAGCGAACAGGCAAAGCAAACCCACATCAGACCTGTCATGTCTACTACTTTACATAAGTCCCTTTCCCCCTGAAACTTAGGGAACCTTCTGTGAGAAATATCTATCTGTGTCTTTAATATGGTTTTTTTTGATAGGTATGTGAAGAGAGAATAGTGGAGGAAAAATCTCAAAAGCATCAGCAAAAATCATTACAGGAGAAATAACATCTAGCTGTAGATCACATATACTGTATGTATTGCACCACACACTGCCTTTCACGTATTTTGAAATGGGGGTCACCAAATTACATCTCAGACATGACAACAGATAAGTGCAGAGATGGGGATGAAATCTTCCTCCACCTGCAATATCCCTAACCCCAGAAAATCTCGACCAACTCAGCAGAAGTTGTCTCACCCTGTTTCCCCACCCTCCCTCTGAAACCGGTTCCTCTGCTCCCGCTGCCAGATTCAAACAGGATGGCAAAGCCAGAATGCCTGGGCATCACTCTGGAGAAGGGGAAAGGGGCATTCTGTTTGGTTTGTACTGCTGCCACGACCCTGAGCCCCTGCAGATGAGCTGATAGTGCAGCTTCTCCCTTGCCTGCCTGTTGCAGCAGCGAGCAGCAGGGATTGCTGTGAGCACAGACAGGGAGAAAGGAGAGCAGAGAGTGTCAGTGAAACAATCCCCTTCCACCAGGTGCTGGAGCAGGTAAATGCACCCCGCTCTGGACTCTCTGTGATATCCCAAAGCTGCCTTGCTCTAGGGCTGCTGAGGTGAAGGAGGTGCAATACTGAGACAGTTTGAGGGATGGGGAAGGAGCAGTTTGAATTGGTCACTATATTTAATGTCCTCCCAGCCCCTTGGCCCTCCCTGTTGCACTGAGTCCATGGCTTTGCATCTTCACATGTTTTTCTGGAAGGCAATACCTCTGTCATGGAAGCAGTAGGGGAAGGCTGTTTGTAAAAATGAAAGTGCTGCTCAAACATATGCAAGTGAGCAGTGTGGGTGAAGGCACCCTTAGGAGATGCGTGGATGGCTCTGGACATTTTCATGCCCTTCCTTCAAACCTGAGGTCACCCTGAGTTTGTGACCATATCTCCCCCTCCCTGGGGAAATATTCCCTGCCACAGGTTCAGCAAAGCCCAGTCAGATCTGTCCTGGCACCTGTATCTGCTGCTGTTGCTCCATAAACATCTGAAAAATATTCCACAGACACATTCCCATGCATGCCACCCATCCATAACCTTAAAGGGAGAGAAGTCTGGCAGCACTAAAGAAGTGTTCTCTATTTTCCTGCACTTTTTTGGAGGCCTTTGTGTCAGTGTAGAGAAGATTTTAGATGCTGTCCAAGTGAAAAGGAGCTACTACTGCTCCAAACCATTGCTGGTGACCTGACTGAAGCACAGTTAAGCACAGGATAACATTTTCAGTATTCCTGCTCCAGTACTGTAAAGCTCAAGTTCCAAAATACACCTACTAGAGAAATAGGAGGTAGTGAAAATCACAGAGGTGCCCGACTCAGTCCTTTCCATCTTGTTTCTGCCAGCCAAATACAAGCCATTAGACAAAATGCTAACTTGGATTGCAGATCTTTTATTTATTCCTCCCTACAACTGTCCAGTCCTTTGTCTTTGTCTGTTTCTACCTCATTCTATTCATCTTCCCTCCTTTTTATTGCTATTTCTTTTATTGTTACCTTTCTCTACTATTCAGGTTTTTTTTTTTTGCTTTTGCCAGGTCCATCCCTGTACATATTTACTGACTTTCATTTAGCCCATTATACTTTTGTACAGACCCTGACCCAATTCACCATTCTACCCAGATTTCAAGCCTCATCTTCCACTGGGAAGATGCATTTTCCATCTAGCTACAGTTACATTTGAGGAATAAAACTTTTTCTAAATTGTAGTGAGGGGCTTCCAATATTTCCAGTCTGATAGCTACCAACATTTCTGAGGATTTAAAGATGTATTTGGCATGGTCACCATAACAGATTTAGGACATATTTCACTGATATCTGGGCTACTCTGGCTTTCCTATCACCTGTGAAGTTAGGTGGGAAGTTTTTTAGGGGAGTTGGAACTATGTGATCTTTAGGGTGTCTTCCAACCTGAATTATTCTATGAATCTGTTATTCTTGGTGGCTTAAGAGGTGAGTTTAAAGTCTATATTAAGGATGATGGATGATGATAGATGAAGCAATGGAGAAATTTTTCCCTTTCTATAACCAGCTACTGGTTGTAAGAGCTGTAAGGGAGGATATTAGGACAGGCTCCTTTAGAAAGGTGCCTGCCAAAATCTTATTTATTAATGTAGTGAGAATGGTTACAAGGGATATTCCTGTCCAAACTTTACTGTTGTAATTGGCTACTCTATTAGACCCACTGTACTTGTACCTCACACAACCAACTAGACAAGGCTCGAGCTGCAGCAGTCCTCAGCCCTGCACAGCACAGTTATTCCTAATTTCTTGATTAAAAAATTGTCCTATAAATTGACATTAGGAGATTTGGGGTGGAACTGGGGATTTTGAGAAAGAGGCAGACAAAATTCTCAGAGGTTTCTCATGTCCAAACTCTTTGGAAATCTAGCCTCAAGCTCTTTATTTTGATGTGGTTCATTTTAGCATGAGAGGGCAACTTGAGATGATTTTAATTTGAAAAAAAAAAAAAAAAAGAAGAAGAAAATTATCCTCTTTACAGACATGCACGTAAAGGGGGAAATAATAAGGCCAAAACCCTTCATGCTACATTTTAATTGAAGCTGGAGGAGTATTAATCAGAGGGCAGGGAGACATTTCAGAACAATCAGTTACACATCAGATACAGAGGGTGAGCTCTGCAAACCAGCACAGTGGCAGTGGCCCACATAAGCCTGGTCTGCCCTGCTGGACCCAGCCTTCCCCTCACAAAGCTCAGCTTCATGCAGCCATTCCTCAGCAGGGACTTTGTCACCTGCTGTCCCATACAAGCCACAGGCAGATTTTCCCTCTGACTCTTCCCAAAAGTTCTCTTAAGGGATTTCCCCACTATTCATTTGCAAGGATTAAATTCAGCTGAAATTATTGCTGGATTATTCATACAGATAATGGCCACAAATTCTGCCCTGTCCTCCTCATGTACCTGCTAGCAAACCCTCATTCTGACTGAGCTGACCAAAACCCTACTATTTAAAAAAAAAAAAGGATAATACTTCACAAACTGTGCTTGTACAAATATGGGTTTTCCTCTCATTCTAAATGGTTTTATTGTACTGATACAATATATTCCTATTAGGAGTATTTTGCCAATATTGAATGTCAATATTTCTAGAAGGGCAAGTTTTCATAGTGTTGAATATTCCTTAGTTCCATAAAGAAAAGATTGCAGACTTCAGAGGGATGAATCATATCCACACCAATTTCCTGGATTGGACCATGTGTTACCACATTGTAAGAGTCTGTCTGGGAAAAAAAATCCCAAACTTATGTGCAAATGGAACAAATGTCTGATACCAGGCAGAAGTGTTTTATCCTAATGAAAAAGCCTGCTTGTTAACTAGGCTTTGCTTAGCATTTTTATTTTTATTTAGAGTGTTCCCACAGGCCTATTAAATTCCCCTACTCTTAAAACTAATTAAAGGGTATTTTAATTATCCAAGATATCTCAATTCATAGATTATAAAATGTAGAAAGAAAAAAAAAACATAATCTGGAGAATAATGTGCAGCATACTGCAGTTACAGCTACTTCCCCTGGATCATTGCTCTATAATTCCATAGTCTTCCATATTTTCTATCTATTTCCAAAACAAATGCTTCTCTTCAGCTTATTTTGGTTTCATATTCTTTTCCAACAAAAAGGGTTTTGTTTGCCATCAAATACTATTTTGGTTTTTTTACACAGTCACAGCACCTCTGAGCAGATGTAAAATTCCAGAATCAGTGAATACTTCAGGAAGTACAGGACAGAAATTCACATTTGCACCTGTGTTTGTAAATGGCTGGTTATAATCACTGAATATTTGCAAACAGGCACACTAAAATGCTTCCTGGCACAGATATTAGGTGAAATTAAATATTGCATATTGGAATGATTGCTTTTTTCTACCAATAACTCATCCTATACATGGAAAACTATAGGCACCATTATCACATCATCTCAATTAGGAAAAAAAGAATATGGCAAAATTCTATGTTCAAAATAATTCACTTGAAAACTTTGTGATCCCACATTTAATCAATTAATTGTGTGTGGAAAAAGAACCACAACATTTCTGATTTTTCTGTCAAATTCATCATCTACTGTGAAAAAAGAAATGGAGGAAGGAGAACCACAGATCAAATCTATGATTGTTGAACTAATTGCTTTAATAGAAGCTGATCTAACAGTTGAAAAGCAGGAAAAAAATCCCAAACAGTTTTTATTCTTAGGCTGATTTATTTCCATGCTCCCCAGCATCAGTTCCAGTGAGAAAGTGAGGCAAAACTCCCTCCTTGTGCCCAGCATCTTCCCCTGAACTAATTCTCTGAGGCAGGCTCAGGAAGAGGAGGAAAGCCAGCTTCCAGAACAGATGGCAGCACCTTTCAATCCCTCACTGGCAGTGCCAAACAGACACAAATTGAATATTCTGTGGGCCCTTCCTTTTGTGACCACGAGCCTCGTGCAGGGCTCCTGCACTAAAGGAGGCATCTCCTGGTGAGCCACAGCCACAAAACTGATGGAAAACCACAGAACACAGCACCCTCAGCAGCAGCACCTCCACACAGGGACCAGCTTTGTATAAAACAAATTCACAGTAAGGGCTCCCTGCTGTACGAGGGAAGGAGCTCTGTGTTCCTGTATCACATCACTACACCCTCAGCATTTCTGCAAAAAGTTGTATAAATTTTTAAACAAGCAAATACTCTCATTGTGCTCAGTGGGTTCACTTGTGTTAGGAAGAATTGCAGGGCTGGCACCAAATGGGCAATAGTCATTATCCTCTTTTTCTCTCTCTTTTTTT
Source organism: Ammodramus savannarum pratensis (assembly GCA_020466415.1). Lineage (NCBI taxonomy): Eukaryota > Metazoa > Chordata > Aves > Passeriformes > Passerellidae > Ammodramus > Ammodramus savannarum. Next base: position 8,377,356 of record JAHXMQ010000028.1, on the reverse strand, counting down.
TTTTTTTTTTTGTTTACACACATGTCTGTAGAATCACAGGATCACAGAAGTTTGGGAGGGAAAGGACTTTAAAGATCATCCAGCTCCAACCCCCTGCCATGCACAGAAGAGTGTATCCACATTATAGCAAACAGAAAATGTAAAAACACATCTAAAAGAGTGGGATTTAATTTTTTTTTTTTTTTTTTTGTCAATGCAGTACAATATGTATCATCTTGTTCTTCTACTAGTTCTGGTCTTGTTATTATAACCGTGGCTCTTCAGTGACTTGTCTGGCATGACCAAATCTTGTGACAGAACCAGCCATGCAGCTTTCTGTAATTCCTGCACTATTTTAGGTGCAACCATCCCTTCCTCTGCCTACAAAGGCAGGATGAGGCCCCCACACAGGTCTCAGCAACAGCAGCATTGCTGAGAATTTAAAATCAAGGCACCAAACAAACCTAGGTGAAATCAGCAAAACTAGGGACAGCATAAGAAAGTGATGAAAAATTAGGAATTATTCTGATCAGAGTGGTAAGCACTGTCCACAGTGCACTAACACTTTAATCATACATAAATTACAAAGGGGTTTTTACAGCTATTTTACATGGTGGGGTTTTCCAGCCTCTGTGCCCCAGCGGCTTCTTGTTCTCTGGAAATTAAAGATATTGAAATGTGCCCAGAATGTGTGTTCACCTGCTCTCAGCGGCTGGTTCCATGTGTATGTCCAATTCCTCTGTGAATGCATTTATAACCTTTTTTTCCTTTCTCTTTCAGTATTTTTGGGGCCATTTCCCAACACTCACTGGTGACCTTTCCCCATGGTGGAGTGGTTCAACAGCTGGCCAGATGTGAGACTGCTGGAGAGGTTAACTGCTCTTGTTTTGAGGTTTTATATATATAAAAAAATCTAGTATATTGTGTTTATACTTGAATTATTATTTCACTTATACAGTAATCCCTACTATGAAAAGGAAACTTTCCATAAAGGAATTATTCAGCAAAAAACGCGTGTATATATGTTTGAAATAAAAGGTTTTTTTCAAAAATACAAAAATTCTGTTTGCACAGTGTGTGAGACAGAACAAAAAAACCAACCTTACAGTTAAAAATTATATTGAAATACTGAATAATTTTAATACAGACTGGAACACCCACATTGCAGAATTCAAACCTACAAGTCAAATTGACTACAAAGCCAAAATTGGCTTTGTTGGCTTTTATTGCCCTAATCTCTGAGAAATGTGAAAAGCAAACAAAGAGAAAAAAGTATGAATAGCAAAAGAAAATGGATTTCAGACCTATGTTTGTAATAAATAAATCGTTTGCAACAGAAATATTTCTGTAGAGCATGCAGTAGAAGTTAAATCTGGCACCACCTCTTTCAAACCCTGTTGAAATCTTGTGTAAAATAAATATTTTTTCTTCAACAATAATCTATTAACTTGAAGGCTTAACAACTATTTCGGCCTGATACACAAAAATAGCAGTGATGACAGCACTTAATACAATTTTATATGCAGAACCACCTCCAGGCTCAGAGTTCAGAAATTCAGAAATCTTCAAAGGACATCCTCTAGCTGTGCTTTAAAAGGCACACATGGGCTTGCAATATTTTCATGGCAGGAGGGTTAGCAATTAATTCATACAAATAATGTTATATTATTCGTAATCATCAGGAATATAAGTATATTATTAGAAAATTATTTCTAGGGTTTTTTGTTTGCTTGTTACATTTTTTTGTGGGGAATATATTAATCTTACAGCATGGTAAAATGTTCTTTTAGTAGCTGAAGCAAGGCTGTTACAAAGGGGAAAGGGAGTAAGTGAGGAACAATAAAAAAAAAAATTAAACCTTTTATGATATTGGTGGAGGAAAAACCCTTCCTGCATTGTTCTGTTCATTTATTTTTTGTGACTTTCTTATACCTGATGACCAAACATAATTAATGAAAAATGCAGTTTGTTCCTGCCGGATAGCAGAGAATTTTCCACAGGTTTTTCCATTTGAAATAAGAAGCATCTGAATAAATGTTCCCTTTTAAAAATTACTTAATGTACATGTTCTATTGCTCTTTTGCTTCAACTTTTCAATTCCTTTCATCTCTGGGGAAGATTTTAGTTTGATGAACACAAAAATTATATTCTGTGGAAAAAAACAAATGAGCAACTTCTCGTGGAGCTTCCAAGCTCTAAGGGCTCAAACACTCACATTTTACACTTTCCTGGACCTATCAGATACAGAAATAACTCTGTTTATCTTCTGCACAAAGGTTGTCCAGTCAGTGTTTGAGAAGTTAAAACTTCTTCACCAAGTTGTGATTTTGCTAAATAATTGCAGAGGACAGATAAAAACCAAATGGCTTGTTGGTACCCCACAGACTGCTACACATCATGAACAAGCAATTAGAAATTTGCAATGAAGAACTGGGAAGGGGCAAATAAATTCTACATCTGAATTAGTTACCAATAAGTTGACCACTATTAATTTAAAGCCTACATCTGATGATTTAACTGTGCAAGCTTAGCCACAGCACAGCATTTGTTCACAAATTTGAACTGCTAATCTCACTGTACTTCTAAAACCAAAGACAAATGTGGAGGGATGCACAAACTGATTCAAATTAACCAAGACTCACAACTCATTTTATTAAAAGTGTTGGGTGTGCTCTGCATCCAAAAGCAACAATTGGTTATGCACAATGCTCTGCAGCAGAACTGTTTAAAAATCTGAAGTATTCCTAAACTGTTTCACTTAAACATTTCTGCAATAAAATCTTATTGAACTGTTGCTTTTATTAATTTTTTACACACCAGAGACCAAGTGAATGCAAGTTGATTTTTTTCTTTTCTCCCTTCTATGCCTTTATTTTTTTTTTTAACTTTACCTACTACTAGCAAATAAACTATCCCTTTTTTTAATAAAACCACAGCCTTGAGTTTTGGCCCCTTAATAGTAGCCTACATGGTCGACTACCCTTGGTGTTAAATTTTCTTAAATTGTATTTCTGTCAGTATATCATTTTTTTAAGCAATGGACCCTATAATAGCAAGCTCTGTTCTGTCAGGAGTACATTTTAACAGCGTGACACAAGTATTTTTCACTACAGGAGACAAACAATGATATGTATTACATGCAGTAAACATTGCCTTTGGTACATAGGGTTCTCTTAGCATTCATCTGTCTAAAATTTCATTGTGTCCTGCACAGGGAAAAAAAACCCTGCCTCTCATTATCTATTGCCGAGGGCTGTGGGTTTGTAAAGTGCCAACAATGCATTGTCACATTTCTCACAAAACAAGGGCTTGATTGAATATTACTAGAGCAGTAGAGACCCAGCAAGGTGGATTAGGGGATATTTTAATAGTGAAAACAAAATAACAAACCTTTCACTGAGCTGCTTAACTAACAGTATTGTAATCAATTTCCTCTTTTTTTTTTCATTAAAACAGGCCCCCTTTCCCCAAAACAAGTAGGGATAAGAATTTCATCAAATAAAGACATTTTGTGCTTAATAGCATCCTGGCAAGAGGAGAGGAAAAATGGCAATTTTTCTGTGGGAAATGCACCCAACCCTGTGATTTTACAGAGCAAGGGCTGCGATAGCAGCAGTTCTGAAACTCACAGTGAATTTACGTGGGGGCTGCAGTTCAATAGTTAATCAGATTTTTATACTCCCAGCTACTTGGGAAAACAAGCTTCCAGTGCTCATGGAGTGCCCTTTAGGTACAAGGGACCACCCCTGAGAATCTTTTCTGTGACATCTCTGTCACACTTTAGGTGGCTGTACACGGCCTCACGTGGAGCAGGGTCATCCCCTCTTTTTGTGCATCAGGCAGGCTGGGAGTGGATTTATAAATGGCACAACACTGGCACAATTCCCTGGTTCCAAAAACCAGCTGTGGAGCACTCTGAGAGGCCTCGTTGGCTTTGCTGAACTCAAACATGACTTTCCTGCAGCACCACAAATGGGCCATGTGCAGGGAATGATTCAGGGGAATAAAATCAATCAAAGTATACAAAATTACTCGGATGAAAAACCAACGCATTATTCACTTGTTAATTGATCCTTAAAAGAAATATGACTTTCCCCTTCCCTTTGGAGGTAGAATCATCATGGTCAGAAAAAGAAAACAAGCAGGATTGATTTAATTTTTTAGAGAGTCTGGGTAAATTCACTCCACCACAAAACTATTTTCTGTTGTAAGCAAACCTTTTCCAAGCTCTGTTGTCTCTATTTTAACAACCAGAACAGGACATTTTCTCAGCTCCAAGGGAACAGACACCTTGAGCAGAAATTCTGCACTCCCAGGTTCAAATGTATGGCAGAACTTCCTCCCTCAAAATCAGGAAAGGTTTTTAGTGCCAGAGAATTATTAGAAAGGGATTATCACCAGCACTGATTGAAAGTAAGCTAAAAAAATCTTGGTAAGATCTTCTGGTCCCAAAGCAGAGAGGTCTGCAGCACACACCAAAGCAGCAGTTTGTATACAGAGGATAAGGTTAAAACAAACAGCCTGTGGAGCTGGGGAGGGAGAGAGGGAAAAGGAGAAGCAAATGTCTTTTTAAAAGGTGACAAGACTCCTTAAAAAGGCTGTTATGGAAATTACCAGGGATTTCTTCTTCCTCAGAATATTTTAAATTAAAGAGCTGGCATACAAAACGTCCAGTGGATCGATCAAGGAGAGGCAGATACACAACTCTTTATCCCAGGCACATAGTTCATTTTGCATCTGATAACTGTTGGCTGTTGTCAGCGCTGTTTAATGGCTGGGGGGGGGGTTAAAGGGAGAGAAATTTACAGCTGTTTCACAGAGACAGAGAAGAGATCATTTGCTCTACATAGCCTTCAAAAAAAAAAAGAAATATAGAGAGGAGCTGGCATTGGTAAATGCTGAGTTTCCTTGCCAAAGCCTGTAGCCTTATGAGATTCTCTATGCATCTTCTGAGCCGAGCTGAAGAAGGTTTGGCTGGAACAAAACTGCTTCTCACCAGCAACATCTGCTACGAGATCTGGAGATCTCTGTCATAACAAAGGCTGTTTTCAGATTCCTGCCCTCCTGTAGGTGCTGAGCGCCAGATGAAGGGGCTGGAACAGGATAAATGGACTCTGCAGGCCCTACATCCAACTGAGGGGGAATTGCCATAAGAATGGGGAAGCACAACCATAAACTCCCGTCCAAGGGCCCTTCTGACAAACTCTGCTTTGGCAGAACCAAAGGACACTTCACAGCAGATGTTCTGGAGAGACTTGGCAACACTGCGCTGAGTTCCTTTGGCAGTGCAGGTCTGGAAGTGTACAAAAATAACTCCAAGATTCCTAGGTTGAAATTTCGGCACTGGGTGCAAAATTCCTGGTTTTTTGTTAAGGAAATTTCCCTGTCCAGCCATGCAGGAGCCACTCTGGCAGTCACGCTGCTGAGCTGGAGCCAAAGCCCATTTAGGACAGTGACCTGACAGGGACAGGTTCCTGTGTGGTTCCCCACACACCCCACACTCATAAGGCAGACCAGGTTCCCCTTAGCAGAGTCCTGGAACCATAAAGCAATTTATTCAGGGTGCAGTGACACAAACATTTTGAGCTGGTGCCTCTGAGGAGGAACCCCTAACTAAGAACCCCTGGGCTTTTTCCCCCTCACAGTCCAAGCTCAAGGTTCTCTGGTGTTTTCCTGCAGAGCCATCAGCTCCTGCCTTTCTCTGAGTGCCCACAGGTCCCTGAGTATGCTAAGTAGAGCTACCTGCACAGTCTGTGCTTTTCCACTCATTTAAATCTTTCCTAACAGTGTGTCTCCAGCAGGACCTGCCTGAGGAGGTTCCCACCAGCACTTCCCTCACCCTGACAGAAAGGAGCTGTAAAACTGGATAACCTAGGCTGGAGATGCATGGAAAGGACATGGAGCAGAATGGCACTGGGCTACAGCAGGCTATCAGAAAAAACAAGCACCAGGGAGGCTTAGAGAAAATCTGATGTGTTGCCACATCAGCCAACATTGCTCAGAGAGCTACTGCACAGAGCCTTCACTGCTTTACCCATCCAGCCACTATGTGTCAGAGATGCAGCCTGACCTCTTCCAATTTCTCACAGCATGGAGGGGAAGGGGTTTCAGCTGCCCTGCTCTCTGCACAAAAAAAAAAAAAAAAAAAAAAAAAAAAAAAAAAAAAAAAAAAAAAAAAAAAAAAAAAAAAAAAGAAAAAAAAAAAAGAAAAAAAAGAAGTACTTATTTGACCCATTTCCACTCCTTCATTTCTAAAGAATACAATATTGAGGTGTCAGTGACAACCGTGTCTTTAACACAGCTGATCTATAAAGACTGCCAGGTAATTAGGTTGCTTGATTTCTTGAGACTTCAGGAAAAGCCAGGAAGCCCAGGGTGGGCACACGTGCTGTAATTCTGTGTAACAAGATGCTCACCCATCTGTCCAGAGCCTTGAGTATTCATTCACTGCAGCCCCACTGACAGACACAGAAGGCCAGCCTGACTTCAGCATTCATAGGTGACATTGCTACAAGAGCCTTGCCCCCACCTGCTTTTTACTACAGCAATTAAATATTCATGCATTTGCTACAAAGCTTCTAAAGCAGATGAGAAATACTCATAAAACTGGATTTTAATCACCTCACCTTTAGTATTTCATCCCAGACACTTTGCAAATGCTGGAAAAGGTGTTGACTACTCCTGAATAAATGCATGGGGGGGGGTAAAACAGAGACAAACTTCACATGCTGCTCACAGCTCTGTGTCTGTGCAAGAGTCTGATGTAAAACCGAGTCCTTGGCTAGTGCTACCATGAGATTTTCATGTGCAGACCAAAGACAAAGCTGGGGACCTGCTCTCTTCCCTTGTGCATCAAACTCATGGCAGAGGGAGAACAAGCAAGGAGGGGAAGCTAAAAGGAAGCTGGATTTTGCCATAGTCATTACTGTGCATCCTTCATCATTCTCAGGCACAGCTCCTTTTCTTGAACCTCCCCACCACACATTTTGGGTGAATATTAAAAAAAGCTGGAAGATCTGTTGTTAAAACTCACAAACCAGAAATTCCGCGCTTTGGTGCAAGCAGCGGCTTGGCTTGTGGGACTTTTTGGAATCACTGCAGCAAGTCGTGAATGATGTATGAAATGAAAAATCCCTGCTCACTGCACACAATTCAGATAGTAAAATCTCCCCGGAGCATTAAAAAAAAAGAGCACTTGAACGTGTCATTTTATTTTTGTCCTGTGCCAGAAGACTCCCTCATCTCTCCCCAAGAACATGCAGCTACCTCAGCTATCACCAGAGATGAGAAAGCACTCTTGGAGCTGAAGTAGATGGGCTCAGTTTACACAGTGTTTCCAGGAAAAGACACAGTGACCTGGAGCAAACCAGACAGAATTATATTGGACTCAGGCCTCCCTCCAAACACAGGTTTTTTGGTCATTTTTTAAAGTAATATCTAATCTTATCAGCCTGACTCTATAACTTGATTGACCTTTGGAGATTGCATTAAGGAAGCAACAACAGCATGCTCAATGCAGTTAAGGCCATGAGGAGAAACATTTGATAAAAATATCATGTGTGTGACTAGACATCATTTATGTTGGGACAAATACAGCAACATGCTTTGAATTCAGGCTTTTATTCTTTCTTACCCCTTTACTGGAACTTTTTTCCTGTGCCTGCCCTTGGGTGGTGACCTTTTAAATTTGGCAGAGCCAAATGTCTGCTGCCATAATTTACCCATCTTTTGACTTGCTGCATGTGGTGCTAGTACAATGGGATAAGAACTTTTTCTTGTGGTTTTTGAATTATGTGATTTTTTTTTTTCCTTTGGAGGGAGGGGGAAGCTGGGGCAGCAGCAATGCAGAACACAGAGGAATGTTGGATTGCTCTCAACAGGGATTTCTTCCTTACCCAAACTCCTGCATGCAGCGGGCAGCCTCTGCTCACACACACACACACGAGCCCCCCTCATCCCTTCCTCCACATCCAAAATGACAGAAGATCTCCAGAATTAATCTTGCAGCAAAACCACTCAGTTTGGAGCACACAAACTGTCACTCTTTGCCAATCACTGAGAAGTGGGGAGTTGCCCAGTTTGCTGGTGTTCATTTTGAGCAGGGGGAGGATGGAAAATTGACAGCAGGAGCACAGATCTATGCAAGAATGATCTGCCCAGATGCAGATGTCTTGGTGGCTGCATTTACTTTTAGGAACAGAAAGCAGGGGTCCCATCTAAAGACAACTGATGTTGTCTTCTCTTGACAAGTTTTCTTAAATTTGCAATTTAATATTTTTTTCCTCCCAAATTCCAGTGATGAGGAAGGATGGTCACTTACACCGGCACGACGCATCTGTCATTTTCAGCATTCTGAAATTTTGGGGAAAGCAGCTGTTAACCCTTCCACTTCTCTTGCTTCTTCAAGAAACAGCAGAGCTGCACCTACTCCTCTCCCTTGTGCAGCAGAAGGAAGAAGGGATGGAGGGAGCATCAGACACCTGAGGCAGGGGCAGACACAGAAATTCACATGTATCCTCCACCCATCAGCAAGCAGCTCTGCAGTGAAAATAAATTAACAAATTGGATTTCTTTTTTCTTTTTTTTTTTTTTTTTGTTTGGTTTGTTTTGTTGAAGCAAACCAAGAAGGAGACAGCAAAACCACTGCAGGTATCTGCTGTGTTCCTGCTGTCAGGAAGATGCCATCTCTGGGGGTCAGCACCCAGCCCTGCTGGCAGCTCCTGCAGCACAGGGGTGATGGGAGGGAGCTCCTCAGTGCCTTTTCTCAGCAATCACACCAGGTCCAGGCTAGGTTTGGTTTCACAAGAGCTCAAGAGCCAAAGAAGCAGGGCTTAAAAGCATGGATAAAACAGTTATTCAGAATTTAGGGGTGACAGGGTTAGTTCTTGAGTGCCTTGCAGGGATAGTCGTTTCCAGGCTTACAGTGACAAAAATCACATCTTTCCACTCAGGCAAGATTTTTTTTCTGGGAAACTTAACATGCTTGCAATCATTTTCTAAATCTGTTTCCTTCTCATTCCAACTTTTTTTTTTTTTCTTTTTTTTGGGAAGGAGGAAGAGAGGGAGTGGAAAAGAAATACTTGTCCCCTATACCAGCTTTTTGATACTCTGCTTAACGCAACAGTATACTTGTTATATAATATTGACAGTATTGCACAAATCAGCCAAAAAGGAGGCACGTGGGAGTTGGTGGCAAGAACTAACTTTTCCAAAAAGCACACCTTGAAACCAGAAGGATGAGGAGAAAGAACTGGGTCTGAGAAGCAAAGGATTTATGGTGGTTAAAACAGACAGAATTATGAAGTGGTTGTTTTTCTGCTAAAATAACCTTATGCATATATTTATACAAGCACATATATAAAATAGATATAAATTACTTTTTCAACAGGTCATGAAGAAAACTGTTGTCTGCCACCATAGTGAGATTATGTGTTAATAAGATTACTCAGGATAGTTAATTCTGGAGTTATTGCTCAGACTTAGTACATACCTATCAAGACTGATAATCTGGCAAATTACAGGAAATTTTGCAAACACATACTGGCTTTTACTCAGAGTAAACCTTGTATCAGAGGAGGTATATTTGTACCAGGAGGGAAAATATGTGGATGAAAGCAAGCACCTGCTGCAGGAAGAGGCTGTGCTTGGGATCATCCTGTGGCCAAATTGTTAAAGAACTTGCACTGGGTGCTGCCACCACCCACCCTACATATTTCAGGGGTGCTCTTACAAAGCACACTTGTATGTTTTACCTGTAATTATCAAGTGAGAACCTGGGAGGAACAAGGAGAATAAAGAAAGATGCTGTTACAGGCAAAGGCTCAGGCTGTGCTGCACCTGGGGACAGAGAGTAATTGGGACCCTGCCTGGGACCCATCAGGGGTCACCATGAAAGGCCTCAGAAGAGCACAGAGGACACCCAGCTCTGGATTTGTGCTCTTTGTTTTGCTCTCTGACTCCCTTCCCAGCGATTCACTCCGCATTATGACTGAATTAGGTGAGGAGGTGCTGGGGGAAGCGCTCTTGGCTAACTTCACAGCACAGCCAGGCTCATTAAAACCAGCGCATTTGCTGCAGTGTGTGCAGCATTTCCTCCAGGTTTTAAGATTGTTTTAGTAAGTGAAGTTCTGAGCAGAAAGAATGCATTTTAATTTACTTTTTAGTGGCCCTGTTGTAAGTATTCATTGTCATGCTGGATTTTAATATTTTTTTATTACTATATGGAGCATAAAAAAGTATGAATGCAGCATCTTAATAAAAATGAACATATTCTTCTGGAAGCCTGAAGCTGCTAAGTACACAGCACATGTTCATTAGCGCAATTTTGGGGCATGAAGAGAAAGTGAATCGAGAACCCAAGGTTCACAAGCATCAACACAAAACCTCAGGGCTTCTTGCTAAAGTTTTATCTCACCTCCAACTGCTGCTTCCCAGGAAAGCTGTGGAGAGCAGAGCCCATGGGATGCAGAGCCAAGCCGAGACTTGGACCATTAAATCATTCCCCAGCAGTTTGATTTTGGGGCAGTGGGATGCAGGATTAGCACACAAATAACCCTCCTTCCTGTCACAGACCAACAGGGCAAGGCTGTCACAGGTGTGTCACAGGTGTCACAACCCTGAGTGACACCCCAGACACTGCAGTGAGGTGCCTGGCCAGGATTGGGTCTGAGCATTGCCTGGACCAGGGAGGTTTGTCACCAGCACACAAAGAACAGGGACACAGCAATCCAAGAGGGGTTTGCCAGCAAAGCCAAGGTAATTTTAAAGATTTGGCTCTGCTGAGGCATGTTTCTAAATCAACAGGGCCTATGCCTTTCAATAGGATTATTCAGGCTACACCAAGCATGCAGGACATGTTTGTAGGATTGGATTTAATGTTATTTTGGTATAGAGCATTCTTAAATGTATCAGATTACAGATTAAGTAAGGAAGCCAGCAAAAACTACTGCAGAGCAGCTTGTTATTGCAACTGCTCTCCTCCTTCTTAACACTTTGTATAAGGCAAGCAGACACATTAGGCTTATAAAGACTTCTTGGAAAAGGTTTTTTTTTTGGTAAATCCAAACATCAGACCCTAGAAAATTCTGAATTCTGTGTAAAATTTGTTTAACACTGATTAGAAAGGGAGAAATGAAGTGTGTTCTTTATGGGAAAACGAATTTTTAAGTTTTCTATTGTCTTAAAATTTCGATTTTTAGTGCAAATTTTGAGAAAGAGTAGTAGCTTTGAACTGAACTCACTCCTGACTTTAAAAAAAACCCCAAGATTTATGTAGAAACAACTATAGTGACAAAAGATAAGAAAATAATTCACAATGATTGCAATTTCTATCCTTATTCTGAAGCCTGTAACTCATTTGAACTATCCCTACCTAGAAATCCTTCCTTAAAACGTATCTATAAGACAAAACCAAGTTCAGTGATTGTTACTTGAACTATTTAGAATTTGATAAAGAATAATAAATTCCATTTCTCAGAGTTAGCACATTTACAAAATCAGGGAATTACTAAAACTATTTGCATCAACTTTAACACATATTTCTCTTGAAAGCATCTGCAAAGAAATCACATTATAAAATAGAATAAAATAACATTTATTTTATCCCATGGTGGATCAGTACTGATGTTCAAAGCAGGGTTAAATATAATAAACACTACCCACTAAGCTAAAACCTGAGAGACTGAGTAGACTGATATTTATAGCTTGGACATTTGTCATGAACAAAAATTAGCTATTGTTCTCAAGCCTGTTGAACATTATATCAAAATAGGTATAAAAATATCAAGAGAGATCTGATTATTTCTGTACATTAAGTTTGAGCTTTGCTAAAAACAAAAGTGTGATAGCAGCAATGCAAGAGCAAGGGTGCATTTGCTACCTGGTGTAGGATAGTCTTTCCTTAATTAGTCCAATATATTAATTACAGTACATTCAAATGTACAATTTGACATTCTCACTCTCACCACCCCACTTCAAAATTCTAAAAAAGATACAATAACATGCATAATATCATCTGCTTTTACCTCCCACCCCCAAAATATTTTATCTTTGCATGTTGTGCAATTATCACTTTCACCTGCTATGTGCCAACATGAGGTATTATCGTTTTTGCAAATTAAAAGATGAAAAGTTTAAATTTCATGATTACAGAAGGCCACTTTACTCAAGATCTGTAGGAGAGTGTCCCAAGGAACATAATTCCAGAGACACTCTGCTCCTTATAAAATTGGTGATTTTCTGCTTGTGAAAATTTCCCTGTGCTGTGTTTTGCTATGAAATAGATCAACAGGGTTCACTCCAGTCCCAAAGGAAAATATCTTACAATTAAATAATTGGGATCATTGTACTCTTTGAAAAAAATAGGTGCCAAACCCTCTCCAGCTGCTTTTAGCCATGGTTCTGATATCAAGTGGGGAGTGGGTCTGGATCATGGATTCCTTACACTGGCACTCCATCCCAGAATTTTAGCACGTGCCTAAATTAAGTCTGCAACTGACCATGCCAATTGCCACAGGGCTGTCAAAATGTTCAACTATCAGCACTCATTTAAACTCAGTTATAACTGGTTTAGAGCAGATAAGCCCATGATCACCAAGAAAGCACCTGTAGAATTTGGGATGCGAAATTCTCCGTGATTTTATGTGTATATATCACAGCAAACTGATATACAGAGATTTGTGTATGATTTCAAAAGATTTAATATAATTTGATAGATTCATACACACAGCTAAGAAAGATGCAAGTTTCTAGAGATAATTTGGACATCCTCTTTACTCTTTTAAATGAAGGATCTACTGATCTCCAGAGCCATTTTTAAATGTCCCAAAGAGATGCAATGAGACCCAGGTGTTGAAAGGCCAGTTGATCCAGGAGAGGCAAAAAGCAGCTTCAGGAATATGTAAAGGAACAGCACCAGAATTATATTACAGGGAAGGAGGTGTGGAACATGCAAAGCTTTTTGAGACCCACTGCTTCAGATATCTGAATCTGAAAAACTTCAAAAATTCCAGAATGCCATGATCAAAAATCCTCCAAATGTATAAATATTATGTGGATTTATTAAATCGTCATCCATTAGCATACTAAGGAATCTATTGGGAAATTAGCCATCCAAAAAATAATGCTTTTAATAAGGTATTCCCAAAATACAGATTCTGAAGGACTGCAATAGTTAATACCAGCTTCATTTGGAAACCATAAGTTGCATGCCGCATATTTTGGTTTCCAAATCTATCATGAATATACTTAACTTCAGTGAAAAGTTAAAAAAGAAAGCAATTTCTAAAATCAGGAGGGCTAAAGAAGTGTTTTACAATTTAACCCATTTTGATTTTTGCATGTTGTTCAAACATTCATATCCAGAAAGAAATGCTGTATCTTTTCTGGAAGACTTGAAAACTACGGTAAATAGCAAGTAACAAAATTCAATAATAGACCTTTAAATTATGTGGTAGAAACTTGAGGGTTTTTTTCCAGTTTTTACTGTAAAATGTCCCCAAAAATTAATTAAAATTTCAAAGAAATTTGAAGAAATAGAAATGCATATTTTTTTAAGGAACAGTTATACAGTAGAAATCAGAACTTTTTAAAGGCATCTGTTAGGCTATTAGAACTAAATATAATTCTACCACATTATGCACAGATGCTTTGTTTCACACAAGCTTTTGGTCAAAAATTCAGAAATTTGCCAGTTAAGCCTTGGATATCAAATCCTGTGTCACAATGAAGTTGATATCAATAACTTTATTATGGATATTATTTTAAAGATATTTCGTAAGAAGTACTGGTCACAAAATCACTTCTGAGAGAAAAAAAAATAAATTAGCAAGGATGAAAACAAGAAATTCACATTTTTTAAAAAAGAGGTTACAGGAAGCACTAAGCAGGAACTACAGAGCTGTTGTTCTTTTGCCAGGAACATTATCCCATCCTCTGGCACTGCAGAATTACTTCGGCTTCCCCAAAATCACTGCTTTTATTAAGCTTTACTGAGCTGCTCTGTATTGGCAAAACCTTTGTAGTAAAATAATTTTCCATCAAAATACACAGCACTGTAGTGCTGTAATGAAGAGCTGTAGGACAGGCTTTAAGAGGCACGGTACTTTCATCTGAAAAGTCTCCTGAAATTCTTTGAACGTTTCCAGGGGATTAATGAGGTATTTTGACAACACACGAGGAGCGCCTGGTTTTCAAGAAGCCTTATAAGAGGGAAGATTCACATTCTTGAAAATTAAACTGTGTATTTTAAGCCGCTAAAAATAACACAATTATTAAAAATTTGGCAGCTCTGGAGAAGAAATACCAGCAGATATGGGGAAACACATGGAACTACTGAAGAGCGTCAAACTTGAGTACACACATTTCACAGCATTTCAACATGACTTAAACACCAATTTTAACAGCTTAATTGAATGTTTCTTATTAAAAGCTATCACAGATGAGCTAAAGAAAGAACAAGCAAAACTAGCCAGGGTGCAACTAAATAAAAAAAATCAAAAGCATTATTCTTTGCAAGTTGGATGGATTATCCGTGCGTGTTTGCACCACTCTCCTTATCCCTTTCAACAACTGTCACGGTGTTTGGAGGTTTTCAAAACCTCTGGCAATTAGTGGAAGAGAGAGTATTCTTGCCTTTTTTATTTCCAAGACACTCTAAATGATCCCATTTATGTAAATTTAGAAGAACATTCATCGCACACAGCGAAACTAGAACAAGTGAATCGCTACACCTACCATTTTTTAAAGCACTTAAAATATTTTTAGGGCATATTTCTGCAAACTACCAGCCTCTTTAATGCTTTAATGCATTTCAACAAGGATATTAGTGTATACATAAGGATTCAGTTCTAAAAAGATTTAGTGTAGAAAGTGGACCTCTAAAGCCTCACTTCCATAAACACCTCAATATTCCTGAAAACTCAGAGTGCTTAAATCTTTAAAGGTCTACCCTTATTTAATCAAGCTGGGCAAGAAACATGTTGAGGAGGCATTTTGAAAAAATTTATAACCTACTACCCATGAAAATATCCATGCAGAGTATTTATACATGCATTTAAGCAAGCTGATATCTTGGGTGTTTGCAATACTGCCCGTGACAGGAGCGAGGAATGGGATCTGCTAATCAGCATCAGGCCACAAGACATTTAAAGTCTCTAAGCACTCCTACACAATAATTTTTTAAAATAATAATTGCCTTTAGAGTGCAAGCGGTTGTACAGGAAAAAGCTGCTTCCTAAATTCTGCTCTTTTCAAACTGCTCTGAAGCTAAATATTTTACAGAGGCAGCATCTTTATAATGCTTCTGGTTGAACTTCTGTGGTCAAGTCTCATTATTTATAAGATCTTCTCCAATATCCAGTTTTGGAGACTTGGCTGTTCTCAGGTCTTTCAACCAGCAAGTGGGGAAGAGGAGAAACCCAAAGTGTTCTGTTTCTTTGCTCAGGAATGGGGATCTACTCATTTTCACAGCTCTTCAGTGGTTCTTTTTAAGTCTGCTCTATATTTACAAACATTATTAATACTGAGGTGGAGAGGGAAGGGTGGGGGGAGAGGATACACTTTCTGTCATCCTCCTCCCCATTCTCAATAAGGTTCTAGATGTGTTTAAGGGCAAAAAAATTCCACCCCAATATATTAGTTTTGTTAATCCTTTTCTTATGATCTTGCCTGCCTGGCTAGGGAAATTATGCAAAAAGTAATAAAAGTTCTAATTCAATTTCCATGTTAAGAGGTGGATTTGGGAAAAAAATAAATATATATATCAGAAACCATATTCTTTGTGTTTACTAAGAGATATGCACTCCAACATTTAGTGTCATGGAGCTGGAGTTAAAACCAGAAACGGCAAAGATAATTTAGCTGCATGAATGCCTGCTCTTCAGTAAAATGCTGCCAAAATTAAATAGGAATGAAACAGCACTTTGTAGTCATTGGTCGCTCAGCGGGGTTTGCGTAGTTAAAAACCTAAGTGAAAAGGGTGATTGACCTACATTGCAACTAGCTTAGCACAGCTGTACTTTCATATTTCTGCTGCATCCGAGGAAGCTCATTATTTAATACAACTGAGTTGCATGTAATTGTTGGTCTTTCATTTCACACTTCTAGGGGCCAGGTATTAATCTCAAGCGTGCAGCGGGCGTTACCGTGCATCTGGAAACATCCACGGCTGCCCATTTGCAGGCAGGGCTAAGAGAAGGGATTGCACACTGAAATTAGGAGGCTGCCCAGGGGTAGGAGAACCTCACAGAAATCAAATGAGCAGATGGAACAGAAAGCAAATCCCTTGGCACCCCAAAGGCAAACGCTCTGCTGTTTCCCTATTGTTTTGAGCAGAAGCAGCCCAGAACGTGCAACCAAAGCACATTTCACACAACTCATACCTGAGGTTTAAATAAGTAATAACATTCCAGTTAACAACCAGTTTGACATGTTAACAGCCCAAGGGCTGTTAACATAATGACTGGTCATTAATGGCAGTAATGACAGATTTCAAAGGGAATATTGTGCTTGCAAATGGACACGCTGCCAGTCAGAAGAGAGGACAGAGCAGGATAGGCTGATGCATTAAGATGTCACCGTACAGCTCTGGAGGAAAAGAAGGGGAGGAAAAAAAAAAGTTCTCGCATATTTCACTTCCTATAAATGGACTTGAAATATTGGCGTAAACCTAAGTTCCTCAAATTAAGTCTTCACTTCCTAACCCAGGAGTGTATAAGCAGAAGACAGAAGCCTGCAGGGGAATTATCCTCTGCATATCATTTTCGGGGAGTGTGTTATTGCTAAGGCTGAGCCCTTTCTTTGCTCAAGTCAGTTCCCATCCTCGTTAACAGAGCGG
The DNA here is from genome assembly GCA_020466415.1 of Ammodramus savannarum pratensis. Classification (NCBI taxonomy): domain Eukaryota; kingdom Metazoa; phylum Chordata; class Aves; order Passeriformes; family Passerellidae; genus Ammodramus; species Ammodramus savannarum. Next base: position 8,360,543 of record JAHXMQ010000028.1, on the reverse strand, counting down.
AGCTCGCTCCTGCCGCGGCCACCCGGCACCTCGGGAACCGCATCCCAGGGCAGAGCCTCCCACACCCACAGCATCTTCCAAGCTCCTCGCTTCATTAAAGATTCCTTCCCTTCCCTCAATCCCTCCTGATCCTGAGGAAAAGGGTTTAATGTAGTATAATTAACTAATTTTACCAAAGGAGACAGCTAAAGCAAAGCAAGCTTTAGAGTCCTGAAGATGCAGAGTATTTATAAGGAGCTCAAAGTGGGAACCTCAGGGCTCAGCTGCAGCACAAGAGTGTGCATCAGGGCTGAGGGAGGGTGCAGCTTTTTTGGCAGGCATCTCTAAATGAAAGATACTGGAAGTATTTTTGCAAACAGGTAAAGACACAATCACACCATTTACGAACTTAAACGTGAATGCTGAAGCACCCAAACTGGCTGCATGATTGCTTGCAGCATCTGTAGAATGCCTGTCTTATTGAAAGGCATAATGAACACTGAGAGACAAGTTAATAAGCAATTTTACTCTTTATAGTATCGTTCAAGCCACATATCCTCTAGAGGGCACCACATAAATTAATAGGAAGCCAGAACAGTTTTATACGCAGTGAAGGCTCCCTTTATGGTTAAAAAGAAAAAAAAAAACCTAAGAAGATAGTTTGAAACCATAATCGAACTCTAATGTGATCATTAGTACAATGCAATTTGTTCCTTAAATTCATATCAAGTGGATTGCTAAATATGAAAGCTTATTTGACTACAAAGCTAGAGAAAATTTAACTAGTCTGCACATTAGCACTAAAAAGATCACTTTTATAGGTTCACTGCATAACTAAGTAGATAAGATGCAATGAGGCAAATGACTATCTGCAATTACCTTAAGTGCATCAGTTTGAAGTTTAGTGTAAATACCAAGTTTAAATCTATGCACTCACAAGTATCACCAAAAAGAAAAAAAAAAATCACAACGAAATAGCTTCATTAAGACTCAATAAATCCAGAGACAAAAATCAGAAACATCTTAAAACCAGTTATGGGATTTCTCATCTATGCTGGTTTCACATGCAAAAGCAAAAGGTGTTATGTATGAAGAAATAAATGAAACACCAGTTTGAATGTGATCATGACAAACAACAACAACAAAAATATCTCCTTTCCCTGAATCACTTCGTATGAGTTTTAACAATCTGTTAGCAAAATATTTACTCCTGTTAAACCCTCAAAGACCAGAGAGCAAGAGCGCGTGTGAATGCATCTGTGCTGGGGAAAGGCTTTGCTCATATCTTTCCTACCACATCATTTCTGGTTTTGATTTTAAACATTTGATTTCAAAACATGAGATCTGCTGCACTAGCACTAGGGAGATTCAGTAAGCTCAAAGTCTCCAGTAAATTTGGAACTCAGATCAAACAGCCATGGCAGTTCTGTCACTCCTGCAGGCATTTTTTGTACAAAGATTATTAAAATTGATTTTAAAAATTGAGATGTTACTTCCCTGTACCAAAATCTTTTTCAAATCCTCTCTACACACACTCACCTAAAGACCACAAGCGACCTAAGCTCATGTCTAACAATTCCCTTCTGTTCCACCAGCTTTTAAAAGTGAGGTTTTGTTACCTACTACATTGGCAGCTTTAACACAACGGGGTTAAGATGCAGCCTCTATGCTGAATTCCCAGCCCTCTATCTTGGGTTCAGTTCAGAGCTTTAATAGGCAGCAGAATACTTTTACCATTAAGTCTAAACCCATCTGAAGAACCCCATCTGTCTTTCAGCCCCAGCTCAACAAATGCATGGTGGATTTTGGAAGGTTTTTGTTCCACCCTTTTTTTCTAGAGGTAGTTACATGGAGAGCCAGAGTACTGATAGTCGTCAGTGCTTTAGTCCTGATTCCTGTTCCTACCTACTTATGGTTTATAACTTGGGAACTGATCAGTGTGTGGGAACCTCCTATTTGGTGCCTGTACTTAAGCGGAACTTGGAAGTTAACGCATTCAAAAAGAATTTTAATTTTCCCCCAATGTATTAGCGACTTGAATGTCCCTTTAAAAGGAAAAGGCTTCACTGAAGGGGCAGGGGAAATATTCCCAGAAGTTCACCTTAGCCTGGAGCAGCTGGTCTCATGAGACCCCCTCCAGAGGGAATGGAGGAGAGGTGTTACTGTAGGGAATAGGTGCTTGGAATCACCCCAGAGGAGCCTTTTCTCTCTATTTACTATTGAGAGCCCAGGGACACTAAACTTCCAAGTTAAACTCCATTCCTGCAAAGCAGCCCTATTGACACATGATAAACTAACCTGGTGCTGCTCATTAGTACTTTGCTACGAGTTATTCCTCAAATACTTTTGAGAATGTCAGTCCACAAGCAAACAAGAATAGAGAAAAGGAGGCGCTGATTTGCTACCCCTGACAGGTGGCCACAGGTTAGCCAGCATCTCACCTGGGCTGCCAAGTGAAACCAGGAGCAGAGTGGCTATTAAAACTGTGGAATTCAGTTGGCTATCCTGGTCCAGCTTCCAACAGCTGAGTGCCAGCCTTCCTGAAGCTTGAGTGCCACAAACGAAATCCGTTGGCAAACTAAGAGGACAAAAGCGAAGACGGGTGAAACGTTCCTCACCTGCAGGGTTCCAGCCCTGCAGCTGGGTGAAAATCACAGGGCTGATTTCAGGCTGTCACACCTGGCCAATATTGTGCTGCCAGGAGGAGAAGGGGGAGCAGGGGACCAACCACCACCTCTCCAGGAGCACGGTGCTGTGGGGAGCAGCGGGGAATTACTCTCCTCTACACCAACATCAGCACCATAAATCTGGCAGCCACCTCCACAACCTACCCGTGTGTGCTTTTTGACTCAGATTTTAATTCAATCTCCACATTTCAGTATTTGTTTCCTCATCTCCTCCAATCCTCACCCTTGCAGCCCTGCCTGTGTGAGAGCAGCTCTGCAGGAAGGGCTGAGCAGGTTTCCTGAGCTTGCCAGCGAACGGAAGAAGGCCGTGACCTACCTCAGATAGTCTCTGCGACAAAGGATAAGGTTGGCTTTGGTGTACAAGGTAGAGCCCACCTCCCCCAGGCGACAGTCACAGCAGGCACATTTCAGGCAGTCCTCATGCCAATATTTGTCCAGGGCCTTTAGAAGATATCGGTCTTTAATCTTACGGTTGCAGCCAGCACAACCTTTCGGCTTGGTGTCTGGCTGGACTGAGAGCATTTGTATACCTGAAATACAGTAAGACAAGAGAAGACTGAAAATAGATATTCTCTCAAGTACAAAAAAAACTCTTGCCCTTTTCTTCCTCCATCTCACTGCTCCCCCCGCCACCACCCCACATCCAGTTCATTGAAAAGTCAATGGTGTAGGTAGGATAAAATAACCTAGTCAGACCACAGCGAGCTGAAAACAAGGCTAAGATAAATTTGAGAGCAGAAACTTCCACTGCTCTATGTTCCACAGCTTCTCTTTAACACCTCATTTACCTGGTCACTTTGCTGAAAAGAAATAAGATTAAAAAAAACATAACATGAAATGTTAAAACAGTCCCATTGAAAAGTCATTCAATTTCAGCCACAGTATCCAATATTTAGCAATGCAAAATTTAAATAAACAGCACATCTCCAATACTTGTCAACCTAAAATTTAAATAAACAGGATATCTATATCTCAAACATACTTAAATTCACATATTTGGACTTATTTGCACGATCTTCATAAAATATAAAAGAACTCTAGTTTTTAAAGAAGAAAAGATTGGAGCTTTTAGAGACACGGCGCAAGAGTTTCTGAGAGATTTGACACAGAAATTTTGATGCTGTTTTTAATATTTTAGTTCTTTTTAGACACAATAATGAAGTGACGAGATTTCCAAAGACTGCAGTAGCAGCAACGCCAGTCACAACCTGCAGTGGAAAGACCTCCTGAAAAATCTGACTTAAAGTAATCTGCACAAGGTCAGACAGGTTCTAGTTTGTCAGGAAAAACAAAATAAAAACGCTGCCCCGCTTTCCAATCCCAGTTTTAGCCAACAGCTACTTCGGGACAAGGAGTACAGTGGTGTCCATTAAGTACATATACACCTTTTGATGTAATAGCTGAGAGCATTTAAAAAACCATTCAAACTCCTGAAACACTGTTTAATGGACAGAACCAGCGAAAAGGGGAACACAGCTGAGTGATGTTACTCAGAGCAACACAGCCAGCTTCCAGGGATCCATTCAAAAATCAATTGCCCTCAGCTTTACAGTAAATGGGGAGAGGTCACTGCCCCAAAGTGCTCACAGGCTGGTCTCTCTGCTTAGCTGCATGAACTGCCACCCTAGTGCACTCTGACTAATTCTCTCACTGTTACCTCTTAGGATAAGCAAAATAACAGCCCTGTGGATATTTTGGTGGACATCAAACAGGGACAGGAGAGAGGGGAAGAACTGACGTGCTGTTCAGTAGGGGTTACCTCACTGTTTTAAAGCCAGTGATGCAACTTCAAAAAAGATGTTACTCACTAGAACGCATCTGAATATTGCAATGAGAATTTATCAAGATTGGGGAATGAAGGCTGCTGTCAACAAGCAAATCCTATGCCAAGGATTTGGGGTTTGGAACCCTAATATTATCATCCAGAGATTGAGAAAGGTTAAATAGAGTCTCACAGCAAAGAGGACCAAATTCAAGAGCCCCTCACCATGAAGGCTCTACTATCTGGAGTTAAGAAAGTTTGGCAGTGTCAGCTTCTATCAGCAGACCCTGGCTGGTGCTGTAACACACCACCACAGACAGAGAATTGAACACAGATAAGTTTGGGGTTGTTTGGTTGGTTTGTGTTTGCTTTTTGGAAATCCCTCATCAGAAAAACAGGAAAACCAGTGTAACCTTTGAAGCAATGGCAGAGTGTGCCTTTAAGGATGTTAGGGCTGCAAAGACAACAGGCTGAGGCATCCCAGGGAGCTCCACACAGCTGTGTGTAGAGCACATGGAATTCACAGGGACTGCATGGCCACTTAAGGGACTTTCCCAAGCTGAACTCCCGAGTCCCACCTGCACAGCTGATGGCTGAATTAGAAATAGTAATTCCTATTGTAACAGCAGTCTTGCTCTTCTCTTTGCAATGCATCCTATCACACACCTTGGGGTGATGCATTTACCTGTTCAGGGGTGTGCAGGCAGTTCTGCTAGCAGACACCCCAAAGCACCCCAGCAGCGCTGCTGCACAACATCTAAATCTCATGACAGCAGTGTAAGGTCTGTATTTTTCTATCAACCAGTATAAAAATGGTCAGTGCTGTCCCTCCCATCACTCCCCAGTTGATGCTCATAGCTCCTCACCACACGGACTCCCCAGATCTGTCTCTCATTCCCAAGGGGGAGGATGAGATCCAGTGACCTGCGCTGGGCTCCACAGTCTGTGGCAGATCTGGGAATGAACACACACATTTCCTCTTGAGAAGGCACTATGAGACAAAGGCTGAGCCTTTACAGCATCTTCAACTGACAGCTGACTCCCCTGAATCCAGGGTACATCCACGAAACAGCAAAGTAACATGGCTACAAATAAACAACTCAAAGCAGTGAAAATATCAGATTTTTGGTAAGAAACCTATACCATCCTGCTGGAACTCAAATAACATCACTTGGTCGAAAAGCCTTAATCTGTAATTGCTTATCACAGTAGAGTGTAAATATCCACCAGGTGCCAACAACAGGCTTATCCCCAGATCCTCTCTCTGGCCACATAGAGGACAAATGCATAAAATCAGCCCCAATTTGTATAAACTTCTTGTAACTCAGTTAAAAAAAAAAAAGAAAAGTTTAGAAGCATGAAGGGCTGTTCTAGGACTTTAATCTTTAGCTCGAGGGAAGCCAGAATAAACTAGGAGCTAACACAGTTAAAGGCTTTAACGAAAAAAGTCTTAATGTAAAAATTTCATCGCCTGATAAGGAAGCGGGTTAGAGAGTGGAGGCTGACAGTCCCTGATCCAGGCTGATCTACTGTCCTGAGCTGTCTGAAGGGAACAAGATGCCACAGAAACACAGCCAAACAAGTGAATGTCTGAGTAGATTGCAGTAATCAAGCCTGATAATTCCCGAGGTATATGCTGCAAACATGAGGTTATTGTATTACAAATAAAACTGCAGCTTGCACATAGCCTGCACAGCTTTGGAGACACTCACTACATGAGGAAAGCAGGCAGCACCCTGTCATTCACACTGGTTAGCCCAAAACCCTCTTGTAGGGACAACTGCAAAGGGCAAACTCCCCATGGAAGCAGAATTTGCAACCCTGCACATCTGTTTTCCTGAGGCAGGGAGAGAAGGTGGTGCTGACACCCCACTGGCAGCACCTTCAGATTAAGGATTCTATCTGCAGCAGCTTTTGGAGGGGAGGAATTTCTCCTCTGATAGATCTGATCTCACTTAACATGCAATGAAGCTGGTTCTATTTTATTATTTCAATTTCCTCAAACTACTGCTTTAATTTAAGAAAAGAAAGGAGTGCTTTTTTGGTAGTGTAGAAAGGTTCTAAACAAAGTCAAGAAGTGTTTGACATATCGCCAAATTTGAAAATGTCCTTTTCTTCGCATGCCCTGTTTAAATCCCTTCATTTTGACAACAGAACATTTTATTGCTTTTTTCCCCTGTATTTGCACGAGCCACCATAATGCAGATCACCCCACAGACCAGCTCTCTCCCCTTTAACATTCCCATAAGGTCTCTGATGCAGTTGCACTTTTCAGATACATGCTTGTGTATTTTTAGCTCTCCCTTAATTTGGCAATAAGAATACCTTGCAGCTCACTGTCAGCCAGCTTTTCACAGGCTGCAGTTTAAGCACTCATTTATTCCCTAGGACATGGGAAGGGCCTTTTCAGAGGCTGACAGCACCCACAAACCCATCCAAACTGCTCATTGCTGAAATACCAGGTGGCAGAGCACAGCACTGCTGCCTGGCTGCCTTCCTCTCCCCCTCCCCCAGGAAAGCAGAGCTTATGGAGCACTTTCAAAACATCATACAATTCCCTAAGTGCTACACCCAGGCTGTGAAAAAAAAAAAGGAAAAAAGAAAAAGAAAGAAAAATCAAACCCAGCTTTCCCTTCAGTTCTGCAGAGTTCTACCCATGCTCTGCATCACAGAGCAGATCTGTTCTCAGAACTAAGGAATTTCAGTGCCTAGTCTGTCACTGTCAAACAAACCCTTTTTATTTCACCCCAATATGCTTTCAAGGGCTTCCTCTATCCTTCCCTCTGCTCCCTCCCTTCCTCCACCCCCAGTCCCCAGGATACTGCACATAAACTGCAGAGCTGAGGCAGGAATGAGACTTCTTCATCACCCTTTAGGATTTTTGAAGGGAGAACTTAAAAACCAGACTTGCAGGTTTTCAGATTTCTCTCGTTCTCCCCAAATAAGTTCAATGCGACTGACTCCCCTCCCTGTTTATTGTTATTATGGTGTGATGAAACACTGTCAACTGATTTGTGACTATGATTTCAGGATAAAGAGGAATGGTTGCTGGAAAAAGCTAAATTAGGCTCCCGGGGAAGGCAGAGAAGCAAAAATCCATCTCACTCAAATCATCGCCCTTCTCAAAAATCAAGGGGAATGAGGGTTTGATGTAATGAACTATATTGTGTTAGTGATTTAGAAGCATCTGTAAGCGAGATTAGTCCCTGATGGTGCTGAGCATGGCATGAGACACTCAGAACTCAGTTCTTGTTTGTGGTACAGGCAGTCCTTGGGAGGAAGAGTTGTGTTATGCACTGCATCTCTCACAAACTTTTAAAGACCACTCTTCCCCCCTTTATCAGAAGCGTGCACACAGTTCCACCAAAGACAGTAGCACAAACAGCACAAAAGGGAAAACTTGCCTCTACTTAGGGGAAAAAAAATATGAAAAATCAGTTTGGAGCAAATTAAGCATTGGGTGCATCAGCCTTTAAAACCAAACTGACAGACAACATGCAGTCAACAGGAGAGTTGGGGGTCCAGGAAAAGATAAAAAGAACACTTTTCTGCTGCTTTCCCACTTTGTAGCTTCCTCCTAAAAGCATTCAGAGCTCCAGTAATTCAGGGCAACACACACAGGCTCGGAGGGAAAAAAAAGAAGTTGAGGTTTCAGAAGCTAAGAAACATTTCAGAACTCGTATGTAGCACATCAGGAGTCGTAACTAGTTTAAGATTGGCATGTAAATTGTTCTGTGGAAAATTCTTATTGCCTCCGAGACCCTGCTATTCTGAGTTATTTGACAGTTTAAGGGAAATCATAATTAAAAAAAGAGACATAAATAATAGCCTGTGCAGTGTGGTGCACAGAAATAAGTGGAACCATTTCATTTAAACTCTGGTGAGCTTTTAATTGCCTGGATTGCATTGTGAAGCAGCCTAACGGTTGATTGCCTCCATTATGCTCTCTTGTTCTGTGCCATTCATCCGCACAGGCTCAGCTTCTGTAGTTAACACAACAAAGTAACCGCAACTCCATAACACTCGGGGTTTTTTTAAAAATAAAAGTAAGGATTTCAGCACGCTGAATATAGCCTCTCCTGTATACTTCTGAGTTAATTTTCTATGGTATATAACTAGATTTCACCTCCTGCCCCTTCTTCTACAGAGGAATCTGGGGTTTTTTTCTTTATTATTTTTGATTTTTTTTTTTCTTTCTAAATAAAGGATATGGGTTGGAAAGGAGGGGATAAGAAAAAAAAAATAAAAAGAGAAGAGGCTAGGGAAAAAATAAAAATGGGAATGCAGTCCCACAGCTGGGAGCAGTGATACAGATTAAAAGAATTTGGCCAACATGGCTAGTCGATTGCCAAGAGACACCAAACAAAAGATTTCTCTTCTTCTTTCCCCTTCTCTTTTTTTTGAAAGCTAGATTGGGCCTAAAAGCTTGTTTCTCTCTGTTCACTGGCCCAGAGCATCCCTGCAGGCTGTAGCCCCCTAAGGGACAGCACAGCAAATAGATGTGCCCAGATCTCAGGGACTGGAGCTGCTGAGCTATGTTCCTACCCCTGGCGTGTCCCCCCCATCTCTCTCTCCCTCAGACCCCCCCTCCTTTTTTAGAGCAGTGGTGCTGGGAACCAATTTGATTCCCTTTTTCTCCAATGCAGCTGCAAGGCTCAGAGATACTGACATTTTTCCACTCTTATCAGTTTAATTACAGTTACCATGGCAGCAAAGTGCTAGTGCTTGGCAAAGGCCAACAAGAGATTTGCAAGACTGAGTTCAATTTTGATGCAGCTCACATGCAAAATAAATAAAAAAATAAAATAAATAAGAAACATATACTCCACAACAAAGAATCCCTTTTCGGAGTTGGACGCTCAAGCCCTTTATGCCAATTCCTTCCCGAGCATCACAAGCATGGGGAGAGGGAGGCGTCGGGGCCGGCACGTCGCGGTGTTTGTTGCACCGAGCGAAAGGAATCGCTTAGAGGAGCGGTCCTACAGAGCTGTCCTATTGGGAAGCGGTATTCGGGCTCTGCTCGCAGCACACGACGACAGCGCGGGGAGGATGGAGAGGAAGAGGAAGGAGAGGAAGGAGGAACCCCCCGCCTCCCCCCGGAGCGCACAGCGCCGGCCGCCGCCGCCTTACCAAAACTTTTCTCCTTTTTCTGCATGAGTTGATTTACGGGCGCCTGGAGAGCTCCTTCTCATTGAAGCACCAAATCCCGGCAAAAGTAGCGAGCGCTTCCTCGGCTCGGGTCAAGTGAGCGGGAGCGCGGCGCGCCGCAGCGGGGGCGGGGGGCGGCGGGGCCGGGGATGAAGATGAAGATGAGGATGGGGATGAGGATGGATGGGGGGACGGCACACCCCGAGCGGCGGCGGCGGGCGACAAAGCCACATGCTGCCCTAACTCTGCCGTAAGCCTATAATCCCAGCGGTCTCTTAGCTTTGTTGTAACAAATGGGTTTGATTAAACTGTCACATGCGGCGTTAGCATACCGTGTCGCGCTCGCTGGGAAGGGAGAAGCGGGGGGGAGAAGAGGGGGGAAAAAAACCCCCAAAAAATAGAAAAAATAAATTTAAAAAAGAAAAAAAAAGGAGGAGAAAAGAGAAATGCTGGCAGACAGAAGTAGCGCTGCTGCCTTTCGCTGTGGCCGCTCCGGGAGAGGGAGGAGGACGCGGGAGCCCCGAGCCCGCAGCCCGAGCGCGTCCCTGACGCCCCCCGGGCTCCCCGCCCCGCTCTGCCCAAAGGGTTAACCCTGCACCGAACCAGCTGCAAATTAAACTGCTGTACGGGGAGGCTTGTGGATTAAAGCCGGGGAGTGGGAAATTAACCGACTCCCTTGGTAATTGAGAGCGTGTTTCCAGAAGCTCTGGAAGAAGCAAGAATAATAATAACAATAATAACGGGGAGGGGGGGTAGTGGTGGGGCTGCAATTCATTGTTAACTTTGACTGCTATTTCTCGAGACGTGCAGTCGGAGGGGTTTCGCTCAGCGTCCTCTGCTTGCATGTATTTCATGTCTCATCATAAAAATAATGAAGCCTCACATGATTTAAACAAAACAGTCTCAGCAGAGCTGCAGCTCGAGTGAAAGTTGCAGTGCAGAGATGTGTGTGTGTGTATTGCAGCCCCGGCTTATGACTCAGAGAGGGAGAGAGAGAGAGAGAGAGTGATGCAGGCACACATACACAAATGACCCAAAGCTTATGTACACAGTTGCCTCACTTACCTTCTCAATTAAGCGATACAGGGGAGGCAGTTCAATAAGCACAGTGGCTGCTTTGTAGCTCTTCTCCTTGGAAAAGGTCAAAAAGAAGCATTGTTTGGGGAAAAAAATAAAGAGGGGGTGGGAGAGATGGGGAGGGAGATCGCTATTCTTTAAGTTTAAAATAATGAGGTCCTCAAGGATCCGCCAAGTAATTGTGTTGACCGCATCCGAGCTACAGGTGTCCTCCTTTTAGTATCTTGCAGTCCAAGGCTGTCTGTCTCCGTCCTGGCTGAAGACAACTTACCTAAAGCAGCGTGTGAGGAGCCGAGTTGAATGAAGTCAGGGCTTTATCAGCTGCAAAATGCAATCCCTTACCAGCCAGACATAATACAGCAAAAGAAAAGGTCACTCAGTTATTACTGAGCCAGCAGAGCCCAGGCAGCTCTTGTGGAAGACCACAGAGAAGCAGCTCCCTTCCGATTTAAGGCTATTTACCTCTCTCCCCCTCCACCCACCCACCCACCCTTCCTCTCCCCCCTCCCAACTCCCCCTTTCTCTCTCTCTCTCCCTCTCGCTTTCTCTCTCGTTCTGCAGCTCGCTCAAGTACAGCCGCCCTCGGAAAGTGCAAAGCAGCCAGGAGACAGATTGGGCTTTGTTGGTAATTTCCCATGGTGAAAATTTACAAGCCTGCAAGTGCAGTCAGCAAAACCACATGCATATGCTAGACACAAACACCAGGGACACACGCACGCACACACACACACAAGTGACCTCTGCCGAAGCGGCTCGGGATCACCTTCCCAGAGAGTGCTCCAGCAGCACAGCCAGGGGAGCCCCGAACCCCCCACCACCATCACTCCTCCCAAAATACTTGGCTCCAACAAAACCAGAAGTTGCCCACGCAAAAAAGAGAAGAAAAAAAAAAAAAAAAAAAAAAAAAGCAAGATACATATCTCTCTATTAATGAGTAATGAGAAAAATCCCTGAAGGTGAAAACTCTGCCTCTCTCTCTCGTGTGCTAGGTCTGAGCTGCTCAGTGGAAACTCCGCTGTGAAAGTTTCCTGCTCCCCGCACGGTCCCCAGCCGTGCCACCCCCGGGTCCCACCTGCCACATGCCACCCCCCTGACTGCACTTTTGGAGCTGAATGCTGAAGGAAGCCAAGCCATTCACCCCCTACAGCATCCTCATCCTGAAGGCAGATCCTTGTCCTCTCTACCTAGTGTTGGAGGGGGGCAAAGATAATAGATATGGAGGTTGTTAGAGGTGCTGAGCACCCCTGACCACAAGACAGACAGACACACACACACACGAGAGGTAGAGCACACTTTGATACCCAGTCACGCTCACAGATGACTGTTTCTTCGTGTTTTATAATAAAGATGTTGAGCCTAGCCTACTGTAAATAAAGTTAAAAAAATCCAAAGCATCTTCCTCTAAGAGCCATCTGCAGTTGGAGAAAGACCAGATTAAGAATTTGTGAATACAGTTTTCAGACTTCAAAGTGAATATCTGTTGTCTGCTATTAGAAGCACCACGCTAGATTTCCACAAAGCTTTGAAAGATGTCAGCTTACAATATACCCTAAATTTGAATGACACTCATATTATAGAAGTCTTTCAAGACCCAAGAAAGATTTAAAAGCATTGAAGTGCCCTGCCATCTACACCCCTCCCTCGTATAATCCAGCAGCTCTAATAAAAATCAAAGCAACCTCAGAAATGTATATGTTTAGGACAGGTTCCCCCACCTCCCCTCCCCAACACTGTAAGCTCCTCTCTTTTTTTTTAAATACATATAAATATACATATATAATGGTTCCTGTA
>JAHXMQ010000028.1:8303099-8343099 GCA_020466415.1 Ammodramus savannarum pratensis | reverse complement strand
TCACAAAGATCACTCTCAAGATACTAATGGTGTTAGAGAAATTAATTTCTTTGCCAATGCTATTTTTTTTTTAACATTTCACCTGATAGAGATTTTATTCAGCTCCTAAAAGGTTAAAATTTAGGTGGGGAAAAGACGAGAAAGGATAAAAAGCCCATCTGGCCTTAAAAAAAAAAAAGTCCACCAATTTTTAACCCAGATTTGAAAACTGCCAAGTTATAATAAACACCTGGAAACCTGGGTTTATAATAGAAACTGCAAGTGACCTCTTGTTACAATGGAGCCTGGACAATAACAATTTACAGTGCAGCTGAAAGTCATTCATAACCAACTGAATAAACTGACTCTGAAGTAGGAGAAGCAACAGTGTCGGTGAGAACGTGGTTCAAAGACTAACGCAGCAACTGGTGAGATTTTCATAGGGAAAAAATTAAAGCCTTGCCAGTTTTCTAAATGGCTTTGTTGGGCACATTGCCATCTCCTGCCACTCCCCCCTTCCCTTCCTTGGAGGATATCAAAATACAGGCAAGCTTGTTCTTTCTAAGGCTAAATTCCACTAACTACAGTTTCAATCCCAACAAAGTAATCACTGTCATGGCACCAGGGCCTCACCTACAGAGCCCAGCCAGTCGAGGGACTGGCATCAAGTTTCTCTTTCACAATTATTATATCCTTTGTCATGCTGGGCATTCCCTGTATACACTCTTTGAAAAACAAAACAAAAGGACATCCATAAATAAAAAGTGATCACTTACATTCAAACCCTCCCTGTCAAGTCCTAAAGAGGAGAAGCCATGTGTAAGGAGAAAAAGGCGTAGAGCAGGGAATTTAAAATGCAATGTGGCTCATTGTGCCCACAGCAACAACTCAGGGCAAAGTTTGCCAAAGTACTTCAGAGGTTTAAGAAATAATCCCATTTCCAAAGGTCAGTTAAGAAACAATGGGTCTGTCCATCCACTTGCAATGAAACCTATGCCTTGGAGGTCAATGGGAATGCACACAGAAAGTGGAGTTAAAAAGCTCTGTGAGTCTCTATGGGATCTGGGTGTAGTTTTTTCCTTTTTGCCAAGGTTTGACTTACTGTTACAGAACATCATTTCTTTTAAATGCTGCAGCAATGAGTACACACCTTCAGCGTCCATATTGTCTCCAACTAAACCTCAACTTCAAAGCCTCTTTCCCAAGATACATTACAGATTTCTGCCTTTTCTTTGCATCTCTCCAATTCTTTCCAAATCCTACCAGCACGTGGAGCCCTCAGCTGTGAGCTAAGCAGGCAAAGTGGTCCCTGTCCCTCAATAATTTCCTGCTCTTCTGTGCAGGATCAAGACTGGTACCTGCAAGTTGCACAGAATCCTTTGAGGACTTGGTGAGAACACTGAAACTCCTGGTTCAGTTTGTGTCCTCTGCAGAAAGGAAATGGGGTGGGAGTGCTTAACAGTAGGTACCAAAGTAGGAGGGCCAAAGATAAGGATTGTGTGTGAAAGATTTTTATTTTTTTTCAGAAAATATCCTTCAAGGGGTCAGTCTTGGCACCATCTTTAGGGATATAATGCCACCTACTGAGTAGCCACCAGTGCAGCCTGGAGCTCCCAAGGTTTTCCCAGGGGATCCACAGTTATGTATTTATCCAACCTTGACCCTACCTAACATGTAAGATCAGAGCCCCACCAACTGGGATGGCTCTAGGCTATTTGCCAATAATTATCTCTATTTATTGATGAATTTTTCAAAATTACCAACTTTGTGGGCACCTGGCACCAAAGCAGAGAAACAGCCATGCCCAATTTTCATTTTATTGCAGGGGGAACCCTATAACAACTGCTTTGAAAATATCCTGATCGCCATGCATGATTTCTCCCGTGGACTCAGACACTCCATGAGGATTCAACAAGAATCTGGTAAGAGATTACAAGGTAAGAGAATACAAGTAGTAGCAGAATTAAGAGATGAGAACTAGAAAATCCCATGGTAACAATCAAGAACAATCCTTGTATAAAAACTAAAGCCTGATTCATCCCCTAGTAAAATCATGCTGTAGCACAGTCCTAAAATAAGAACCCATAACCATTAGTCCAGCCATGGAACAAGGATTCATTCAGTTATGAAACATCCCATTTCTTCAGTTTTAGGCCTTATATAAGTTAGTACCTTCAAACCCCAGAAATTGTAAAAACCCAGGTGTTGTTTCCTTCCTCCCCGTGGTTTGCTTACCTAGGTATGCCAGTCATTCACAAAGAAAGATCAATTCAGTACTTCAAAATCCTCATGAGAGAGAGGGATTCATGCCATCTCAGAAAGAGAAAGATAAACCACTGACACTGCAGCTTTCAACTGGGCCTTTCCACTTCAGGCAGCTAACATTTCACAACTCCTTTCTTTTTTTTTTTTTTTAACGTTTGGTATCTCGTGGCTCTTTATATGCTGAAAGCACTGTTCCTATTCATTTCAGGTGGGAGTATTTGGCACCTTTGCCAACCTGACCCCAGGTGCCTTGCATCAGGAATTCACAAACAAAGAGCACACAGTTAGTAACTGTACAAAGGAATAAAAGAGATAGTAGCCTATTTATTTTTCAGTGATAAAAACAGGATACTTCGACCAGAAAACTATCCTTGTTTTTCTGTTGTGACACCTTGTGCTAATCAATTTGCATCTTTCCCAGAGTACAAGATACACATCCTATAGATGCTAGCCTTTTCCACCATAAAGTTTTTTCCCAAGGTAGTTTCTCTCACACAGTGAATTAGACAGGTGATTGTGTTATTAAAAGCTAAAAGCACTGTAATGATTTGCATTCATAAGGGAAGTAAATGGAGGTTGAATGTAAATACAATAATACAGGTATTTCCTGTGTGGAATACCAGCATACCTGCCTTTTCATCACATGTATTTTTAATTTAGCTCTTGTATTGAAAAAACAGAAAAAGGGGGAATAAAAAAGAAGTTTAAAATAGTGAATCACATGGAGTTTGATTGTTTAAAGCAATATTGAATCTTCAGACTGTAGACCAGAACAACATTGATGGCAGTGGCACAGCCAGCAATGTGATACCCACTTTCCTAATACTTGTTGCAAACAATGCAGGACTCCTAAATTTTGGCTGTACCGTTGTCTTCCTTACACTTCCTCTTCTGTAGGACTCTCCTGCTCCATTTTGACTGCTGTCTTTGTCCGCCTTAGCTCACCTGGCTATCTCTTGGTGCTTTTCTCTTTCGCTTTCACATCCCGCAGCTCTTCTCTGCCTTTTATTTCATTTTCTGCCCCCGAAAGGCTGAGCTGAGGGGCACAGCAGAGCTTTGAAGCCCCTTCCCTAAGAGCCTGTGGGGTGCCCAGGTGGGGATAGGTGAGAAACATGGGGAGTTTGCTCTGAGGCCATGGGCATGGCCACAGGGCAGCTCAGGCAGACAGGAGAAAGGAGAACAGGGAAAGGATTAGAGCCTTTAAGTGGCAGCTGAATCTTGGGAAAATATAAAAGTTAATCTCTGAAGTCTCTCCTGATGCATATGAACCAGAATCCCTGGGAGGCTCTTAACTTGGCCAGATTTGGGCAGCTTTTCACAGGGATGTAAGAGCTCGTGTCCCCAGTGTGAGGGTGATTTTTTTATGTGACCTTTTACATCCCACTCAAAAGAAGGAGACGGTAGAGATTCACAGTCAGGATATATTTTTTTTAAACAATGGACAAAACAACATGTTTTTCTCCTAGCTCTTTGTTCTCAGAAATAGCTAAGCAGTTTTAACTGAAACTCAGAAAACAAAAGGGGAGGAAAGGAAGCCTGAGGCAGACTTTTGCTGCAGAAAATTTCAGTGCAGATTCTGGGAGCCTGGCAAAGCTAGAAACAACTGAAAATAGAAGTTTAAAATAGAGTGCATTAGGTACCTTTAAATTATAGACACACAGAAAAAGGTGTATAGAGCTGTGGTTGTTTCATTGTTTCCAGCCCTGAATTAGTGTGCTCTGATAAATTAGTGGATATCTGCTGCATCCATAGCATTTTTTTGTCTTTGAAATGGAGACTGCTAACTAAGGTGTTGTTATCTTATTGTAAAAGTTTCATACCTTCTCAGTGATTTCTCATGGGCAGTTCCTCACAGCACTGACTCCATGATCAACTCCCTCATCTTCATCACAGCCAACAAACTCCATCTCACTCTGCTAACCCACTCTTTTATAGCACTTGTCTCCTTATTGGACACAGCTGTGGCCTGTTAAGGGCAGGGCTGTTCCTAATCTTTGGTGATCAGTACAGCTGCAACTCCTCAGGTGTGAGACTACCTATCTTTATTTTCTTACATTCTATCCCTCCACACTAAGGCATTTAGATACTAATTTACTTGTCAACTTCAGGCATGATTTATAACAAAATAAAATAAAACTGGGGCCATGCACATTTGGGTAATGACCCCAGATGGGCAGCTGTCTTTCTGCTGAACCTCCACCACTTTTAGAAACTGTGCAGAAACTTGCAAGACCTCTGCTCTGCTGCTGTCCACACTCCTTTGAGCAACATGAGAGGGTTCTGTGCTTTGTGCTTGCCCTCAGTGTCCATTTTCCTGGGCACAGAGTGAGGAGTGTACCCCTGACAGTGAATTTCAGAAGGGCTGTCTCCATTCCCCCTTCTGAAGGGGTACATCTCTGGCTCCCATGGCACCACATATCAGAAAAAGCCTTTGGAAAGCCAGGAGTTCACTGCCAGCCACATGGGAAGTTTGTGAAGCTACCCTGGAATTTTAAATGCTTTTTGCTCAGGAACAAATGGGACGGTAAAACCGTGGAGTAATAATCAGAATAAGGTCACGGTATAAAGATCCTCCTGGAATATGAAATTTTAAGGAGAGCCTGTACGTGTTTGTTTGAGCAAGAGCTTCAGAGTAAGAGGTGGACAAAGTGTGGATTAAGACCTACATAAGGAAAAGGCTGTAATTCTAATATTAATTAGTTTCTGCATAATTAAATATTTCTCATTTTGAACGGTGGCTGTGAGCTCCCTCTGTCCTTGGCAAAGTTTGAAGTCTAATTTTATGGCTTTGACTCTTCTCTGGTGCACTGTAAGTACAAGTATATATTAAGCAGATTTCCTTTTTTTTTTTTTTACTTTTCTCACTGTAAGTGCTGCTCTGAAATGAGTCACATTGCTTATTGCAAGATGTTGGACGATGATTAGAGAAACAATGCTTTTCATCACTAAAATATATGAGAGTAAAGAGTTGAAAACACTAGGAAACATCCACCTTTCTTAGATTTTGATGTTTGGCACCTTGGCAGTCTGATACAAGTTTTATGGCTGTAGGTTATTAGTAAAATTGGATTATTTACAGAAGTTTATGAAAGCTGATGCATTTTCAATTGTGGCAACCTTAGGCTATGTTCTGACAACAAAAGGTGGGTTTTGTATTAATCTGATAACAAAAGGTGGGTTTTGTATTAATGCCCCACCTCAGCACAAACTGTGTGTGGCCATGTAAATTTGGTGAACCTGAGGTAGACTGACCTGTAGTCTGGGATTTGCACACACTTTTATTTGCTGTCATACACAAATCAGTTTGCACGAGTGACTCAAAATCCAGTGACACTCAACTCCTTCTCCCTATTTCATGTGATTTCGTGAGTGTTTGAGACAAATGTGTGGAAGGCCACAAAATAGTCAAGGTTCAGCTCAGGTAAGAGTGACAGTGGTGAGAGTAAACTGGGAGAAAGAAACAAGCAGGTTCTCAACACTGAGGTTTTGTTGAGATGCTACCCAGAATCAGAGGGTCCAGGTTGTGGGCTTGGAACTCACAAAATGCCTTTGGGAGGCCATCAAAATATGCTTCTCATCTGGTGGGGATTTGAATATTGTACCAATTTCCCTGGATGCTGAGAACACAGAAAAAACCTGACCCAGTGCCCATCTCAAGCCAAAAGATGTTTTTCAGTCTCTCATAGCTAAAAGATGGCAGCTATGCCCTACATGCACCTTTTCTACTTTTATGCTTGGGTGTTCGCCAAACTTGTGTGACCTACACCCTGAAATTATTCAGACACTGACTTTGGTGCAGGCTGTGACTGTCTGGCTGTAGGATGTTACACCTCTGCTCTTTGCTGCTTGAAGCTGAGTGAAAGTTGTTGGAAATTATCTCATTATTATAAAGCTGGTCCTTTCAGCAGGCTATTTTTTTTGGGATCTGTGTATTACCATGCATATCATCTGCAGAGATGCATAAATGATCGAGCTTCTCACTTAATAGAAAGGAAATGGTGATAGGGGGTTTCCATGAAGATTCTTTGATTTCAGAATTTATTCTCCCTGAGGTCCAAAATAGCCCAAATTTAACTTTCAGAACATGCTGCATAGCTATTTTTTGCTGAGCTTTTGCTGAGGGTTGAAGAGCATGAGGCAAGCTGGGAATTTTTTTGTGATTCTGGGCTGATTTGATTTATGTGGGCAGGGAGTTATTTGGACTGAGCAAGTAATTTTGTTTGTTATGAATATTTTTAATTAGTTATAAGCCCTCAAAACTTTGGATAAAGACATTTTGTTTATACTTGGGAGAAAAATGAATGAAGTAGATTACATATTTAAGCCTTTTTTGTAATGATTTACTCTTCCTTGTAATTGTGTGTAGTGAACAGATTATCTTTTATTTTATGATTCAGTTTTCCTTTAAGTGCTTCTTCCCCTTTGCTGCCACATCAGAGAGAATCTGTTGAGTTTAATTGTGCTCTCCTTAGGCTCATGATCTTGCTTGCCAGATCAGTTTTATGAAATTCTCTTCCTTTTTTGGAAAAATGAAATGATTTGTGGTTTTGACTAAAATAGTTCTGATCAGCCTCTCCAAATTCTGAGGGCTACTCCTTGGCACAGCAGCCTTGCAGTGCTTTAGAGACCCATCCCTAGGCAGGGAAGCAGGAGGGATGGATGCCTGCATCCTGAGAGAGATGTTGCATTGTGTGGAATTCCACATTCCCTGGACATTTCCTATTTGTGAAATAATGCTTACTGGAAAATGATCTCAAAGAGATGGCACAGCTCATCCTGACTTTTTTAAAAAAAACAGGAAAATCCACAAATTAGCAGAATATTTGAATTTGTCCATCCACCTCTTTTTGCCAGTGTGAGACTGTTCCCAACCTAGCATAATTAAGTGTTGTTCCATTTAAAGAATCAATGATATATCTTTCATAAATAAATAAATCTTATTGTCTCCTCCCCTTTCTCCATACAGTCAGTCCTTCCTTCTGCTCATCCCACTTAAACCATTCAAATCAAAACAAATATGAAAATATTTTCCTTTAATTAGTACTTCTATTTAGCTTGCACTTCTTTCACCTTTCAGTTGTCAGTAATGTGTAAGAAGATGAAAACAGAATAGAATGGAATATTTGGGCTCATATGCTGGCTTGTGCTGTAGAGGCTTTGCTAGAAATGACTAACAGCAGTCTGGTGAAGTGGGTGTACCAGCACCCAGGCTATAGGTGCTCATTTTCATGTTTTTCCATGTGGGTGGGTTTCTGAAAGCAACTAAATTACTTAGAACTAGAACTCCTAAATTGGATTGCCTTTTTAAAATTTATTTTCTCTTTTTTTTTTGATCCCTCAGTTTTCTCACCCAACCTCTAGCACATTCTAGATCCAAACCTCAAATGTTGGCATCTTTAACCTTTGGTAGAGGGTGAGAAATTCAGATTGCAGCTTTGTCAATGCAACCAGTGTAGAAATTAAATGTATTTTAAAATTATATCTATTAAATCTATATTTGATATGTGACCTCAAACATTTAAGGCTTTTTTTTTTTGTTGATTCTGCTTATTCTGTCCCTGGATTAGCTTTATTCCACCTTTGCAGACATCTGTGTTTCAAAGGTAAAAAGGCCCAAAAATTGTCTGTGTGCAAAAAAATAAAAAAAAAAAAAAGAAAGCAGAGGCCAGTTAAATCAAAGAGAATTAATTTGCACAGGATCACATAAGGAAATGTATTCAGGTGAGCTGGCAAGATTTTAAAAGTAAACTTCCCAAGAACAGTTCTCTTTGCCTCCATCCTTCCAAGTGATTTGGTTGTGTTTTAGGAAGCAGTTTAAGGAGATACTGCTTTTCCTTTTGGGGGGTGGAAGAAAAGAATATGAGAGTCAAAAAAAAACCTAAACAAAAATGTGAGCATGTTCAGAAAAGAGTAATTTGCATTTCCATCATATTAAATTGTACTGTGAGACACTGGAGGACAGATTCTATCCTTTGTCAGTTGCTGTGGATGGGCTGTACATAAAGTTCAGGAAAGACTTCAGAAATTATATCTCCTCCTTCTCAGATCAAACCTTGCCTTTGGGAGTGTGGTCAAGTCTTCCCCTCAGGGGTTCTCTGAGAATTTGGGGACTGTGGCTTTTTCTCTGTCCACAAAGGCAGACTGGGCCAGAGCTGAGACCAGTCAGAGCTAAAATATTTGAAGATTGTTTATATTTGTGGGCAGTTTTGTTTTGTTTTTCTTTGCCTTTTTCTTCCCTGAACCATTCCCTAAATGACTGAATATTACAGAATCTTGATATAATTCTGAGAAGAACATATTCTGGATTATTCAATTCTCAGAAAACCTCACCGAAATATCAATCTGTGAACAAATATACTATTACCTTATGTAGACACCTGTAGAAAGAAAGTAAATATATGAATTCATGCATATAATGTAAAACCTAATCTGAAATTAGGATAGATCCTAATAATGAGAGAAATGTCTTTCCCCTTCTTCTGAGAATAGGAATCTGATCTGACACATTTTTTCTTCTTTAAAAACACCGGGTCCAATTTATTTCCTGTGACAGAAGAAAAATGGAGTCCATCAAATCTATCAGAGTGAGCCATTTTTAAGAGACATTTAAGTAAATGTACTTCTGGATATTCTCTGAAAGTGAAATAACAAGGGTGGACAGAAAAAAAAGGGGGGTGATGATTCTAAAAGCATCTTATTATAGTTTTAATTTATATGGGCTTTGGTGCTAATGATTCATTAGGTTATGCCCTTTAAATGGTCTTGTCTTGAAAATGCCAACATTTTGAAGCAGACTAGAATATATTTCTCAGACATCAGATCTTGCACTTGCTATTAAGATAGGCTTTTATATTTTTTTCTTAATTTAAGAACATCTTGTAAATTATACACGCTGCAGAAATTTTGCAGTTTTGCTTGGTGCCTCTGGACTGACTGGGGGAGGTAGTAACACTCTGAATTAATGTCTGTGTTTCATTACTTGGAGTAATGCTGCGGTGATGAGATATCTGCACGGCTGAGAGAGATGAACCTGCATTCTCATTTCAAGTCCCAGCTGCTTACAGAACACAGAGAAAAGCAGGAAAATACCAGCACATGCAGGACTTTGAGGGAAATCATGTAGGGTCTGATGGGTTACTATTATTTTTGGAGTTTTTGGTGTTTACATGACAGGATAAGTTAGCATTTTCCTTGTTGCCTTTATGTTCCAACAGTGTAAGGAAGAGGCTTTCTCCCCTGCCTTACTTTTCATACAAGTTTTATTTTTGGTGATAACCTTTTTCAGCATCCCTGCAGCTTGTGGGAGATGTGGTCACAGGACACACACAGTGCACAGACCCAGAAAAGCTGTGGGGATGGGCAAAAGGGAGAGAAAAGTCTCTGGTCATGGTAGTTTAATGTTGAAGCAAGAGGTTTTTGGGTGCCTTGGGAAGAGCTTAAAATAGGGAAGGTAATTGGCATGGCTTTGTGGGTGTGTGTGGAGAATTCTTTCAAAACCTGTGTATAATGGGCCATTAGAGAAAGTATACACTGGCAGTCTGGAAATGTGACAAGTGGCTTATAAACAAGAGCACTGTGACCTGGTGGTGAAAGAGAAATCACAATGCAGGGGGGAAAACAAACAGCTCCTGTCTGACACAGCAGAAAGGAGGAACCAAAGAGCACAGCCAGAGAAATTACGTGGGCCCATCCTAAAAGAGCAGAATTCAGATAATGGACTCCACGGCAGTGTTTTGCATGAATATAAAGGGAATAAGTTTGCACAAGGTCAAGGCCAGAGGGAAGGACAGTTGCCATAACTGGGAAGTAATTGACATGGATGTACAGCAAAGTGGATCTCAGGTCTGGGAAGGAGTTTGAACATGAGGGTTTAGAGCCCTAAGCCAAAGCTGACAACCAAATTATTGACCTTCTGATAGAGCCATGGTCATGTTCCCAGTGCTTGGTTACAAATGGAGGGTGTTGAGTGTGCAGCAGTGGTGATACACCCATGAGAAGGACACTGGCTCAGATCCTGACTTAGGCAGGAGAGGAAGGTCTAGAAAACAGAATTGGTGGATTTGTGAACTGGTTGGGTGTCTACATCTCTTAAAAGAAGAGGTCAGTCAGAGAGATAGTTTGCCTTCACTGGAAAAAAACCAAATAATCTATGGTGGAAGGTCACCTGCATTGGATATTGCGTGGAGCTGGCACTGAAGAGTTGATACTTCATAAAAAACTTTAATACATGTTTGAATCTGAAAAAAATAGTCTAGTAAGCTTAGACTGCTTGCTGAGAACACTTGCAGTCCTGATGATCATTTCACTAAATTCTGTAGCAATGACCATAATTTAGGATGTGATCTCTGAACCTGCCCTTCACGACTTTGGCTGCCCCCCAGGCCCCTCTGTGAAACCAAAAACCTGAAATATATTGATAGAAATGAAACAAGGTAGAAAGAACAAAAATCTCCCTTGCTTATTTTTCTTTCTGAGAATGAAGAAATGGGATACCTCAATGTACAAGAGGGATTGAAAAGGAAAGGATATATTTATTTCAGGTGACAAATGCAAAAGTGCAGTAAAATTGTGATTCTAAACATCACAACTTCAATTAAGAGGCTAGCTAAAATTATTGACAACTAAATCAAACTATACACGCAAGGTGAAATTAAAGCTCATTATCATAGATCTTAATCCAAAAGGATTTTCCAGAAACATGTTAGGTACTGATTTTGCTTCAATGAATAATTATTTAAATGTAACCTTTCCTTCTGATTATTATTTGTACATAGTCTAAGTGTATCCATAGTTTCACATAGCTTTCATATATCTCTCAGCATATGGTCTTAATATGGATAACCTGTGAAGAAATGACTGTGAGTTTGGTTTCAAGTTATTTCTATTTGCTTATGGCACAGGAATGAATTTTTTGTCAGACAGATGCTTGTAAGCTTTAGAATTAAATTTGCAGTGAAAATTTTAATGATTAAAAATTCTGACTTTTCCCTGTGCTAATATTTTGTGAGCATTTATCTTTAAAATGTCTTATTAAAGTCCTTGTAGGAAGAGTTTATAAGGACTGGCTTTGCTGTCAAAGACATGCTAAGGAAGTTCAAACAAAAGTTTCCAAATAGATTTATCCTTTACTTGTTCATCTTCTAACCCTTAGCATGACACTTACAAATCAGAAAGTACACATGAGTTAATGTCTTTTAGTTCTCTCTTTGGTAAAATATAATATTAGGGTTGAATGCTAACAACCGATGGCTATTCCTTTTAATCTCTTAATGTATATAATACAGCCCCTCCATTATTTCTTCTCCTTTTTCTCTGCTGCTTTCCCTCCTATGTACCCCCAAATCTGCTCTTCTCTCTACTCTGTCTCATCCTTATTTTTAGTGTTATATTAGCACTGATTAAGAATAGATGCAATAATGCTGGTGAAGACCGTGACTTTTGGCTTGCTTTTGCAAATAATTATTTTTCTATGGGTCCAATTATTTTGTATGTAATTCCATTTATAGAATAAACTTTGGAACTTCTGCAGTGCTTGGACTTTGGCTGGCATACCTTGAGAGGGTATGGGAGACCCAGAAGAGAAGGACCATTTCAGCAGGTGGAACAAAACTAGATAGAGCTAAACACCAAACACTATTCTGCTGATTCCAAAATACAGTAACCACCAAAAATGCCCAGCTCACATTAAAAGCATTATCTGTAGGCTCACACTGTGAACATTTAAGAAGGAAAGTTGTTCCATTGACAATTAGCTCTCTCTCATGACATTAGTGAACCTCTTGCATGGTTTTGTTGGACACTGCTATGAAACAGAGGTACTGAATGTAAAACAATGAAGATGCTCCAGGGCAAGGTATGGGAGGGTAACTTGCTACCAGGGGGCTTGAGATACTTAGTGTTTTACTATAGTAAACACTTAGAATTACTTTACAAACCCAAGAAAATGTATTTGCATTTATTTTACACTGCTGGAGTTTAGAATTATTTGGAACTTCAGATATAATCATTGCTCCTGCTGTATTTATTCTGCACAACATAGAATTGTGAAGAAACTGCACACAGAAGCAAGGAAAAGCAGAAGAGTGTCACTAACTGTGCTAGTGCTTATTTAAAGACTGGAGCCCTGCAAAGTGTGAGAGCACCAGTGTGACCATGGAGTTACTGATCCAAGTTCTACTAGGGCTCAGAGGGGAGCTCCTCATTAGGAAGTGAATCCTTTGTGATTTTCACAGTGAGCTTTTTCCGAAGCATGGAGCATTGACCTACAGTCACTGACTGCAGTGGGAATGGAGTCAGGCTGACTTTGCAGATGGAACCCATATTTTTAAGTGCATTGAACAGTCCAGAATTGCTTCCATTCCAGGAGTAGTGAACACTTGGCTTTTCCATTTCCATAATGCCTCTGTCAAATCCAGCACACAAACGAGTCCCTGCTAAGCAGTGTTTCCTAACATATGGCCAGTCTCAGGAGGTCACTCAAACATTAGCAATTAGCATGTTTTGTCACAATGCTATTTTCAGAATGTACAGTTTAATTAGAAAAGGTAGCAGTGAAAGAGTCTGCTGTTTAAACATCAGAAAGATACCTCAGGATTTAAACTGGCTCAAGTTTATTATGGTATGCATTTTGACAAGTTAGGCTAGGAAACATTTCAGAAGTAGTTAAGTTACTTAGAAATGTAAGTCTCTGTGACTTTGAATTAATTAACTAGAAGGATTTTTAAAACTTGCCTAGCTACCAAAAGTATTATTGCATAACCCAGTATTTGGGTATGTCACTGTAATCTATCATGTATGTTTAACCTGTCTTGTGATATTACCAGGAGTTTATATTGCTTTCCTGATCCTTGAGAATTATTTGGTTCTGTGACTCAGCTACCTGATCTAAGAAACAGTGTTTGAGTATGAGAAGTAGGGAACCTAAATCCATAGGTAAATAGACAAATAAGTGCTCTGAGATTTTACTTTTGTTACCAACAGGAATTGGACTCAGATAAACACAAATGCCTCAACAGCACAAGGTTTATGTCTGCATGTGAAGTTCCACTTCATCACATGTGATTCATAGCCACAGATTTTTGTACATAGACCTGTAAATCTACACATTTATAGGCATTCACAAATACAATTAATGAAACTTCATACACAGAAAAAAAAAGAGTAATTTTAAATGCATAGTGTTTTAGGGGTTTTTTTGGGGGGAAAGAATATTGGGGAGAGTATTCTCAGTGGACTAGGATTTCTGATATGAAATTTGCCAGCAGTGTAAATAACTATTCCCAGCACAACATTAGACCTAGAATTTAATGTCATAACACAAGAGTGCTTTTTATTTTTTTTTTCCCTCTGTGTGTGTGTGGACATTTTGTTTTCCCATATCATGAACTTCCCTAAGGCTTGATTGAAATCAGTGAGAGTATGGGATCTTAGTATTTCTGAAAACTGGGCTCATTTCTGCTCATAAGTTCTTGGTTTCAAATGCATTTCTTTACAGATGCTTTTTAACAATTGAGGAAGATTAAATTAAGGTTTTTCAATATGTCTCTGTTAGGGACTTGTAAACCTTTTGACAAAAGGAACAAAATCTCCTTGATACCTTCCCCATTTGCATTGTCACTTTCTTCCTCACTATGCCTGATTATACAGCCACAATTTGAGTAAAAATTTCCATTTACCTAATTGGGTTATTGAGTGTCAAGCCTGTTTGCTAAAGATTATAAAAGAGGAGGGTAATATTTGCATTAAAAAAATACTCTCTTGCCTTCCCCTTGTTTTTCCCTTCTGCATTTGACCAGATTCATGAAAGACAGGAGATCCTTCCCATTTTTTTTGCCAGCAGTGATAGTTTGGATGCCTTTCAAAGGAGAAATTTTGGAAGGCTGTCCCAAGTCATGTAGAACAGCCTATTGCTGGAAAAAGAGTGTATGTGAGGTGGAGGAGACCCTGAGATTGTTTGTCATGGGATAGGGGACTGCTGATGCCTGAATTTCTCTGGGTGTCCCATTAAGGACAAGAAACAAATCAACTTTGCCTGACAGGACATTCTCTATTATTTGCATATCTTAAACTGAACCAGCAGAGCAGCATGAATAGTAGTAATAAATAAATAAATAAAATATGAAATAAATAAAGTGAAATGAATGAATAGTAGTAATAAAATTAAATAAAATATGAAATAAATAAAGTAACTGAAATTAATAAATTATTAAATTAATAAATTAATAGATTTAGCTGCTTCCTCCCCAGTATTCTGTACAGCTCAGCTGTGTCCCTGCAAGAAGGCTGGAGCAGGGAAACACTGATCTGCACACGTGCTTTGTTTTAATAGATGTACCTTTTGGCCTGCAAGATTTTATAGAACTGCATATCTGTATTTTTATAGCATCCACATGACCTTTGAGATAAAAAGAGGTCTTTTCTTTTAACTCCCCAGTTCACAAGTGCTCTGATAGCTCCTCAGATAGAGCAGTGATGACCACGGTGTAAATGCCGAGAGAGCTGCTCTGGGTAGATAGACAGACTGAACTTTAAAATTTCATCTCCTATCTGTCATCTCACCCTACACTAATAAGAGAATGAAATATTTAATATCACACTGTAATTATTTTTAAAATTCCTTTGCTTGAACTGTTTTGCTATTATATTGTAATTTTTTAATTCATTGTGAAAATAACTCCATTTACACATTTACCTATGATCAAGAACTAGATCATGTCATGGGAGCCATGGGCAGTTGTGACTTGTACAATGTCTTGCCTTTAGTCTCCTGGTGGTGACTCTGTCATCCAGCTGCACACACGTTTTTGGGGCCTGTGTGCAGAGATGCAGAAATTTCACAGTAGTTTTACCCTTCAGATACCCTCCAGAGTAGTCTCAAATCCTGCAGCTCAATATCTGCTTCCTTCCTAGAGAACTTGCCTTGCTTTTGGCCCTTTCCAAGGGCATTTTAAGGTCACCCCATTCCCTCAGTGTTTCACCACAATGACACTGATTCTTTCCTACAGCCCCTCATTACTCTATGTGCTTTGCCTTGAATTCCACACACCCATCTCCCCACCCCACTTTAAATATGGAGAGAAGGTTGTCTTTGGAATAGTATTTCTTTGAAATGTAATTTATGGCATTTGTCCACTGTCCAAGATACCAAAGTAAAGAAATTTTCCCTAATCTAATGTGAACTTACCCTCTTTCAGTTTGAAGCCATTTCCCCTTGTCCTGTCACTACATGATCCTGTAAAAAGTCTTCCCATATTTTTTACTGTCTCCCTTGAGGCACTGGAAGGCTGCAATTTGGTCAGACCACAGCCTCCTCTTTTCCAGGCTGGTACACAGACTGTGTATTATTTGTTGAATATAAAGAACATGCAGGATGGCCTGAATAACCTAAGGATTTTTGAACAATGGGAGCAGATTATTTTCTAGCTGTGGAATACCAAAAATTGTGAATATCTTCCTCAAAAGAACCTGTGCACTTAATTGGTCTAAAACTAAGGACCACAAAATAAAACCATCTTCTGTTGGGTTGGATGCAGACAAACACATGGACTGTTAAACAATTTGACTAATTATCATCTTTAATTAATATTTTAACCACATTTCAAGGGCTGGAAGGGAATTGTTCTCTTGCACCTTCTTCAGGAGCATCCTTCATATACAAAGGCAATGTTGATATTGCACATTTGTGTGTGTGTTTCTCAAAATAATTTCTTATAACATTCTTACAAAGGAAGAAAGATGCGTGAAAGGCAACATCAAAGTGTTTTTAAACAGAATAAAAGTTTTATTTGAAATACATGCAAACAATAAAGCTGGCAAGAATGGTTCAGCCTTTATGATTTTCTCTAACAGTGATCAGTGAAAGAAAAAGAGCATAGCTCTTAAAAATAATCCTTGGGTTTTTCATGCAGTTTAGAGGGCTTAAAATATATCTTCTATAAAGACTCCATGACAAATCTGATATTACTTGTACATAGAGACAGTAAGCCAAAATCAGCTTATATTAAGGTGAAAATGTGGACATTGACTTCAAATTGGGCTTTTCTTGATGGTCTTTATTGGGACTTGAGCGAGCTGCTGTTCCAGGAGAGGCATCTTGGGCTCTTTTTAATGTGGACCCATTCCCTGATGTGCAGAGAAAAGCTATTCCATTCAGAGCAGGAGCTGAGTATTTCAAAATCTGACTTTTCTATTGGGCGTGTTTAAATCTTTCATGGTAAGCAGTGAAAGGGAGCAGAAGGGCAGGGATGTGCCAGCCAGGCATGCTGCTCCCCCAGGCTGGACTGAGGGAACCTGGAGCAGCCACCTGGGTGAAATTTCACAGCCAGGAAAATTTTATGGGCTGCTTTTTCACAGCTGAAAAAGTTTGGTCAAAAAATTACTGCAGTGTGTGGCAGACAGTAAAAGGTGATATGCATTCAGGATTCTATTAGGATTCTATTTAGTCCACACCGTCCATGTGCTGTGGAAATACCGTGCATGTGGGAATCTGTGGGATGCTTTTCCTAGGAAATGCCATGGTTTCCTCTGCTTGGGAGACTGCTGGTGGATCAGAAAGACATGTTCCAATATGAGCTTTCTTATGTTTTTTTCTGGAACATATATAATTTGCAATAGGTGGTGTGGTGTGTGAATGTGTGTAGGGCAGGGAGAGCAGGAATATGAAACAATTAAACCACCTGATTTACACACCTTTTGAGTGAACAGCTCTTAGATTAAAATAATGATTCACTCCTTCTATTCCCTTATATTCCACTGGAAAACATGCAGAAAAATTCAAGTTAAGAGTGAATGACTGGAAACGTCATTCACAAAAGTAGATAAATATAAATACTGACAAACCCCAAGTCATTTCACAAAACTGTCAGAGACTGTAAAGGATATTGGTTCACTGGTGGTTATGGCCATGTTCCTACAGCATTTACTTGAACATATTTTATCATGGATCAGCTTTTAGGTTTCTAGGATTTTTTAGACTTCTTTTTGTAATTGGAACAGGCACAGGCTGAGCTACCTTGTCTTGGAGAAAAGAGTATTCAGGTGTGATGTTCTGAGTGAACAGAATCCTGTATGATATTCACTTTATTTTGTTTTATTTACTTTTCTTGGGACACATTCAGACCCTGTGAGCTACAAAAGAACAGCGTGAGTTAATATGACAAAATTCCAGTGGGTCACAATGTAAATTAGGCAACAGGCTCTTATTGTTGGAAAAGGAATCTCACTTCCCTTTCCTTCTTCCCTTTCTCCCTGTGTGAAACAGCAGCATAATTCACGTTGTCTGAGGTTGGAGTGGTCACTTTTAATTTGCTTTAAGGCTTAGCCTTCAAAGCCCAGTGATGTGTCACAGGTAGTGGTATACTCTTGCCATAAAGCACAGAGAGATTTTGTTGAGATCAGATGGGAATGGCAATGATAGCAAATAAAAATCTAAATTAAGGAAGAGAGAGTAAATAAATTTTTAATCATACAAAATTTAATACTTATGTTAAGGAAAAGAATATTAAAAGTCATTTTATAGAGAGTGAATTTATATTGGAGCTGATTTTAAAGTTATGCAGCTTTGAGTGATATGATAATCATGTATTTTTCTCCCCCCTCAGCTGTACTAGGGGATTGAAATTTATATACTCAATAACTAGAAAAGAATCATAAAGGATCAGGCTGGAGGAATCTGTCTCACTCCATTTTTTCCTGTCACTCCCATAGCGATTTTAATATTTTTCTTATATCTCTGCTTATTTTCAGTGCCAAACATTGTTTTCAAATACAGTTGGCTTGAAAATGAGCACTTGAAGCTGCAAGCTTGTCGGCAAACTACCATGATTTTCAGGTAGTACAATGAAATCTTTAGCTACAAAAAATATGAAATAAAAATAGGATGTCAGAGTCTTCTGCCAGCTGTAAATGCAACTAAATAGTCTTATTGTGTGCTTTAATATTTTTAACTATTTTAAGCATTTGACTCTTGCTTTTTTTTTTGTCTTGGTGCTAAGGGAAAATGGATTTGCAAAAGCTAACATAACAGCACATTTATTTCTTTCACTCTTTTCAAATAGGAATTAAAGACAGGATAGTCTACTGAATAGACTGCCAGACTGAGAGTCAGAAAATAAGTTTCCTATTATCAATTCATTGAGAAAGTCTATTTGCTTTCCTTTGCCTCAGTTTCCCATCTGTAAAATGAAGATAATGTAATTTATCATCCTGTGCAACGTGCTTTGCGGTCTAGAGCAGCAAGATAGAGTGAAGTATTATGATGAAATATTTTGGGGAAAATACTGCTGAGTTTTAATGATTTAATTTCTTCCTTGTTAATTTTTTTTCATACTTAGCTTTTGATGTACAAGCTGCTCTCCAATCTTTTCTGTGAGCTGCTGTTGGAGATGGCTGATGTATTGATCCCCAAACAGAAAATGAGGAGGGTTTGATGTAAAAACACTGAAGTCAAAAGGCCACGTGGTTTCACCTGGAAGTGTCAGTGAAACATTTTCAGCCACCCAGCAAAGGCAGCAAAGTGAACAGAGAATATATGTTATTTTCAGAATTACTTTGGAATGAGTGATGTTCTGTCTGATTTAAACATGGGGAAATGGAAATATATAATGTCCTTTTCCAGTAAATGTCCTCTATATTTTTTTTTTTTTTCCCCTAAAGGTCCAATGTGAGCTTTGGCTTGAAAGGCAGAGGCTTTTTTGCCTTTGACGTGGTGACAGACCTCTCTAAAGTGTCTGGAAGATTATGAAAGCAAAGGACAAAAATAAAAAAAAAGCTCCATATTATTGCCCACAAAATAACCACATATGGAGTCTCCAAGAAATTTAGCCCTATTTGGTTTCAGATGGTTAACAATGGCAATTATTTACCTGCATCTTTATCTATCTCTTATCTTTGTTGTCCAGCCTACACATTTAGATGAAAACAGGGATGAAAGTGAACCTGTGGCTACTTAGGTGAAGCTGGTATAGGTGACCCAGGGGTTAAAGTTGCTTTGTGAAATGACATGGATGGTGTTTGATATCAGAATTTCAACAACTTATTCTTTTTTATATTGCAGTGGTTGGTTTTGCTCATTTTAATTTTCATTTAAAATTTAAAATTACTCTCTGGGCACTCTCTGGAGTCAAGGAGCCCTGGAGGATGCACGAAAGGGTGAACACCAAGTTTGGGCTCCTGCTCTGAGCTGGTTTTTGGGTACTGGCTCCAGAGGTTTCCTGGGCACCCAGATTTATGTGGGGTGATCATCAGCATGGGTAATAATGATCTCGCTGTCCAGCAAACACAATTCCAATAAAATGTATGTGTATTTTAGGTATAAAAATATATGTTAGAAAATACACCAGCTAAAAACAGGTTTATAGTCAAAAGCCACTTTCTTTATAGGAATTTAGAGCAGAGATGAGGAGATAGACAAAATATTCTAACTGAATTTTGTATCTTGAAATTCTCAGAGGCTTTGAGATCAAGTATCTCAGATTGAAGGACCCACAGATTGCAGAACTAGGGGATGGGCATTTAATGGACATCCCCAGTATCTCTTTGAGAAGAAATAAATGAATGATGTCTGCATTGAAGGCATTTGTCCAGAGACCCTCTATCACCTTTGAGCAGTTGGACAAAGGAAAGCACAGGGATTGTGGGATAGATTGAAAAAATTTTGTGTTGTCTGGTTGGGTTTGGAAGGACTGGATGCTTTCCCTCTCACCCCTGGGTCCTGAGATGTTCCTGCTGCTCTGAGGTCTCTGATAGCTGCACCTTCAGCAGTAAAAGTGAATAAAGCTCCTCTTAGGTGGAAGTCTAACCTCCTGCCCACTCAGGTTTACCAAGAAGGCTAAGACAGAGAGCAGAGAGGTAAAAAACTCAAGGCTACCCATCAGGCTATAGAAAGGACTTAAATTTCTTTACCAATGGAAGTGTCTAAGGTGAGTGAATGAGCCAGCTAGCTGAGCTTCAGGAGAAAGCATAATGCCTTCCCTACTTTTAATAAAAGCAACAAGTTTTTGTACTCTGAGGACTTGTTTGGAGTAGTGGTTGAGGACAAAAGGCTTTAATCTTGTTAGATGAGGGTTTGTCTGGTTTGCCTGTTGTTACACTAGAAACTTGAATATTTGGAATTAAAAAGTTGAAGAAAGCTGTAAATTGAAGGTCCGCTAAAGAGACTGAGAAAAAAAATTTTGAAAGACAGTTCTGTGTTAGGTCAGTGGCTTGCAGCTTTTGATGCCAAGTCTCACTTGTATCAAATCCCTCTCACCTTTTGACTTCTCCCTCAACATCTGCTGCTGCATCACCTCTTGGTCACCTCACCAGTGCCCAAGAGCCTTCAGGAATCCCTGCCTGCTCTCTGGGGTCCCTGCCAACTCCTCCTCTTCTTTTCCCCAACCCTGGGTTTGGGTTACTTTCTCCTTGCTCCTGCAATGCTTTGTAGCTCTTTTTCTAAGACAATTGTACAAGCACAGATGTGGCACAATTTGTTGGCTTTTACTTTGAGCTTGGGACGAGCCTGGACCTCACCTGCTGGTAACTTGTACTCTAAAATGATGTTTAGGTAGTACCTCCAAATGTGAGACACAACAGAAGAGCTGAGAACCTTTGAAACAAGGAGCAACATAACATTTATCATGTTACAGGCTTGTTTAAAGGCTGGAGGGTTCACGGTACAATTTATTGTGCTTTTCAGGAGCTACTGTTTTTTCACATGCATTCAGTTTTGTTCTGCTGAGACACAATTTGTTTTCTCTGTGAGCTGACTGCTTGCTATCAAAGCCCACTCACCAGGATTTTCATAGGCTAATGCTAAGAATATTTTGTACCATATTTCTTCGAGCTCTGGCCTCTCCCTGAGGAAAGGATGACGCTGAGGTATGAAAAGATCAAGTGCAGAGTAATTAAGTTATTTGTCTTCACATCTCCTAACTGTTACACAATCAAATAGTGTATTTTTAGAGGAGAGCTGGTTAATTGCTGTTAACATTATCATCATTTCAGGATGATTAGGAGGTGGTGATTGAGTAAGTAATCGCAGTAGTAGGATGTAAAAAAGCAGTAGTAAAGGATGCAATCAAAACCCCAGAGAGCTCATAGGGTAGATAAGTAGGAAGTGTATTTCACTATTGCCCTGCAGTTTCCCCTTTCAGAGTTATCACGAGCAGAGAGAAACCTGGGAGTGGTAACAGTGCTATGGGTTGTATAAACAAGAAAATATTTTTTGAGAAAGAAGAGGTTTTCACACAACTGCTTGTGCAGCTGATTGCAAAAGCACTTCCTTCACTAGGAATGAAGTGTTCACCCTCCACATGAACTTCATTGCTTCATCTCAAGGTTACCATGAAATGAGGGTCTGTAGTGACACAGGGTCTCCAAGGAGGTGCAAAGGAGACTTCATTGTAAAAACCCAGCTTTTTAAAGCAGCTAGCCTGTTATCAGTGATATACTTTTAAATCATAACAAACACAATTCAACTAACCACCATAGACTACAAAGTGAGCACACGATGGTTGCATCACTTGGTTTTTTACCTCTCATTCAGCTGAGTCACTTTGCCACAGTCCTTTTCTGCTTAGCCCAAGTAGCAGCTCTGAGCCATGATTTTACAAGGCCTTCCCTTCGTAAGGTTTTACCTAAATGCAACAGGTAACTCCTTGAATCAAGGAGTCCTCTTGTCTCAAGCTCAACAGTGACACAATCATTATGTGTTTCTCTACCTATAAGTATGGAGTAAGGAAAAAAGGGTTTTGTTTGACATCAAGCAAAATGGACAAGTCCACATTTAACATGATTTAAGCCTCCTGTGCCCAGATACTCTTTAAAACCAATCTTCAAAGACTTTTTTTTTTTTTCCTCAAGGGCATTAACTACTCCAAATCAACTCCCTCTCTGCTGGTTGTAGATCAGGTGGTGATTGGGGTGGGCTGTGCCCAATCATCCCCAATTGGCCCCAGCTGTGCTCACAGGTGAGCAGCATTGAAGGGAACAGCACAGAGGGCACACAGGTGCAGGGCATCAGCAGCAGGGCACAAAAGGCTGGGCTGAGGGACAGGGAGGGCAGATGCTTGCAGACTTCTGGTGTGGAATGGTGTTACTCTGTGTGGGGAGATGCTTGAAGCCTTCTGATGAGGTAAGGTGTTACTCTATATGGGAAAGTGCTTAAAGTCTTCTGAAATTGTATGTAATGTTCTGTATATCATAGCTATCTCAACTGGAACAGTTGGCAGTTTGTTGTAAGGCTCTTCCTAAGAGTGACTCTTTAAAGAACTTTTGGATGAGCAGAATTGACTGAAGGTCACTGTGAAATACCTGTGTTTGTGCTGTGGTCTCCACATCAGGACAGAGAAAAAGTCAGAGCAAAGGGAACCAGGATGTTTTGCCTCAGCACTGTTCTAGGGGTTGGTACAAAGAGTGAAGAATGCTGTGTCCAGTGAGGTGGAGGAGAAATATCTACAGAACCAGAAACGTGCTGCAAGTACCTTGTGTGAAATGGGCTATTTGATCATGTACATTTTAGTTCTATACCTCAACAGACACACGTTGGTATTTGACCTGGGCCAAGATGATTTTTTCAAGGGAAGTAGTTCTGGTGAATTCTCAGCACCTGGGATCTTTCCTCTGCAATTCTCCTTCCCAGGTACTGACACAGCATTATTCTTTATCAAATCAGAGCTAACACTTCCACAGTGAAAGAAGTATAATTGCAAACCAGCTGAAAATTAATGTTATATTCTCACAATCCATGTCACCATCCTGATGACATTTGTAGTACAATATTATAATGATGTGGGAGAGGGAATAATTTTAATGGCTGACCTTGGCATTCAAATAACATCTAATAGCTGCAGTTTGGCTCAGAAGATATGTGTCAATGTTCAATTTAGAGATTTGGATTTAGAATGCCTGAATTTAGTGCCTGCATGGAATATCTGGGTTTCTTCATCTGATGGGGGAAATAGAATTTAAAAAGTTAAGGTAGGAATTTCTGCTCTAGCTGCATTTAGCAATGGAACTGAAAGCTCCCAGCTTGAAAGAGAGAAGCTTCCACTCTCTCTAATGTTAAAATGAGAAAGGAAAAGGATTATGAACCCTTACTGTTGAATTCAATAAACAGAACAAGGGAAGTCTGTCCTTGCAGAAAATAGAATTGTAAATCAATGAGAGAGTGATTAAGTGCAGAAGGAACAGAGCCCTCGGTAGGGTTTGCACTAACCATGGAAGTTTAGTAGCACACTCTCCCATCTCAAACACAACTGGGGTCTAGTTAAACAATATCTGGCCTAATGCCATCAATAAAAATGGCAAGTCATGCTCAAAACACTCACAGAGCAGCCAGCTTTCATTTTCCAGCAGGAAAAGTCAAGGCACAGTAATGGAGAAATTATTCTCAAGGAATTGCTGTGTCACACAGGTCAGGTAGGTCTTGTTTTTAACTTAGCACATCGTGCTGGTCTCTTAAATAGACCAGAGGGATGCCTTAGCACAGTGAATCCTTTCAAGGTCCTAATGAGGTGTAGTCAAAGGCCTTGGACAAAACCCAGGGACTCCCAAAGGCAGCTCTGCATATGCCAACCTGACTAAGGAAGCAAACATACAGCAAGATGGACTGAAATGTCCACACCAAGAACAAAACATTGCTTATTCTGAGCTGTTTTTGCTGCTTCCATGGCATTTAGATGTGTAACTTCAGCAGGGAACTGTCTGGGAAAGGCTGATGAAATGTTCTCTATATCTGATGCATGTTAAAGCCAGCATATTTAGCAATTAGTTTACTCCTGTTTCTAGTGGAATGCTTTGTGGGCAGGAGTAGACCAGAACTAAATTTTTCAGCAAATACCAACATGTTCTCTGCAGTCTAAGAGGTGGCTCTGCAAAGTGTCTATCCCAGCTGCCACCTAAACTGTTGGCATGTTTCTGCTTTGGTTTTTATTCTGGGTGCACATCCTATAGTGAAAGGCCAGCATGAGGGAGAAAAATCAGCTTGGGATGTGCAATTTTGAATACATCTGAGAAATAAAAAATGCCACTGCAATGGAGAGAAAAAATGAAGGGTAGAGTGATGATCATATGAAAGAAAATATCATTCCTTACCCAGACATGATGTCATATTCTCTTGTGATACAGGAAAGAGGTAGGGAAATGCAAAATAACTGCAACTATGAGGGCTTGAGAATTCCCTAAGGATGGCTGTGAATAGATTTGTGTGATAAGTCATCTCCATGTTTGGTTCAGTGTCAGGTTTTACTCCAAGGCTGAGGTCAATAAATGAGAAGCAAGGAACAGAGAGAGTGGAGAAGGCAAAGGCACTGTCAGAGAAGGAGCTTCAGCTGAGAATGGGGAGCTGGTCAAGCATTCTGGATGGTGGTGGGGATGGAGCACAAACTACAGCTCTACCACCTGCCCACCTCCTAAATATTTTGGGCTTTGGTTAGATCTGATTTGTGGTTTTTTTTTTTTTTGTAGTTTTTTTCTGTTGTTGTTTTGGATTTTTGTTTGTTTGTTTTTTTTTTTTTGTTTTTTTTTTCTGTCTGGTGCAGTGACATCTCTAATATTAACCCAGAAATTAAGGATACAGCTTCTATCACCTTTTCTTTCTGAAACTAAGCTACCCTTTCCATCATTGCATATTCTCTCCCCTTTGAAAGAGAGCATATTAAGGATGCAGAGGAACACAAATGTGGAAGCAAAATATTGACAGGGAATACAGAAACATTTCATATATTGTCTTACATTTTTTCACTGGGAAGCTTTGCTTATTCCTCAATAAATCTCCATTATTACTTTTTTTAAGCTTCATTGCTAACCAATGACAAAAAATTTGTCTTATATGTCCCACCATTACACATTCCATTGACATAGGGAGTGAGTGGCATTATCTGGAAAGGAGAGCTCACCGTCTAGGTGATTTCAGCCAATCAGAGATGATGATATTGTATTACCAGTTTCATAATATAAATGAAAAAGATGGCCTTCATTTTGATGAAAGCTGTAAAGTAGCTATTGTGCTTGTTTTGTATTGCAAGGCCCAAATGTATTATTTATGCAATTTTCCTTTTGAAAAGAAAAACTGAAAGAGACTATTTCATTTTACAGCATTCAGTCAGAGCTATTGTCTCATGAATGTGAACATTCCTGCATTTTATCAGCTCCCAATGTAGAAGGCAACTCACAGATCACACATAGAAAGGATTTTTCAAAGTTTGAAAACTGCTTTTTAAAAAAGCTAGACCCTAATGACTGGAGATATTATTTGTGCGTGCCTGTAGGCTGAATCAACACTTGGCCTATCAGGATGTACACAGAGCAGCTCCTCTTTCAAGGTCTTAAACAGCTTTGATTGAATCTTCGTGCACCTCAAATTGATAATGCAAGCAGCCTGTAATACACAATATTCATAACAATGGAACACATCTTCATTTGTAAATACACACTTTTTTTGTGCCGAGTTAGCACATATTCAGGGATCTCTGAGCCACTCTCAGACGTGACAGCAGCCTGGTGGTGTTGCTCTGCTGTGATAAGTGTTGCCACTGTTCTGGAGGTGGGGAAACTGAGGCAGGTGTGGGTTAAAAGATTTGCTTGGGGTTGTAAGGGCAGTGCTGATAGTGTGGAAAAGGTTGTTGGCCTCAGCCCATTAGGCAGGCTGTGACACATGGAGTCACTCCCTTGGACCTGGTGGTACTTGTGTCTATGGAGAAAACACTTATTGCAGAGAGATGTTGAGATTTTTGTCTGTCCTTGACACCAGTAGAAATTAGATGTTTGCCCTTGAACACCCATACAAAGAGATTGGTTACTCTTTGGTAGAGAGACACATTAAAGCTTAAATTGATAGTCAACCTCTTCCCCTATGTACCTAATTAAAGGCTAACTTCTGAGATACATCTTTTCTTGCCTGTTTTGTTATTCCTTTTCCCCCCTAAAAAAATATCTACTTTTAGTGAAATGCCTCTGAAACTTGCAATTAAAAAAAATACTCAGCTTTTTCATTCAACTTTTGTTGGACCCATTATATTTCTCACTGTTCTTTCTTGTTTTCTGGAATAGTGTGCAAGTGCATATATACAACAAATATATTTAAATGTTAGTTTACCTGTTGCCCTATAATGAAATAATAAATTAGTGGCTTCATATCTCCAGTGAAGTCGCACAATTAATTTCTGGTAGGGGCTCACAGTGGAAAATATTCCTGAGGGTTAAATAAAGGTGATAACATTTTAATAACAAATCAGAAAATAGGTTTACATTTACTGTTTTCATAAACCCATAGATATTGTCTTTGGGATGACCTAATTGCAGCCTGCAGGTCAAGGAGGAATGGCTTCAAACTGAAAGAGGGCAGGTTTAGTTTGCATATTAAGAAGAAATTAATTGCATATTAAGAAGAAATTAATTGTGAGGATAGTTAGGCACTGGTACAGGTGCCCAGAGAAGCTGTGCATGTCCCATTCCTGGAAGTGTCCAAGTCCAGGCTGGATGGGGCTCTGAGCAACCTGGGGTAGTAGAAGTGTCCCTGTCCATGGCAGGGGCCTGGAACAGGATGATATTTAAGCTCCTTTCTAACCCAAACCATCCTGTGATTCTCCAATTCTATGATGCTCCTCACCACTAGTGGAAGAATTAAATTATTTCTGTGGATGTTCCTGGCTGAACTCCATCAATATAACCAAAACCAAATACACGGTAAATTTTATTTTAGCTTGATGTAGAGCTACTGCACTTTAGAACAAAAGTCCCTGTATCCATCCATGTTAGGAGACACCACCAGTAGCATCACTGCAATCTTTTCCACACTTCCAAGTCTCCCCATCCATTGTTTTCTTCTCTACATTCCCAGACATATTTGGCTTCCCAGGAGTGTAAGCTAATATGTTGTATTTAGAAATACTTAAGGGCCTGTAACCATAACATACAATAACAATACTTAACAGATACCATATGCAATAACAAAAATCAAATAAAACAACATTACCCTGAAATATGGGGTTAATTCTGTGCAGATCTGGTAGAGACATGAAAATGAATGCTTGTCATGTAATCAAATGGAAAAAAAAATAATGTAGAAAAAAAATTCTGGTTCACTGATTGTAGTTGTGCTAATGTTAGATTACAGTTATCTGTCAGCTCTAAGTATTGGCACTCAATACTCTGGGTACTTTTCTTAACTGTCTCAGTTCGTGTTTAAAGCTTGCTTTTGGTGACATTCTTGCCATGGGAATTCACTTGCTCACATATCCTCAAAGTGAACACACAGTGAGTGATAATGCAGGGAATCTGATCTTTTTAGAAGTTCAGATAAATGTGTACCTGTTCTTTTTTTATGATTCACCTTAATTCATCTGTTAGTGACAGCAAAAAGAAATCTACTGTTTCCATGCCTGTGTCTCAAGCAATGATGGGAAATACAGGCCCTAGGAACTGGAATTATCCTGAGTGAACAGCCTTTCCTAAATATCAGGGTATTTTTGTCTCCTGAATTAAAGAAATCAAATATTTTGCTTTTTTCCTTAAGTATTTCTTGCCATTTCAGGGTTAGCATGCCACTGAAATGATCACAAGTCTTTTACTCTGGGTGCTGGATAAAAAGATATATTGGTAAATAAAATTGTTGGCATACAGAGTAAATTGCTGGGGACTAGCAATTTAGCAACAGATTTGGGCAACAGGTATTGCTCTCTAGCCAACATTCCTGTCATTGTCTGAGGCAGATGGCTTCAATTTTATAAACAGTTTTTCAGTCTGTAAAAGAGAGATCGTATATTTATTCATCAAAACAAAACCAAATGAACAAAAAGCCCACAATGCAACTTTTTATGTGCCTGGTCAGTGAAATAGGCTTGGAAGAAAAAAATTGTTTTATTTGAGAAATAAGTCTCCATTATGCATTTGAATATGAAAGCTAGAACTGCCTAAAAAATGAGGACAGGTTCCTTCTCATAAAACATCTTTTCCTTCATACTGAGAAATGTAGCTAGGAACATGGAATTCTTCTTAAACCTTCAGCTGTTAATGGTTTAGTTTAGGAAACAGATTAATTTAATACCAAATAATGATCAGTTAAAGTTGTCATGCTACTCCATCTGGGCTCTGTGCCATTTGCCAGTATGGAAAACTGTCCTCTTTTCCTCCTAGATTTTTTAAATTCTTCATTTATTTCTTCAGAGCTGCTCAAGTTTCCAATTTTACCCTTCCCCTGCTTCACTTCTCAATCTCCACACCTGTGATATAATACATAATAGAGCTAGAGAGCAAGGTGGCAGTGTGTTTTTGTCTTTCAGCCTGCAGCTGGAAAGGTGAGTGGGTGTCACAGAGCCACAGTGGAGGCTCAGCTCTGCTTGGATGGGAAGCTCTGAAGGGCTGAGGTGGCTGATATTCAGCTGCAGGAGCCCAGACATTCAGCATGGGAAATGGCAAAAGAACCCTCAATATCCCCATTGCAAAAGAACCCTCAATATCTCCATTGCAAAGCCCTTGCAAAAAGGCAGTGCCCCAGATGGATCTTGAGGTTTAAGCTCATGGGTTGAGGAAGTGTAGGGTCCAGTCTTTCTGCCTTTGATAAGACAGAAATTCCTTCCACTGGAACTAAATCCTGAAAAAGAACTGCAGGATAAATTCCAGGTGGAATGCCAGAGACATCTCTTCTTGGGAAGTAAATATATTTACTTAAGATCTGGCAACAGCTTAGCTCCAGCCGTACTGTTGCTTCTCTGTGAGGGTAACTCTGACATCCCAGTGAGAAAGTTTACTTCCTTCACACCTGGTCTTGTGTGCTATTAAACCATCACAGCAGCTGCTGAATTATTCATCCTTTTCCAGCGGACAAAACTAGAATTCCAACCGACACCCCCCTTGCCCAAGAGGAAAAAGCAGTTTGAGGGAGAGAATGCATTACAAAATCTGCAGTACAGAAGTTTACATCATTAAGCATTTAGGGTTTACATAGTGAGCAGTGGCATGCAACAGCAGGCACGTCCCTAAGCGATTTTTCTGCAATCAGAATTTCATTCATTACCCAATTTTCATGCAAGTCCCCTGGCATTTGAAATATGGTTCAAGGTAGGTTCCCCAAGGGCTCTCCCCCTCCCATAATAACTGATTTGCAGTGTCCAAAGACAGATCTAAATATCTTTGGCTCAAACTACTTAAGGCCTGCAGAGCAGGATCCTCTGTCATCCTCATCACA
This sequence comes from Ammodramus savannarum pratensis, assembly GCA_020466415.1. NCBI lineage: Eukaryota > Metazoa > Chordata > Aves > Passeriformes > Passerellidae > Ammodramus > Ammodramus savannarum. The sequence continues at coordinate 8,313,692 of JAHXMQ010000028.1, read as the reverse complement.
TCTCACACCTACAGAACAGATAACAGATTAATATCTGGCCTCCAACATTTCATCAGTGTCTCCAGCTAAGGCACCTTGCATTATTTTATCTGGGGGCAGCAGGGGAAGAACAGGAGGAGGTGAATGAAAATGTATTTGCACTTTACAGGAGAATGAGGGTGTGGATGGCAAAGAGAGGGAAAAGGGGAAGGAGAGGAGGTTTCTTTTGGTATTACAGGAAAAGGAACAGAGCTAGTCCTGGCAAAGTTCTCTGCTCTGATTATGTATCCACTTTTATTCAATCACTGAATTGCTCAGTGTCTGACACTTGGTCAATAGTGCAATCTAGCACTGATCAGAATAAAACAGCCATCCTAGAATACCTTGGAATTTCATTAGTTTCTTTCCAGTGTTGTCTTTTTAACTAGGTGATTACTTGGAAACACAAACTTACTGCAAGGTTCCATGCTTTTTCACATAAAGAGCCTGAGACTAAACAGTGATATAATTTCTTTTTTCATCAGAAACAGTGCTCTTAAACAATTTCCCTCTTGTAAAAAAGAGACTTAAGATAATCAAAGCCACAGATGGATTCCTCATCTCAAAATTACATCTGCTCTTCCTAGGTTAGAAATTTTGGAGTCTATGTTTTGGCCATCACCTAAATGACCTCCTAGTCTAAATCCGTTTTCAAAAGCTTTTAAAAAAAAAACCCCATTATTTATAATTCTTGCTCTGCAATTCCTGTAAATGTGTCAATTAACATAAATGCCTTCTGTGAATTGCTAAAACAAACTGGCTAGAATTTTTTCTAGTTGTCTCTTTCCATATCAATTTAATAATTTTGAAGTAAATGTAAACAAAATGGGAGACTGACTACTGCTTAGGTTCATGGGAATTGGGCACACTGTAGTTGTTGATCACCTTTAAAACTTGTTCTTTGGCTTTAAAGGACAGTGGACACCACATTTTTACTCTTCTGGAACATTTGGTAGCAGATTTGTGCTGCCTTGATCTACTGGCACTTTCTATAGAACTGGGATTAAAAAGACAGTGGTTGTGTTACATGGTGATGATGATTGTGAAAAGCTGCTTGTTCCCAGGATAACTGAACCAGAATGTGTAATTAATTCTATTACTGAGCTGCTTTGTTTATGTTGTTCTTGTTTTTTATGGTTCCTTCCTTTTTCTGGCACCCTTTTGGCTCAATGTCTGACCTGGGTTGCATCATGCTCTGCAGGATTCATCCCCAGTCCCCACTGACAGCCTCCCACTGGAAAGTTCTTTCCAAGATAAGGTGAAAACAACCTGCTCTGCCTGGAGGCTGATCCAGGGCAAGGAGTGGCCCTGCTTTGAAAGGTTGTCTGAAAGGGCATGTTTGCACCCAACTCTGAGATCGAATCCAAAGTAAACCTGATTTCTCTCTAGGAAAAGGCTGAGGCAATCCTGTCAAGCCCTCTCTAGTTTAATGTAATCTGTAAGCATCTTTCTTAAAGTGAGTCTGTCTACTGAACCACCCTTCTTCTATCTTGGCTGTCCCTTAGGACAAAAACAAGGGTCACCTTTGGCTCAGCCCATTCTCCAGGCTCTGAGCCAGGAGATTTGACTAAAAAATAACATGAAAGGATCATCCAGTAATCCCCTGAAATAATAATTTCCTTCTGCTGTCACCCTCAACCTATTGTGCCATGGATCTATGCATCATTTAACCCATTTAGTCCACATTCTGTATTTTTCTTCTAAAGCATAATTTCATCCTTAATTTTTGAAGCACTTTTCACTCATCTGTTTTATTTGTTTCCTGTTCAACAGCCTCTGTTTCACATAATTTTATTTCTCTATTGTCTTAGGATTCTTACTCAGCCTCTGATGTTTTCACAGCTTTGGCTTCTCCCCTTGTGACAATCTTACCTTTCATTCTCCTAGTCTTCTTCATGGTCCAGAGGAGCTTTTATCTCTCCAGTTTTTGCCTGTAGAATAAATCTCTAATGAAGTCTTTTCTAGTTCCTTCCTCATTTGCTCTTTTAATCCCTTTAGCTGTTTTAGTTTCCATCTGCATCAATCTTTCCTCAGTGTCCTCCTTGTCTGGGTGCTTCCTTCAATCCACACCTGCCTTTTCCAGCTCTGTCTTCCACGTTTGGCACTTTTCTCTGCATTTCTCTTACAATTCATTAATGTCCAGTAAACTGAAGCTGCATATTAAAGTGTCTTTTAAGGAAAAGACCACTTAAAACATGGGTGATGATATGACTCATCTTCAAGTGTGATTGAGACAAAAGCTTTGGAAGGTGTAGTATTCTTCTGCACCAATAGATGAAGAAGAATGTCCATGAAAAGAAGTAGGGAGGAAGGGCAATGACCTTTAAAATCCATTTTGGATTGTTTATTTGTTTGGGTGTTTGGTCTTTTAGCTCGGTCTCATTAAAATACATTGAAATTAAAATACAAAGTACAAAAAGGCACCTAATTAATGTCAATATCAGGCTAATCTCTCTCCTTAGGTGACTTCTTCTAGCCCAGCTGTGCTGGAGGAGGCTCTGAGCAGGGTCAGGTGGTTGATCTCCAGCACAGCTGCTGGGCTGTGTCTGTCAGCTGGAACACCCTCTCTGGTTTGCTCCTTATGTTGTTTACAAAATGCAGCAAAAGAACACCTTTTGTCCTTGCCAGCAGATGCAGTTGTTTAAGCAGGTTATTATTTTTTTTGGGGATGTGTATCCAATAATTGGGATCTGGTCTTGATGTGCACAACAATCCCCCAGATGTGTGAAAATAAGAAGGAAGCTAACCCCAAACCCTTCCCTGAGTTTGTGGAGGTAGTATTATTCTAATCTATAGTCTATCAATATGTGGGTTTTTTTGCCCTTCAGTAGACCTAAGATTTATAAGGAACAACGTCTTATTTGATCCTGCTTCTAATCTTCATCTTGTGAAGGGAAGCATTTTGATAAGTTGGCATCCCTGTGCATCCTTATTTTTCTAACAAAATCAGTCATACTTTTGCCTGAAAAGAATTCTGTATAGAGACTGAAATGCAGGTCCTCTGGGTTAAACCAAATTGCTCTTCCATGGAGTGATCTGCAGCATTTCTCACATAAAGCCCTTCTAGCCATTGGGGTGGGTTTATAAGGAACTTAGGATGGTGGGAGGTTCCTACAACGGGCTGGCTCCAGAGGAGTAGAAACCACAGATTGTGCACATCAGTCAGTGAGCAAGGAATTCATCCTTTCCTGACCTGCTTGAAGCAGTTCAAGATGATGAAACAGCAGAAACCTCTGCCTTTTTTCCTGCTTCCAAGGGTAGTTCAAGTCATCAATCAGCCCAAGTCTGTAAAAGCAAATATACATATGATGCCTGGGCTGATTTGACCTCTTCTTTCCTCTTGAAGCCACCTATATTGATTATGATTTGTTCTTTCTTTAAGAGCAGCTTTGGGCAGGTCTAATGAAGGAAAAGTTGTTTTAAGCATGAATGGTTACATTGGAATTGGCTTTTTTTTCCCCTTTTTTTGCTATTTTTTTCAGTAAAACATTGCATAGCAACACATTTATGCAGAAATATACAACTATTACAGGTATTAAATGTAAATAAGTTGATGTTGCTATCAAGTTAATGGACAAACCAATTACTATGTTGTCTACAAAACTTACATATCATAAAGAAACAGAAGAGAGAACTGTGTATTTTGCTTTACTGTCATTTCTGTGCTAAACCAAAATGTTTTCTTTGGACTGTGAGTAACACAGGCTGCTGTTTTGTAAGTTTTCCTCCTAGATTGCTTTAATTTTTTTTTTTTTGTAATTTTTGTACTTAATTTTCATTCTAGAACAATTCTGAATCACCAGTATCTGTAGCAGGAACCTGCTGCAGTTTGAAATCTGGCGGTGACTTCTGGTTCTGATAAAACTGTGAGGCAATAATTTTTCTCTGGGTGAATTTATGTTTATATGTATGGTGAGGATCCTCTGAGAAATGACTTCAGTGTGTTTTTTCAATAGATTTATTACTTTTTTTTTATTATGGTGGCATTTTCCTCTCTTTGGTGCTGGTAGTGATTTCAGGAAGCAAAATAAAAACAAAAAATTGTGTAAATATTAGCCTTTGCTGAAGTTTATAGACTGAATCTAAAGTAAATGCTGGTGTTATAAAAAAAAAAAGAAATATAAGGTTTGATCTTTAAAGATAAGACAGGCACTTCACCTATAGCTCTTTCAACACAAGACTGTGATGAGATGATCCATAGCTATCAACTTCTGGTGTGAAGGTGTTATTTGTGGGGAGTATTTTGTAATTTTCCAGGTCTGTTTGATTACAGGAAGACTATAAAGGATAATTGCTGATAATGTTATTTTTTATGGAGTAGCGTTAGATAGGCCTTTAGAGTATTGCTTGATTTCTCTGTGATCCATCAATGTAGTACTATTTACTTATAACAAAATTTAGCCTAGTTTACGAAGATAAAGAAATGTTTTTTAAATGCTAAGATATGAAATTAGGTAATGCCTCACAGTGCAAGACATGGAATAAAGACTTAGATTATTTTCATAAAGAGTGAAAATACAGGCAAGTGATTGTTCAAAAATGCACAGAGCTGTGCAACAGCTCACTCTGCAAAAATTCAAAATATTATTGACTGGGATATAACTCCAGGCTTCAGGGTTGGTGTTTAGGCTTTTAATTACTTCAGTAAAAGACAAAATGAGTCTTCAATAAAAGAAATTTTGTAGCAACATTACTATCTAACATAAGAAAATGAATGCTAATATTTCAGCTGTATCATCCCTACTTCAATAGCTAGCTGCCCAAAACCCTGTCTGAAGAACATCTCAAGGAAAATAAAAACTTCTTAAACACTGTTTTTCCTCTTGAATATTCTGCTTTATGCAAGGAATACAAAAATGTCAATGAGTAAGTACATGGGCTGTATAAGCATCTAACTATGTTGAAGAATAGGGAATGTGTTATTAGCTGAAGCTGTAACCAGATAACAATAAAGGGAACCTCCTGCAGTAAATGGACCCCTCCACTGTCTCCCTGTTGAAATCTGAGAGAGGAACAGCATGTTAAAAAAAACAGCTAAAAATATTTTATCATATACAACAGCTTATGCTGGACAAGTAACAGTAGGAAAATTATATTAAATAGCGAGCCCGTTAGAGAGTTTGAAGTTTAGCTGAGTAACTTTCCTCTTTATCCTGTGATCAAAGATGCTGTTACAAATTGAGATGTATGAACCAAGGCATCAATTTGGTAGCTCCTTTTTTCCCCCCTTTCTTTCCCAACTAATAGTTATTAAATTTTGCATTGAGCATTCTAAATTATTTTCAACCATGAGGCTGGGAGGTGATGCCACCCTAGTGAGGTCAATTGCATTGAAATGTACATAAGGTAGGAAATATAGAATATTTTCCCTTTTGTGGGGAATATATTGTGGGGCTCTCAATCTATTTTACCTCCTTAGACTCAAGAGTAGAAAGTCTGTAAAGAAATCAATTATTAATTTCTGATTTGTGTCAGCACCAGAATCTTTACCAAAGGAGTAGCATTTCTTCCATGCTTTTGGATTTTTTCTTCCTTATATCAAATTCTGACCCTTTGGTAAGGTGTCTTCTTTTGACTCACAGATTTGCTGGCTTTCATAAACACACTGCCTTTACTTTTAATTGGTGCAGGAAGTCAGTATGGGGAGCTTGGTGGTCAGGTTATAACCAGAACTGCATCTAACAGAATGCTGGCAAAACAAAATAAAGCAAAAAAGAAATCCAGTATGTAGAAAAATGTGCCTTCTGGATGAATATGGATGGAGCTGTAGTTTTAAATGTAGTCTTCCTGCCCCCATTTTCACAAATCTCCACGTGTCAGAGAAGCAAGTGATGAAGGAAGAGGTGATGGCCAAGTGTTACAAATGCTTTCTGCTTGTTCTAGAAGAGTCACAGCAGCATTGTAGGAAAATCTTTTGACCTGGCTTGCTGGGTGGTATCAAAACTCTGTGTAAAAATGCTAATGGTTGGATATTGAGTCATTAGAGCAGGTGAGACTAGCTCTGGGAATGAAGGAGAAGACTAGGGCTCATCAGAAGGACCTTTGAAGTTGTCCAGAATGGGAAGAAACTCAGACTTTTATTTTTTTTAAATAATATTTTTTTGCATAATCTATGTCCCATAATTCAGTCTATATGAGCTGTGGCTTAGAACTGCTTGGGAAAACAGCTTGCTTATAAATAGAAAATTAGCTAGTGTCCTTTGCCATGTATATCCCAACACCACAGTCATTTCCTGGCATTGATAGTTTATGAACATGTAAACACAGGTTTCTGCCAAAGCTGCCACATGTGATGAACCAAGGTACAATTTAATTGTTAGCCTAGAAGGTAACTCTGATCTAATGACCATGATCATGATCAATATGACTGTGAAGTCATGGTAATCCAGTTATTTTTCCTCATTCATGAACTGGAAATCACACTTTGCATATATCAAGTACCAGAATCCAGAAAAAATGATGTTTTTCATGGTTCTTGAAAGATTTTGTGGGAAGGAAGAGTATGAACCCAGAGTACTCTAATTAGATTCTAAAGCAATCTTCTTGATAAGTTCTTCTTGATAAGTCTCCCCTTACCTGGCTAAGAGGAAAGAAGTGGTCTGAGACTTAATGTAAGGAAAACTACAAATCTGGTGAATAAGGTCTGGTCAAGAGGTGCAGACCAGACTTATCCAAGCCCAGGGAAAATGTGGTGAGGATCATTAGACAAGATACATCCTAAATATCCTTCCCAAGAGAGGCAATAAATATCCTGGGCCCTCTGGTTCCAAATTGATTCAGTGGTAAAAAATTGTAATTTTTTGTAGAGGAAGATGAGTTTGGGTTGCTGAATTCTTAAGAAAGAGTCCTAAGGGTTATAGAGGAGCCTCCTCTCAGGCTAGGGGAGCACTGTTTTCGAGATGGAAGTCACCACAAAAGCAATTCTCTGCACAGAAAAATGACCTTGCTTCCCTCATGGAGGAGAGTGCTTTCTTGTCTCTGTCCCTGCCTTTCAAAAAGCATTGAAGTTCACACCCATGCACATCTCTACCTCTGAACTTCACACTGGTTATTGTCCCTTGATGAGGTGATGGAGCACACAGACATCCATATTTACCAGACAGATGCCAGGCCAAAGCCGGTGTTTGATTCTGTTGTTGCCATTTCTCATCTCTGAGAGTTTCCAAGGTCTTGCCAGGTACTTAAATCCATGCAACCAAAACTCTTGTTTGCTGCATTGCCCTTCACATTAACACAAAATAGCTTGAATTGTGATAATTAATATTTTATTATTTTAATTACAGTTATGTGTATTTGATTAATTCACGTGTAAGTTGAGTTATCAGAACAGGTTTTACTTTATCTCTGCAATTACCTGAATATATCACAAGTACAAACAAAGCCCAAAGGAATTTTCCTGGCAACCTCAACCACAGGGTGTTTGTGTGTTCCATTGTCCTAACAAATATTAGAGCATTGATTTGAGTGGGAACAGATCAGTAATGCTTCAGTAATCACTATTTTTAATGAAAGTATTACCTTTTTCTTTCTTTCCTTCACTCTCTCAGTACAAGTAACAGATTGATTTCCTCCTGAACAGATGTTTTTTAGCCCAATTTAAAATATATTAACTTTGTGTTTTGAAAGGGCCAACATTTTAAGGCATGTTCATTTCATGTTTACATTTTGCACACATCTTGGTGAGACCACTACAGCTGACACTCATTACTGCATGTTGTACTCTTCAGCAAAGAGAAAATAAGAAATAGTGGGAATACAGCCCAAAACCCATCTAATTGCATTATAAATTTTGCTGGATATTCAGTTTCTGTTCTGATTCTGAGTGCATCACTGAGCGTTGCTACACAGCTCATTCATAGTCTACTTTCAAAATTATTACACTTTTTTAAAATACTACTTTAAGAAGTATTTTAAAAAATACTGCTGCTATTGAATAATTTTAATCCTCCTACAGTGAGGAGAAAGGAACTTCTTAGAGTCCAAATGTTACTCCACTGGAAAATATTTTACACCTTCTTTTGTGAACGCTGTCAAATTCCCAGCGCCTTTTCAGGATTTGCTCCTCCACTCCTGCTCAGCCTGGGTGTTTTCTTCCCACTGTTTTTCCTCATGTATTAGGGTACAGCCAGGGACAGCAATATGACATATTGCAGATAACATCCTAACATATTAAATAAGGATGTTCAAACATAGTGACAGATCCTGTTGTATGATGATACATCAGGGCAGCTCAAAGATAAGAATTTTAATATATTCTATTATGGAATCACTTAAGCTGACTAAGTGATAGCTATGGGGGGAATGGAATAGTGTGTAGCTTCCAGAAAGGGTTAAGAGACCAGAAATGGGAGAGAAATACCTGGGTGCTACAGGGAGACAGAGGTAGGAAGAAGAAAAATTTTTAAAAATCTTGATCTCTTTCTCTATTTGAAGTTAAACTTTAGCCCCAGAGAAGGCACCCACCAGAAATTTGACTTCCAGACTAAGAAAATGTCTTTCAGAATTAATGATTAAGTACAACTGAAGATTTTAAGCATGTGAAGGGCATTCCTTTTCATAATAGAAAGGGTCTCTTTGCCTTTCTCTGCCTTTCTCTTCTTTCACCTAGAACTGCAACTCCCTTTGCTTAATGAATTTGAATGGTGAAAAATATTTACTTCCATGATATCTGAAGAGAAAAGCAGTATTGTATTTGAGTTATGTAACCTATTTATAAAGGAAGAGCCAATTTCATTGAGGACACATAACTTTATTCAGAGATATTACATCAGTGTCGAATTTGGCTCTAAGTACTGAAAGCTCTGTGATAACTGTATTTATATTTGGCTTTCATATATACTTAAGCCTGGCAAGTGTATCTTGTGGGCACCTGTTTGATGCAGAGATTTATGGAGAATGCCAACATTTGGTCTTGATATTTAAAAACAATTTGTTAATTGTCAAGAAAAGTAAACTGTTAACATCTTTATTTACTGATGAGACAACACGTCAGTACTGGAACCTATTCAAAATGGACAGCCATTTATTAGTCTCTAAAGCATTGAAGTTTTAAAACTGCAGCTTTTTTCTTTTTTCTTCTAAGTTTTGATTTTGCTTACAATCAATCCTTAAGCAGATGTTTTATTTTACCAAAGGGTTACATAGCTCCTTTTCTATTAAATGTCATACACAGCTTGTGCCAGAGGGAGATTTTGGACCACAAAAATGCAAAATAAACACTTCCTGATTTACTGCTCCCCTTCTATTTGCTCCCTTTTCTTTTCTTCCATACCATATCTTAGTGCATCCCAAAGGTGTGGCTTTCAAAATCGCAGATTTTATGTTTTGGCTTTATTAGGTGTTGTGGTGCGGGAATTATTTACAAAGCTAAAATTACAGAACCAGCCCCATATGCCAGGTAGGACTGAGTTAGCAGGCAGGGAGGATTATCAGAAAAGAGTGTGGTGAAGATGGACTAAAAAAAGGGAAGAGCAGCCACACAAAGCCATAGAGGCAACCTGGTGGAAGGCGCTTGCAAGGAAATGAGTGTTTCAGCCCATGGTGAATGCAGCTTTGAGTTGGTTCCCTTGAGCACTTGATAACAAACTGCCCGGAGGTCAGGGTGGTGTTGGTGGGCTTTTGGATAAGCAGCTTCATGCTGCTGCAGCTCCATGGCTCTCTGATTTCCAGTTCAGGAGTTTGAATGGAGATCAGTCCATGTGCACAAGCTGCAACCGCACACCTGAGATCCGCGTTGGCAGTGAGGTGCTGTGGCCCTGTCTCTGGAATGAGAGGCTGGCTCTAAAATCTCTTTATTTCTGGATCAGGAATGGTGTGGCCAGCAGGAGCAGAGAGGTCATTCTGCTCCTCTACCTGGCACTGGTGAGGGCACACCTGAGTTCTGTGTCCATTTCTGGCTCCTCAGTTTGGGAAGGACCTTGAGAAGCTTGAGTGCATCCAGAGGGCACAATGAGGCTGGAGAGGGGCAGGGAACACAAACCCTGTGGGGAACACCTGAGGGAGCTGGGGATGCTCAGCCTGGAGAAAATGAGACTCAGGGGTGACCTTATTATATAACTTAGACCTTTCAACTCCTGAAAGGTGCCTGTGCTCAGCTGGGGCTGGGCTCTGTCTCCAGCAGCACTGACAGAACAAGAGCACTCAGCCTCAAGCTGCAACAAGGGAAATACAGGTTGGAAATTAGGAAAAAGTTTTTCACAGAAAGAGTGATAAAGTTCTGGAATGGCTGCCTGGGGAGGTGGTGGAGTCTCCATTCCTGGGTGTGTTTAACAAAGCCTGGATCTGGCACTGGTGCCAGGGTTCAGTTGAGATGTTGGGGCTGGGTTGGACTCGGTCATCTTGAAGATCTCTTCCAACCTGGTCATTCTGTGAATGTTCCAGCAGCCTGATGCTTTCTCCAGCTCGTGTTCTCCCTCTAAAGTTATTTCTTGTCTCTTCCCTATCTTGTCCTTTCATTGGCAGTGTGTTATTTTTGAGTCTTCTTGCTCCTTCCTTGGATCAAGAATGCCAAAGAAAATTGGCTTCCATGTTATACTACTTTGCATATATTTAATGTGCATTACCAGGAGCAAGGGA
>JAHXMQ010000028.1:8275599-8298099 GCA_020466415.1 Ammodramus savannarum pratensis | reverse complement strand
AGGACCTTTGTATAATGTTTTCTGGAAAATGGATACTCCCCTGCAAAGTGTTGGTTTGAAATACAGCAAAGATAATGACCCATGCATATACATGTTGGATAAGTGACTGGGGTTTATAGGCTGTGGGTATGAGGCCCTTCCTCTCAAGTGCTGCTCGAAGTGCTGTAGTGTCAATTGCCTTGTTTCAGGACAAAAAGCAGTGTCTGTTTTACAGTGTCTTCAGAGATGAGTGTGTCTCTTACTGGTGTTTTCTGGACACAAACAGCTGGAGCAGAGTTTCAGGCGGGGATAAATATAAAGAGAGGTCTCCCACATGTTTCGGCTTCCAGCCTTGGGGAGCAGAAATAATTTTTTTCCCCTGCTGGAGATTCTCATATGGATCTTGCCCCATGCTTGGGCAAGAAGCAGCAGCCCTTGCAGTCACCCTGCTGTGCTCTGCAGGAGCTGGGACAATGTGGATCACACAGGGAAGGTGGGCTGGCACAGGACACAGCTTTGGAGTGCTGGAGGTGAGTGCTGAGTGTGCCCAGAATTTTCAAAAAGTGTAATATTTCACAGAACATGCCCTTAGAGTAAGCAATCCCACGGTGCCTGGGCTCCCAGGGAACAGGTCAAGGCCATGGCTGCAGGTTTAAGTTCTTTGATGGAAGCTATTGCCCACTGGATGGGTTGATAAGGTATGCAGCTTCACAAAAAAATCTTATTATGAAGATGAGATGCCATTACATCAGTTATTGTGGCCCAAGACTTGATGTTTCAGGCTGCAGCCTGAAAATTAATACCTTAAATAGTGGTATGACAGTCATGTACAATAAATCCAGGTTGTAACCAGCTATGAGGTAGATGGGATGCTTGCAGGGTCAAAGAACCCCTAAAGTTAGTAATGTAGGATTTACATTAGCTCTTCTGGCTGTTTGGGGCTACTTCTTTGAGACATAAGACATCAATTTTAAGGATATTTCTTCTAAATTAGGTTTCATTTCACATCCCAATATGAATTTGCCTTAACTTTTTATTTTTATTCCTATCTGGGGAAATGCTTTTTTATTTTCTGTTTCTTTTAATCAAATTTTTTCCTAAATATATGATTTGTCCAAAGTATTTTCATCTATAAGCAAAACTCAAAAGTTAGTAGGAGCACTGTATCCCTTCAGCACTGTGTCCTACCTTGTTATAGATCTTTAAAATCGGTGTGATAATGTGATTCTCTTATGGAGCAGTCACTTTACAGTGACCTTAGCCAGAGACACAAAGCCATGGTCATTCGGGGGGGTCCAACCTGAATTCAGACTTGTTGCAGCCCTGGGCTTTGCCCAGCTGGTCAAGGTTGAAAACCAAGGTTGAAAAATCAAAGCAACAGAGCTGTAGAAGACAGGAAGCCATTAGTACTGGTAACTGGGGACAAAAATATTTTACATTTTAGTGACTTAGCATGTTTAAGCTTAGCACAGGCTCATTCTTTTATCTCATGATGCTGTGCTAAAACCATCTTGGCAAAGCAGGTGGCCAAGAAGGGCGTCAGCAAAGCAGCAGCTGCAGCCTCATCGTTCAGCCTCAGAAGCGCCTTCCACTTCCTTATTAGAGGGACACACAGGGCAGTGATGCTGTGTTGGAGGGACTCCCCCCTGCTTTTCTGGGGCCACAGCTTGTCTTTGGAGCTGGGACTGAGCCCGCCCCTTCCCAACACCCACACACTCTGGCTTTTCCCTTTCTGTGGTGCCGTGTTTCATGTATCGCCCCATTAAAACACTTTCCTTTGTTAGGGAGTTCTCATTGCTCTTTAATTATGTCCTCCAGAGTGGCATTCAAGGATAGGTTATTTTCCTTCTTTGTAGAGGATGTGGAATAATTTTCCCAAGGCAGTTTTAACTTCCCCTTTCCTTTAGTAATCCTAGTGTTTTAAATTACTCCTTTAATCACCGTCTCAAAGTAATCACCATGCAATAACCTGTCCTGTGATTCTGACTCAGGAATCAGAACTTCCCCTTTTCTGTGGCTGAGGAGGTGACTGGGAAATGACCGTTTTGTGTTTTGCTTTTAAAACCTTTTATTAATTGTGCTTTTCTTTGTTTCACCTACTTTTCAAGGAGATGGGATAATGTTTCCTGGATGCTTCAAATTTCCCTTCTTGTTTTAGGATTTTTGATTAACTCCTCAGTTTTAATGATTATCATCCTCTGCAGAATTCACTTCCATTAAGAACCATCTTTTCCAGATCTGATTAAACTCTTTCTTTAGCTCTTGTTGAGCCCTTTGTGATATGTGGAATCCAACAGGGCTACAATTAACCAGCTCTGCTCCTCAGAGAGTAGCTTGAAACCACCTTTAAAAAAAACCTATAGAAAAGAATTAAATGTGTGGTCTCCATTCCTGTGAAATGGAAATGCCTATGATAACAGATACCACAATTTTGTAAGAATACATGGGACAGACTTTTTGTTTTGCCTGCACACCCAGTTCAGCACATTCTTTCCTGTGTTTCAGTTTCATTCTTTTCCACTGGCTTTGCTTTCATGGATCCCAAACAAAGAGAAATAGTTGGTAGGGGTGTTCAACATTTGTTGCTGGACTCTAGCTTTTGCACTGCAATGCCAAATTTACAAGCTTTGGCATGTGATAATCCCAATACAATTGGTTCAGAAAATTTCAGATACCATGTGATTTCTTCTCACTTTTTTCTGCAGCTTGCACTCTGGTTCTTTATTTCAATTTAGTCAGTTTTTAGCTATATCTATAGGACGGCAGCTTTGCATGGAATGTGGATGGTGCTGACATGGATGGGGAACATCTCTGTGAATGAGTCATGAAGGCAGAAAGTAAAACTTGCTTTTGCAGATGACAAGGAATCATTCCCAGAGTATTCCCAACCTGTCTTCAGGAAGCTGTTTGGGTTTTGTCCATTTTTAAAGCCTTGGAATTGTGTGACTACAGGGAGCAGAATGCCCTACTTATCTGAGAGGACTTTTACAAAATCTGTCTCAGAGGAAATCCAGACTACTTGCCTTTGGTCCTGGAGATACCAGAGGATTTCCCATCAAACTGTGTTAATCAAAGAGCTGTTTTCCAAGTGCAGGTGAACCTGATTTTGATAGTTTTTGGTCTGAGATATATTGTTCAAAGAAAGAACTCAAGGTGTTTGTGAAGCATGTACTGAAGGTAGAACCCACCTTGCCTACTGATTGAAACAACAAAATGAAAATTTGGAAGGACATGGGAATGTGCACTGGAATAGCTGGCATTAGCATGGGGTTAATGCTTCTGTCCTCTCCATCCTCTTGGTTTCACAGAGAGAATTATGTGGTAGAGGCTAACCTGGGACTTGCTATCTCTTAAGTGAACAAGAACCAGTCCTAGGTTAAAAGCTGACTGGTAATTCATGTATTGCTAACCACTACTGGTAAAGTGATTTCTGACACTGAAAGACCTGTTTCCCAACCAGCTCTTGGGTTTTGTCCCAGTTTACTGAGGCAAAACTGACTAAATCCCATTACAAGAAAGCCAAGCAGGCCAAGCCTTTCAAATCAGAGATCATGTCAGGGAATGTTGCTGGCAGAGGACCTGATCAGACTCAATATGCACAAGCACTGGAAGCAGCTGTGCTGGAGAGCATGGGACAGTCATTCATGCACAAGTTCTCAGGAAAGGAATTGATTTCACACCATACTAGCCAGTTGTGAAAAACCCCACCCTTAAAAATAGACAAATAAAAAAATGAGCAAAAGAACATAAAAGGTTATACTGCCCAATGGAGCTCTTATGCAAAAAAAAAATCTCTACAATAATTTTTTGTATATTATACTCTTTGTTTCAGTAATCCAGATATTCAGTGTAGGATCATAGTCTAATGTACATAAGAAAAAGCTGGGAGAAGGAACCCATTCCAGAAATGAAACTTGGTGGTTAATAGCTTCAAGCTTTGAAATGGGTAACTTTTAGAAGAAGCAGATGGCTAATAATGGAGTAGAATCTATATGTGATCACATGATGACATTTAACTTTTAGAAAATAGTTTCTTTTGATGTCATTACATATGTTTTCTATGAAACACTATATTGTGGCCACTGTGACTTTGAGCCAATAGAGACTGACACCACTCTGTGCTTTCCCTTCCAAATCCTCACTCCTGTGCAGCCATTTCTGCACCAACAATTCTGTGGTTTAAGAAGTGAGCTGGATCTCAGAAACTGAGATGACTTAACAGAAGAAAATATTAACTGAAAACATGGATTTCTAGTATTAAATTGGTAAATTTCTTGGCAGTATACAAGGTTGGGTTTTTGTGGGGGGTTTTTTGGTGTTTGTTCTTGTTGGGTTGTTTTTGGTTTTTTTTGGGTTTTTTTTTTTTTTTTTGTTTTTTTTGTTTTTTTTTTTTCCTGTTATGGGGTTTATCTGGTGTTTATTTTGTTGTCTTCTTTTTAATTATTTTCCCTTTGATAAATGACTGATTAGTATTAGTGCCTTGAGAATTTGGGGTTAAAAATTCATCCCTGGTTTCCTTTCACTTCAAATATAAGGTCCATTCATGCCTCCACCCCAAATTTTGAAGCTCCCAAAGCAGCCCCAAGGTTATGGGTGCGTGTCAAAAGTAAATAACTGAGCAACAATGAACTGAGAGGGGTCAAGATATCCAAGTTCAGCAGGCGTGTTGCAGCAGTGACTCAGGAGGACAGCACATTAGTAAATTAGGCTTTTGCCAGATGTAAAAGCTGATCCTTTTTCAATTGGGTATCATCTGAAAGGTCAAGAAGTAATGAAGCATGGGCGCACAGATCCCCTCTTGCCATGTGTTGCTACAAACTCTCATCTCCGAAGGCACTGGCAGCTACAAGGCACCAAACACAATAAACCAGCATCCTGGGGGTGTCCTACTGCAGGTCAGTGCTCAAAAGTGTATTCTGCAAAAAATGGCAAATAATGGAATGGCA
Source organism: Ammodramus savannarum pratensis (assembly GCA_020466415.1). Classification (NCBI taxonomy): domain Eukaryota; kingdom Metazoa; phylum Chordata; class Aves; order Passeriformes; family Passerellidae; genus Ammodramus; species Ammodramus savannarum. Next base: position 8,293,174 of record JAHXMQ010000028.1, on the reverse strand, counting down.
AACAAAGGGCATTTTGTGCGAAATTCCTTAATTTTATGGTTTTAGTGCATTTGCGATTTTCTGATATTTCACATTCCAGGGCTCTCCTGTGATGCAACTGAGAGCTGTTTACTCTTGAATAATTATCAAAAGATCAGAAGCCAAATACTCTTCTGATTTACACCACACCATATTAAGCTACCTCTGTTGATTTTCAGCTAATTTGGAGGCTCTCCAAGTGCATACTGGTGTAACTGACAGGAGAATTTGGCCCTGTATCTCTACAAGAAATAATTTCCTAGATGGATAGGAGTCCTGGTACCAAGGTAAATGTGACAGAAAATCTGTGATTAGGTTGGATTGACTTCCACACTGGAAACCTTTTTTGTAAATACTATATATAAATACTAGAAAAATGCTGTTTGTTTTATATATCTGTGGATAAACACAATTTTATTAGAGCTACCAATATGTAATAACAGAAGTAGCCATTTTAAGGAACAGATGTCTTACAGCAGACCCCAAAAAATAGGGGAAGGAATAAAACGATCTTAAAATATTGTTGAAAAAAGGAGTTCCATGTTACCACTAAAGGTAGACCTGGTTTTCCTTTTCTGAGAACTTTAAACTTCTAGATCTTGGTTCTTCATATTGTATCCTTTCTAATATTAAAAAAAAAAAAATCAGTAATAGTCACGCTTTTCCCTTAGGAATAATCCACTTCTGAGTGCACCACTTCTTGAATGAGAGGTCAGAGTTAGGACCATCTTTCCTAAGTATTTTATTCAATGTTTATCATGTGCGATAAAGTGATTCCTTTTCTATGTAGATGCTTGTATTGCACAATCTAATTGTTGTTTCCTAATTTTGAGACAAAAACCATAAGTGTTTCTGACATCCTCTTAAGCCACCAGTGAGTCAATAAATCATTGCAAGCACTCATTATTTCCTGAACTTCTGCTTGCCTCAGAATGGAGAGAAGGATGGAAACAAGCTTAATTGCTTAGACTTGGACACATTAATACAATTCAAATTCATGTTTTCTCTCCCTTATCACTTCAGATTGCATATTCATAAGGGTTTTTCAAGTGCTGTGAACAACTGCTGTACTTCTGTAAGTTGGATTTTAGTTTTTTTGTACAGTAATGTCTGTGTTTCTAAGTTCATTGGCCAGTGGTTATTTCTGCTTCTTAATTGTAGATGTATCATTACCTTCCAGTTTTTTGGTGATCAGTTCCTCATTTATTGAAATCATTGCAAAATCCCAAACCTTAGTGGAGCTAGCTTACTTTTCCACAGATGTTGACATACACACCATTTCTTCTGTCTCTTCTTGGTCTCTGCTTTCCTGCTTTGCTGCAGACCAGGTTCCAAGTTTCCATTTGCCACTGAAAGTTATGGAAACTTTCCCTTAGGATCATACTCCTCCTCATTTTGTCCTTGGTGGAAAGTAAATCAAATCCCATTAACACCCTTAGCATGGAGTGCAGGCTACAACAAAGCACAGAAAACTTCATCTGCATGGCCTGGGTATTTATGCAATCCAGATTTTATTAGTGAAGTATCTCTCTGCTGAAGGCCAGAGCATCAGTCTGAAGGTTTTTCTACAACATTAATTGCCTGCCTGTTAGCTTTTCAATTATGTGGAATGGCCTGTGAAGTGCTCACACCTCTGCCAATAGCAGTTAGGCACTCCAGAGCCCCACTGAAGTCATCTCTGGAAGTCAGCAGCTCCACATGTCCTTCACTGTCATACAGGATTAGTCAAGAGTTCCTGTCGTTACTTTCTACTGTGTTCTCATGCTCTGAGTGTTTATTCCACTTGAGTTTTACCCCAGTCAGCTGTTTGAGCCCCACCATATTCTCACTCCCCAGGAACACAACCTTAGACCCCACAAATAACAGCATAAGTCAAAAGTAAGGTGATGGGAGACATGAATCATAACATTTGAGACAGCATCTCTGCCTGAATCTGTGATTCATTCTGATTTATTGACAAGAAAACATGGCAAAAAACTTTCTACTGTTCGCATTGGCTCCTTTTATTTTTAAAATCCATTGCTGGTAACTAAGCTGCAGCCTATTCATGATCAGAACTCTGCAGTGGTTTACCTGCTCTGTCAAGTACCAGTGAAAGCCACTCTTCTGTGCAACAAAAACACTTACTAATCCATACTGTTGCCTTGAGACTGAAGGGTTATTTCAAAATTAACCTTGACTTCAGCACAGGGTCTGTTAAATTGTGTTCAGTTTCTGTGCATATGTTTTAGTGCAGACATCTTAGTGTACAAATAAACTCTGTGCCTGGTAAGCTTGGGACCTACCAAATGCAGTTTGATATTATGCAGGATCTTGTTAACTTTATCTATGTTTCACTGCCTTTTCTGCAGAAAGGGAGAAGGGGAAATTGGATCAAGGCCTTAGTTTACTACTATTCATCAACAGTGTGGAAAAAGAGAAAAATCAAAGCCACATTAATAAACTAAATATTACCTCCCACTGATCGCTGGCTACCAGGCAGATAGAGTTCCTTCTGATGGACTCCTAAGAGGGTCTTCAATAAAGTAAAATATTGGGCTTGACGTTTCTCCTGCTTGCTGCCAGGAAGGTCTAAATTGAGTCCCAGTTGTTTTTCAGATTAATCCATTTGAGAGTACAGAATCTGGCAAGAGTGTTTTACAACTTTTTGAAAATGTGTTTAAGCTTAATGTAGTTTTGGGTATTTCATGTATGTGTGCTTAATTATGAAACACTCAACTCGTATCAAGTACAAGGTATTAGCATGAATGCCTAAAGAGACTTGGTAGAAATAAGCAAAGTGCAGCAGCAAAGAGCAGTGCTCAGCTTGAATGAGGGACAGAGCCAAAGCATCTGCAGTGCTTTTCTGAAACCTTGCCATGTTTTAAAAGTGATGACTGCTCCTGCAGTACTCCTGGTCCTGGGGGCCTGGTTCTTCTTGTTTACACCAGTTTTAGCTCAGTTGACTTGAGAATTATTATATTCCTGTAAATCAGGAGAAGGAGGAGACTTTGGCTCAGTCTTTGCTGTCAGTTGGAGAACTATAATAACTCTCCTGTGCGGACTGTAAAGAAATCTGAGCAGAGAAAAAACAGTTTAAGAGTTTAGAGGCTATCTTCAGTTCCAAGCCCCTTCTTTTGAAGTTTAGTGAAGGATGTGGCAGTAGCACATGTAAAGGAGTGTTCATCTTTATGAGCAATTAGCTTTTAAGCACAACATGACTGCACTGCAGCTTACAAGTGGCACGATCTAGAGCTGGCTGTTAATTTTTCAACCCAATGTTTTTCCTTAAAAAAACCCTTCACTCCTTAATGAAGCTGAAATTAATTTCTCTAGAAAGGCTTTGGTTTTGACTGGACTTTTGAAGGGGAGACTTTTTCATGGAGGCTTTGAGAGGAAATAAAGCCCCACCATGGAAGGGAAAACGTCCTCCTGGTTGGATGAATGGCAGGTGGGGGGAAACAAGGTGAGAAGAAACAATGTTTTGGAAACTCTCACATTCCAAGTAAAACTGCAAAAACTGCACAAGTGGCCATTCTGAATGGGAGCTGGTGAGGAGTTTTGTCTCTTGTGAGTCTTAGAAATGCTAAAGCTCTCTTTAGCAGAACAGTCTTTGGAGAAAACCCTTAGTGTGTTATCCATCTAGAAGCCTGTGAATCACCAAAGTCTTCCTGCTTGAGCTCTGATCCTCTGGGTGTTCTGGGCCATGTTCCAGACACCTGCTATCATTCCTCAGGTTATCTGATGCTTCTTGAACTTAAATCAGAAAACTGGTCCACCTTCTCCAACTCTCTTTTCTTTGTTTTGGGGGCTTTCACAAACATCAGTTTTGCTGTTTATACAGCCTGTATATATGTGTTTATATCTCTAAATATATAAAATATTTATATATAAAATATATATATAAATAGATATTTGGATGTATATATACATGCAAATAAGACAACATGCACTCTATAGCTATTTAATACATAGCTTAATATATGCATAAATCATCTACTACCTCCTGTTCTGGATAAGGATAGACAACAAAGCCTCCAACAAAATGCATCACAGCTCACTGCTTGTTCTGGCCATAGTAGCATGTAATTCTTGTAGAGGCAACCAAAGAAAATTTGTCAAGGTTACCAAACTTCCTTCTGCTGGAAGCATAGCCACTCTGTGATGCTGGTACTCTGCCAGTGACATCTGACAACAGAGTATAACAAATAATCTAATGCTGATCACAAAAAATAGCAGGGAGAGATGGGGTTTATGTAAATTAATTTAGTTTTTAGAATTAATTCTTTGGCATGACCAGCAAGTGGAAATCATGGAGGATTTTTCCTTCTCTGGCTCTCAGATGAGTTTAACACAGCACAATTGTTAGCCCTGTAAAAATTACTCCACTATGGGAACACACTTGCTGCATGATCAATCCTATCACATGGATGCAAATAGAACAAGGTTGAATTGGCACAGAGTACGTCAGGGTAGGAACAGCCAAAAAGGAAAATGGTCTGAAATCCCATGGGGAATGGCTCTACACATGGCTATACAATAGAGTAAATATCTGCACAAAGACAATGAGAGGCAGGGTACTCTCTTTTGCTTCCAAAACATAAGTGGCATTTCTCAAAATTATGACATCAAATGACCAAATGTGTCCTCGGACGTAATGTGTCATTTATTTATAACGTGACATTTATTGTGGTTTAGGTTTCAAGAATGATTTGAAAGTGCGATAAGATACCTGAAAATGTTGGATAAGCACATATTGGAAATATTATTGTAATTACACAATAGATTTTCATCAAGTGCCTATGAGAGTGGTTACTGGAAAATTAGCTACTGGTTGTATTTTGAAAACAGAGTTGAGCTTGACATATAAACAGAAATTAATTTTATAATTTCGCGGGTTTTTTGCTGACTCCTCAAGGCATTGCAGATTTTATTTTAATCTGACAGACCTTAATGGCTTTTGGAAAAATGTTTTATGAAGAAAATCTCAAGTCATTGCCCAAGAAAACCAGTCCAAGATTATTCCACCATCTGTGGGCAACTTGGATGCACACAGACATTAATCTATCTACTGGTCATGTCTCGGGTTTACTGAGGAAAAAGCTCTTTTATTAAAAATGCCACTTTCTGATCCTTATTGCTCAGGAGGGCTTAAGCCATAATGTGACATCTGTTGGCTCAACCAATTATGTATAAGGCATTTTTGATGCAATGGTTTTGTTAGAACATGCCAAAATCATTGAAACTTTAATTGGAAAAAATTTCACAGGTCCAGATTTTAATTTCCAGCGAGAGTGGGAAGAAGAAGAGGAGAACAGAGTTCATTCATTTCAGAAGAGTCAGTAGTTAAGACATCCATCTGCTGTGAGAAGCCAGATTCATATGCCTGTTCTGCCATTTTCATCTTCATGTGAGCTGTTAGAACGGAGGTCTAAGAGCATCCTGATCTGGTGAGTAAAACTGATACTAGAATTAAAAAATAAAATTAAAAAAAGGGAAGGGGCTTATTTTGCATTAGACAGTAAATAAAATGGACATGCATGGCAAAAGAAGTCTCTTTGACTGCCCTTTAGGCAGCCTGGGTAAATCCTGGAATAGGCTGAGGACGAGTTGTTATGGAGATGGCAATGCAAGAAGGAAGAAAATATGTGCTTAATGTAAAAGTAGAGAATTGACCTGACAGTATCACTCTTGAACTATGAATACCACTATAAACACGAGTCAGGGATTCCTTCTGAGCACAGAGCATCCACAGGCACCTTTTTTAGGTCACAAGCACCCAAAGACCCAAGTTAGAGCCATGAAAGACAGCACAAGTGTGTCAAGGTTCCCCTAAATGCAGACTGAACAACCTCACATCAGATAAAAGCAGCAGTTCCTGATGCAATAGGAGATATCTGAAATCTGAGCTGTGCCCTGGTGCATCTGCATCAGGGTTTCAGCCTGACCAGACCAATGGATTGACACAAATCCTAGTCCATGCCTCTCATGGTTTACACTATGGTGAGGTCTCCAACCATAGAAATTTATTCCCTTCAGATGAAAACAAATCAGGATATGTTTAGGAGCATGCTTAATGGACTTCAACTACTAATAGAAAATCAGAGTACAGGCTAGGGCTGCTTACTGCCTATGCTGGCAATAAACCAGAACCAGAGTTTACCAAATGTCAGATTTTATTAATTATTCTATGCTGTTCATTAATTCTGAGCTTTTCAGATGTAGGCACAATTTCCTTAATTGGGTACTCATACATGACCACTTTGAAACCACAGAACTATATTTTTCCAAGCAAAAGTTTATCGCTAAATGATGTGAACACATACTGAATAAAGGTGCTCTAACTTTGCAGAGGTGCCTTTTTATACTGCCCCAGAGCCATATTTGCAGTCTTTTTTTCCAATGGTTTTGGTCTCTGATCCTGAATGCTTTGTGTGGTCCATGAAAATTAAGGAAAGTGGGGTTCTGATCTTGTCTCTTGGGGTTTTTGAGATCCTGCCTTGGACAGGAGATGCCTGAACATACTCCAGGCCAGCAAAGGAAGTCAGAAGCTGGTTACATTCCAAAAGTACAAGCCTGTTATGGAAGGCCTGTTTCAAAGCAGAAACTGTGAATTCTTTATTCCTTAGAATACTTAGGAAATCTGTGTGTTTGTCATTTTTAAGAAAAAGGAGATAGTGATGGTAGCCCATCCCTAGGGCCACATGAAAACTGTGTTCAGCATAATCATGATATTTCTTAAAAAGTTTCTAAATAGGGTAGTACAGTAGCCCAGTTGGCTGAAAAGCTAAGGACTTTATATATAAATATCATATCTACAAGAGAATAAGTGAAACATGATCAATAAAGAAATTTTGACAGCATATGTACCATAAATTATACAGAAACAAGATTTGCATGAAACATTTCTAGCAGTATGTATGGACCCAAGGGGGGAATAAAAGGTGTAGTTAATAGTGTTCATTAATTACAGAAGTTTTTTTACATCTAAGTTTTCTTGTGTCCTACATTCTAGACAGCTGCCTACTTTGAAACATCATTTTTATCAGATAGTTGGACGCCTTTTTTTGTTATGGTGAATAAACTTGTAGCAACTGTGACGTCCATGTGATGCCTATTCCCATTGGAGGATGAAGTTTCCTTTGGTGAAATGAGATTCTGGCAAAAAAGGCTATTAATAAATGTAACTTCTTATGCGTAGCAAACTATTTTGTGTACTTGCAGCGTGGGGAATTCTTCAAATGGTTTTCTTTTATGAATAATTGTAAATTTAATGTCGGCATCAATAACTTCTTTAAATGGCTCATTCTATATCTGAGTTACACACTTCTTAGCAACACAGCTCAGCTTTGATGAATCTTGTGCATAATTTTAGCTTTTACTGTGAGAGTACAAAAGCAAGGAAGATGCTAGAATTGTTCAAATTACCTGGCTCTTAAATGGTTTGAGGGGAAAAAGGAATGCATTATGCTTTGGTCATTGAGATTGTAGAACACAATGGAATCAACATTTTTTTGGCTTATTATCCAGTTGCAAAACAGATTCAGAAAAATAAAAACGCAGAATGCTTTCCGAAAAAAAATGTTTTCTCACAAATGATCTAGACACACAGGATTTTCCTGAAAACATCTTTCTTCTACAGTCTGTGGATGACAGCTGTAGACAGCTGTAACCAAACAGTTACAAGAAGCTGTGATGTTATTGGTTTTAGGGCATCTCTATTTGCCAGTTGGAGTTCTTTCCACACAGGATACAGCAGAGGGCAAAGGCAGGCACAGCTACAGCTTGAACTGCTCTGAATCTGCGTCTGGAACTGTTTCCACTAAACAGGAAGCTTCTGTACACGGTGCTGTTCCAACACTTCAATGTCTGGGAGCAAGCTTTAGTGCTTTAAACACCTCTCTCACCCTGTTATGGAGAACAGCCTAAAACCCAGGGTGGTTTTGGCTGAAGCCTCTGTCTTGGTTCTTGCAGTGCATCCCATCAGGTACCATGGAGCTGTATGTTTTTCAAATTTTGCAAATTTGAAATTTTGCTAATTTTCCAATTTGAAAATTTTGAATTTTTCAAATGTACCTGAACAATGTCCCCCCACTTCCTGAGGGTGAATCCAGATTTTTTCCAGTCTTTCCCACACATCTCAGAGTTCTGGGATTGCTGAAGTGAGCTCATACCAGTCAAGACCAAGGCACTGAAGACCTCAGACTTTTTCATAACCCTGCCACCAGTCTCCTGACTCATTCAGCATTGAGCCCATGTTTTCACTGCTTTTTTTTTCACTTTTAATATACCAGTATTCAGCTCCAATTATGGTTTGGCTTTTCCATGCTGGCATACTTGAGTCTGTGCATTCCTTCTGAGCTTGCTTTCACCTCCCTTGTTTTTTCTTCTCATGTTTGAATTTTATGAGTTTTACCTTCTCAATCCACTCAGGTCTCCAGTCACCTTGACTTGGTTTTCAGAACTTTGGGATGGACTGTCCTTGAGCTTGGCAGAAGTGACTCTGCAAAGTGAACTCCCTTCCCTGGCCCTTTCTTCTCCCATGGACCACATTCCATAGGATTTCTCCAATCAGGTCTCTGTAATGGCAAACCCTGCTCTTTTGGAAACCCAGTGCTGTGATCCTGCTTTTTTGCCCATTCCCCTCTCAGAATGCTTGGCTCCACCATCTCATGGTTCCTGCAGAGAATCTGCCCCCGACTTTCTCATTCCTAACCAATTTTTTGTGTTTGCAAGGATGAGATCCAGCAGATAACTTGTCTTGGTGTCTCCTTAATTACCTGTGTGATCACTCAAAGCAGAAAACATTGAAGGATCATATGTACTTGAATTAGGCCATACAGTTTCTTAGAAAATTCAGATGTCTCACATGTAGATATTATGCCATAAAGCCATTGGTTATTTTTCAGGCTTTGGAGGTATGATGGGCCAGGGTGTCCTATTTCACCTCTCAGGATTATGTTTTACTTTTGATTGATCTTTAGAAAGCACTATTTACACATCTTTGCCAAGTGATGTTAATTTTTATTTTGGAGGGGATATGGTTTCTGTTGTTCATAATTGCTGCTATCTTTACTGAGCAGCACAGCAGTGTCAGAAAAGTGCAGAGAGAACAACCACAGAATGAAGTAGATATACCCCTAAAAGGCTTAAAAGATAATAAGGTCTTCTTGAAAATGGCTGGGTTTTTTCCCTTGTCTTGCTTGATCTGCCTCCCTCGACCCAGTACATGGTAGGAAGTCTGGAGTTGCTGGGACCCCAGGGAAGAGTTTAATGAATAAATGTCCTGTGTTCTACATTATATGAATCCTGCTTTAAAAAAAAAAAATTCTTAAAGTTGATGAGCTATAGATTTGAAGCCTTTCCCTCTGCTCATACATGCCTTGAAAAATAAGATAAAAGAGAAAATAACCTCCAGCTGAAATTAATAAAACTATCCTCTTGCAGTTTGCATAAAATGTAAGGGCTAGACTTTGAAAAGTTTGAGTCTAAGACATGCTCCAAAACTTAGGCTGAGGTTCTTTAGTCCTGATTTTTTCTCCAAGCAATGAGCTCTCAGCATTTCTTACTAAAGAGGGTAGAAATTTCTGAGGGCTGATATGGCTTGAAAAGTGGGTCTTTTTAAAAATGGATTCAACATCTTATTTCAGAAGTAAGTGAAATACCAATTTAAATATCAGGCCTGAGGTCTATTCCTGCAACAGATCAAGTGGAAGCAGATGATTTACATCAGGTCACTCCTAAGCTGAGTCCTCAGTGCCACGGCTTCAGAGGGGGATTAAAGTGGATGGGAGAGGAACTGAAGGAGGAAAAACTTAAGTGTCCATCTTAAGACGGATTTTTTCAGTCTCCCTTTCCCCCTCCTGTGCCACCTATAAAATCTGCACAATATTTTACAGTTCATTTAAAAGGTTTGGTTAAATATTTCTAAGTGGTAGTACACAATTCCTTCTTACTTTTGAGTCTCTGAGTGGTAATAAAAAAAGATTTTGCAACTTTTCTATACTCTTCACAAGGCTAAAGTCAGCTAGGCATTTGGGAGTAGTAATTCATTCTTAGTGACCTTGATATTTAAAAATAGATGCATAAAATCATAATTATTGTTGAAGTCTCTTTTCTAGCATTATACTGGAGCAAACACCAAAATCTTGGTGATGACTGCCAAAGGAGGGCAATAGACAGAGATCAGCCTAACTCTGGACCAGTATCTCATGGTGTACAGGGCAAAAATATAAAGAAATTTTATGTGAAATTAGGAAAGGCTACCACAGCATGCCAAGGTTCCATATTCCCAGCTGCAGAAACACAGGAAGCAAGATAAACAATACATCATGCAACTGCATACATATAAACTATATAAACTGAGGGCTGAAATCTTCTCAAGCCATTATGGAAGGCTAAAATAGCAATTCCTTTTGGACCAATAAAACCCTGGCAGGACTGTGGTTTTGGGGACTGCACAGAATTTGTCCAATGGGATACTTCCACCCAGTGATTTATGTTGTATGGGATGTTTGGGTCTTGGCAACTCTCAAAAATGTGCATTGGGAAGCTGAGCCAGTATGATTCAGTATAATTCAGTATAATTCAATCTCAAACAAGAGAGAGTTTCTGTCAGACTTGGTCCTGCTCTGCTCCTCACCCTTTTTGCCATCCTGGCTCTCAAGCAGTGCATGAACTCTGAATTTCTGAATGTGGGATTGAACTACATTTTCTACAAAATGCACATTTAAAATTTTGGGTGTTTAGGAAACGTACTGCCATATTTTTTTAATGTGATACTTATGCAGCATATTAGGGAAGACAGGCACCATGCTTTCTTATGGAAAGATTACCTCTTCCTTGATATGTCTGTCCCTTAGCAAACATAAGAAGGATTTTATGGGTGTGCATGAAACAAGGCAAAGCTACAACAAATGTGACTTCAGCCAGTTCCACTGCCAAAGTCCTGGCAAAATTATTCATTCTCAGATAAATCTTTAATTGGTTCCCCTCTTAATACTATTTCTGGACCCCAGAGTCCTTTCTAAAAAGCCTCTGTGGAATATTTTTCTTCATTTTTAATTAATTATCTGCAATGTAAATTAATGCACAATAGCATTTTTTTAAAGTCAAGAGGAAAGCATTTTCACTGTAAATTAAGATTCCTCCATCAACAATTTTACAGCAGCTAAGCTGCATCTTCCCTTTTCCAAAGCTCCAGACTCTACTTCGTGGTGCTGCTCTGCAGCAGTAAAGAAAGAAACCACGGCTTCACAATGCTAAACACTCCAGTGGGAAACACAAACACACTGCATAAACCAAAGCATTCATTTCAGGAGATTTTATTAAAAGGTTTCACCTCTAAATTGAGCTGTCATAGGCTGTTGGGAAACTTTTTACCACAGTTTATTTTAACTATGAAAAAAAAAAAAAAAAGAGAAAACATTAAAGGAATGAAAATTCTGCAGTTTTTCATATAAAAGGCGTGACCTTTCACACCCTACCAGCAAGCCATAGTGCATTTAATCAAATTGGTTGGAAAGTAAAATCATGCCGAATGTGAGGATTTTTTATTTTTTCTGCTCCCCCCACCATTCTTTGGAATGACCCCAACCTTGTTAACATGCTGCAGATTTTCTGTGTATCTCTGCAGCAAGCTCTTTGGAGTTCACTCAGAGAAAACTACAGCCTATGATTAAAAGATATCCTCTAGATGAGAAGGACGTTCAGTAATTTATAAATCATTCATTTGTGACATAGCTTTATACAGCTTTTCAAGGAATTGCATTAACTGCTTTTGCAGCTTCCTCAAATGTTGCTTTCAGTAGACAGTGTCATAGGTCATTACCAGTTTTTCCCTTATGTAAGCAATTCCAACTTTCTATTAAAAATACTAATTTCCACCCCACTACAGTATCTTTTGAAGTAGCATGTATATTAAAAAAAAAATTCACAACTTGCTTTGAAATATTAAAGGAATATATTTAAGTGAAGGGCTTTCAGGCAGGTTGTTTTTCTGTATTCCTGATGACAGAAAGATTTTAGCCTACAAAGTCAATAGTAAATTTTATTAAAGTCATTATTTTCCTGTTACAGGCCTTGTGCTTTAAATAAACTATAGCTGACAATGCTGTCTTACATACTGTCATGCTGTAAAACAGCCTTTCTTTATTACCACAGGGACAACTCATTTAGAACTTTGAAAGTGTTTTCACACTGGAGTTGCTCATTTGTGGTGCTGGCCGGTGGCTGTTCTTGACAAATACCTTTTATAGCTGGAACTTTCTCCTTTTTTCTTTTGAAGATACAGGGGAGGGAAAAAAAGAAAAGAAAAAACTTGCAAACCCAACATTTTCCCGTTGAAGATAAATATTCTACCTCCACCATTGGAGACATATCTCAATCTCCCCATAATATTTTTTTATGACAGCTTGAAAAGTCTTTTCCTAACCCAAATTTTCCTGAATAAATTTTGTGCAAATTGATGGTAGCTCCGTAAATAAAAAGAGGATATTACTTTTATTTAAGTACTGTCATTTAAATATTATAATTTAATTAATAGCACAGGTTTGGGCCCCTGGCTGAGGCTGTAGTTTCCCAAAACTGTTATTTTGATAGGAAAGTCAGCACAAGGAATGTTCATCCTCTCCATCTCGTTGTCCTCAAGCCTCTGTTGCCAGGCTCAAGAGGGAAGTGGACAAGGAAACAGAAATCAGGGCAGGATAGGATTGGGTTTTGGGTTCGTTTGATGCTATGGTCACTTTTCTGACCCAGCAGGCAGCGACTCAGGATCTCTTATTCCTTCTGCCTCCCTGCTTCACATCCTCTCCCCCAGGTCAAATGTTATTTTTTAAGGCCTCCTGAGTGTAAGAAGGGTAGCTTTGGACTCCTGGCATTGGATGTACCAGCTTGCTCTTCATGCAAAATATCCTTTTTCACCCCATGAGAAGGTTGGTTCTGCCTGCCTAGCTTAGCTCCAGGCCGTCACCACAGAGCCATCCCTCCTGCCCCCCAGAACTTTTGTCAGCTGTTGTTATCATGCAAATAGGATTGCAGACAGGCCAATTTTCTAAATTGTCCAGATGAATGAGTTATATGAGCAAATGCTGCTCGAATTACAGATGGACAGCTCCATCTCTGTGTGTTTTGCTGTTCTGAATACATCTCTATGAATTAAGCTGTCCATCTTGAAATCTGAAAAATTAATTTTATCTCTTTGAACTTGTGATGAAACAATAGCGCTTGAGCCATCCATGTGTACAGTTGAAAAGACCACAGGAGATGATCTGACATGACTTGAAGAGGTGAACACCTGCTGATGATCTGGAATTGACTTAACAATGCCAGATCATCACCAGGTGTTCAACTAAACTGGGTCTAGCCACAGAGCCAAAAGCCTTTTTTATCCATCCATCCATCCATCCATCCATCCATCCATCCATCCATCCATCCATCCATCCATCCATCAAAAATCCCCTTTGAAGTAAATTACGCCATGTTTTTCTTTGTTTCTCTCCCTGCCTTTTTGAGCTTTGGGGAAGATGAAAGTGTTATTTCTATGGAGTGACTTTTTATGCATTGGAAACAGACATTTTACTTTCTGATTTTCAAGATGCCCAAATCTGGGCTCCTCTTACAGAGCTTCTAAGAACTCAGTGTTGCTAGAATCTCCTTCTTTCACTTTCTCTCCTCACCTCCACATTCCCAGATCTTCCCTCACCATGTGTCAGTGCACATACCCATTGAATCCCTTAAAAGGCACAGAAAACAGGAAAAAAAAAAAGTCCTGATAGCTTTCCACTGGGTTATTAAGCTAAAGTGGATGATGCCAGACTCCAGCAAGGATCAAAAACACAATGGAGAGGAGTGGATTTGTAGGCAAGGGATGTGAATGAAGGAGGGTGGAGGGCACTGGGCTGTGTGGTACCCAGAGCCCTGCAGCCTCAGAGCACAGATTTAGAGCTAAATTTTATTTGGCATAGCTGAAGAGTGCTCTGGCCATTCCACACTGCTGTGCACCCAGCTTTTCCTTCAGGGCTGGATCAGTGACTCACACACCTCCACAGTGTGTGCTTTGATGGGTTAGTTTTTCCATCAAGCCAGGCACCAACTCAGTTCAGAGCCTCCTAGGCACTGGATCAGATGTGAATGAGGCAGGAGGAGCAAGTGGACAGACACAGAACCCTTGGCAGCACTCCATGTGTGACTCAGATTACACATCAAACCAGAGAAACCAATTCCTCCCTTTTTTATGCTGATTTAGTCTGATCTGCTTGTATCTCTGAGTGTGATACTCCACACTGGATCTCCTAGCCCAGATGAGGTCTTTCCAACAAAAATCAGAGACTTTTCCAGTACAACTTCCAGGGATGTGCTTTGCCTTAGCTAAAGGCACAAGAGTCTTGCCTCAGTACAGAAACAAGGAATTCAGTCTCAGCTTATAACATTTTAGTCATGTCATTCAGAAGCAGTAACTATCCTGCTTTATTCAGCTAGTCAAATCAATTCTGAATAAAATCCCAACCAGAAAAACCTCAACTGAAATAGTGGAGATCAGAATTTATATTTTCATAGGCTAAAATATTCTGAATCACAAACACTGAAAGACACTATTAGAAATAGGAAGCTCCTCATGGAAAACTCCCAAATGGACAGAGAGAAAGCTAAATGTGCTTTGAGTCCTTTTCTAGGAATATTCTCTTTGGTGTGGTGCACACCACTCTCTCCCCAAAGAGGCTAATTTATTTGTTCTTTGTACACTTTTAGGAAGTATTTGAAACACAGAGGCTATAAATTTAACACTTGTCAGTTTGGGCTTTGTGCAGAACATGCATCTGGTGCACTACTGACACCCCAAAGCCTGTGATTATTGAAAGAGAATATGTATTTTTAGATACCCAGCCAGGAGGTTACATTTAAAGTCTGAATCCATGCACTGTACTCATGATTTATAATAAACATTCTCTCTTTGGGTCACCAATGCTTTAATTTGCTGCCCATTGAATGGGGTTGTTTTGTAAGAAAGATTTTAAACACGCATAAATGGATTTCAAGGCTCTCCATGTCAGCTGTCTAGAAATAGCAGTAAAATTTCAGAAATTAAACTCCAAGTACGCACATTACAGTGAATTTTTGTCCTCTTGGACATCAACAGGTATTTTTCTCCTTCAAGTTGTGGATTTCAATGGATTAGAATGCTCACAGGTATTACTTATCTGCTGCAGAACCATCTGTCCCACCTGCAGGACTGCCCAAAGACTGTAACCCAGACAAAAGGCATTCAAAGGCAGTTTCAAATTCTGGGTTGATTGTTTCAATATATAGCAGTAGACATCCAGCCCATGTTTTGCAACTAATTTTTGCCAGGTTTCCCTGCCAGAAGCTCAGGATTTTTTTTTTCCCTCTTCCCCCCACAGTCATGTCCCTCATGCTTCATGTAGCTAATGTAGATTCTATCAAAAAAGCATGATTTGTGATGTTTGTGTGTTACTGTTTACTTAAAAGTGCTAAAACCACCTTTTCTTATCAACAGGAAACTTTCAAGATATTTAAAAGCCTGCCTTTAAACCTTCTGGCAGCAATAAAGCAAAAATGGCAGGTGGCTGTATGAAAGAAGCAGGATATGTTTATATAACTTACCATGGGGAGGGGGGAATTATACCAGATACAGTGGGCTGGAGTCTCATCTCATTTACAAAGGTGCAAATCCACACTAATACTCAATTGACAGCAATGCTTTTTAAAAATGTCAGATTTATCACATCATGTGAATATAAAAATCAAACTGTATTTCTTCTAAACAGAGCTGTATAAAGTAATTTCGGGGTGAGGAGGGACAAAGGGCTAATTTGCCTGTTCTCTTTGCTGAACCAGTAGCTTTTGTTGTATTCCTTTGTAGTACTAAAAGGTGTGGTGCCTGTGGGATGGGAAAGCTGAAAAATTCAAGTTAGTTGGGAGAAGTAAAAGTTGAATTTTCTTTGCAAGTAAATGAAAAAAAAGTTATAGCTGATTTGGGGTTTGTTGGTTGTTGTTTTTTTGGCTCTCTCTTTTTTTTTTTTTTTGTTTTTTATTTGTTTTGTTTTGGTGGTTTTTGGTGGGGTTGTTTGTTTGTTTTGTTTTGTTTTTTGGGTTGGGTATTTTTGTGTTTTGTTTTTTTTTTTTCCCATCTGTCCAGCCCTAGTCAGTCCTCTCAAACCACGCATAAGCAGAATTTTCCCAAAAGTGAAGATTTTGTAAGGTAATCCCCATACCTGCAGACTGGAAGCAGTTACCACTATGCAGATCAGACACATTGATAAGGACAAGATTCAGCTTTTTTAGGGTTTTGGGATGTTTTTTACTTCTGTGAAATCTATCAGCCTTTTGAAAACTAAGGCCCTGCTGCTGTTTTCATGCATTTTTTCTATGTTGTACTTCAGTGGAATAAGGATTTTAAGGGAATTTAGGCTTGTTTGGTCTCCAGTTTGGCAGTCTTTGAATCACAGAGGATAAAACCACCTCAGAACTGACAATATTTGAGAATTGTTCCTTTTATTCTTGTAACTGGCTGTGGAAAAGGAGGAGGTATCACACCTGTTTTGATGCTAAAGGCCCCTTCTGTTAGAAAATGATTGTCCTTGGTTAAAATAAAATAAAATAAAAGTGCCCCCAGTGACTCGAAAGGCAGTAGTTTAACAAGCTGTATTACTTCCACTGTTTTTCTCCCCCTGTCTTTTCCATCTAATAGACTCCTTGGTGCCAGTGACCAGAGTGACACTGGAGGCAGCAGGCAATGACACATTACAGGAATTCCTCTAAATGACTTTTATCCAGTGCCTTTGAGTGCAGGTGCGAGCTGAATTGTGCGAGGTAGCTCCGACTCCCTCTCTCTGATTTCAGGCTTTCCAGGGGGTCAACTGCTTATGAAGAATATCCATTATTTATACCTTTCAAGAGAATTACATCAGCAGGAACATATGTATTCATGTAATAAAGCTGGGAAGCACCGTGCAAAGCCACACTGCTTTAAATATGGATGTGAAATACACCGAGCTAGGCTTTCTTACACCTCTCTTACACCACTGTCTGCAGCAGGAGCACTGATTGGAAGTCAGGAAATTTGGCTCAGGGCATCACATGTGTGCCTGAGTCAGCTGCCCTTGTTGGACACATAGCCATGGCCACGTGTTTCCATCAGATTCCACATCCCCATCATCTGCTTTCTTCCTAGGTCTGGTTTAACATCCTGGATTCCTGCAAACCCTGGGCTCTTCCAGGAGCTAAGGTGCTGGGATCAAGATATTTCTTCTTGGGTCTGGTTTAAGATCCTGGATTTATGCAAATCCAGAACTCTCCCAGAAGCTGAGGTACTGAGATCAAGACCTTTCTTCCTAGGCCTGGTTTAAGCTCCTGGAGTCATGCAAACCCAGGGCTTTTCCAGGAGCTGTGATGCTGGGATCTATAGCTCTTTTCCCAGGCCTGGTTTAAGATCCTGAATTCATGCAAACACAGATCCCTTTCAGAACCTGAGGTGCTGGGATCAAGAGCTTTCTTCCTAGGCCTAGTTAAAAATCCTAGATTTATGCAAACACAGATGTATTTCAGGGGCTGAGGTGCT
>JAHXMQ010000028.1:8172406-8275499 GCA_020466415.1 Ammodramus savannarum pratensis | reverse complement strand
GGCTTTTCCAGAAGTGGAGGTATGGGGATCAAGACCTTTCTTCCTAGGCCTGCTTTAAAATTCTGGATTTATGCAAACTCCAGGAGCTGAGGTACTGAGATCAAGACCTTTTTTCCTAGGCCTGGTTTAAGATCCTGGATTCCTGTAAACCCAGAGCTTTTCCAGGAGCTGGGATCAAGAGCTTTTTTCCCCAGGCTGGTTTAAGATCCTGGCTTCATGCAAAGTCCAGGATCTCAGGTACTGAGATCAAGACCTTTCTTCTGGGGTCTGGTTTAATATCCTGAATTCCTGCAAACCCAGGGCTTTTCCAGGAGCTGAGGAAAAGGTGTGTCCCTGTCAAGGGCTGTGTCCACCCATCACAGAGATTTAGTCCCTGCTTGCCGATCAACAAATGCCTTGGCCTTCATTAAGGAAATCAAATTTATGTCTCCCCAAGCACTGGAAACTTAAATGTTGTTTCATCCTGGCTCCTGGCTCTGAGCTGTGGCATTACTTATCCTGAGCAACTCTGTTTCTCTTGGCTAAATTAATCAATTGAGCTTTCAGGGCAGGTCCCTTTCTTTCCTGGAGGAAGAAACTGCATCACATTAGCTACCAGTCAGCTTCAAACCTTTCACTTTGCACTATGCTCAAAGAGAGTTTAGCCAGAGAGAAAACTGGAATCGATACACCAGGCCAGCACAATCTGGATTTCAGGTCAGCATGTGGAGAGAGAAATGGCATTTGTGAGACTGATGGTCAGTGAGCTGCTGTTTCTGGGTAAAGGGCAGAATTTCATCCTCAGCCTCCTGGACCTGTCTGCATCAATCCACCCAAGGACATCAGGACAGCAGCTTGCACCAGGGCTTTGGGGTTTCACCCTAATTGTTGTAAGTTTTGGTGAGAGATGCATCCAGACCAGCAAATTCAGACTTCTTAACTGCGAATTCCTCCAAGGATAAATTTTATTTGTATTCTTTTCACAGCCTAATACAGTCTGGAACAGAAGTAGTTAAAATGTGACTGGCAAATGCAAACAGAACGCTGAATATGAAAGACTGGGAAAAACAGTTCTAAAAGACAGTGATAACATAAATGAGATTGAGTGAAAAGACATGTTCCCACAACAATCTTTCCTAGGGGCTGGATAAAAAGCAACATTTCTGGTAAGTGACAAGTTTTCTTTTAATTTCAGTCTAAGCTGGAAATTCATAGCCATTTTTCAGCTGTGATCTTGGTACCACAAATACACCTTCTGGCATGCAGGTAAGGCTCTTGCTTTACATTGGGCAAACTTTTTTTACACCAGAAAGTCTGCAGCTATCTCCAGCCCACAGCCTGAAGTATTCTCAGTTTCCAGGAGGTGTGATAATGATGAATTTCAGTGAGATGAAAATTGCTCCAATTTAAGGATAGCTCAACCATTTCGTATTTGATATAAAAATATACTATTTTTTTTTCTAAAAAGTTTAAAGATTTGGGCTTTGTACATGCAGTGCACGAATAGAAAATCCCTATCAACAACATTAACGGAACTGAAAATCCTTCAGGATAAGTTCTCTGAAAATTAAAACAGACATCAAGCTACCCATCTACATGAAAGACTTCCACAGCTTTATAAACACAATGCACTCAGAAGCCAAGTTTCCAAAGCCTCAGTAAAAGCATCTAATGTGCAAGTCTACAATAACGGTCCTATACTTGAAAAAGACAATATTTACTCTGTCTTATGGTATTAAATTGCAGTTTTTATCACACACTTAGAAACCAAGTGATAAGTCCAAGGCCTCTCATCAAAGGTATTTTAAATGAGAATTTCTGGATACCTCCTAAGACCAGATGAAAACCTCTTGGCTGATCTTCACATAAGAGATGGAACCATATTTACATTACTAATTCAGAAACCTACTTCTCTGCTCTTAACTGGTGTCATCCTGCATTTGTCTTTCATCCTGACATGATCTTTTAGCAGCCTTCCTATTTTAAACTTCAGATTGCTAAAATGACTTGTTTTTCTTCTTCCTTCCAAGTTTTGGTCATAGCATAAAATAGTTTTGCTTTGCTATTATTCTTGTCTTATTGGGCCACAATTTTCTGACTCAGCCTTCCATCTTTTCACTCCATTTTTCTGACAGCAACCCCATCTTGCCACCCATCTCCCTCTACTTCCAACAGGTCTCTCCTGTGCATGGCTTCACTACAGAAATACCACACGCACATCCTTCATTTTCTGCTGCCTTCTCACAGCATTTAGAGGAATTCTCTTTGACCTTCTGACCAGCCTGCCATCCCCACGATATATCCAAGATACTTGTGGTATTTTGTGTTAGAGTGAAGAGAGATTCTTCTGTAGCTCCACATCTTTCATGTTTGATCTAAACTTGTTCTCCAAATCTCTGCTCCTCCCTCCTGCCTCCAGTTCCACCCTTGTTTGGACATAATTTCCCTGCCAGCTGTGATGCCAGTCTCAGTAATCAAGGGCTATAAATCCTCTCATGGCTGCTGTATTTCATGTTGTCTCTTCTCAGTGCATGCAGATGATGAAGTCATTAGTGCTCACGATATATTAATTAATGTTGATGTAAATTTTTCTACTCAAGTTTCTCTTCTATTGTGACAGCCATAGGAATTATTATCAGAGTTGACTGTTGCCGATGGGCAGCCAATCTGACTATTAATATTTACTAATTGTACACAATTAAACAGCTTATACAAACAACCTATGTGATCTCTTGTTCCTGCTACACACATTTTTCCTGCTAGATTCCCATGACTATAACACAGAATAGAAAGTAAGAAACAATTTCATGTGGTCTCATAACCTCTGTAAAATAATTTACTGTGCTTTGTGCAAATAGAGGTTGTAAATTCATTAAGAAAGAGATGTCAGTATGTATTTCACAGCGTTTAGCACAGTGAGGTATCAGTCTTATTTCAACAGCCGATTTATTTAATAATTTGTTTCAGCTATTCTACAGAACCAATGGTAAGAGGCCAAAGTCTGTCTAATTAACTGGTGTAACTCTCTGAACAGCTGAATGCACAGCATCCCTTGGATCATACATGCACAGTCTCATATATGCTGTGTGATGCTGAGCAAACAGTTTCAAGTCATGCAAACATCTAAAAAAAATGGGAATATTTTGATGGATATGTAAGAGAATTTAAGAGAATGTTAATTAATGCTCACAACCTTCTAAGTGACCTGAGATCAAGAAGCCCTTCAGTCAAAGCAGGGACTTGCATCCAGCCTTGCACAGTTCACAAAAGCAGCACATATTTGTTTTTTACTTGGAACCAGCTCCATACATTTAAGGAAGTCCTGTTCCTCCAGTGGAACTACTGGGGGTGGTGAGGGAAACAATTCAAAGGAGGCATTATTGGATTATTCACTCTTCTAGGACAGACCCTGTTTGTACAACCAGAGATATGCCTTAAGTGGTCTTGAAAAGAAAGTCAGATTTTGTTTAAAAAGGGGGAAGGAGGAGGCTTCATTAACTAGAATGACAGGCTTCATAGATTTCTCAAGTGTTTAAATTAAGGATTGTGAGTTCTTGAAACTTGACAAGGAAAGCGGGATTGTCACTGCTGGCTGTCTGAACCAGAGGTAAGTGCAGATTAAGCTTTTCGTATCTCTATTATAAACATACTGTTCCTGTTCTCAAAAGTTCAATGAAATAGAAAAGGGACTATTGTTTTCTATTATTTGGGAAAAAACTCCCAAACTACATTTTTAAAGTGTCACATAAAATTCTAAAGTACTTAAAGTGCTCAGGTGTTATTCATTATTATTCTAGTGGTAACTATTTGGCACTTGACAAAAATTCCTTAAAGAAATAAATAAAATTGAAATCAATCATATCTGGACACCTAGAACCAAATTTTAAGAGCACTCATGATGAGCATGGCATACTTGAAAACACAATAAGCCATTTCTGTTGGTTTTCCTAGAATTTTTTGTCTATCTGGGTTCAACCAAGATTGCATTCATGTTATACTTGTGTGGCAGGTTTTCTTGAAGACCAATTCTGGCACAATTCTTGCAGGATCTCTCTGCTTGTTCTTACAGATGTAAGTGTGGCAGAACAGCATGAACTTAAAAAGTCTTATAAAAGGTCACATTGCTTGGATGGAATTTTTTTCAGGTGCACTTGGAAAAGCACATTTTGTTGAACTAGCAAGTGTAGGCAACTCCTGAACAAAGCCTGGTCAAACCTTTACTTTGCCCTCAGGAGATCTGGAAAACAGCTTCCTTTGACTGCTCAGTCCTACTCAGGGTTCATGGAGACAGATTAATTTTGCGTTCTGTACATTTATTGGCACAGAATTATAAACTGATGAGGCAGTTGTTACAGAATTGGGATTTCAGGTACCAACATGGCTGTCAGAGCACATAAAGGAGGTTCAAAGCAAGCACTGGATCCCTCTCAAATTGACATTGAGATGGTCTTGTTCCTTCATCACACCTAAAAAGCAGCACTGATGACCCCTACGTGCCAGGCAGAAACTTTCAAAAGCTGTAAAAATTAATTTGATTTTTTTTCCCAAGAAATAATTAGGTCCATGTCCATTTTAAGAAAACACAGTTTTATAACAGTATCCCTGGGTAAATTCACAATAACCCCCAGCCCCACACAGGCAAACTTTTCACTTGAGGTTATTTCCTTTTTTAAAGGAAAAGGTGTATGTTGCAGATGTTCATGGGTCTGATAACTTCTCTCACAGAACACCTTACTTGCATGCTTTTGTTAGAAATGGCCAAAAGCAAATTAAACTTAAGAAGGTTTACATTGTGCACATACATTGGATTTTATAATCACCCCCCAAATGCTTTTATTTCCTTCAGTAGGAGAAAACATGCTTTGGCTGCTTCTGTCACCTGTCTGAAGAATAAAAAAAATATATATATAAAAAAATAAATAAAAAAAAAGTTACTGTGTGCAGTTAATATCGAACAGCAGCCATCTCCAGATGATCCCTGCTGCATCCAATTTCTGCCAAAATGCTTTCTGTTAAACCTCCATCAAACAGACACACGGCGCACAAAAGAAAACCTCATCACCAAGGGAAACTAATCCACCGGTGCGCAATGTAAGCCTGTCAACTTTTTATTATAAGAAGTCATCACTCATTTCAGTGAAGATTAAAAGTATGACTAAATTGAGAAAATCCTCTTAGCCATTCGGAATTTTAATAGAGGAGAAAAGGGGGTGAGTAAAATTTAAACTGTACGTGCGTGTGTGCCTATATATCTATCTATATGTGTGTGTATGAATCAAATATATAAAATTACATATATATCTCCACACACAAGTTGTATTTTATATATATATATATAAATATATATACAGTAGGAGAATGAATGTTGGAAATAAGATGCTTAGAGCTGTCCCCTCATCGCCCCACAAAAAATAGACTACCAAAAATTCATACATAAACATGTAGCCTTGTAGAACGTTTTCTCAGTTACCACAAACAGTTTCTGATTCAGACGAGCTTAAGAGATAAGAATGGAAAATGAGTCCTCACAGCTTTAATTACATCGCCACTGGCAACAAGGTGTTACAGTGGCAGAATGACAATTGCTTTTACTCAGACTATGGATTCAGGGTCAATATGCTATTTCATCCTAGTGCACCACAGCAGATGAGCACCATGTTGTTTCTATATTGGCCTTGCACTACTTTATCCCTGCAGGTAAAGTTGGTCTGATGTGCAATTAGAATTACAGATGTGTATTTAGCCACCACTTTCTTTTGCAGATTATGGGGAAGACTGTAAGTTTCACTTAAGCTGTCATTGAAGATGTGGGTAATCTTTTGCATTTAGAGACCATAATCATCTTCCCATTCTAAAGATTTAGCTGGCGTTCAAGAAAAATTATTGCTCCAGTCACTTTAAAGTTTGAAAGCGATCAGATGTTATCTTCAAAGCCTTTAGCTGCTTATTCAAAATACCCAAAAAACTTTAGAGTTACATAACTCCTGGCAGCCCTCCCCCTGCTCCCCCAATCTCTGCCTCCTGTTTTCATATTGATAGTCACGTTCACAGACACAACTTGAAGAGCAAAAGAGAAAGATTTATAAGAGAACACCAGGATAAACGGCCACTTTTCACAAAAGACAAACACAAATGCACCTGAAGTTAAGTACTTCACCAGCAAGAAGATAAACTGCAACTGAGCCTTACCTTATTGCAGTTACACGGGCACCAACTGGCAAGGAACTGAGTTGAAATTTTTGTCTGCAAATCACTGAGGGCTGTAAGACCAGGCAACCTGCCTCTTAGAGCATAGCAGAACAGTGATGCTGACACCTTTGGGAGAGGCAGGGAAACCTGTCAGCAATTTCAACGTCTCCTGGCCCTTTGATTAAGCCTTTTTTTTTTTTTTTTCTCCTTTATCCAGCTTGCTAAACCTTTTTGCTATTCAAGTAGCCTGATTTGCGAGGGGTAGACAGCCAGTGAACTGCTTCTGCTTTCAAAGCCTACTTTACTTTCCATAACCTTCCCTTCCATCCAATGAAAAGCAACTGTGGCCTTTTACTAAGTAAATGAGCAAATATTTTCCCAGTGTTCACCAGGTTAGATCCCCATTTAATTAAACTGGCTCATTATGTCCCTATCTGATTAGCAGAGTAGAATCAATTATTCAATGCACAAACATGGCTGCAGGAGCTAGAGGTGTATACAGAGCTGTTCATTTAATTCCAAGGACACTAATTAGGTACAAAGCAAGCAATAACTTTAACAATTGCAGGCACAAGCATACATGCAGTACAGGACAAGGGGAAAAAAACAGGCCTTCATTTTCTTAATAAGCTGGATTCTCTTCCCCCTAACAGGGTCAAGAAAAAACAGAAAGCCAGAGAGGATGAAATGTAGATCAAGAAAGCTAAGCATCCAGGAAATAACCCTTGGGATTTGCATATGTAATAGTGTGCTGCTACTTTTGTACTTTATAATCAAACAGTAGGCAATTATCCAAATTATTGACAGCAGATTTCTCATTTCAACTGCAAATTAAGGCCATTAATAAAGCTTTCTAATGCAAAAGTGACTAATTAACTAATGGAATGGAACTCTGAAGCCGTGATATCAAAACCAGTCCACCACATATTGTGGAAACACAGGGGAACTAATTAGTTTAATTATCAAAACAGCTAATTAAAATTACACAGTTGCCTAATTAGTTCTTTGCGTTTTTTCTCTGGTTTAATTGACAGGATGGAGTTAAATAGGTAACTGGTCTCAAAGAGGGAAAAGGAAAAAAGAAGGGGAAAAAATGTGAGGAGTAGCTTCTGCTGAATATTTTAGCTGATGATATCTCATTCGTGTGGCAGACTGGTAACAGGAAAATAAATGACTCTCATCCTTTTGGTAAGCAACTCCAAATTTTCTGGACATAAATCTGCCCTCAGAGTAAGCTATCTAAACAGATTTTCATGAAGTTAAAAGGCTTGGATGTCTTAATGCATACAAAGGGTCAGGGCTGGCACATAATTTTGGGAGGACAGTCAGGAGTTTTTCTTCCAGGAAGTTAATTTTTCTCTTTGTTTTATTTATACCTCACTGTATGTGTGCTGTTATAGTCACTGGCAAAGGACAGGCTAGAGAACAGTAGAACACAACAGACTTTTCCTTAGTGTCTCATCAGAGAAGCACCAAACAAAGGGAAATAAAATATGAAGTTTTGATATCTGAGCTTCAGGAAGTTCAAAGTTCAAGTCTGGCTCTTATCTATGCTTGCCCTTGTCTGCAAGGTAGAGCTGGAAATCTTGAAAGAAAAAAACACCCTCACTGAATCAATGCTTGTAAAACTTGCAAAATATCTCCACTTCATTCATAACTCAGCCACTGATTTGATACATCTCTATTCCAGCAAAAAGAAGGGTTTTTTTTTGGTCTATGTGTATTATCTTCCTTTTATGCCAAAAAATTTACACCTATTCAAAACTGCAGTAAAGCTAATCCTAGCTCAAATACTTGTTCATGCTGCAGCTTCTATCAAGTTTATTAATGGTTTTAACAGAAAATAAAATAGGAAAATTATAATGTACTTATTAAATTAAACAGTAGCACAGTTAAGACCAAGATAGCTGGTTGTGAATTGGGCTGAAAATACTGCACAGTAATACTTAGTTACTTTCTTAAACTTAAAAAAGCACAGTGGAAAGAACTAAATCTAAAAATAGGCAAACAGCAAGGGGTCCAATTCCTAGAGAAACGAGGAGGATTTTCTATGTTTGGCTTGATTTGTAGTTGCTCAGCTGCTCCAGCAAAATATTCTGCATAAATACCCAGATAGATGTTTCCTATGCTTACTTGCATCTCACCAAAAGAAACAATTAATATAGTATTTCTTGCATTTAAATCATGCTTGCCCTACTTCTGCAACTATAAGGGGAATAAAACTTGTTTTTACAAAGCAAGCCCTTTATCAATGTTGCCAAAAAATGAAAGCTCACAGCAGCTGAGCATCGAGATGATAAAAATTACAGAAGGACAAATGAGAATCTTGCTATCAGAATATTAAAACTTCAGATAAAGATGTAGAGGAAATCAACATGAACTTCCTGAACCTGAAAGCGTGCTGAAACCTCTCAGGGGTGTCACCTGGGGGCTCAGACAAAAGTGGAATCAGCTGTGGGGGTGAGGCTGGTGATGAGACAAGAGTGAAATAAGGTATATAGGTATCAATATAATATAGGTATCAATATAATAATATTGATACCTATATTAAGGGGGAGCTGAGAAGGAAAGGGATTTTTGGGTCCAAGTTTAGTGCACGAACACATAGACAAATTAAATCCAAGTTAGTTATTGGACCCCTTCTATCTTTTCTTCAGCAGAGCAGAGGAATGCTGTTGGAGTACTTCATCTAAGGCCCTTGGACTGGAAGGTGTGGGTGAGTACCTGGAACTCTCCATTAATTAATTTAAGCTCTGTTCAGGTCCAGTTGATGTGATTTGGGGTTTCTTTTTCTTGCTGTGAATTTGAAGTGGAGAGATGTGCGAATGCAGAGCTGGTGTTGCAGTGTTGAGGTGCAGAGCCCATGGTTAGAGATGTGTTTTGGCAGGAACAAGCAGCTGGCTTGTGGAGGAGGTAGGCTCACTGTGTGGAATCCATGTGAACAGAATTAACTGAGGGGAAGATGAGTTTCCCAATTTACTTGGGAAAGTAAGAGGAGAAGCTTTGTTTTTTTGGTGTTTTGCTGGGGTTTTTTTGGGTTTTTTTTGTATGTCTGTATTATCTTCCTTTTATGCCAAAAAATTTACACCTATTCAAAACTGCAGTGAAGCTAATCCCAGCTCAAATACTTGTTCATGCTGCAGCTTCTACCAAGTTTATTAATGGTCAGCACAGCCAAGTGTGGGAGGTGCCAGAGGTGGCTAGAGAGGGGCTGCCTGCAGCCACCCTGACACAGGTACAGAGGTGAGGGATGTAACACCCCAAAACAACCTGCACAACCTCAGTTAGCCTGAAAAAAACCCCTGTAGCTACCTCTGAAAAAGGGTTCCTCACTATAGAAACTATGAGCATTGTTCTGTGTTAGTGGCTGCAGGGAACTGATACCCAGAGTAGTCAAACACCAAAGCAAGGACTGGGTGTCTGTGGGAGTGATGTTAGCCCTGGAAATGTGCATTCCATGTGCATTACTCCCTTTTGTTGGCATCTTGGGCACAGCCAGACTCCACATCTTCCTGAGTGTGGAGTTGGTGGTCAGGAAAGCAGAGAGGTGCTGCAGCCCTGGCAGGGAGGGGGAGAGAACACAGCACAGCAGGTCCTGTACTCCCATGGATTTACACAAATTTGCACACCAATGTGCAAACAGAGCAGCTGGGAAAGAGGAAGAGACTCCAGAATTTTGTGTTTTATAATATTACTGCTCCTCAAGCAATTAATTGTTGAACCCACCTCTCCTTCCTCCAATTTGCTCCCTTTGCTGAGGAATTAGGGATGACCTTGCTCAGTGCAACTGAGCTAACACAAAATGCTGATCTCTGGGTCGTGTTCCCCACTGGCTGTGACCCTTCCTTCTTGTAAATAATTGCAAAGTTTTTTGATGGTTGTTTGCTGGCTTTGGGGTGTGGGGTTTTTTTTGCCTTTATGACTTTGTGAAGAAGAAACTTGCTTTATTTTAGGACAGCCCTTTACAAACTTATGAATGCCAGCTTTGGAGCAGTGAAATGTATGGCTGTTTCAAAGAAATCACTGGAATTTATATATTTTTTTCTTTTCTCTAAATATCATGTTAAAGACTAGTTTTTCTTGATGCTCTCAGGAACAGATTAAGTTAATTACTGATCCCCTCCTCCTTTAAACCAGCTTGAGGCATTGTTTTTGGCAAAGTTATAAATGACCGAAAATAAGAAGTTCTAATGAGAATGTTAGGCAGCCATAGCTTTAGTTTTCATTATTAGCACTCTCTGCAATACCTCACAGTACTTTTTGACATAAAGTGTAGACCGAGGCCATGAAAAGAGAGAAGTAAAGAGGGCTTGTGTTTATCATTTTGATATTGTTCTTATTTAAGCATTACTTAACTAGCAGAACATCAGACAGGGTTTGTTGCTGACTACAGCTTGCAATTCACAACTGCCCAAAAGAAATGATGACCTGGTACATGTGCCCACATCCTTACATAAAAACCAGTATTTCATAATCAAAGGGTAAAATTATATGGCCCCAAATATTCTTGGCAGACAGGGAGCTCTGTCAATCATCAGTGAGACTCTCCTGCTAATAGAGCTGGTGAGAATCATGAGAGTGGGGTGGTAATGAAAAAATGGTGGTCATGTATGTGTTTCTTCAAGAGCCAGATGCTGGAGGCAACTGATTCCACTCTAATTTTCTTTCTCTTGCCCTATTGTTTTTTTTTTTTTTCTTTTTAATGTATGTTTGTGGTCCTCGTTGCTGTGGAGGAAAGCTGGAAAATGTGATCCCAAAATACTCCAGAGGCTCCAAATCTATTGCCTTCTTTAAAGAGAGTTCCTTGATTCAGCAGACTGTTGTGTCTGATTTGTGATTTAAAAAGAGAAAAAAAAAACCCAAACCCTCATCATGGTGTATTGGGAAGGGACATAAGGCTTGGCAGCAGGAGAACAGAAGCAGTGTTGTAGAGAAGTTAATGTGTACAACTGTGGCTAAATTAGAATTGGATGCTCGGAGTTGTACTGCAATGTCCTCAGCACAAAGTGAGATTAGATACCAAGAACATCTAAATCATTGTGATTTAGATCACTTATGCTGAGCTGCTGCTTAGGCACAAATCACCCACACTCTGCTGCCCCTGGTTTTGTCTGTTGGGATGAATATTTTTGGCCTGCCCTGGTGTGACGTGGTTAGTTGCATTAATCTCTTCCTTTCTGCTCTGTCCTTTTAGACATTATGGGCACCTAATCCCCAACATCCATTCTAAGTCTCTTACATGGATGCCTGGAAAGAATGCAGGAGAAGGGCCAAGGCTTCCACCAGGACAGCAGAGCTGTGGCTGGGCTGCTTGGCAGAGGCTGAGTCAGTGCTGGCATCTCACTGCAGGGAGCACTGAGGAAAGCATGCTCAGAACAGGGGGGTGAATGCTGGCAGGGCGTTTCTGAAAGAGAAAAACTGATTGCATTGTTTGCAGCAAGCCTTCATGGTCAGCCAAGAAAAGCTAAAGTGTCTAGAGGGAGTCCAGAGATTCATCCCATGAAGTGGTGAGCGTGGGGTTGGTTTTGCCTGGCATGTCAAGAATTGTGTGTCTAAATTAAGTGAATTGTCTCAATTTCTTTGGTCTCCAAAGATATGAGCTGGTGAACAGGAGGTATGAGTACATAGGTGCATCTTGGAGTCTTACTCTCCTCCTTGCCTGTAAAGGGAGATAGATTTGTCTAGATTT
This sequence comes from Ammodramus savannarum pratensis, assembly GCA_020466415.1. NCBI lineage: Eukaryota > Metazoa > Chordata > Aves > Passeriformes > Passerellidae > Ammodramus > Ammodramus savannarum. The sequence continues at coordinate 8,263,642 of JAHXMQ010000028.1, read as the reverse complement.
GAAATAACTTTGTCTAGATGAGATCAAACAAGGCCAAAGCATCTGGTTGCAGGGGTCGTGGAGATAAGCTGTTAGTCAGTTGAGAGGAGATGGTTTCTTCTGAGAATAATTGGGACCTTTTCAGGTAGGCTTCAATTCTTAATCATTCACTGAAGAAGATATCCATACCTTTACCTGTATAGGATGCCTGCACTCCTAACCAGCTGCTTAAGCTAAAACCTGGTTACCCATTGACAGAGCATCTTACCATGGCATGCATATTCCTACAGCTCCTGAAGATATGCCTAAAAAGGCAGAATTTTTGTTGCAACACCAATTTCTCATCTTCTGTTGAAGGAATCTCTTGTGTCAATCTCCAGAATGTAGTGGTATTTGTACTATTTAAAAAAAAACTGGCTCAGTGATAGTTGTACATGTTTTTACAATTAGTTATTCTCAACAAACAAATGCTTTGGGGTCTTTCCTGCAAAAACTGAAATAATGTATTTTATATCTTGAGCTCTTGCAAGTACCTAATTTCATAAAGCATGGGGGTAAATAAACTAGGAATAAAATTAGGGCAATATCAGTGTTTTCCTATCAGCCCCTCTTGGGCTGCTGCAGGGCAAAGGGCCTTTTCTGCATTAATTATGTCCAGCGTGCTGGAAGGTTTGGCTGGAGCCTCAGCCCCACACAGCTTGGCAAGGGTCTGACATGGCTGGCCAGGCCTTTCTCCCCACTGACTTGACTACCAGGGCTGGCAGCTGCCAGGTCCTGTTGTCCTCAAATGGAATTTTTCAAAGGTTCCTTCTCAAACTGTTGCCACAGAGAGTCATGGGGGCAGCTGTGCTTTCTAGGTCAGTGATTTTGTGTATCCTGCCTGGATTTGCCAGCCCACCCTTGTAAACTGTGTGCCTGAAGAGAGTGCTTTGAATGAAGGCATTCAATAATTCACATATGAGTGTGCACAACATTTAGAACCCTCCTTTTGTCCCAGCCAAGCTGATTCTTCAGACTTGGGCTGCAGCAAGCAGCAGATCTGTGGCAGGATGATGTGTGATGTCCTTCCTTGTAGGGGGATAGAATATAAGAAAATAAAGTTGGTATAGAAAGTAATCTTACCCCTAAAGAGTTGCAGCTGGGCTAATTAGTAAAGATTAGGAACAGGCCTGACTTTAACAAGCCACAGCTGAAGCCAAAAAGAACAGTGCTATAAAAGAGTGGGCTGGCTGGTTAAAAAGGGAACTGGAGTCAGTTGGCTGCTTTGTGAAGAAGGAAGAGCCAGTGCTTGGAGGAGCTGCCTACGAGAAACATCAAGGAGGTATGAAACTCTTGCATTAAGGAGACAACAATATGGAACCTTTGCAATATAGTGACAACAATTCCCATTTATTACCAAATATGTTGTGTATATCAGTGACCATCACCTGTGTGTCTGGGATAGTGTCTTTTTTTGGATAATATAACCTCCTGTGACACTGAGTGCTGAGAAAATACTTGTGCTGCTAATCCTGAGCCCTGTTGTAGTGTGTTTGCTCTGCTGGTGCCTTTATCTATTGTGGGCTGCCAAATTCGTGCTGTCCTTGTCTCATCCAGAATTCTGGCTTTCATTATTAATTAGAGGTCAGCTTTATGCCTCCAACACCTGTTTAAAATATCAGGCCAAATTTGAAACTTCAGTAATGAACGTGCCCCAAGTTATGGCATGAGGATGAAAGTCAAAATCAGACTTTCACCTATGCAAGAATTGTGCTGGTAATAGGGCAAAGAAATTGTTGGGCACAAACATCTGGATTCTGTCTTTTAAAGTCTATTTGATGAAAGATTGTGAAAATGCAGGGTGGGTGTCATGGTGTGTAGTAGGAAAGGTGAGGTGGCTGAAGATTTGATTAAACTAAAAAGAGGATGAAAAGCAGGAACTGTTCTGAGATAGGAATTGCTGTCCTGTATAAATGGAAAGTATATGCAATGACATGGTTCTTAGGAAGATTCAAACTCAGTATTTAGCTAATTACATGAAAAGAGGGGTGCAGAGGACACTGCTTGGGAAGATTTGTTTGATTACCTGAACAGGAAGCATTTTAGCCATGGTGCTATAGCGTAAGAATATATTTTAAAAGTTACTGTTATCTTAAGTGGAGATGCATCCTTTTGTTATCAAACTTGGTCTATCACTTGTTAGATCAAAATATTAATAGCTGTGTTGGTGAAGTGTGTCTTTCAGTCTGTTTCAAGCTCTGGCATCTTCTGCTTTCTTCTCTTGGTGCAAAGGGTAAAATGCTGCCCTGGGGCTGTTTGCATAGTGATTTGTTCAGAGCTGGAGATGAACAGAGCCACTGAGGGGGAAGAGCTCTCTGCTTTAGTCTGTGGGTGAGCAGAAATGAGCTGAGCTACAGGGAGGGTTTCGTTTGCATAACCTGTGGGTTTCATTTGCAAAAGCTGTGTAACCACAGTTATCCTGTTGGGAATCTCTGAAACAATTACAGTACTAACTAGATGGAGGCTCTGCACCCACCCTGGCTAGTGAGAGCCATGCTTGTAGGCTTGTATAATGATGCTCTTTTTCACCCATGGAAATTGCATATGGCTTAAAAATATATCAGAGAAGCACGAATTTTGGGGAGAGCCTTGTGTGAGCAAACTGCAGAGCAGGGCTGAAGTTTCTCTGGAATGTGCCACTGCTGGCATCCAGAGTAGTTGTTATTTTGCTACCTGTTAGCAAGAGTTATGACTGGGGAGTGCTATCTCAGGGTCTGCAGACAGATTTGAGTAAAATTTTTGTCTTCAGTGGTTCAAATATGTTTTATCTGTTCATTGTTTGATGCAATGGCTGCAGAAATAAAAACAATGCTGTGAGGATCACTTGTGCAAAGGACCCAGTTACTAAACCTCTGCTACAAATTTCTAGCTACGGACACAAGTATGGATATGAAGCATGTGCTATCCTTCTCTTGATGGTGTTTTTCTTTCACAGTTCACAAAAAAGTTTCTACCTTTTATCCAGAAGTGGGTTATTTGCAAGTGTGAAGGTGTTGGATGTTAATGGCATTCAAGAAACATTTCAGCGATCCTAGGGATTTCTTGGGGGATTCTCTGAGGTGTTTGTGCAGATGATACTTTGTTTTAGAGAGAAATCCTGTTTTTTAAATTTCATTACTGTGGCTTTTGACTTTTTTGATCATGGATTAGACTTTGAATGCAAAGAAGTGTCATTTAGATAAGACAAGTTGAAAAATACTACAGAACTGATGGCTTTGTGTTTAAAGTGGTTACTCTTTCAAAATATCCACTAGCAAATATGCTCAACGGCAAACTTCTGAGAGAATTGTTCCTAATGGAATCAATTTTAAGGAAGGGAATTGCAGGATATCCTGGTGTGATCTAGTGAGAAGTAGGGCAAGCATCAGTAAGGTGTCTAAGGCTTGGTTTCATTTCAGAAAATTGTGGTGAATAGCAAAAGAAGGATGAAGGGGAGGAGTTGGAAGATAAAAAGACAAAGCAATAGAAAAAAAAAAGCAGGGAACATGAGATAAATTATCTTAGAAAGGGCTTTATATCTTACTTTCACAAGAAATGCTTTTTGTTGAAGAATAGTCAGGAATCGGGACAAGGCAACAGAGAAGAGAGAACAATCGCCCCTCTGAGAAAAGCGTGAAGATTTTAACAAAAAATTTCTAGGATTTTAGGATTTCTGGAGGTTTCCTCCCCCACCTAACCCCTTCTCTAGTCATGCCCTGGTTTGTGTAGTGCCCATATTGAACTCCTGGGAACGAGAGGCTTCTTCTTCTGTTTGTGGCAGTCAAGAGGAGCAGCATCACCGTGGTGTGTTTGAGCATGTATTGTTCTGCCTCATTGAGGGACACTTGTCCCTGGGGACAGCAGTTCATTTATCTTCATGTCTGCTCCAGAGGGAAATTGTCAGCAGAGAGCACAGTTAGTTGTGGTAAGCTGTGGATGTGTGTGCTGTGTTCTGATGTAGTTCAGTGACAGCTGGTAATCAGACCTAATCTGTCAAACTCATTTCACCTGAGACCTAAAGTGCAACTCCCATTCTGATCTTTAAGGTAAAAGCATCACAAAGCTCCTTGGTTCCTAACCTTCTGGCTTTTAGTACACAATCACTTTTTTATTTCCAAATTTTCTTTTTCTTACTTCTTCTTAAGAAACTCTGATGTTTTGGTTGTCAGAACCTGTTTGCAAAAAAACCCAAAACAAAAAAAAAAAAAAGGAACCAACAAAGCCCCTGACTCCAAACAGCAAAAAATAAAAATAAAAAGCAAACCAAAAGGCAATTGGTAGTAATATAGAAACTGTTTGAGTAGAACATTTTATCATGCAGTGACTGCTTGAACATATTTGATGTAGCTGAACCCCAATCCTTATCTGTTAGAGCTGCTCCTAATTGGGTGTTTCTACATTTCTTACCAGTTTGCTTCCTTAGGTTACATCTTTCAGATTAATTAGAAAACTGGAATCAATTAAAGATTCCTAGAGAACAAGAATCTTGATTGTAAAGATTTTGTTACCTAGGTAATAGTTATTAGTGAACAGGATTCCCAACTACGTGTTCACCTTGGCTGCTTCTGTTTCTTCTGATGGACTCAGAAAGCAGGGAGAGAAATTGTTCCACACCTCAAATTCTGCCTTTGAATTTAAAAAAAGATCTTTTTCACCCTTCTGAAACAGTTCTTGTTTGTCTAGTCTGTTTTCTCCTATTTTTTTCGCTTTTAAACTGTTGCAGGGTTGGCAATGTCCTCCTTTCATTCTGAAAGCTGCTAAAAATATTCTGGGTAGAAGCTGAAAACGCAAGACAACAGTCTCTTGATGCTGAAATGCTTCATGGCCAAATGTTTGATGACTTCTTGTCTTATTTTTGTTTCTGATGGCTCTATAGCACTCACAGATTTGCACTAGAAAAGAGGGAGAGCAGCTGACAAGGATTGTTCTTTGTAAGCTGGGCCTAAAAGGACCAACAGAAGATGTTCTTTCTTATCTCTTCATCTGGTGCTTTCATCTAAAGAGAAAATAAGGCTATTATATATCTTCTGTGAATATTAATAACAGGGTTGGGTTAGTGGGATGATGAAATAGTGGCCAAAGGGCCATGCTGTGCTTCTGAAGTGTTCTCTTTCCAAATCTGTGTCAAATCTCTGAGATTTTTCAAGGTATGTTGCACTTGTTTAATTTGGCTGAACCAAAGATTTTCATTTTCAGATCTTAGCCCATGTAAGGTGCTATTTGACTTAAATTTGGACAAGTATTTTATGGCTTGTTTGGTTGGTTTTGTTTATTTTTATTTATTAGTTTATCTGTTAGACATAGATGAATAGCTGAAATCTATAGGTAAAGAGTAAAGTATATGGTGTTACTTTGAGCATCAGGCCAGGTGAAATCTTTCTGAAATTTTCTGTTCTGCTGGTTGTGTTATTCTTCACATCCCTTAGCAAGCAGATGTGTGTGATGCATGCTCCAGGAAATTATAGTTTTCTTACATGAAATTATTAAAGGGTATTGGACTGGCTTTGTGTTACTGCACAGGAACTGTCCCATAAGAAATCTTAGCATAAAGCCCCCAGAAGTAATTTCTCTTAGCAACAGTTTCTTTATTATTGCCTACCAGGCTCTCTCTCAGAAATGTGATTTTAAGGAAGAAGTTGGAGGTACACCACAGTTCCCTACACCAAGATTGCCATTAACATTACATTTTGGGTTTGGCAAAAGCATTGGCTGTATAAAAACAAGGAAACAAAGGATGACTTTTGAAATTATTTTGCCCTGGGCAGGGCTGAAGAAATGATGCTAAAATGTATTAGACATGGGTTGGTGACATGAAGTGTGGTTGCAGAGAGAACTGAAGGGAAAAACAAGCAGTGTTTCACTGCATGTGTGAGGCTTGACAATGCCATCAACACAAAGAAAACTTCCAGTACTGTGAGCAGTGCCAGTGCTCTTCTGAGCTCAGGAAGTGCTTGTTCCACCCTTGAGATTGCTCCCATGCAGAAGAACTTGGTGAAAAGTGCTTTGGGTAGTTCTTAGGAGAAGGTAAACCACATTTTATTTCTCTGAAGTTCATAGCTGTGGGGTGTTTTATTGACAGTCTGGCATGAGTCAGGGCTTTTCTCCTGGAAGTCCATTTTTTTTAGTTCAAGATTGTGATAAGTTGTTGTATTTACAGTAATTGCAGTGATTGATTTTAGTTAATATATGTAATGGAAGCACTAGAATTGAAGATGCCAGTGGAATCTTAATTTGGTCCTTTCTTGCTTATACACTATATTATAGTCTTTAATTATGGAAATATGCACTATTTTATTAATACAGCTGTATGTCTAGATGTATCCAGAATATTCTAAGTACAGTAGTTACCTGTAGGTCCTTATAGGAAAAAAGTTGGATATAAACCTCATAAAATCTCATAGTAGTTTTCAAACTCTTGTTCCTCTTTGCTCTAAATTGCTACATCTCTGCATACATTAAAATAATATCACAATGCTGCTTGGACAGATGTAAGAACTAGGCTGACAGTACTAGAAAACCCTTTTTTTTCCCCCTTTAGTCTCTTGTTCCCTACAATGAGCACCATCTACCTCTGGTTTTGGGAATCCTGAAGCAGTGGCTGGGTATTAAATTTATTCAAACATATGTTCTCTTCCAACATGATACTGGTGCACATGCAGACTGTACCAGATTAAAAATGAGCACTTATCACATCTGTGTTGCTTGAGAATCACAGTGTGACCAGAAGAGCTCATAGTTATCATATACATACTGCATTTTAATCAAATCAACAATTAATTTGGATTGTCTGTGCAAGTTTGTTATCAGCAAGGCTTTTCTTTCATCAGTGTAAATCTGAATGGTGATTTTTATCATTGCAAATGTATTTTTAAGAAATGACTTGAAGTAATAGATACGAAACACATTGCACAAAGCTATTAACACCATTAACTCCCAATATGCTTCAGATTCACTGTAAACCTGAATTAACAATACAGCGAATTTTTAGCTTGTCTGCACAAGATCTAAAATTTTAAAGTACATCTGTGATATAGACATTACTCTAAATTTGCAAAATGGAGAAGCCTTCTCTGAAGCTCTCAAAACTGTGCCTGTCCTCTTCCAACTGTTCATGAAATTTTAACAGCTTGGCCCAACTCCTCAGCCTTTTGGCCTGACTGGTCATAGAAAAGAAAACTCTGTGGCCAGAAATGACATTTGGCTCCTGGTTATTTTATCACTTTTTAAAAAGCAGTCTAAGTCAAGCTGCCTTCTTCCTTTCAATTCAAGCCTTTCTCTTTTCATAGCACACCTACTTATAAAAATTGGTCAATATTAGAATTTTTAAAATTTCTACTCTTAAGGCAGTGGTGCAATTCAAAGAAACCTTTCTCTGGCTCGTTATGTAGAAGGAACCTGGGCAAGTTCTGCCACAAATTTAAGCCACATCAAGCAGCAGAAACTGCTGTAGAAAGGAAATGCCCAAAGTAAGCATTGTTCTTTCCTCAAAGGATATGTGCAGGGCATCCCATAGGAATTTAATTTAGGTGTGGTGCATTCATAGAGGCTTTTAAGCTGCCTCTACCTAATAGTGGGTTATGCCTATTACTCTGGTAGATTCTGAGCAGGAACCAGTAGGCAATTGTGACTTAGCACAAGCTAGATATTTTAATTTGTTTTTAATGTTAATTTTAAGGATGAACTGTGCCTAGATGATCATCATGCTGTACACTGTAGAAATTCTTTCTCCCTCTGTTTAACTGCAAGCTAGGCAAATAAACTTGGGCAAAAATGCCAACTATCACTCTCTATCAGAGAATGGCAAGACCTGGAAGACCCAGATGACAGTGAGATGTAGGAGGAGAGGTTGCATCTCCGCTCCAGCAGTCAAGCCATTGAGATCTGCAATTGGATAGCCAGGGCTGTGGATTTCTCACAGTTGTCGTGCTGGTGCCGTGTTGTTACAGCTCAAGACTAAGCTACAGACTTTCCTCGACATCAAAGGAAATATTTATATCAGGCTGAAGTTCTGCAGCTGTTTCCAGGCATAATATCTCTGCAGTTCCATTCTCCAGTGCCAGCTGGTTCCTCTTTCATGAGCTCAGACGTTGCTTTGTGGACAAAGGCTGCTCCAGAAAGCTGCTGCTCTGGAAGTCGCCATCCACTCCATGGCTTGCAGTCACCACGAGAGATCTGGAAATGCAGAGACAAGCAGTGGTTGTTACCATGCCTGCTCTCATGAATCATTCTTGAAACACTAAAAATTACTGAAGCTCTTGTCCCTCTGTGTTAACCTGATGTATGGAAACACTCTCGAAAGCTGTGTGTCCAAGAACATGATCATAATGATTCTGTGTTTTTTTTTCCTTAACAAGTTTTTCTCTATGCCAAAAATCAGACTTAAAAAATTTGTAAAAGAGCTTTCTTACCCTCTACTCAACACTTATTTTTATGTGGTAGTAAATAAAACTTTAAGTAGATAATCATCAGAAAATGTTTGCAGTGTTGTAATCAAAAGAGGACAATGTCACCCTACGGAAATAACTAGTTAAAAGGTTAATTCCATTAAAATAAGGATACTTTTTTCCAGCCATAACAACAATAATATGTCTTGTATCTTGCTGGTTTTAGTTGAGATTGGAAGGACAACTTAAGTCTAGATCAAAAAAGTTTTGCCTAATAGTTATGTTCCAAGTTATTTCATGGTGTCACAGGAGCTGGCCTGAGAGCTGCCTCTGCTTGGCAATACCATGTCAGGTTTTTATTTGGCATGTGGCTTGTGCTGATGTGCTGAGTCTGAGAATCATGTCACTTGCCTTGAAGGTGTTCAGGATCTGGGATGTTGATCCTGGATGCAAACAGCAGTCAGCTCTCCCTCACTTCTGTTGCTATGCCTGTGATGCCTTGTCAAGGCTGACCCAGAACAGAGACCAGAGAGAGCTAAAGAATAAAGTAGGGATTTATTAAGAGGATCTCCTCAATGGATCCACCTTGGGCAGCACAACCCAAAATAATCACAAAATGCACGACTGCTCATGAGATCTCTCACTTTTATAAGTTCTGCTCCATTTGCATATTGGAGTTAGTTGTCCAATTACAGCTTTAGGTTATGAAGTCACATCCTCCTTGTTTTTCTCTCTTCATCCCAGCATTCTTTATGCTCTTGGGCTGAGATTTGGATCATTTGTCCTTGGTGCCCTGCTGGAGCAGCAATTGTTTTGTCTCCCTGCTCTGTGCACAGAGCTCACCATCCCCTGATGTGAAGCCCAGACCCACACACTAAAGCAGCACAGAATCTGAAAAATATAAAAGCTAAACCTGAGGCATCACCTGTGTGCCACCAACCTCAGAAATCCCTGAGGCAGGATGTAAGGCAGATGGGGATGGGTGAGCTGGTTTTTTTGCTGTGCTCATAAATGGGAGAGCATCCTCCTTCCTGCCCCTCCTTTGTCTCCCCTCCTCACCTGACTCTGTGTAAATGCAGCTGTTAGTTTGGCAAGGGCAGGTACTACAAAGCAGTTACAGCAAAGACATGTCTTAAATCTCATACAGGCAAGCCTTTGGATGAATAAATCAACCTCTGGTGACTTTTTCAACCCGTGGTTTTCACAAGTCATTGCAATGACATTTGAGGCTTTATTCACGGGTCCAAAGGATCTCATCCTCTAGACTTAGCCCTCTGAAGTGAGCATTTACATGCACTGCCTTGTTTCTGCGTGTTTTGAGTTCTGCTCTGACACTGATTCTTGCCATTTCCTTAGGCAATAACATAGATAGGTTTCCCTGTAAATTACTTAGGACCTGAAAAACTGATGGTGACTGTGTGATAGCAAATAAAATGTTCACTGTCACTGATTTTTTTCCTATATACTGGAAATTTGCTATTCTTGAAACACTAAAAATTACTTAAGCTCTTGTCCCTCTGTGTTAACCTGATGTATGGAAACACTCCCCAAAGCTGTGTGTCCAAGAACATGATCATAATGATTCTATGTTTTTTTTCTTATTAAGATTTTCTCTATGCCAAAAATCAGACTTAAAAATTTTGTAAAAGAGCTTTCTTACCCTCTACTCAACACTTATTTTTATATGGTAGTAAATAAAACTTTAAGTAGATAACAATCAGAAACTGTTTGCTGTGTTGTAATCAAAAGAGGACAATGTCATCCTATGGTAATAACTAGTTAAAAGGTTAATTCCCTTAAAATAAGGATACTTTTTCCAGCCATAACAATAGTATGTCTTGTATCTTGCTAGTTGTAATCGAGACTGGAAGGATAACTTAAGTCCAGGTCAACAAAGTTACAAAGTTTTGCCTAATACTTATGTTCCAAGTTAATTTCTCACTCATTTGGGTAACTCAACCTGAATATCAGTACTCTTATTATTGCATGAAAGTTTGCTTTTTTTAGCCAATATTCCTGTAATAGGGAATGTATTTTTATAACAGATGCAAAGAATCCCCTTTTCCCCACCTCCCTGTACAGAAAAATAACATATCTGTACTCAAGCCAATAAAGAATACACTGTAGATAAATTCATACCATAGCAATGGAGGGTAAGGATTCCATTAATGCTTTAGTGATATTATCAAGCAAGAAAAAGGCAAAATGGATCCACGACTCTTACTCTGCTGGGTCTGTAATGAAGCAACGTTGTAGCAGCTGCTGAATTTTTTTTTTTCCTGTAGTCATCAATTGCCATATTGTGGAAGTTAAAAAAAAAATTCCTGACTTTTTTTTCCTCTCTCTATTTTTTTTATTATTTTAAATAAGTCAGCTTCCTTTTGTTACTCCTGTGATGTACTTCTCCCTACTAACTCCAAGAGCAATATGGAAATTGCTAATATGACAGAGAAATATGAGCTTTATACTGTGGAAAAAGTGGCTGTAGAAATATATCAGAAATTATTGAATGTTATCGGTCACAGCACAATTTATTATTTTACCAGCGTGCTGTGAAAAGTTGCTCAGCCAACTCAAAGCTTTCCTACTGCATTAGTGCTGTCTGGGAGTTTAACTGGTGGCACTTTGCTAAATGCAAGCACAGTAATTATTTGCACATCAGGCCCTCAGATTCCCCCCTCCCCACCCCAACCCATCATCTTAACACGCTGTATGCATGAGAATTTGATTTACCTTTTTTATTCCGGACTCTGTATGGTGAAGGCTTTCACAGGGAAAAGATGGCTGGAAGATATAAGGGAGGGCTGAGAATTTGGAAAATGTCTGCTCTGCACTTTGCGTGTGATCCCCGCCAAACTCACGTGTAGCTCTCATTAATGCTAGTGGGATTTAATACATGCTGCAAGAGGAAAATATCCTCATTTATTTTGCACTGAATCGAGTGGGTAGCAAAAGTGCTGTATTGACAACTCTGGAGCCCTCTATTTATCCGAAGAACAGGCAGTGTCAGAATAAGTTCCTCTTACAACTTTGGTGTCTCAATCCTCTTGTAGAAGGAGGAGTGTGATGAGTTTAGTGGCACACATGTAATATGTAAACTTTTTTCAGTATGATTGACTGATAATGATAACTTTTAAGATGTCTCCTGCTATGTATGTGTGTATAGTAGTCAGGGAAAAAACCCTCTCCACTGAAATTTCTCACAGTAATTTTATTAAGCTAAAAAAATTGGGGGAAACAATGGAGGAGGAAGTTCTTTATTAGGATCAAGACTATATTGTGTTCTTTTGGCTGAGATAAAGTTAGGTATAATTATATGCAGTTTAACATGCAGAAAGTCACATTTCATGGAAAATTGAGTTCTTTCCAAGAAAAAGATTTGAGCTAACTTTCCCTTTTATGGAGAAATGTCTTATTACCTGTTTATTTTTACTGTTGTCCTGACTCATCTAAACTTGATTGATTTATGTTTTTTCCATTGAACAGACAAGCTCACTTCAGCTTTCAAAGTCATGCCCAATCCAGGCATGGATGACCTCATTATTTTGTTGTTTTACATCACTCCCTGTCATCAGAAGTCTGGATGGAGTCTGTACCTGGCTGGCCTCACACATCTTCCTGTGTGATGGTCTATGTAAAATATATTTCACCACAAGCAGCTGTCAAATGTTTTACAGGAACTTCCTGTGCACTGGTTGGAATGAAGAGTTCAGGATTGAGCATTGTTGCTTTTTCCTCTCTTTGGGCTAGAGGAGAAGCCTTTTGAGAGAGTAAAACTTGGTGAGGAAGGAGTCAGCATGCAAAATACCACCAGGCATGTTGAAAATCAAGGATGGTGTCCATTGACTTGACTCAGGTTCTAAAATGTTGTGGACTTAAGAATTTAATTTGAGTCCTTCTACCAGGGAATTCCTTGTTGAAAGTGTGTCTTGGACACCTTAAGGTTTTGCCTATCCTATTTTTCTTTTATCCTTTGTTTCAGTTTTTGGAAACTGAAATAACAAAGGAAATATTTCTGAAACTTTTATCTCATTGTTTCTCATTTAAACCCACTTACCATTGGATTGTGACTTTTATAGGTATATAGGTATTTTTTAAACGTGGTGCTGGTGTCTAAAGAAAAATCTGACTTCTAGAATCTCATCCTAACAGATGTGTGCTCTTTTCACCTTCAGGTGCTTAGTGTAAAATGTGGTCTATGGAACAAAAAAACTTGAGTTTTCATTTTGTCCAAGCTGGTGTCTCAAAAGTGGATTCACGTAAACAAAAAAAAAAAAGAGGAATCAGTTTGACGTTAACACCATCCTTGGCAGTTGATCTTGTAAAACATTAACCAGATATTTAATAATGTTTTTATCAGTTTCTCTTATTTTGAGTCACACCAAAGAAAGGGTTGATGCTTAGGTAGTAGGCAAAAGATATTGGAGAAGGGAAATGATAACGTAAAGCTAAGATGTGTTTTGAAAGTTGGACATGAGCCTTTCCTTTACATTTTTTTCTGTAATATTGCAGTTGCTTGTTATTTGGGTCATTAAATCAACCTGCAGATTCCAGGAGGGAGATCTCATTCTGAAACTTATGTTTTGGTTGGTTGTTGGTTGGTTTTGGTTTTCTTTTGAGGGCAATCTTACTTTGTCATTGAACTGGATCTCTGCTGATACTAAAGTTGAATCATGCTGAGCTCCGTTTCCAATATATAATTCAACAATTAAAAAAAATAAATCGTACTTTCATTTGAGAAAAATGTGTGGTTGAACGGACCTCAGACTTGTAGTGCAAGGCTTGTTTGCAAGGCTTTTTAACTCAGCTAAACAGTGCACTTCTATTCTACAATTTATTTAATTAATGTTCATCTCATTAGTAGGGATCTATCTTAGCCATCTACCATTATACAGTAAATTGCTTTAATGAATTCTGTGATTCTCTCAAAATTCCCAATCAGATGAGAGGTCCTGCTAATGTAATAAGTCAAGAAAGTACAGCTTTGGAGATTCATTAGATTTTATTTCACATAAATTGTCTCTGGAAAAACTCTGAGAGCAGTGCAATGGTCAAAAGGGGCCATTAGGAGACCTGCTTGTTAGAGAGGTCCAGAAAGAACAAAGTTGAGTTTGGTTTTGAAATTCATTAGTACACTGCTGATCTTTGTTTTATGAAGTGTTTTTATTTGCTGGTTTTGTTAGTTTTTGGGGTTTTTTAGCATTTCTTTATTATGTTTAAATTCCCTTTAAAACAGGCTGTCATTTTTAGCTTAAATAAGAGAGGAACAAGATTTGGACAGTGTTGCAAGGCAATTCCACAAAGGGTGTTTACCAAATTTGTCATGTTTTCTAGTTCCTTCCATTACACCCTGCAAGTGCAGTTCTGTCTGTCCTGCTCTCTCCCTGCCAACTGTCCCATTCTTGAAGCTCTTTGATGCTCCTCATCCACAGGACAGCAGAATGATGTTACAATCATTTCCCTTCAGCAGCAGGAGACACACTGCTGTATATTATGCCCTTTAGCTAAAAGAAAAATTGATTCTGTCATGTATGCATTTATATCTCGTCTATTTTTTTTTGAGGAAATTTTTAACTTTCTTTATGAGGCTGAGGTAGAAAATAATAAACTATTGAGATATATGACATGGGTCTCTCATTTTGGGAAGTCTGTCCATCTTGAGCAAAGCTAAATGGTGATTAGAGCTCTAGGTGGGTTTTCTTTGCTACAAAAAAAGTCCAGTTGCATTTGTGGAGGATGCATTCAGTTGCCTTTTATTTATGTTTTTCTTTTTTTTTTTTTTTTTAAAGAAAAACAATGTACCAACTATTTGGAGTCTTTTCCTATCTTAATCCTAAATTTGGGAAAAACACATTTTCACAAGCAGCCAAATTTTAATCCATGTGCTGCTTAAAGGTTTATTTTAATTTTTTAAATTTTTATTGTTTACCTTGAAGTAGGGCTACATTTGCTCAAACAGCAGAAGTGCCTTTTGCTTAATTCACTGAGCTAATCAAGCACCTGCCTTCCATTCCTGGACTGTCCTCTGTGATCTTTGCTATATCCAAGTCTGTTTCCTCAGCTTTCAGTTTGAAAAACTGTGATAATAATCACTTTGCCTCACCAAAATGGAAGAAAAAATATAGACTGATGGCAAACATAGAGTTTGTAGTATGAAGCACCCCATAAATTCATAAGAATACCAAATGTAGGCTGCATTAGTGTCCTCGTCCAAACAGGTGCTCCAAAGACTTGAATTAAAAGTTTGACTTATTGAAGTGTCTTTCAAATAAGAGTAATTAGTTTTCATGGGGTGTTGAACATTGACCAGCTTCCTTCATAAATAGGGACCAAAAGTAAATTAAATGCTCAGAAGTAATTTTCTTGAATTACATTATGAAATACATAAAAATCAAATATTTCGAGTCCAGACCCACTGGTTTTGGTTGGTTGGGTTTTTGTTTTCATTTTGGGTTTTTTTGTTCCTCTGTCTTTTGTGGTTGGTTTGATTATTTTTCTCTACTGAAATGCAATTTATTTTTGGCGTGATGACTTTTTAGCCCAGATTTAGCTTCAAATAAATTTAAAAATCCCTTTTGTGGAGGTAAAAATGATGGCCTGTGGTCAAACACCCTGTTTTATACACCCTGCTCCTGATTGAAAAATATTGAAGTTTTGACTATCAGCTCTATAATTTTGATATTCCTGTTTCACCACTTTTCTCTTCAAGTGTACATATCAACATTCCAACTTTAGTCATGGTGATGGGCTCAGCGTATCAAACCTGGTTTGTTCCAAGTTAGAATCTTTATTTCTAAGCCTTTTGCAGTTAATTCCAAAGTCATGATCTTAAATTGAAAAGGAGGCAAATATGTGGGTTTTTTTTCCCCCCCATGTTTGTATTGCACTGATTATAAAGAGTATTTGCAATAATTTTGTTAGTTAGAGAAAGAAGCTACTGCAGAGTGAGGTTGAAAAAACTAATTTGGTAACTCTGAAGCAAATTGATCAGAATAGGGAAATTGTAGCATCTATCTGTTTT
The DNA here is from genome assembly GCA_020466415.1 of Ammodramus savannarum pratensis. NCBI lineage: Eukaryota > Metazoa > Chordata > Aves > Passeriformes > Passerellidae > Ammodramus > Ammodramus savannarum. The sequence continues at coordinate 8,248,240 of JAHXMQ010000028.1, read as the reverse complement.
GGAAAAAAATCTTTAGGTGGAAAAATCTAACCAAACTCAGATGATTTTATGTTGTCAGCACTCTCAGATTCAGTTGTAATTCCTGAGGTTGATGTCTCACATTCCATTCCCCTTGGTAGTCTAGATAAATTGCATTTCCTGGGATTCCACACAGCTTCTTGTCATATGGAAGAGAAATCTGAAATAGTGAGAGCTCCAGACCACTGCCCACAGTGGGAAGTTGCAGTCTGGATAATATCCTGAATATCCAGTCCAGGCTGTCTGATCCGTGTCAAGCAGGGACACGTCTTGCAAAATCAAGATGCACTTGCAGGAGAAAAAAGAATCCCTCACCCCAAAAACTTTATAAAAGTATTTCCATTAACCACTGTTCAACAGTAAATTGGAATCCTCTATTAATGAAGGATAAATGGGCAAACAGGTAGACAGAAAGGACTGAGAATATTTGTATGCATGAATAAGTGGGCAAATACTTATTTTCCTACAGTGGAACTCTTTTTGTTACAACAACAGAGGACAGGGTTTCTGTGAAAGGAGATTTCTCTGATCCAGAGGCAAATCCTCTTTCCAGGATAGGTTCTATCCTTTTAACTTATATCAGGATCATGTGTGTCCCTCTGACTGAGAATCCCCAGTTATCTTTCCTTTTTTAATTTTTCATTTTTAATAGTAGCACTTCATATTACCTATAAAGAATAGTGAACTGAGGTTTTTTTTTAAGAACATATGTTTATTTTATCTTAGTGTGTTAAACTTTAAAAAGTGGTTTAGAATTAATTCATTGTGGAACCCTGGGGCTATGAACCACATGTCACAGGTAACCAAATTAGAAGTCCATGGGTTATGAGATCACAAGCCCTAGAGAAATATTTAGTGGTATGTTTACTTAATATCAAACAGCATGTGAAGTTTATTTATTAATATGCCTGCAGGTTTCTCTCTAATCCCACTTCTCAAAGATGCTCACACATAGATAGGAAAGCCAGGAGGGGGTGAATTGCCCTGGTACTATTTCCATCTAATAGAATAATATATCTGTTAAAGGAGAAAGTTAGGGTACAGTACATACCTTCCTGACCTTGGCCAAATCTCGAGTCCTGGTTTACACAGGTTGTGTGCTGTTTACAGAGAGCAGAAAAGCACGTGCACAGCAACTTCCTCATAGGGTTATGAATGTTTAAGTAAGAAGAAAATTCATTTTTTAACATAGTCAGAAGAGTAATTGCTCTCAGCTAAGCAATGAGAAAGAAGCTCACCCATCCTTCCTCACACCACGCTGCAGTGATGGAGCCTGGTGGGAGGAATTCTGCAGGAAGGAAATAATTTCCCTTCCCCTTGATGGTGGTGGAGCTCTGGTCACCAATCCTGCCCCAGCCAGCGCCAGCAAACCAAGGCCTGGCTTGGTGCCACCTGTGCTGGGGTGTCAGGCATTGCTGCTGTCCCCTCCTCACCTGCTGGGTGTCACCTGTGCAGGTGTGGCAGGTGTGTTCTGCACAGGGCTGGGACAGTGCAGGATCATATCCATCAATATTGGGCTTGTTTCTGCAGCCCAGAACCCCCTGTGTGTTCCTCAGGCAGCTTTACCAGGGACAGAGTGCTGCTCTGCAGCTCTTGGTTGTGCTCCCAGACCTGCCACTAACCCACTGATTTTTATGTGTGTCTCTGTATCTAACATTTACCACCTTAATGAAGCATTTGTGGATTTACTGACAAAAATTTTTTACAGAACCGCAAGGGATACTAGTGATTTTATCACACTGCTGAAGAGCTGGGAAGGACTGCTTGTGTTTGCCAGAGTCACTTTAGCCTTCTTGATCATTTAGCATCCTATTTATGCACTAGATAAAACATTAGGCCTAGGCACTCTTGGGGAAAAAAAAATGCATCAATGCTATCCTTCACTTGTTCAATCTTTGCAGCACATCACTGCCTTAAATGTTAATAGGCAACTGCCTGGATTTCCTCTGAGTTTATAATTATTAAGCTCATAATAAACCTGAAAATTAAAGGTGAGAGAGATATTTTTATGCTCTTGTTAAAATGTCAAAGCTTGAGAAAGTTTTACAAAATGCTGAGCTCTTTGTCTTCTGTGTCAAGGGCTATTACCAGAGTGGGTGCAGAGACAATCTGGACACCTGCAATCTTCAGACAGATCCCATCAAGCTGCTATCTGTTAGAAGCTGCAGTGCTTGCATTTGGATTCGATATCTAACAATAATGTGGTATTTTATAAACATTAGTGGGCCTGATTTTGCACTGGTCAGCACAGGTAAAAAATAGGTACTTTTGGAAAACAAATAAAAAAGGAATTGGAACTGTCTCGATAAATAGTGCAAATTGTAAATTTCCCAAAGATGCAGGTTTTTGCTCAGGCATAAGAAAATAAAGCTGGCAATTACAATATTGAGGAATTGCACAAGCTGCTTCTGCACTCAAGGCCTAATATTTACTTGACAATACCTTTATATTATTATATATAGCATTACATACTTTTAATACATAGAATTGAAATTTCTTCTTTCTGTTGCATTAGAAAAAAAATAACCTACTATCTCTGTAAATGGAGTAAACCCATGCATTTTCTGACTCTTTACATCAGTGAACTTCTCTTGATAATGCTTTAAAGACATTAAGTGGAATATTCATGTTAGAAGTAGAGAAACTTGGTTGAAGTCTGGAAACTGATCTTCACAAGCCAGTGTCACAACCTTTTTTTTTGGTATGACCTTGACTGAGGAATATGCTCCCTCTTTTTCCTAAGACCAGTCCCTTAAAACCACAGATACAGGAAATATAAGAGTTCTGAAATGTGATTTCAAGGAATACAGTAAGTTGTGCCTCTGAAACCCCATTTTGATGAAAGACATCATTGTTCTATTGTTAAACACCTGTTTCAGGGTGTCATTTTTGGCAAGGAAGCTCAGTGAATATTGATGTTTAACACTTTCCACGTTTTACCTCAACTACAGAACTTGGTTCCAAACAATATTGTATTTCATCCAGGAATATTTCTTAAGTGACAAATACATATTTTTGAGATGAATAGTGAAAGCCAGACAGACATAACCACATTTAGCTATTTGAAGAGGTGAGCTGCTTTGCACAAAATGGAAAATTTTTTTTTTTTTTTTTTGCGATCTGTGGCTGCTGAGAGCATCTTGAATATTTAAACTTGGTGCCAATGCACATAAATTTGAAGTAGGATTTGCTCATGTGTAATTGTAGAGTAAAACGTGGCTGAATTGCCAGGTATAACTTAGCTATTATAGAGTAAAAAGTTACTCTATAATACTCTTAGCTATTATAGAGTAAAAGTGAAGGGATGCAATTGTAAAGAGTTTCTTCTCTTCCATAATTTATCTTGTCACAAAAATCTGGTTTAATTTTTGTGTTTGATGTTGTCTTTGTAGTGTGCCACCTCACTCTGTGGAGTATATTCTTTTTCCATGTGCTTTTTCTCATAATTTGTTGTTCTTTGGGTTTCTGAGTTTTGATGAGCTTGCAGGGGTTTGCAAATCTACCTTGTAATAGTTATTGATTATTGTGCACCTCACAGCTTTTGTTATTAGGTGAAGTCTGGTTTCAATAAAAGGAAGGATTGGTGAAGTAAGGGAAAAGGCATCTTCACAGATGTGATTCCTAAGTGAATTAAATGCTTCCAAACTTTTCCTCTTTGTCCACTAAAGGGGAGAACATTTGGTGCCATGGCTTGCCAACATTTCCTGCTTATTTTTGTGAATATTCTGTTAAAGAAGATGAGACTGTGTACTTGCTTTTACCCAGCTCACATCCACCCCAACAAGAAAAATTGGTTTTTTGCCAGCCCCTTTCCCTGCTGTGTAACAGAAGTGGTGCTACAGGCAGTTTTGGGGCTGGAAATATGGACTGAGGTGATTTCCTGTTGGCTGGCTCCTGACCAGACAGGTCACAGACAGAATTGTCTGTTGGCCTCCAGGATTGTGCTTTGCCTTTCAGTTGCTGATGTGGCTGCATGCTTCATCTTTTGGTTGTTTTGAATTTGCACAGAAAGTGGAATTAGGAGCTGCTCTTCAGACTGGGATAGCTGCATTGCATCAGCATCTAAAGAGATGGAATGAAAACCTATTATTCACAATAAATTAAATTTCTAATGAAAGCAAAAAGAACAGTCTAAAGAAAAAACAATTTAGATTTTTTTTTTTTCTGAAGGGGATAGGAGAGCTCCTTTTATCTTTTGTTTATACATTAGCTAGACCATCTAGAGCACGTCATGTGTGATCTAGGATAGATGCTTTAGAAAAATACCTTAAAGATCTCAAAACTCTATTTGAGCTTGTATGTGCAGACAGACTTAGCTTGCAAATAGAATCTGTCTCAAGGAACTCTCAGCATAATTTCTATCTGTCAAGCACCGGTATTAAGGCCCCTTAGATGTTCTGGAATTTCCATTTCTGTGGGAAATTTCAGCATTTCTACAACAATGCAAGAATTTCATATTTTTTTACTTCTTTATACAAGAAATACCAAAATAGATACTGATCTAGTACTTTTCTATTATGGCATACACTCACAAGGAGATGTGGAGTTCAGTCTAATCCATCTTTTTAATCCAGATGAATTTGTTCTCTTGAAATACATCTGAGCCATGCAATTCCTCTGACAAACCAATACAGCTCTTCCTTGCTGGGCAATCTAAGTTGCACAAAAACACAGATGAAGATGGAGGGCAGCAGGAAGGTCAGACTCCTGTAATACTTCAACATTGGTCCAAACACAGATTTCTTCTCTCTGCAATGCTTCTGTGGCAGATTTTTTTCTCTGACTAAATCTTGATGATTTAGTTAGCAACAAATGGACATCAGTTCCCTCCCCAGACACAAGTTTATAAGTTTTTAGGGTTTACCTCAAATGCATTGTAATTCAGAGATAAGGCCTCAGTAGAGCAGTGCACAAATGGTACAGAAACTAAAAGTTAAGGTTTTTTGTTTTCTTTGCTGGCTTTTGCAGCAACTGTTACAGGCCATATTCTAATGCACTAATTCAGTAGTAAAAGATCTTTACTAGCCCAAAAACACCACACTGACTTCACAGTGTCTGTGTGCAGGGTGTAGCATCACAGGCTGAAAAAGGCTTTCTGCATGAGGTGTTATGGTGAATTAATAATTTGAAGCAGCAGCAATGTATGGCATGATAGAGAGGCACTACACTCAAAATAAGACAGATAGAAAGTGTCATCATTAGTGTGAAATGCACAAAATATCATCCTGTAACTACTAGTGTATGGAAGCTTTACTCATCAGGTATTTTTAAGTCTCTGCAAGCAATGCTAAGATCTTTTCTTAAATTGGGTGATAAAGTTGGGGAACTTATACTGAAACAGAAAAAAATATTTTTCTCAAAACTCTGTTGACAAACTGATTAATTCTTCCTACAAACCTCTAGATGACAGAGCTAATACTCTTTCCAACTGTATCAGTCTAAAACCTGCCCTGAAAATTGTGTTGTCAGATTCCAAACATTTGATATTTGGTTAAAGAGAAGTCTTTTAAGTGAAGTTGTTTCCATGTGAGAGAGCTTTACCAATGATTTGTTACATTTCACATACTTTTAACCTTCTTGTTATGAAAACCCCATGTTGTTCTACAAAACCTGTTAAGGAGGGCATGACAAGTTGCTGGGGATTTTGAAACTATCTGGTGAATAAGCAAAAATTTCAAAAGAAGATCCTTTAGCAAATAATATGGCTTTTAGCTTTATAGCAAATGCTTTGTGAGTTTATTTGCCAAGTGTAGTTAAGCTGTGATTATTTATGATAAAATGTTATGCACGACTTAACTGAACATTCCTCAGAGTAGTTTGCACAATTCAGAAGTGCAATAGTGGAATTGCCTCCTACTGTTCTCAGTTGTAGTTGTACACATTTATTCTATGCCTGCTTTAGTTTTTAAGGACTTAGTGACTGTAGCACTCTGCTATTAAATTGAGATATTCCAATGTCTGAGTCTGAGCTCCAAGTTGAGTCTGTCGTGTTTGGAACCAGACAAGGTTTGCAAATGTTATTGTATGATGGTAGTATTTGCAAAGTAGTTATTGTGTATGGTGGTAATTGTTAATAGGTGTGACATGGGAAATAGATATTAGTGCATCATGTATAATTCTGGGTAATTTAGCTGAAGTGTAGTAATTGCATTTTTGGGGTGAATTTTGTCCTAATTTGTAGCTTATAAATAAGAACTGATAAGAAGCTTTCCTGACTCTGTTTTCCAAACATTTCTGTTGGGAAAATAAATATGGGACACTCAGGTGTCTAAACCCAATTGTCTACTGCTCTTTTAGGGGCTACAGGTCACAAAGGATGCCTACATATAGACTGCATGTGCCTTAGCAGGAAATAGAGAGCTGTGTCCTTTTGGACTGGGGGATTGTAGGCTAAAAATCCCTCAGATCTCTCATTTGAGTGACTAAAATGATGCTAAACCCAGGCATCCCTCGAATGAAATATTTTCCAAGTGTTTGGAAAATAGGTGCAACCTAGTTGCTAGATGCATGTATAGATGACTGATTTTATATCCTCTCTCTAAACTTTTTCAATACTTGCTGTTAGATTAGGTTTTTTTTACCTAAATATACAATTTCATCCTATTAATAATTTTTCATCTGATTAATATTTTAAAAAAAATATTCACCTTTGACACCCAAAGATAAATTATTCCTGGGGGGACGTCCTTGAAGGAAGCACAGCATCCATTTTGTGCCTCAGTTACCCTTGCCTTATCCAGTGGAAAAGCAAACTTATTTGGCCTTGTTTAAAATGTAGTTAAGGCAAGATAAGTAATATGGCTTTCCACAGTCTGTGTTTAATGGATTGTAACCAAGGTCCCCTGACAGCAAGTTTGTGGCTTAACCACAAGACCATTGTCTTCTATTAAAGAAATGTTAACCTCAGAGAAGTGAGGGAGTCTGTAAGCTTTCTTATCTTTCAAAGTCTGGCTTAATGAGCTGTGGTGTCTGATTTTTTCAGTAAAGAGGAAGGCACCATGGAGGAGCCTGCAAAGCAGTGAGAGACATGAGTTAAAGAAGGGTTTTTTTCCATTTTGTATCAGTGGGTGAAGATGGTGAGATGGGAAATAATTTCAGGGAAAGTATTTCCTCACACATCTCTCACATCTCTCTCTCCACCCTGTGTCTGTCTTGCTGACCACTGGGCAATCAGTATTCTTATAATAAATAGTAAGAGTCTAGGGTATTGAAATTAAAAAAAATAATCTGTAAAGATATGGGAAAAATCCTTAAGATTGCAGCTTATTGTTATCCATCATTGATATCAGAACCTTCCCTGTGGGGGCTGAGAGTTTTATTTAAGATCTAGGGTTTGATGACTGCTCTCTTTAGCCCTCTTAGTTCCATCAGCTTGAGCAGAGTTGTTCAACCTCAGAAGCCAGAGAAGTCCATGAGGAGGTACCAGTGACTGAGTTGGCACAATTTACTTGCTTTTAGGGAAACATATTTTAGGATTATTCATCCAGCGTAGTGTAACCTAAAATGGGCTTGCCCTCTAGTGTCAGGAAAACTGAAAGGTGATCTCACTTTTATTGGTTTTGTATCTCAACTATTCTTTCCTGTTTCAAGTGGTGGAGCTGCTGCTTTGCAATCTGAGACTCATCAGGTCAAACCAAAGCAGGAGCCAACTTCTCAAGGAGCTCCTCAGAGGCTACCAAGTGCCACCTCTTTGCAAGTGAAATTTAATTTTGCTATTTTACCCCAGTGGTGTTTACTGTTGTTTTCAAAAATCTCTTAAAAATATTTCAGTGAGGAAAGCCACCAGAACTTGAGCTTGTTTTGTGTTTGTGTGATTGGAAGACAATTGATGCCAGGTTTGAATCTTCTGTGTGGAGAAGGCGCCATCCTAAAACTGGCAATAAAGGAGATGGAGGATTTAATGCACAGTGGGCATGCAGTAAAAATGTAGGACTATAATCAAATTGCAGTGTTTGATTCAACATGCAGTGAACAGGTTCCCTGTCTTCAACATCTGTCTCCTCCTCTGGAAAAAGCCCAAATCCAAAACTGTCAGAAGTGACAAGAGAAGGAACCAAACCAGAAAGAGCAGGTCTAGTCCAGTGGAAGGGACAAAATCTTGCAGGCTGATTTTGTGGCACAGGATGAGTGAGGTGACATCCGAAACCAGGGCTGAAGTCCTTGTGAAAAAAGCTTTGGTCCCATCCTTGCCTTGTGTGAGTTTTTCTTTGCAGACCAAGCATTGCTGCCCATGAGGGCACTGGCTGAACTGAGATTTGGCACTTCTGCATAGAGGAAAAAGCATTGCATGAAGTGATAGAAGGGTGGTAGCCAAATAAAGAGGGTTTGCAATGAGGCAATTAATGAAAAAAAAAGCTGTTTTCTGCAGACTTCCCCCAAAAGAACTGAGAGAGGAGATCAATTCCAGGGAAGGATGATCTCTACTTTTTGTGCTATCATTGTCAGTCTGGCTCCATCATAAAGGAGGAAATGTATGATGTGCCTCTATTGGCAAACTTGAATTGAATGTGGCAAATTGAGGCATGAAATCTGGAAAAAGACAAAGCAAGATCTGGAAACAATTTAATTCTTTTAATGCAGAGTTTCTTTTCAGAAAGTAACTTCTTTTACTGAGATTTTTTTTTAAATTAGAAAAAAACCTTTTTATTTCAAATTGCCACTTTAGAAGTTATCTTTAAGTGAAAGACACAAAAATTTCACAAACCAAACAAACAAATATTGAAACGTTATAATAAGTGACAACTAAATGTTTAAGGTAAATGAAGTGATGCAGAAAACAAATGTTTCATAGGGGTTGTAGGAATAAGGGAGCTGAGTTTGCATCTTGATGTGTTTTATTCTGATTTGATATAATCTATTATTGGACTAGTGCTGATCTGTAGGGACAACAAGGCTCACAGAAGGGAAAGTCACCAGTAATTGTTTTATTGTTTGAAAACTACAGAAAGTTCTGACCCAAACCTCTGAATTCCAGTTCTTCCCTTTTCATCCTCTCTTTCTCATTTTTCTTCCTTCCTTCTGCAAATTCCCCCCCTTTTTTTAAGCCTCAATATCCATTTCTTGTAAAATTGAAAGTTCTTTGTGAATGAGGAAAAACATAGGTATGGTTGGTTAGAAAAGGATTTATGTTTGAGAAAAACAAACAAAACCCAAAAAATGAGTCTTCTGAAAAAAGTTTTTTAAAAAATGTGAAATTGTAGTCCATAATTTAATTTGTTTAATTTCTGATCAGTTCATTTTGCTCATGGCAAAATGTTGCCCTACAGGGTAAAACATGTAAATATATTTATCTCTTAGAATTTCATTGAATATCTGTTAAAATAACATAGTGTGAAATTCTCAAATGATCAAAATTATTATCTATAAAGAAAATATTATGGGGTTGGTTTTTTTTGAGTTGGAAAATGATTCTGCCCAAATATAATTTTTAGGCTAGTTCTGGTTATAGACTTATTATTAACTAGAAAGAGGCCTGGGAAGGGGAAGAACAGCAGGAGGTTTGCTTCATTTTCTTGTTTTGCAAGATGTCCATGATGCCTGTTTGCCTAAGCTAGGAATGCTGTTCCTCACCTCTACTCTCAGCCTGAAACACTCAGTCCAATAAATTTAAACAATGAGCTGAATCTGAACCAAGTTTTCTCCATCCATATTATTTGCTCTCACCACACATTAATAGTAATGACCTCTATTACCATGTAAATTTTCTATTAAATTAAGATATTTGTTTGAAAATCTTTATTTTCCTTTGCACCTATAAGAAAATAATCACCTTCTGTGCTGTAAGTGGCTCAGTATTCAGTGTAGGGACATTTTCCCTGTCAAGTCATTGTTTTAAAAATATCTATCTCTAATTCCTTGTCCTTTTATTTATGATCTCGCTACATTTTTTTATCTGTCTGTGTTTGTTTATTTTTTATGTGACATTCAATGAATTTGCTCTACCTCTGTCTTTTTAGTACTGGCTGATGTTTTATAACATATTGATTCCCAATATTTTAAACTGGCCCACTGTTGATATGAGGATCACTCTGGGAAGTAAGATGTTTACATCTCGCTATGAATAGCAGATAAACGAAATAATAAAGGTTGTCAAAAGCTGGGAAATAAAGTACACTGGGTTCTTGTTTGCTCTCAAGGATATGTGGCTGTGCAACTCTGAACTAGCCAAGTTAAGAATTCAAGGCAAGTAGTTCTGGACTCCAGTTTTCTATTTAATTTTTTTTTTTTTATTAAAGAAGAACAATAGCAGTCTTCAGGACTATAATTTCTCCAAAATGTTGCATGACAGTAGTGGCTTCACCAGTGATTTTCTCCTATAGTTTTACAGGTAGTTCCTTTATAAATAATCCATGTTCTAATGAGCACATAAATGAAGCAAACAACTTTCTTTCCTCATTGTATTTGATCCTGTTGACTAATTAGGGAAGGAATATGCAGAGATATTGACACAGATTTTACTGGTTTCACTTAAAACTTTCTCCCATATAAAGGCTTTTTTTTTAACAATCATTTTAAATTGCAACCGTTTCCAATTGAGTTTAATTCCTTCTGGTGTTTACTGCAGTAACATTAATCATGATGAACTCATCCTGTATTTAATTTTGATGCAATTTCAGTATATACTATTTGTGAATTAAAATACTTATTTTGTAGACAGTGAAAAATTATTTACTGATTATAGCACAACAGTGTGTGTGTGTGTAGATATAGATATATTGTATACATTAAGGGTGACATGTAATTTAAATCTGCACATTTTGCATTATTCAGTAGTTGCATGCCAGCTGCTTTTCTTTTGTACTTTGTGATTAATTTCATTGTTGGTAGATTTTATGTTTTCTGAAGAGTCTTTCACGGAACCTACACAGGATTCAATGAAGAAAATTTGAATACACAGTTGTCAGTGGTGTTTTAGCCTGATCTACAGCACCCAAGTTCAATGGTCAGAGTTACAGGATAATGAGGGAGGGAGAAAAAAGATGAACTGTGGCATTATTTTCAAATAACTTGATAGACTTTTATCACATAACTGAAAATAATTAATCCTTCCCTTCACTCTTTTTTAAATCTCAACAGTTTGTCTGCTTCATAGAAACAAATGCCAGGTAGGGGAGTGCATTGTCTGAATTTTGTTGTGTTTTTCCATGCAGCCTTCAACTCTGAAAAACACAAAGCTGCTCTGTAGGGCTGAAGAGTGCCAAAGCTGGATTTATCCAGCCTGTTTTGTATATTGCATTTTTGCTTGCTTTGTCAGGACAGCTTGAAATAAGAGCACGTGGAAAGAAAAAGAGCAAGTAGGAGTAAACATGGAAAAAAAAAAATCACAGCTCTCAACCATCAGCAGCAATTATAAGTTATAAAGTTCTGTCTTTTGTGTTTGTTTTCAAAAGCAATTTAATAAACTACAAAATTTTGGAGTACTCTAGTCAGGGAAGTTGCAGGTAGAATTTATACTCCATTTCTCAAAAGGCATATATTCCCCTTTTTTGTAAAGCATTAAGTCCCTCCCTTAATTAAGCCTTCTGGGGTTTAAATGTGTTGATCTCATTTTAAACTGAGCTCAGCACAATTAGACACACTGAGAAGATAGCAGATAATCAGCACATACAAAAACATTTCAGACATAAATGCTTCATCCTGCCAGGCCCAAAATTACTATTTCAGTTTTTAGGGTTTTTTTTTTTTCCTTTTTGGGGGTTGGGGTGGGGGGAGAAGGGAGGGGAGAAAGAGAAAGGGAAAAAAATTGATTATTTTCAGCTCGTCATACATCTCATTTGTAGTGGGTCAGACCTTCCCCATTCACAATTACCACTAGTTAATCTTATCAGAGAAAAATTCAATTACATTTATCAAGGTTATTCCATACACTCAAGTTATTGCCTCGGAAAAATCGGGTTTCAGTGTTAAGAATGTCAGCATTGTGTATGTGTACGGGGTTTGGTTTTCCTCCCCCCATCTTTAAAAAATAAATAATTAAATCCTGCTTTTACACTGACGTTACTAATATATAGTTATAATAAAGTAATATTTGACAGCTTTGTAAAAGGGATCATTAATACATAGATTATGGAAGTTTAGGAGGGAGGCTCATAACTGTTAATAGACTTCAATTCTCAGCCTACACTGACATTTTAAAAAATCTAGTTTCAAATTTGATAACAGATTACCAGCTAGGCTGGGAGCCAGCCACCTGATTAAGGCAATTTAAATGCTTGCAAAGTGGTGAGATTAAAATCAAATAAGTGCCGATTTTTTCCCTGCTTCACTTATCTTTCCCTGGATTCGTTCCTTAACTACCAGGTGGCAGAGGACTCTGGGTAATTTTCCTCTGCGCCAATTACCCCAGGATGGTTTTTAGGGTGAAGCAGAATAATTACTGCACTATCAATCCAAAATGGGCTGCTTAATGTGTTTAAGAGAGATTTTGAGCCTTAGCAGGGAGGCTGCCTGAAGCGTGCTACGCTCGCCGTGCCAAAGCCCGCTCGGCCCGCTCGCGCAGTTAACTGCTCACGGAGAAGGCAGCACACACCCAAGGTGAAAGAAAACAAGGAAAACTCCTGGGAAGCTGCAGGAAAGTTAATGAGCTGCTTCCAAAGCGTGGCAGGCTGCAGTTGCAGGTGGCTGACAAAGCTAGGCAGGTTAAGAAAATAATATTTATCACCCAGCTGCCAGGATCGTCTTTATCAAAAGTCGTTCTGAAATCCGTACGAGGCGCAGAAAAATGGGTTTGAAACAACGACAAACAACAAAAAAAGGTGCATGGGGGATAAGATGAGGAGGAAAATGCCACCATGAAGCAGTGTGTATATCCTTGGTGGGGCATTTGCAAAACTGGTTTGATATGAGGGCACATGGATTTTAATTTTTGGGTTTTTTTGCCCCCCTAAGTAGGAGGAAGGATGGATTTGTGATCAGAGTGCGCAAGGGGAGAGCTGGGCTGTGCCATGGGCTGGCTGGGCACACACCAGAGCCCCAAGCTGCTGAGGGAGGGGGTGCCTGGCTGAAGCCTGGCTTCTGCCACATCCCTGCTTTGGTTTTAATTGGTGCTGTGCTGGAAAATGAGGTGCTCTCCAGATGCTCCCCCATTGATGCTCTCTAGATGGGAGCCAGCTACCCTCCCCCTAATCCTGGGGCTGCTAGAGAGAAATTTGGCAGGAATTCCCCACTTTGCAGCACGGGGAGAGGAACACTTGGTGCAGCCACGGCACAAGAAATAACTCGTTAATTATTGGTTCATTAAAGCGTTTGAAGATCAGGGGTGTAATGGCAATACAGGAAAGCTCAAGTGCAAGGTGAACAAGTGGTGTGTTCTGCCATCAAACTGGTGTGTGGTGGGGGAGGGATGGAAGAGGAGAGCAGGGCTTAAGCTCAGCTGAGACTCTGAAATGACATTTCTGAATAGTATACTGTAGCAGCCACAAATTAAGTATTATCTTCCATCTGGTGACTCTGCACTTGATTTCTTTAATTATTATTATCTGAATATAAATTGTGAGTTTTAGCCAAGGATTCTGGAAGGTTGTCGTTAGAAACAGAGAGATAATTAAAAAAAAATCATTATATTTGCAAAGGGGTTGCTGCTGTTTCTTGCCTTTCAGAGATTTGCTTACACAGTTTTCCATACAATCTCTACCTACTTGATGTATCAACCTTTTTTTTATTATTTAATGAAAAATTGATCTGTGATTTTGATTAGCAGATAGCTTGGATATAATGTGAGTTAAAATGTTCAATTTTAAAGAGAAAGTCTCTATTCTAATATTGTTTCAAGGTGCTGAGTTGACCTCAGGTAGACTTCAAATACCTCTAAAAATCAGCAGATATTCCATCAAGATGGATAGTGAATATCACCCTCCTAGGGGCACCGGGTGTGGGTGTGCATTTGTGACTACCCATGTAGTTTGTGGGTTTATATTCCAGTCCAATTTCCTATGCAAAACTGTTTAACTCATGCACCCACTCCCTGCTGCCTTCTTCCAGCAGAACAGTGCCCTCCCAGTGAGAGGGGAGGAAGATCAGCTCTGGGATTTAGATGCCAATTTTGAAGCTGACCCTGTTTTAAGTCACAGGAGCCTCACCTGCCACTGCAAACCTGTTCGTGTCCATCCCGCCAGATGTGACAGCTTATGCAGAAGTGTGTCTTGTAAGACACAGGCAATCCATTTAAAGATTATCACATGAAACCATATTTACTTCAGAGGCCTGTAATAATTACACCTTCACTTGAAAAATCCCTGGGACTTTAGCTGCTGTGCCACAGATTTATACTCAAACATTTTCATTTGATGCGCAAAGTGTGAAGTACTCTTTAGTGGCAAGACAATTATCTGATTCTACTAATAAATGAATGCACTAGTAGTCATTTTTAATTGAACAATTATAGGATATTGCACTGTCAGTTGATTATAGAAGTCATTTCATAAATGTCAAAAATCTCTTTAAACGAATTATGGAGCTCCAAAATAACTCCGGCAATCAGCCAGCAATAACACAATAATCTGTTTACCCTGTTGTCAGGCAAACTACCACCAGGTTTTTTTCTCCTTTTTGAGGGGGGACTGAATCTTAAGGATTATACTCCTGCTCAGGCTGTAGCATCTACTGAGGCTTTGATTAGCACAGATCATGAGTGTTGTCAAGTGCTGTGACATGTATTAAATAGCAAGAGAAATTAAAGTTGTTTTAGAGAGGCGTTGGTAGCAAACAGGAGCACAGATCTCTTCTCTGAGTGAAGAATTCTGGTGGAAGTCTGAAAGGTGCTTCTGGCATGGTCCAGTTTTCTGATGCATCAGTTGACTTCGATTTTTGTTTTGATGTTGAACATATATACCAATTCTTTTCTGTAGTTATGGGATAATCTGTTTCCTTTGCTTTCCTTGTTGTATGTACAGATGAGAAAGAGGCCAGGTTTGCTTCTCTCTGGTAACACCTGTGTCCATGAATTTCAGTCATGCTGGGTTTTCTGCCTACTCATACAGGTGACAATCAGAATTTGACTTCCAATTTTTATGGATATGGCAGGTCCTTACCTAGTGGATTGTACCCCTTTCTTTCCTGGAGCAGGAAAATTCTCTAACAATCCCAAGAGCATAGGAATACCTGCAAGGATGGTTCCAGTCATACAAAGGCTTACTCTGACCAGGGAAAGGTAAACAGAGAACACCAAAATAAGTAATTGTGGTCCATTGTTGTGGAAGAAACTTTTGCTTGCTGAGAGACAAAGAAAGGGGAAGTATTTTAGACCTTTTGCTTTTTACCTAAATAAATTCAGAGTGATTAATAAACTTACTACTAATAGAAGGCTTTGAAATAATATGCAGACAAAATGGAATCAAAGGTAGAATGAAAAGAAATAGCTTTTGCAAAGTGTTCATTTTCTGGAGATTTTGGGTGTGTAGTCAGATTGGGGGCTGTCTGAGTTTACTGTCTGAAGTGCTCAATTCTAGATAACTTTGGTCTGAATAAATTTAACAGGATTCCACCTCTTGAAACCATTTTTGGAAATCTAACACCCGGCTCTATAGCTGGTCATCCCTAAATGAGTGATCTCGAAAGAGTAGCTCGTATTTGGGGGGCTGATGGTAATAGAGTAGATTTACTGTTGGTAAATGACAAAACCTTTAATCTTTTTTAATCCTTAGCAATTTATGGAAGATACCTGCAGCTTTGGGTCTGTTTCTTGACATATTCATATTTTCAAATGTTGAAAACTGAAATCCTCTGAAATCAAGCTCAGAGTGGGGCTGACAAGAATAAGAAAATTTTATTCATAGATGGTCTGGAGGCTGCATGTGATGTTTTAAGGCATGTTTCACCATTGGAGCAGGAGAGCAGTGGTCTTCTGTACTGTCTGTGCCTCTTGGAGACATGAGCTGGCACAGAGGGGAGTTTTGGCAATGGAGCCAGAGGCATCATGCAGATTCTTTGCCATGATCACCCCATGCAAGCTGGGTGTGCCTGTGGCCGTCCTTCCAGCTCTGGAGTCTGCAGGAGTGGAACTGGAGGATATTTGACCTGTTATTCTCATTTGCTCTATGAGGACTGCTTGGTGGGATCAGGTAGATCAGATACAGAGAAGCTAATGTGAAATCTGGTTGTCTGGGTGTGGAGCTTGCTTGCTGAACTCTGAGCTGGGTAATAATGAATACTCATGGTCATGTGCAGTAGTTTAAGTCAGCAGCACTGCAGTGTCTTGATATGCTGGGAACACCAGCTTGGCCAAACCAGGCCCTTGAAATTTAAATAATAAACCCCAGTTTTCTGTCCCTATTAGCAAGTGAGGTGTGTACAGGAGAGATTGCATCCCTATTTGCTGTGCATTTCCTGAGATGAGTGCTTCTGTGTTTTTAAGGGTTACAGTGTTGGCTCTAAAGGACAGACTGGTCAAAAGTCTTTGGTCAGACAAACAGAATAATGAAAAGGAAAAAAAAATCAGATTTTAATAGGGAAATAGCAGATAGGATTAATATTTATTTCACTTTTATTAGGAGACTTTTTATTTATGATTCAGGTAATTTAAGGGAAGCAGGATGGTGTTTTGCTTGATGAGACTGTGGCTCAAAAATCTGAGGATCTGCTTCTTCCCTGACTTACACCTGTGTCACCATGTATGACTGTGCCAGCTCTGTGCCAAACATGGACAGTTTGGCAGCTTCCTCACACACACTATGCTCTGAATTTAACTGACTGCACAAAGTGCAAGGCAGTCAAGAAGCAGCCTCTGACATTTTTAATTGGCATTGAATTTAAGTCATCATTAATTATTCTGCTTTAAAGGAAGCTTTATTCCTTTAAACTGCCATGCATGTTATTCAAAACTCTTGCAGGGATCCATCCCTGGTATCTGTCTTGGCTAGTAGGATTAAGCCCTTATGGCTAGTAGGTGGCTGAGACCTTACCATATGTTGCTGGTAGACAGCAGCAAAGCTTTACCCTGTGATAAGCATACTAAAAGCAATCTGTTGGGGTTTTCTTTTTTTTTTTTTTCCTTTTTATATAAATAAATATATATGTATATAAAAATACACCAGCACGTGGTTAATCAGCATTGGTATTATTAAACTAACTTGTAAATAATGTGATTCTCCCAGGAATCACATCAGCTGTGCTGTGAGTAAGTTTAGATTTCCAAGGTGCCACAGTGCCTCATTCTGCATTGGCGGAATTGAACAGCATTAACCTTTTCACTTACACTAACAAAGACAAGTTAAGACAAGATGTGCTATGACTACTGCACATCTATGTTTTGTTTTTGCCCAGGGCCCTGTACAATTACCCAGCACTTCAGAGCTAATATTGGTTGGATGTTTGCTTTCCCTTCCCCACCCCTTTCGATATTTCTACGAAACGACAAAGCATCGTTTTTCAACCAAAAAATAACCAGTTATGTAATAAATATGTTCTCTTTAAGAAAAAAAAGGCTAAAAATATATCCCAGGCACTTTTAAAGAGATCTAGCAATGAGAAAAACAGATTCTGCAGTACACTTCAGCTATCATTTTCTCAATGCAAACCATTCTGCTGTCATTCTGAATTCCATAGTGCATACAATATGGTATTGATAGCCAGGAAACACCATGCTGTGCATATATTCCAGAAAACAAGGAGAAAACCAGGTCTTCAACATCTTCCAGGCAAGCAAACGTATATTTTTGTTTTTTAAGGTGCAGGTTCTTTGCCCCTGTGTAACTAACTAGTTCAGATGTTATCAGTATTACTTGATGTTAGCCAATTGTCATGGTGAAGACCAGGTGCATCTGCAAAATCTGGCTGAGACTGGTGGTTCCTAAACTGCAGCAGATCTTGTGTCTTTCTTGGAGCAACTGAAAGATTTGTGTGGTGGACAGCAAGCAGGAACACTGGTTTGGCTCACAGTAATGCTGAAATTACTGTCTCTAAAAGTAATTTCAGAGTCTCTATCTCTACCTGTGAAAAGTCCAAAGAGCACCCTCTGACATAAACATCTGTATTGTAAATATATCCCACCCCTTTTTGCAGCATTCTTCAGAGACTAAGTTTAGAAGAGTGAATAAAATCTTGATAATTGGTGAATTAGCACAGTAAACCAATACATTATTCATTAGGTAGTTATCAAAATATCACAGGGTCTTGCAGGGAGGACAGCATTTGCATATTCTAGGATTGACCACTGAATGCCTTTCACAAACATTAGAGAATCTGCCAAAATCTGGGGAGATTTAATATAGTGCTTACATGAAAAGCACCTAGATCTCACCAATTTCCCCTGTAAGGCTAAGAATAAAAAATGTTCTTTCATCAGAAACATGGATCAACCTGTATGAATTTGTAGCACAGACTGTAGTTATGATGTATCATGTCTGTCATCTTAAAATTGGTTTAAATTTTAGTAGATCTACAACAGTTGAAGTGATAAAAATAGAGATTGGCAGTGTGGGAAGGGTAGATAAATGCAAGATATAGCCTTAGCTGCCTAAATAGGTGTTTTTGAGGAACCAATGTGTTCATTGTTAATCAGTTTTGTGTGTAAACTTTAAACATTAGCAAATCTTGTGTGATGTGCTCCTCTTTAAACCACAATTATTGGGGTTTATGCCTGTGATTTTTCTCTTTACCATCCCATAATATCTTTGCACTATTGAAAATCTTTACTGAACTGAAGTTTTGGGATCTGGTTTATTGTTGGTGGTTTTAGTATTACCTATGAACTACCTGCTGACAAAGGTAGTTCATAGTTGCAAACACATAATTTACAACACTTACATGATTATGTTTGCTACATAATTATAAACACTTTTTGAAAAAAAAAGTGCATTTTGCATTGCAGGGAATGTAATAAAGTCTTTTTTTGAGTGTTTGCACATCTTGGACCAGTGGCAACTGAGTGATGGGCTGAGGTTTGAAGTTTAGCTCTGGGGCAGATTTTGGGTTTTGTTCACTGCTGTTGGTCTTACAAGACAACACTAAATTCGGGGACCAGTTTTGGCTTCACACTGATATAACCTCACTAAAGTAATTTTTGCAATGAGTAGAGTATGTGACTGATGTGATGCTGCAAGTCTGTTTTATTCCATCCAAACACTGAAATATTTTAAAAGCCAAATATAGGTTGAATTCTGAAAGATGTTGGGTATGAACAATATATCTGCAAGCAGATATTGTTGATGGCAGTAGGTATTAGGGACAGGAAGATGATCTTCAAATGAAAGAGGAAATAAGTCCTTAAATAAGAGAAATAATGCTCTGTGTTCTTGACTTTTTCTGCCCTAAATCTCTGGTCTATCCAGATCCCACTGTTGATTTCTGGACAACTGGTGTTTTGCAATGAGCTGAGGCTTTCTTTCTTTTGAGGTTTCCACCATGCTTCCTACCAGCATGGTCATTGAGATGGAAATAAATCCAGAAACCTGCTGCTATATTTTGTCAGTGGCTGTGGGCTAGAACAAAAGCTTAATAAAACAAAAGTCGTGCTAAAATTGCTGTTTTGAGGTTGGGTTTTTTGTTTTGTTTTTGGGATTTTTTTTTGTGTGGTTTTTTTTTTTTTGTGTGGTTGGTTTTTAATGCATCTTTGTAATTGATACCAAACTGCATTTCTTAGTAGAAAAAGGAAGACATTTTTGAGGGTATCTAAAGGCATATTAAAGTGACAGACACTTGTCACTCATATTCCTAAATCTTTCTGTTGGAAAAAGAATTTTATTCTAATAATTTGGTATTTCTTTATGATTCCCATTGAACACTAGAACCTCTTTAACAAGGCATAGAGGAATATGCAGTTCTAGCTTTGCTAACCCCTCTGTTTCTGGATTGATTGAATTAAACATTCATGATTCCAGCAGGCTGTTGATAGTCTAACACATTTAAATAAGCACCTTCTCAGTTCAGGGATGGATGTAGAATTGGACAGCATTCAGGATGTAGAATTGGACAGCATTCAGGAGGCAGGCTGCTTTTAGTGGTGGGTGGTGAAAATGATCCAGTGTGACTCAGGAAATGGTGGCAGAATAGTCAGAAGAGAAGGACAAGGGACTCGCAGAGAACACTGGAAAGGAGAAGCAAGGATTCAGTGCTGATGAGGAAAATGGCCTTGAAGGACAGGAACTGGCAGCCTAGCTGGTCAGAGAAGCAGCAAAAACCACTGAGGGAAACAGGTTAAAGGTGCACCACCAAAGCCAGATTACCTCAAAAAGTGATAAAAAATTATTTAAATTAAAATGAACTTTGCACCATGTCAACTCCTTTACTGAATAAAAACAGTGAAGTGGAGTGCAAAGGATCAAGACTTAAGATTAACACAGAAATTTTAGTCTAGCACCTCTGTATTGTTTTCATTCTTGCTAAAAGGCATGAGGTGCTGACAACTCTGAGATCTTGGTTCAGTCTGACTTCATTTTAAGGGAACATCTGGCTTAAGTCTGCTGGGTTGTGTTTATAACAAGGGTAGAGGCACCCCCCCAAGAAGGTTAATCTCTCATATTCCAATTTCCCCATCCCACTAATGATGCAATTGTGTTCTTGAGTTGCCCCTTTCCTTTAACTTCAGAAAAAGTATAGAAAAGTAATTTAAAATATCTAAAAGTAAGACATCTAAAGCCAGGTGAGTTGAATCCTGTCTTCAAAACATGGCTTATGGATTGGATGTGCAACTCTGTTACCTAGGGAGGGATGTTTTTCTACCTGTAACAAAAATATATGCAGGTCACATCTTTTGTTCCTGAGTGTGTGATAACTTTGATTAAACTACCAGATTAAATTCTCTTGGTTTAGATTTTAAACTTGTTTCAAACAAGGTTAGATGGCATTTAAGTTCCATATCACTGTGTCTCCAGTAATGAAAATTAGTCTAATGGGCTCAGGTACCCATTATTCAGGCTCAATTAGCTTCCTGGGAGAGATCCCTGTAAAGTAGCCATCATGATGAAGAATGTACCAATTAAAAAAAGTAAACCAACCTGATTATTGACACATTCTGAATTTCTTTTAAAACTTTTTCCTCTTTTGCAAGCTTCTGCCTGTTGTAGAATACTGGGCACTATCAAATAGAGAGAGAAGCATAAGAGAAGAAAATGAAGAGAAAGGAGGGAATTGCTCCATGTCTTCTTGTTGCCACTGTTTTGCCTATATATTGAATTATTCTGGAAAGAATACTGTCCTTTCTAGATCTTCCTTGAGATCATACAGGCCCTTCTCTTTCCCACTGTCTGTCATTGGATGATAAATACTGAGTACTGTGGTTGCTTATATGGAGAAGTAATCAAGAGTGCTTAAAATATGTGTATTTTAGCTGCCTATTAATGGAATTTGATATCTGGAAGCAGAGAAAATCAAAAGCCACTTGGCAAGTCAGCTTTTCAGAAAAGTTACAGAAACATTGTGGTGTTCTGTTTCTGCTGTTGATGCAGTGATTGCTGAGATTACATGGATGATCTCAGAGGCTTTCTTTTGATGGAATTTCTTATGATTAAATGAGGAAATGGGATTTTGGAAGACCTGGATTGTATAAGCAATCAAAATTTCAAAGGATGAAATCAGAAGAACACCCTGGAATCAATTTTAAGGAATATCTGTCCTCTTTTCAGAAGTCATTTGAGCTGAGAGCAGCTTTTGTTGCAGAGATGTAAAGCATCACTCTGGTAATAGCAGAATAAAAATTTTACAAGTGACTTTGCTACTCCAGCTCAAAGTCCACCACCCTCACTTCTGATGCATCTTCTCTGGCAATTTTAATCCTGGTCCTTGTGTTGGGATGGCTGTGGGATGGGTTTGTGTTTGCATCTCTGAGAGGTGAGGTTAACAGCAAGGAATTCCATTGGAACACACACTTGCATCCACATTTTCAGGCATGTTTGAAGTGTGCCAAAGTGACATGTCACATAAAGGTGAATTAGTCATGACTTCCAGAAAAACAAAAATGCCATTTTGAAGAGTGGTCCTCAGTGACTTAGGTGGTCCTGACACATCCTGTATCTCCTTTTCACATCTGTGAAATGGGAAAATAACACTTACCTACTTCTAAGAGATGTTTCACTGACTAGATTTTATGAAGCACAAGCCTCCTGTGGAATGAGTGCAAAGTATTACTCTATTTATTTTTATGAACTTTCTGTTTTACTGCAGTAGGAAAGCTTAAATTATCCATAGAGTTCTTGAGCACATTGGGGAAGCCAAAGATCCTGATTTTGCCCACTGTGCTCCTGGCAAAGAAAAGACCCAAGGGAGACTCCTAAATGAAAAATATAAACAAAACCCTGAAGCTACTCAGATCCTTAGAAGATTAGATTTTTGAAAATATGTTCTTTATAAGATAAGTTAAATGCATTCTTTCCCTTATTTTTTCCTCTGGTTTGGTCACAGGTTGCTCCAGGCACCCAAATGGGGGTGTTCAAGCCCTTGCTTTATTGATCCTGGCAGGGACTCATGCTATGGTGCCCTGTCCTCCCTGAGGCCACCACTGACTGTGGATTTAACAGGTCCAGCAAGGAGAAGGAGAAGTTCCAAAGCTGTCATTCAGCCTGGGATCCATTCTTCACCCTTTCTTTCTCATCCACCCCTCCATATATTTCATCATTGTCATGACAGGCAATACTTGAATTTCCAGTTGTGTTGCAGAGCTCTTTCAGGGGTGGTGGTTGTTTATTGAACATCTCACAAGTGGGAAAATTACCGGTGAGACCAAAGAGTGCTCTTTCTATCACTCACATGGAGGAGAGGCAGGAGAAAGTGGAAGTGTGTTTTATGTGAATTCTTCTTCCCAGGGTACTTTGGGAGTTGGTCACATAAAAGATAAAAGTAGGTGGTCTAGGCATCACTTTTAGGTTTTGACTGCAGGGACATTTTCCTTTTCCATTTACTGATGCCAGTGATTCAGAATTCTGCTGTAACTCCTCATGTTTAGATTTCAGTAAGTGGTAAACTCATTCTCTCACATTTGCATTTACAGTGAGATTTATTTTGGTTTTTTTGTGTGTTTTTTTTTTTTTGCAGCATGTTGAGGGGGGAAGATTGTGGAACAACATTGGGAGCATTTGGCAGGGAGCACTGTAGGGATGAGGGGAACACTGCAAGTTGGGTTTATAGGGTGGGACATCCCCTACACTGTGACCACAGCACAAGTAACTGAAGTGTCTAAGTGGAATGCAAAGGAAAATGCCTTTAATATGGTCCCAAATACCTATATTCAACATATGCCTACTTCTCAGATTGGTACAGACTGATACAGCTGGAAAATTTGTTTCATTCTTCCCACTGGCAAAGAAGTGGAAATGCTACTGCTTTCCCACTATCCCTGGACTATATATTCTTTTCAGAGGACTTGTATTCAAGTGCCACTTTGATTAATTCAGTGGCTAGTTCACCAGGAAAAAAATTCCCAGAATTTAAAATGCAACTGGGATGAATAACAAAATTAGCAGTTTTGTGCTTGCCTGCAGTGATGCAATGAACAATCCACGTGGATCACAGCTGTGGACAAAGCTCTGAGCACCACTTTTTTTTTGTTTGTTTTCTTTTTTTTTTTTTTTTTTTTTTTTTGGCCCTATCACAATTTTCTTATGACCTGTGATGTTAAAACTTTGGTTCTGTGTTCATTAATGGCATGCAGTGATCTACTGCAAGATATGGTACTTAGAGAACAGACTAAATGCATGTCTTTCATGGGTCTCAGCAGAATGGGACAGCTTATCAAGAGTTTATATTGCCTTCAAGATTTTATTTAGTGTCTGGATTGTATTTCTCAGAGGACAGTTGTTACCAAGTCTAATGTGAAGTGAGATAAGTACAGATGATGCACAGCCTACTGTAATGCCTATGACTAAAAATTTTGCCATTATAAATTTCACATTATTTTAGGGCAGTATGAACTTATACAAGGCCAGTGCTTTTTGTTGTGTGGCCTCAGGGATTTTGAATTGGTACAGACAAGGCCTAGAAGTGGGTGCAAGATGTTATCACACTGTGGCATTTAAAACACTTTTAGTCTTCTCTGTAGTCTTGGGAAGCAATCTGCTCAGCACTCCTCAGGATGAACTCCCATGTCCACCTGGGAATAATGCTGACCTGCTCCATGGGGACCTGTGAAAATAAACTAATTATTCCTTTGGCTGTGCTTGTACAGCACTTTAAAGATAAAAAAAAAAATACACTGTGATTGTAAGTGGTGTTCTCTACATTAAATTTCCTATGTAACTACATTTTTTTTCCTGAGATTCTAAGATATATTTTAATTTTTCTTACATGTGCTAGAACATTATTCTATCTCTAGCTAAACAGGGTACCGTGGAAGTGTAGGGAAAGAAATTGATCCATCTCCTGTGTTATCCACTCTGTGCTTTTATGATATTTTTGTGAACTGCTTTCATCAAGTTAGTAAGGATTTGTCAAGATGTTTACCTGTTGGGAATCTCAACATGATTTCTTGAGGGTGCAATCTGGGGCTGAGTTATGTGTTCTCCTCTTCTGCTCTTCTACCTGTTCGTACATCAAAGTCTCTACCAGTGTAATTCTTTCAGGCCTGCTCTTTATTCAGCAGTTGCTGTACAAAACAAATGTATGTTGTGCTTAGAGGATGCTTTATTTCATATCCATTTATCCACCTGATGAAATGAATACATTAAGGGCACATAAGCAGAGATGTCTTGCCTGGAAAGGCAGTGGTGGCTTGTGCCTCACACCACAGACTGTAAAGAGAGATGTGTTGGTGGTGTTAGCCAAAATTAGCAATGAAAATTTTACCTAAGTATCAGGAAATATTTCTTATACTAAGTTCAGGCAGTGGAACAGCCTCCCAAGGAGCATGATGGAAAGCCCATTGCCAGTGTCAATTAAAACTGGACTAGTTTTTGAACTGGGGAATGTACTGTGGGGAACAATCCTGCACAAGTCTAGATGACCTAATAATTCGTTTCCATCTGCAATGCTTATTCCTGAGATTCAGAGTTATGTATTGCAATATGATTTCCTCCTGACTGAGAAAATTTTTCTCTCATGCAGGATTATTTTCACACTATCCAAAAAAGTTTCATAGACACTAAAAACTAGTAGGGGAAAAGAAAGCAGAACTAGGTCTAAGAGATTACCCCACTCAATTTGCACCTGCTGTCACAGTGGTTGTAAAATGTAACCCCAGACATTGTTCCTGTGGATGACAATTTGAAAGGGATCAGGCTTGACAGAGACCATAGACAGGGCAGGGAAATCCTTTGGAGACAGAGGTGCTCTTTAAGGAGAAATTCAAGTGTTTTTCTTTCTGTTGGCCCCTACTGAGTCCTGTCTCATCTGTAGCTGCTGTCATTGTTGGGGAGCCATTGCTGATAAGAAGGGACATAACACAAAGTGTCCACCTATGTGCAGTTTTGGAGGGAGTAAAATTTTTCTCCCATAATTTAGATTTAGGTATTGAGAATAATCAGTGATGCATCACAGAAAGACCCATTTTTTTTCCCATTTAACAGGGAAAAGGTTAGAGTAGTACATCATCTTGCTGCTTCCATTCTGTGCATATAAGAAACAGTCTGTCTAGCCACTAATTGAGAAGTGAACTTGTATATGAAGAATCCAGTTTAGTAGTGTCAGTAAAAGAATTGGTAATTTTTCTGCTAGCAAGGTGCCACACTGGTAAAATAAAACTCTTTCAAACTGAGACATACTGTCTACCTGTTCCTTAGATATTTTTTGACTGAAGTTTGAAAACCTGGCTTTTCCTTGCTTCTCTTTCTTCCTGTTGGATTTTTTTCCTTGGCAGCATTCTAAAACTGAGAGGAAACTTGTGGTAGCACCTGCCCTTCTTTCCTGGATCAAACATGGCATAAAATAGCTGTTGCTCTGAAAGACCTCCCTACACTCTTAGCAAAGCCAACAGGACCTTTGCCATCTACTTTGGTGACAGGATTTTGAGTACCAAGGCTGAAATGCTCCCAGTGTGGGCAGGAGGCCAGATGGGCCAGGACTGTAAGTGTGAGCCCACACTGGAAATCTGCACCCAAACTTTTTGTAGCCTTTCAAACCTCTGCAAACAATCTGTTTGTAAAACAACCCTCTACCCAAGTCACTTAGGAGTCTCACTGAGTTTGCTCCTTCCTGATATCGTGTTTAAAACCTGCTGCTTCAATATTAGCTTGAATCAGCCCTTTTGAACATTTACTTACGCTTATTTGGCTTTCTCTCTTTGCCTTTTCTCTTGTCCCTGATCTCTTCTTTTTTTTTATCCATATGACTCCATTTCTATTTGCATATATGCTGCTATGAAAAAGATAAACTAATGGTGCCAGCCCTCCAGCAAGGACTTTGAGGGACTTTCTTGTCTCTCTGACTAATTCTTTTTGTGGCCCTGGGAAAGTCACTTATCTTGTCTTTCTTAGTTTTTCCCTACAAAAAATGGAGTTAGCAAGGTTACACTGACATCCAAGAGATCCTGTTTCTGTTGCACTAGGAAGTCAGCCATTTCCAAATACAGGTTTATTCTATGTGAGATAATTAAAAGGTGAGGTGTTGCAATGTTGTAGATTAATTTTAGCCTCCCTGGTCAGCACTGACCATATCACTGAGGGGAAAAATTCTGAATTAAAATGAAGAGCTGAAAAAGTACTAAATACTTGTTGTTAATAATTGTGTTATTTATTGCTGTTTATCTTGTAATTATTGCTTGGGAAATAAAAAAAAATCTCACTGCTCTGTGCCAGCTCTAGCTGCAGCTGTGGATTTAGAGACGAAATTCAGTCTTCAGCCTTTCCCTGGGGCTGATGGACTTCTCCTTTCAAAGTAGGACACTTCTATCTGATGGCATTAACCATAAAATCCCCCATTTCAAGTCTATGATATCCTGAAGGACAACGGCTCATTTCATTTCTTATCAAGAAATCGGGCAGATCAGTCATATTTCCCGAATCAAATGACATTTTCAGAAAATTCATTTGAACCAAAAATGAGGTTTCCTCTCCACAGACTCCAATTAGTTTAAAAGTGGTTTTCTGATGAAAATTCTTGAAATAACTGAGCTGTATAAAGAAAAATCTATATCTATATATGTATGTATATAGATATATGTACACATGCACTGTGAAAGCCATAGCCAGAGTACCCTATCAAGCAGTATAAATCTTTAATTTTGGCAATCAGCAGTAATGGTGAAATACCTTAAGCTTTTTTCCTTTGCTTCCTCCTCGTTTTCCCTCCTCTCATCCCATCACTCTGGCTATTCCAGTGGGAGTGAACGCACTCATTTTCTCCCTAAGTACACAAAATTAGCTGCTTATCTGTTGATCTTCTTACATGATCCTTTAAAAATCCTTTCTCTCTCTCTGTGTGTCCAAGGCTGCTTTTGCCTTCAGAGGAAGCCCAGACAAGCCAATTCTCAGCCTTTCCCTTACCCACTCACAGGGGGCCTGGGCCTAATTAAATTGCTCTCAAAGACAAGAAGGGATGAATTTCCTTCTTTCCATCTCCCTTGTCACCCATTTAACTCAGCTGAGATCCGTTCGTTCCTTTTTAGTTATGTTAAAATGGAAAAGGAGGGAGCCTGCTTTGAGGGGGACAGGCAGGGAAGGGAGAGAGGAAAGGAGAGAAGGAGGAGGAGCAGGAGGTGTGTGGGCAGAGCTGCCAAGGTGCAGCATCCCAGGCACAAACAAAGCAGCCAGACCAGAGGAAATGGGAGGTGACTGGAAAAGGGCAAGCAGCAGGACAATTGCTGGGTTTGTCTGGCTGGGACCTCCTCTGTGCTCTTTATTGTCTGTTTCTGTACTCAACCTGAAGAAAAATGTCATGTTAAGGAAAAACCTATGCACGTTTGTGTATTTATGCCCTCTTTCAGAGGAATGCTTTCTTCTTACTCCACTCCTTCCAAATACCTATTTTCAGTGATGAGAAGGCCTAGAAAATTAGGATGGTCCTTGTTCTGCCCATGTGGCATCACCCAGGAGGGCAGAAGTGGCCGATTTGGCTCATCCCTGGTTGGTTGCACAGGGAGAGGGTGAAGGGGTCTGCCAGGGCTCAGAACTGTGCCTGTGCCCAGGGAAGGACAGCCCTGGCCCTGCCAATGCCCAGATCTCTGTGCAATCCAAAGCCCAGGCTTAGGAAGAGCCAAGCAATTAGCCTTTGAAGGTCACCCAAAGTTGTTGCTTTTTTTCTTTTCCATCCCTCTCCCCCCCACACTTTCTCAGTGCTGCATCCTCCTCCTCCATCACCCAAACCCCAAACGCATCTGAGGGAAGCCATTCAATTAAATCTCTCCTGACTCCAGCTGGCTCCTGAGTGAAAGGTCAGCAGTGTCCGGGAGGGAGAGGCGTGTGTGAGGAGGAGCCGGAGCTGCTGCTGCTGCAGCCTGCCTCCCTCCCCTCACCTCCCCTCTCTAATGATACCCAATGGTCAAGCACTCCCCAGCAGAGCTGGAGATGCCCTGAAGCATCATTGTGGTCGGGAGCGATCGATCAGGTGTTTGTTTTTTTTTTTTAAAAAAAGATGATAATGATAACCCGTGGCCATAATGTCAGCGCATATGCGGTGCCTCTCACAGGCCGCGCACGCTCTGCCTGCCAGCACTGAGGAGAGGCTTGGAGGGGCTCAGGAAAGCCTCTTCCCCCCACTGAGCCCACTTAGCCCTGCCTTAAAGACAGCTAATTAGACCAAGGGCTGTTGTGTGTGCTTGCAGCAGAGCTGGAGCGAGGAGGGCCTGGTGCCAATGGCGAGCAGGACTAGAGCAAGCTTTGTTTTAGAGAGGCTTCCAGTTAACTGGAGGTGATCACACAGAGGCCCGGCCATAAATAATACATACCTGGATGCAAGAGGGTTGTGGTGATCTACTGCTCCCCACCCTGTGCTGTTGGGCGGCCTCTATTTTGAGACAGATTAGTGCTCTGTATTGCCAGGCAGGCAGAGGTAATCACAGGTCCACGCTGGAGTTGGAGATCTGAAAATCACCAGGAGGTGCTTATCAACATGCAATCTGAGCACCACTGGATGTGTACAGACCTTTTAAAATTCTATTAGTACGTGTCTGAGTAGATTGTGGGGAAAATACAAACAGTTTTCTAAAGAAAAATTGTCAGTGCCTCTGCCTAAATCTCCTACCCTGCAGCCGAAGCGTGGACTTCTGTTTTTATGGATAAACGTGATTTGTCTTTTAACTGTTGAGATTACACACTCACTGGAAGGACTGCAGACCCTACTTGGAAGAGGAAATCTTCCCCTTATCCCAGTGTACACTTTATCAGAAAAATAATAATCAAACCTGGGGGCTCTCCGTCCCTTTCCCCCATTGAGGAGATATAGGACAAATAACTCCATAGCAATAATTTTCTATCCCAACATAGCTGGTTTTTTTTTTTTGGTTGTTGTCACATTATTTTCTGCATCATTTGATGTACAAAACTACATTTTCCTCTGCACCTATTAAACTATTTGATGATGCCTTTTATTTTGCACTATAATTGGGAAAGCAATCATGTGATAAAATCTAAGTTTGTTGTGAAATAAAATAAGCGATGTTGAAAACATCCAAATTATATTGTCCAAGAAAGTTTCTCAGAGATTCTGTTCATCTAGTGAAATTATACTATTATTATTTTTTAAGTTTTTTACACTTTTGAGAAGAAATCTTTGAGCAGTAGAAGATATTTCTAACAGACACAGCAGTAGTGCCTTGTGATTGACCTAAAAACCTACAACTTTATAATCCTATATGTTTAGGGTGTTTATGGGAAGAGTATATGGGATTCATTAATTCTTTAACCTGTTGAAATCAAGAGCTGTATTAACCATGATGAGGCATCAATAGACAGGGTGTAATTTCTGGATAAAATGTTATAATCTCATTTTTCTATTGGGACAAAAGAATTTTTAATACCCAGGGGTCAGTTGGCTGTGAATAATGATGTTGTACATAAGGTCAGTGATGACATAGCTTTTAACCATCAGTGACAGTCTATCTGTTCTAGTGAGATTCTTTAGAACCCAAATGAAAAGGTGGGAAAGGTAGTGTTTGAGAAAGTCTAGATAACCTGCTAAAGAGCAGCACTTTTTTCTGCTTAGTGAGGTTTGCAAAACTACTGTGAGGTGCAAAGTATTCCTCCCTTTCTCCTGCCCACCCCTCATTCCCCAGTTTTGCTGTCAAGAGTTGTTACAGAGACAGCCACAAAGGGTGGAAGTGTTCTGGTTTCCAGTCCAGCCCTGGGCTCCAGGCTTAGTTTTTGCTCCTGAAGCTTCTTGTATAAAAGTGGGGGGAAAAGAGGATGACTTCAGCAGTTCTCAGTTCCTTCTACTATCCTACAGCTCAATGTTGCTGTTAATGAATTTCAAAATCAGCAAATGGTAAAAACTTGCTGTCTCATCCAAAGGACACTGAACAACTTCCATTGAGCTCTGCTGCAGTGTACTCTAATTAATATTTTTTTGATCTAGCATAAATGCAGAAGTGTAAGCACACTTTGCTGCCACAGTCATCCAGACTAATCCCATTTGCTACAGCTGAACTATGAGACCAAATAGCAAAGGGACCACACACACACACAAGCAGCCACTGAATCCCTGTTAAGCTTTTGAATGCCAAGTGCTGCTAGATGCTAGTGAGTTATTTCATGGTGTGCTTATCTCCCTTTAGCAATCCAAAGTACCAGATTAGTTACTCTGGTACCAGACCATTGCAAACATCAGAGAGTTCTGTAACTAGAAGAGAGAAAGCTTCAGGTGTGCATTGGTCTTTAAAAGAAACAACAGCAAATACATGAAGTCGTATGCTGCAGATTAAATACCTGAAGATGAAAGGTGTTTCTTTCTCTTTTAAAGACTGTTGAAATCTTCCTATCCAACAGTATGTGTAGGATACT
This sequence comes from Ammodramus savannarum pratensis, assembly GCA_020466415.1. Taxonomy (NCBI): domain Eukaryota; kingdom Metazoa; phylum Chordata; class Aves; order Passeriformes; family Passerellidae; genus Ammodramus; species Ammodramus savannarum. The sequence goes on along the minus strand of JAHXMQ010000028.1, from coordinate 8,217,431 downwards.
GCACTATTCTATTTGTGAAACCGGATTATGAGCTGCTGTTGTAATAAGGAATAAAACTAAACAGAGGTGGATTTTTTTATGGTTTCTTTGTTGGTTCTTTAACTACTTTGTTTCTGCTGTACTGAGCTGAACATAGCATCTTGTAGACTAACATCTAAAGCACTTTTATTTTTCTGCTTTATTCATGCCTCCTGTTTCATCCCATGTTATCTTTAGACTCTTCAGTACTGTCCAACACTGTTTAGTTTCTCAGAGAAGTAGGTGGGTGTGAAGTAATGCATGAGGACATTTTGATTCCATTTGGCTACAAAACATCCCAGGAAAAATGAATTAACCTTAGCACAGGTAGCGAATTTTCTATGCATTGAATTTGCAAATTATTCACCCAAATACTGACTGGACTACTCACTGTCTGAATAGATAACAGATGCTCAACCCTAAAATATAGCGGCTTTGGTCATTAAAAATCATTTGAATAGTGCATTGCTTACCTAGTATAACACAACTGATGCAGAGGTGTGGCATGCTTAATTCAGAAAGAGCTTAAAAAAGTAATTGTAAACATGACCTCATAATACTTTATTTCCTCTGGGTGATTCTGTGTCAGATTTACTCAGAGTTAAAATCAGAGACTCGCTGTTAAATGCCAGCACTATAGAAAACAAAATCAAGCAAACAACAACACACTCCCAACCACCTGAAAAAGCAAATTGTATTAGGATTTTTTTGTCATTTAAGTCATTGTCACATTTCAAAATTATGTTTGTCACTGATGTCTCTAAACACTTTTAATCTTCTAAATTTAACAAGTAGTTTTGATTGCATTAATATCTGAAGTGTGAGTTTTTGTGTGGTTTCTGTAGGACTGCCTGTGGAGTTGAGGCTGTGGACAAGGATGCCTGAATCTGAGTTATTCCAATGTGTTTGATGGTACTCAAGTTCTCAGAAAGCAGTGGTATTTTAGGAAAAAAATGGGTGTTACCTTCATCATGCTAAGCAATGTGTTCACACCACCTCTGTGAACCCATTTTTCCTTGCAAGACGAGTACTGCGGGATAGCGCCATTGCTCGAAAAGTTCCTAAAGTTACCCAAAATTACCAGGGCTAAAACCAAACCAAACAAACCACCAAACACATTCAGCACTGAGCTGCAGATGAGCATTTCTAGAACTCAGGCCCCTGCTGAAACCTGAGGATGTGCCCATTGCACCCCTGCCAGTGCTGGCTGCTTGCCCTGGTGGGGATGTGTTGCCAGCGGCTCCTTAGGCTGCCGAGAGGGTCAATTGCAGCAGCAGTCTTCAAACTGTGCAGGTATCCAGCCTGAAAAATGTCAGAATATCAGGCTGTTACCTTTTTTTGAGAGTTTAAAGCTGTTGTAACCACTCTTATGGTCTCCACTGCCTAATTCAGTGTCAAGTAAAGTATGTTTGTACGTTTACGCTGCCATATATAAATGATCACTGCATTAAGCATTTATAGCAAATTTTACTCTTTAAGGTTCCCAAACCACTTTAAGAATTTAAAACCAATGTAAATGATAAAAAGGGATAGGTCTGGTTGAACTACTTAAAATGAATAATTAATTTGACAAATCTATTTCTTTTTTCCTTATTTGCAAATTATTCAAGTGCAGAGTTAAGTTCTTTTGTTCAACAGTTGAAGTTGTTTGATTAATAGTTTAGGCAAAGTATTTCAGTCTACTAATTGCCTGCAAGCTGTTTCACATGGCAATTATGACGTACTTTATCTATTTATAATTGATCATTCTACCTGCTAAACAATGACCAGCCATAAAAGACATGATTTTGTTCCTCCATGTTGCTTGAAAACTTTATTCAGTCAACTTTTAACATTCAGGAGAGGATTAAACATAGTTCAAACCAGAAAAATCTGGAAAAAGCCCATGGAAGCATCCTTTGCAGGACAATTTTGTGCAGTCTTCCTTGACAAGCACGTTGGCAAGACCCTGCTAAATATTTCAGGGGCATAGAAAGATAACCAACATTTTTCTGGTATTCTAGATCAAAGTGGAAAATTTTGAAATCAAGTCTAGGTGAGATTCAAGCTAGCAGGATGTAGGCTGTTTCTAGTACCTTGTCTAGTACCTGACAGGCTGTTGATGATTTTTGAAAAATCTGATCGTGTTGACCATCTCAGCAAAAGCCATCCCACTCAATGAAAAACTGCCAGAAGGGTCTGAAACTAAGTGTGGATTTGAGTAATAATTTTAAAAATTCCAGCAAATGTGTACTCTCTGTGTGTGAATTGAAACCAGCCCACCAGACATGCAACAAAGCCAAGTGATAAGGGACATATTAGATTGTAAAAGAATTGCTAAACGAAGTTTCAAGCACCTTGTTAATAGGTGAGCAAAGGCAATATTAATATATGTGAAGAATTGTCATACAGTTAATATTTCTGAAACTTGGTAAGGTGTCATCGTGCTGGAGTCACAGATACTGATTAAATTTTTTAGCCCTCCTAATAAGGAAGAGGTGCTGGAGATATGGAATACTGCATCAAATAAACACTGCATGTTGAAGAGTCAAAAATAATCTAGTAACAGGAACTTGGTACTTCTGAGTCAAAATATAATTACACATTTCTGTGTACATTACAGAGAAAAAAAAGAAAAAGCAAATCCATAGAGAAAGTGAGAAGAGCTGCTCTGTCACCATTTTCCTTCTTTGTGGGGAGGGGAAAAAAAAAAATCTATCATAGTAGTGTTTAAACTGAGGAATATTTTCTAAGGTTTTATTTTGCCAGCACCAGAATTCCCTAGAGCTTCCAAAAATAGTAGCAGATAATCTCAGTGTCAGAGTGTGGAGATTTGTCTTGCACAAGGAAGTTCAGAACTGAACATAATTTTGATGGAAGAAGAGATAAATTTTGCCTGCCAGTGACCATCAAACAGGAAGAATTTATAAAGAACATGATTATATTTACTTTATAAGTATGAACTGTATATGACACCAAGTAGTTATACTTAGATGTTTTAGGGGGGCAGTTTTTCCAAGCTTGAATCAGTTAACATAACTGAACAGGAATGTAAATTTTAATTAGTTAGTATTAATGAATACTGGGAATTGTTCAAGGACATAAACTCACACACAAGAATGTACAGTAATCAAAATGTCCTGATTAAACCACAAAAAAGTACTTCAAAACCAGAGAATAGTGATGTGTCAAGAATGGAAAAAAGCAGGCATAAGTTATACATTTAGACTTATAAGTAACTGATTAAAAAAATTAACAACTCTGTTAAACGTCAATGGCCAATATGGTTAAAAACAACAAGAAGGCAATTTGAAAACATTTTAGCATCAAAAAGAATCTTAGGTCAGATATAGTTCCACTGAATATGCAGATGGTGGAAATCATAAATAATGATGCAGATAAGGCAGAAATGTTTAATAAATATTTCTGTTCTGCACTTGGAATGAAACAGGAGGATGTATCCATCCCATATGATGTTGTGGATGGAAATGAAAGTTTGCCATCTGTAACAAAGAAAGAGGTAAGGCAGCAACTGCTGAAATTGAACATATTCATATCAACAGCCTTAGATTATTTTAGACCCAGAAGTCTCAAAGAAGCTAACAACAATGCTAAATTTAGCCAGTTTACCAAAATGTAGGAAATGGAGATATCAACCCTGCTTTGTTGTCTCGTAGGCATTTAATTTTCCTGCTTTGAAAGACTAGTGGAAAAACCTCTCCTCACCATGTGATACAAAAAAAATCTCACTGAACAAACATAAACCCTTTTATTTATACCTTAGAGCATTCCTTAGGCTGATACAAACATGGTGATGTTGATGGTCTTTGTTATGAGAAGGATGATCTAATTTTATAAACTGATTTGAATTGCCTGGTTAACAGCCAAGAACCAGCAAAGTATCTTTAAATGCAGCCAAAAGCAAAGTAGAACATTTAGGAAGAAGAATTAGGGAGACTGTCTCTGAAAACAGTGAGTCAGAAAAGAGCTTGGAAGAGTTCTCATATATTATTACCACAAAATACATTTGAAATGAGATCAGATTTTTGTCTGAGTCCTTATGGGGAAAAAAAAAAAATCTTTTCTCTATGCATACTAATGGTCAAACTTGACTATGACAGTCACTTTTTTCCTAGTCTGGGAGTTTATGAAAAAAAAGAAAAAAAAAGTAGAGAAAACATTTTTGAAAATTATTTGTGAAATAAAAGTATAGCAAAAGCATTTGAGTTTCAGTTGAGCAAATCCCTGGAGAATTTTTTTTGCAATGCTTTCAAAGGGACCTGATTTGACTACTTGTCCTGGGGTGACAAAGCAGTTCTGTGGTAGAATTCAGTTTCCTAGCATAGATGGTACCTCATGTAGGCAGGTGATCCTGTTAGCAGAAGACTCATAAAACCTTATAGCAAATACAGCACCCTCTACAAAATTTGTGAAACATCTGTATGTACAGCAGGGGTTCAGATGTTACCAAAAGCAAACATTCAAAACCTGTGTCAGTGGACAGAGTTCAGACACGTGCACTTCCTGTTTAACCAAGCCTACCTGAGTCACAGAAATGAAAAACTGAAGTCGGAGAGACGCCAGACTAATTTTTGTGTTTAACAGCAGATCACTTTTTCAGCAGCATCAAGGAGTTATCTGTCTTTAAGAAAAGCATTCCTGACTTCCAGATTCTTCAGCTGTGAGGAAAAGGGCAGCAATAGACCTGAGTTCATAAATGTTCATCACACTGAAAACAGTGTAGCTAACTTGGTGTCATCCTCACCATAGTTTCTAGTTGGCTTGAATTTTGGACAAAAATTGTTCCCGTCTTCTTGAGAAATAGCACACAGCTGCACCAGCAGCAGTACACCTCAAAGCATCCAGTTACAAATGATGAACTAGCCCACAACTCAAATGAGTTCCATCTATTTCTCCAAAACGTTTTACTCTGTAGCCATCAGGAAATCATAACATTCTTTTGTGCTTCAGTATTTTGATGTCAGTGGGATTTGGTGGGATTTCCCAGGCTTGCTTCTCTGTTTCACAGTAGGTGGCTGCAGAAGTTACCCTTCCAAAGCACATTTGTGGGATTGTTTTGCAGAGCATGGAGGCCGCTTAACTGGAAAAATTGTTAGATTCTTAAACAGTGTTTTGAACTTTTTTAGAAAAAAAAAAATAAAAATTCCAGCTCTGGAAAGCTGGATACACCTTCAAAAGAAATTTTGGAGGGAATTCTGCAGAGCACCTACATTCTTGCAGAGCAAAATGGAGACAAGTTAGAAAGGCATCTGAAGAGAATGAAGGGTGTGTAGGAGTCAGTGTAGGACACTGGTTATTCAGCAGCAATTGATGTTCTAGAATAATATCTTGTCTGAGTCATAGCAGCATAATCATTGCCTAGGTGTGGAGATTTACAGTAACAACTGGGCTCTTCAAGTGATTCACTGCGTGGCCCTCAGCAAACTACTTAATTTTGCCTTTCAATTTCCTTGGCTATGAAATGGGGATAATTATATTTCTGGAGCTTTATAAACACTTTGGGATCTATAGCTGGAGAATGCATAAATGTGCTAAGCAACAACACCAGATTTTTTTTTTTTCTTTTTCTAGTTAAGACCCTTAAAGGCCAGCTTCACCTACTTGTCATTGTGGAGGTGGTCTACCTGAAGCTGATAGAGAACAAAATTGCTCTGGAGCAAAATTATAGCAAAACTAACTTCTTTGTCATCTTCTTGTGTTAAGACTTTTCATTTTTTGTGTCTGATTTTTTTAAAGGCTCTTATCAAGTCTCTGCTTTTCAATAGAAGTAAATATCTCTGTGGTGATGCCAGACACATCTTTTAGACTTGTAGTGGCTGCTGCAGTGCAAGATGGCTTTGGGAGAGGAGGAAGCCCAATGGAAATCATACCACAGTCACAAATTTGGCTCTAATTTGGGAATATATAGCAACTATCTTCCACTGTTTTGAGGCAGCCATTTCTGCTCTAAAACATTAACAGGAAAAAGTGATTTTGAATTTAATAATGAAACAACACTTCGATGGAATATAAAGATGCTTAGAAAATTATGGGGACAGTGGGTTAATTTCTCTGAGTTATAATTTATCTGGCATCTTAATGACAATACCTATTGTTTTTTCCCAATGCAACCCTCTACTATATGTGTGACACTGCTATGCCAGAACTTTTGCTGCCCAGCTCTGGCTCCCACACACCCCTCAGTCGTTCTCACCTGTGTTTTTCCCCCTCAAAGGTCTTAAACCAAGAGCTAGTGAGAAAAGAAAGTTTGTGTTAATCAAAGTCTAGTGCGTTTATGTTCCCAGCTCTCCTGTCCCCTGTTGGTTGTATTTTGTTATTTGCTATAATGTCAATATTTTATCTGAAGATCAACTGCTGTCAAATAGGATATTTTTGGTTCTACTGATAATGTTGTTGATTTGGTGCAGCTTCTCACACAATATAAGGAACTCAGGAAAAAAAAATCTTCGCTTTCCCAGAAAGGAGAGGAAAATTGAATGTGTTTTGATCTAATGTGATTTTGATGATACATGTAATGTTTCTCTGGCTGATTTTGCAATTCATTTGTTTTTTTACATAGAAGGTTCAAAAGCAAAGTTGTACCTCCCAGATTTACTGATAAATAATTATTTCTGCAGTTCTTTTTCTTTTTTATCTCTGTCACAGGCAGATACAAAGAGGTAAAAAGAAAATAACTGACTAGATAAAAGTAGGACTACTCCTTTTAAAAGCTGGAAGTAGTAAGGAGAGAGTGTCTGCAGACTCCAGCTTTCTTTGGTCTAGGGAATCAATTTGTTTCCTATTACCTTCTGGTAATTTGTTCTGTTTCCTAAGTTGAGCCATGAGCTGGGGGTTAACAGGCAGGGAGACAGGGTCTCTTCTAGGTAGGAAAATTTCCAATAACAACTTGAGAATATCACTGTTTTACCCTATTGCTTTGATAATGATGACAGAACATACTGATTTGCATGAAAATTTTGTCTTAATTAAATTGAGACCTCTCTGCTGATATATAAATTTTGCTGCAACTTAAACCGACTCACTAGAAATGCAAATTCACTAGAAAAGTAAAAGCTTTCTGGACGTACACCTTGGTGATTGTCTGTCTTGTTCTTTGTCTTTTTCTTGTTCCAGCAAGACTGGATCGTGCCAGTTCTGCACTTGTTAGAAATGAGTCTGTGTTGTACCTTGAATCTCAAACACCAGAGAAGTAGTGTTAATTGCACTCATTTGGACAGTGCTTATGGTGCCTTGGTGTTGATGGCAGCTGGCTCCTGAGTGTTTAAGCCTGTGTTGCACTGAAGGAATTAGGTGCATAGCAAAAATTGTTGCTCCAATTTTATGGCACTAATGGAACTGAAAAATGGAAAGATGCTCTCTGTTTTATCCCCGAGTGCCTTGGCTTCCAATAGAATTTCCTTTATAAGCCTACAGAAAGGGAAAAATTCTGTCTAATAATTCAGTCACCCCTCTGATTTAGTTTCCTCAGCATCCCAGCATGCTGGGCTAAACAAGGGTCCTGTGCTGCCAAGCTCTAGTTAAAATCCATATGTTCACCAAAATACCATCGTTTATGTCATGCAGGTTCTGAATCATTAGGTATGATGTTCACATTATTACTCACTAAACAGGTTTTTATGCTGTTCAGGCCAATGCATATCAAAATTCATGAATTCCAATAGTTACAAAGAGTTCTTAATGATACCTTCAGAAGATGAAATATATAGGTTTCAAAAGGTATGAGAAGATATGGATATTAGGCATAATAGTTAGAGGTAGGAGGAGCACACAAGATCAACAAGCCAGACAAGTTCAGAAACCTTTAGTGATTGTACAGTGATCTGTAATGAAAATTCAAGTACCTTCTCTTTAATGATCCATTTATCTCTTTGACATGATTTTCTATCATTCTAACTGGCATGGCTCCTGTTTTCTGAGTGTTTATTGCAAATTTGTTTTGTCAAACAAGTCTTTAATACCAGACAGATCAGGCTGCTTCCTCAACGTTTTCTCTGAACGAGTCCTTTGTTGTAAGGAAAACACAAATTATTTTATGTCTGAAGGAGCAGCACTGATATGATTCTTGTGGTAAAGAAGGAGAAGAATTTTAAAGTCTCTAAAGCATGGTGAATTGTTTCTGTATCAAGCTGGTTCTGCCACAGTGCAGAGTGCCCTGTGACATGACAGCAGTACATGGTTCTGTTGGTTGCTGCCTCTTCAGGACAACACTGGGCTCTTTGGATTTTTGGTGTGGGATGGATCCACTGTGCAATTGAAGCTTCATTTAGAAACTTTACTTACTTCACTCTTTATTTCAAAAACCATGGTCAAGTTCAAGTCTCCTTAATATTAATAGGCATTAATAGTAAAAAGAAATAATATGTTATTGCTACTCAGAGTATTGGGGGAACAAAACCCCAAACCAACATCCTGAAGCTCATTCCTTCAGTGAAGTCTTTTAAATTAACTGTCAATTATTTGAAATGATATTCACTTAAATTTTCAGGCATGTTTCTCTATGTGACACCTTATTACAAATGATGAGAACTTGTCCTACCATTTGCAGCACTGGTCTCAGGTACTTTACCTTGTGCCCAGTGGGAACTCTGTGAGCTGTAGTCAGGCTGGGGTGAAAATCCAGAGCATGCAGGCACCCCACAGTATCTTCCTCTCCTCAGTCTTCTTGTAGGTGCCTCACTCCATTTTCAAAGTGGTTCCTTACTGCAGAGAGGGAGAGCTGTTGCAGAATAGCTAATAACCTTGTAAATTCACACCCTGTAGTACAAAAACTTCCCCAAACCATTAGTAAGTCATTTTTATTGATTTCAGAATCCCATTAACCTTAAAGGTATTCCTCACACATGGTGGAATCACTCAGGAAAGCAAGAGCAAACCCTAAACTTGAGGCTTCGAGCCCTAAAAAGCATTCATTTAACTCTCTCTTGCCAGTCCTGCAGATTCTGAGTGTTTCTATTCCCTTTTCTGCTCCTTGTGACTTTTTCCTGAAGAGACCTGGAGAGCAGAACAAAGAAAGCTGAAAAAGCAGCCCCTCTAAACTTTGTGTGATGGTGATACAGGGTAGAGTAGGGAAACCTTGGTGAGATTGTAGGATTTCCCTCTCTTTCAGCACTAGATCCATTGTTCACATTCAAAGTAAATGGGACTTTGGGGGGAAAATTATAATATTGTGTATTATATCTATTGCATGTTTTTGGATAAGGCTTCGATTCCTCAAGCTGGAATTGTGAGTATCCTGTGCTTTATGGGACAGCTGAAAGTGCTAACTGCTGTTGAAGTCTAAGAAAGTCATCTCTATAGTGATTTAGATGAATTTGGGAAGTCACTGATTAAAAGAATTATTTTTCTCTATTAAATTAAACCTGGACTTGTGAGAAGACTTGTTCCTAAAAATAAACATTACTAGGAAAAACAAATTCCCCCTACTTCAGAATCTTTAAATATAGACAAACTGCAATTAGAGAAGTCTTAAAACAGGACTTAGGCTAAATGTAAAAGTAATTTTGACAGGTTCTATTTATACTACGGTTGACTGTGATGATATACCTGAATAAAGACTGCAGCATAATTTGGGGAGAAAGTAATCTCAAATTACCTCATACCATAACTTTATCAATAAGAAAACTACTAATGAGGACAAACATTTATTTTGTGGTTGTATATTTATTTCAATAATGAGAATAAACTTTATTTCCTTCAAAACAATAATAGCATTTCTTCAATTATTTTCAAATTCCCAATATTATATTTTTATGTACTGTACTATAATCCTTACACATTAAGCTTCTGTTTCTTTCTCTCACTAAACCAATTGAATTAAAAAAAACCCCAAACAATGACAAACATATAGAGTTACCTATACCTTTTCCCAGCAAGATAAAAAACAGAATTTTATCACATTTTCCTGTTCAGGAAATAAACAATAACTTTGTAAGCTGGAAACCTAATATTGCAGGTGAATTTTCTGGTGTTTTTTCCAGATAATTCTTACCAAATTCTGTAATTCATATATCAGTAGTGGTATGTAAGGGAGGCATAAATCCTAATGCAGCCTTGGACCTGATTCTGTAAGAAGGCAAACTGAAGTCACATGTCATTATTTCTGTGTGCAGATGCTTTTTACTGCATCAAATCTCTCATTTGTTTTCTCTGAAGAAGTTTATAAATAATTTTTACAATTAATGCACTGAAGTCAGAAAACATGGAAAAATGCAAGAGAATGCTCAATGTTCATGAGTTCAAATGACCTGATTTAGTACTTTGATTTGACACTTACCTTGTAACTCAAGCATTTTATAGATGTGGTTAAAACAGAAAACAGCTGCAGTGTTTGATTAAGGTAAATGAGACTCAGCAACTCTCTTATAACCAGAGTCCTTCCAGGTATTGTGCTAGGTAATTTTTGTGGCCCTGTCACCTCATTGCATCATCTGTGTAAAAAAGATCTCTCTAAACACTTCCTTAACTTTAAGATCTCAGACTCATGCTTTATGTCAACTGCATGTTGATGTCTACTTGCCTGTTTCTAATGCAGGATTTAACAAGTCCTTGCACTGCTGACATTTTGCAGCCTGTAATTCTGTGAGCTGAATTTGGAGGCTTCTTTTAGTTGGGTAAAACAGAGCATTATTTTGCTGTTTGCAGTTTATTGGTATGTTAAGCTCTGCTGAGGCTCCAGGGATCAAAAAAATCAAGCTAAGACAAAAAGAAGAGAAAAGTGAATCAGCTGGGTTATATTAGTAAATAATTTAGAGTGCTTAAAATAACAATGTTCACACATTTTTAATTTAAAGCCTGCTAAATCCTTTTAAAATTCATTTGTATTTGCAATTACTTAAACAGTGAGCTGTGCACTGGAGGGAGCGACGCTATAGATTTGAAGTACGTAGCTGGAGGTAATATATAAATTCAATTGATCAGTCTGGCAGAGAATTGATGCCACAATTTGTACCCAGTGGCACTTTCTCTTTCTTACCCCACTGGCTTAGAACATTATCAGAAAGTCAATATGACGAGCCAATACAGTGATATACTTGCAGCCATAAGTCCCTTGCTCAGACGGAACCCTGGGTGCTCGCGCCGTGGGTTGCAGCGGACAGACAGCCTGACTCCAGCCCACTCTGAGCCATCCTGAGAGCACTCAGCTCCCTTCAGCTTCCCAGGTTTCATGTGGTTATCAATGGCCAGAGCAGGCAGAGGATGTCTGTGTCTGCAAGGCAGGGGATGGTGGCTGTGCAGTGCTCCAGTCTGGCTGCAGTCCCCCCTATCAGCTGCCTGTCTCTCACAGGCTTTGCACTCATCGTGATCAGGTTTCCTTTATAACTCCTCTGTAGTCTCATGTTTTTGGTTCTCTCTCTTCCTTGTAATTTATTAATGATTTCACCTCCTCTGCATTCTCTTTTGAAGCCCTCCTGTTTTATAACAGGCATTTTTATGAAGCCTGATGAGGAATGGCTTACAAAGTCTGCCTTTTGAGAATGTGACTTTCTTTATTTGTACCTTCATTGAGAACTAAATCAGGCTGCCAGCCACTAATTTCAAACAAAACACTTATTTGAGTAAAAACCCATTATGTCTGGTGTGACATGTAAAGCTAGAAGGTCACCCACAAATTTGCCCTGCATTTATTTTCCTCACAGGATGTTCCATTGTGTATAGTATGTACAGTAACATCTGACATTTCATGGCACATGTTAATTTTTTTTTTTTCTGCAGCAGTGACCCTTCCCTCTCCACCTACAGAACATGTGATGCTTAGAATCAGAGAAATAGCATGGAGAGCTGCTGGGTCAACAGTTGTTTAACCCTCCCTGTGATAATGCAGAATTATTCCAGCCAGTGTACCACAAGTACTTTGTTTTGTGCAGCTTTGAGTGACACAGCTGATTATCTCATCCACGCCTTCCCCTGCTGACACTTCAGGACACTTCATTGTTAGGAATCTTTTCCTGGTATTTGTCTAAATCTGCCTGGTTTATACTTGATAGACTCCTAATCACTTGCTCTCTCTAAAAAAGTTCCCACTTCCAGTTCCCTTTTTGAATAATTCTCTGTAATTCCTATGGGTTCTAGTGTAGAGCAGATTTTAAGAATGGAGAACTTTCAGAGGCACAAGACTTCTGTTTGTTCCCCTGATGCAAGGTTGGGAAATTCCTCTCATGTTACAATTAGAATATATGGGACATATATTAGAATTAGAATATATGTCTGTTTTCTTAGATGAAGAGAGAATTCTGAAACCTCACAGCTCACTCTGTCTTGTGGTTTACAGGATTATATTTTCCATTTTCACTAATGTGATTTCATGTAATAGCTGGAGAAGGAAAGTGTCATATTTATTTGGTGATCTGCTAAATTCCATTGTAGGCAAGTCCACGTGGGTAAAGCTCTCCTGCAAACACTCACTCATGCACTTACCTTCATGTTCATGAGTAGTTTTTTTGTTTTCACGGATAAAGGAAAGCTGACATGTGAGAGTCAAAAGGACAGGGTTTCAGGCCACAGCTAGAGGGCCAGGCAGTCAAATGTTTGTGTAGCACAGAAGATGCACATAAATTTCCAGTGCCCTGCATATGTCCATGTCAATGACTTAAGTAGAATGTGGGACCTCTAACCTTCAGGAATAAGATGAGCCACACTTGTTCTGGTGCAGTTTCATACTGATCTGCTCCATCTTCAGTGATAAAATCCCCTCAGACAACAACCCCTTTTTGTTAGACTGAGATCAGGACAGAACCAGTCTCTTAATCTATTTGGCTTTTCTATTTTTGTACATTGATTGCTTATCAGGAAATAAATAAATGGGAAGGTAAAGGACTTGTGCACATCAGGGCAAAAAGCAATAGCCATTAAGCTTGTAACTTACAGTATATGCCCTTTTAGCAATAAGGACACTGCTGGAAATTGTCAGTGTGACAGATTTACTCCTAATAGTTTAAGCAAATTTCACAGTTTACCCAGGTCATTTTGAAGTAAAAAAAACATTAATGTGTTTGGAATGAAAATTAAAGATTATAAACTTCATGCACATCTGCAGAGAGTCAGCCATATGTTTCACATGTTTATTTAAAATATTAGAAGGTTCTTGTTGGGATAGAGTATGTTTCCTCTGTATCTATAATATAAATAATCTAAAGGCATTTAAATACATTTTGACATTTAAGCATATGCTTAAATCACTTGTAACATATTGATTCAGTCCTGTTCTACCAACACACACCCAAGACTAGAGAGTATAGAGCTTTTTGAAACTGTTTATATGATGCACAGGGCTTTGTGTAGGTTCTTATTGTATCAAGCCATGGAGGAGAACAAGGAGAGAAGGAAGATAAAGAAGGATGAGGGTGTGTGTACCTGCAGTGTACAGGGAAGTGTTGGTCACCTTTGTCCCTTGAAATGGGCTACTCCTGTATCTGCTGCTCTCATTTCCGGGAGGGGTTGGAAGGACAGCCCCACATTGTGTGCAATTTACCCAGAGCATGGGTGTACCATCCATGTGCTGGATTAAGTACAAGTTGTGCTCTGAACACACATTTGCACACACTTTTCTTATTTCAAGTTGTTGATGAGGGTGTATTGGGAGTTTTGCTCGAACCGACTTTGCCCAAAGGTGATCGCTCTTTAAGCAGTACCACGCTGTGAAGCAATGCTTGTGACGTGAAAATCAGCATCAGTTGCTCCTAAAAGCAGGGGAAAAACACCTTGGCTTGCTCCTGGTGTCATTGCTGTAATGGGACACTTTAGAGAAACAGAGGTGGCACAAACAAAGCTTTAGGTCTGTTCCACGGGATGCTGAAACTCTGGAAAATAATTCGGCGTGTGTTTAAATAAAGAGGATGGTTCACTGCTCATAGCTAACTTTTGAGGGATTGCTCAGGCACTTAGTCACCTCATCTCTCTGCTGGACTGGGCCAGAACACTTAACATTCTGTAGGATTGAGCCCTGAGTGTCTAATTACCATAAAAAATATACGGTGGGGAATGATTATGCACTGGTAGGGGGGAGGGTAGAGTAACCCTAATAAATCTTTTTGATCTTTAATTTCTCTACTAAAGTATAAATCAGCTCTGTATTTTTTTAAAGCCTGGGTTGGTAACAGATATTAATGTAGCTGAGGCGAAAATTAAGATGGTGTGCCTGAATATTATTGCAAGGAGAGTTGACTGTGTCACTGAGGGTGGGGTCTTGTGGGTAGATGAAGGCAGTTTGTTGGCTGAACTGCATGCACACCCCAGCATGCACTTCCAGGGAAGGGAGTCTTCCAGACCCCTTGGAACCCTATCCAAGACAGAATGTTGATAAAAACTACAAAATACTTTTTTTTTTTTTTTTTTTTTTTTTTTTTTTTTTTTTTTTTTTTTTTTTGTGTGTGGAGAATGCATCTAGATGTTTACATGCTGAAAGACATGTTCTGAGATGACTCTGGTTTCTCATCGCAACTTTATTATTAATAATCCTTGAAGGCTGTAGATCCAGATTTCCAGTTAGCATGAGATTGCCTAGCACTGCACTTTTTAAGTGGGTTAGACTTAAGAAATGAATGTAGGCAACCTTAATTCTCTGTTAACGTTTTTGTGCGTAAGGGAATATATATATATGCACATATACTCACAGACATACAAGTAAAATATCGCAAAGATGCATTAATTTTACATTGATTCAAAATATTTACAATTTCAGTTAAGATGATCGTGCTAAAGTGACAGAAAATAGTAAGTATTAACTCTGCACTGTAAGTAATGACAAGTACTGTAGATCCTCACAGAAAAAAAACAATTGCCTGTGGCATCCACACAATATTTAAATTGGTAATCTCAAAAGAGAAGATGCTTAGATTTTCAAGCTTGTTTTTGGAAACTCTTATCTTAGCTGAGAATGGAGAATGTAAGTTTAGGAGAAGTTGATAATTTAGAGCCTGTTTTCTTTTTTCTTCTTGAGACCTAAGAGACTGATGTCAGAACTTCTTGGAAAGGAAGAGTATTCACTATGTTTTGCAATATGGCTGTGTAACTACAGGGATGAAATCTCAGAATGATCTCGAGCCTGGGTGAACCTCAAAATGTGAAGTTTCACCTGCATAGATCCATTTTGTCATTATCTATTAATTTAATGATCTTCATTTTTCTATTTGCTTGTAATTTTTTGCTACATGACAATAAAGTCCTTCTTGCCATCCCCCTGAGAGCTGCTCTTGTAGAGATAGATAAGATGATATTCAAGTCCAGAAGGGAAAAGGAAATTGCATGCACCTTTGTTTGAGCCTTCCCTGGGTGTGCTCATATCAAGTGCTTCCTACAGTTGTGCTTGGCCATGATTTGGAGGAATGGTTCAGCAAGCTTGGAGAAATCAGAATTTTATGCTCCTCACAGCCAAAAGGAAGGAGAGAGAATGATACCTCTCTAAAATCTGAGCATAGTGTCTGCAAAGAAAGCGACTGACTGAAATACTAGCATTGCCTGGGAGTAAGTGCAGAGGTTTGTTAAATGCTGTAGATGTGCATGACATTGTCCTTTGCTTTTATTTCCCCCCCTATTGGACTCTTTTCTGGTGACACCAAATCCTGAAATGCTTCAGTGCTGGAAGAGCAGCTATAAACATTTCAGAGCGTTGTTTAAAAATTTTTTTTGTATTTTGTACCTTTTAATACTTCCCCACTGAAGTAGCTGTCCCTCAGTCAGGGAGTGCCACCAGTTACTCACTTGGATAGCACTGGAAGAGATCTGAGGATCCCATCCTGTGATGCACTGAGAAACTCCATGGAGGAATTAAACTGCTCAGGGTTACTGAGGTTGCTCTGTGCCTCGTGGGTTCAGTTCTTTATTTGCTAAAGTCACCCACCTAAAGGGGTAACACGTACAGAAGGCAGAACTAGAGCTTTTGGAGGAAAACACCCATGCCTATCATGTGTTATTTACAAGCAAGTTTGACATTTCTTATTTTCTTAAATTACATTTAGGTTGTTAAGAGGGATAAAAATCTCAGATTTTTTTTTTTGCTTTTGCTTTAAGGATACCAGAATAATTATTCAAAAGAATATGTCAGGTCAAGTGTTAACAGTATGTGCTGTAAATTTTAAAGAAAAAGGGAAAGTAAAGCACCACACACAAGAACCAACCATCTGTTCCAAAAAGCTCTTACAGTCATATCAGTCTTGGTAAGGATTTAAAAAATACAGTACAATTTCTGTGTTAAGTTTATTAAAAGAATTAACAGATTTACCTCAATTAAATGATCCAGAGTAACTTCTGTACAAGGTATATTTACAATGAAATTATTATAGCCAGCAAGTACGAAATTTGCAGATCTTCTTGTATGGCTGGGTTTATGTGAAAATGATGTTACCAAATGAAGACAGCAGTTTTCAAAAGCAGTATCTTCCAAATGTGAAACCAAGTGACTCAATTCCTTCAGTGTAGAGTCTATGAAATGTTAAGACAACTTGCATTTTCCTCCCATTGCTGAATGCTCAAGGTGCAATGACTCTTGGCATAAAAGTCATTGGTGGCAAAAAAAAAAAGTCAGAAATAATTTTTTTGGTTGGAAAAAGCCTCAGCGATTCAATTGTCCATGTAGGCCTGCAGCTTGTTTATTTTAGTCAAGGGTTAGCTTTTTTGTGTGTGTTAACTGTAAATAAAACAACTCTAAGCTCTTGGTGGCAAGGAACCCAAGTTTCCTTAGGAACTACAATATTAGCTGTTTGATTCAAGCCTTTGAGAAGAAAGCAAATAGGGAATATGATTTTTTTTCTGGTGACCCAGATGAAGAGAGGTGCATTAAAGGAGGAGGATGAGCAGGAGGTGGAGTGAAAAAAGGGAAAGAATGAAAGAATACAGACTGCTCTGGCTGGGCAAATTAAGCATGCCAGTGTTATCTTTTCGTGGTACATTTTATGGTCTGCATTGCTTTTTGAGTTACATCTGAAAGGTGACTTCAGTAACATTATGGAACAAGGTCCTGGGAAACTGCATGAATTGATCTAATCCATGTGCTTGGGGAAGGGCTGCAGGTCCAGAGGCCTGGAGAGCATAAATGTGGTTCTCAGTGAGTAGAATCTGATGTTATGAACTGTATCATAGCATGGTGTTGTGGCCTCATGCTCCCACTCCTGCAGCATTTATTTGGCGTGTGGATTTTTGCTGTGTGCACTTCTACCAACCACACACCACACCCTTCCCTCAGCCCCTCTGCTCTCTGCTCTTTGTGAGCATCTTCTGCTGAGCTCTCCTGTGTTTTCAGTGCTCATTGGAGGTTTATGGCACTGGATACTAATTAGTCTTCCCAGCATGAACTCCCTCAGTATATCATTACAGCAATGAAAATATCTCTGCTTGCCTAAGTGTTTGATCTCAAGTCAACCTATCTGCAGGTTTTGGTACAAAGTTGGGGTTAATCCCAGACTGAACATCCACAGGTTTGAGGGGAATTCTGATCAGCAATTTTATAGGCAGTTCAGGTTTATTAGTAGTTAGAGTTATGATTGGGCTTGACTCTCCTGTCTGGATTGATCCTGAAATGTGCTGATCTTTTGCTCTTTTAACAGAGAAAGAGTAAAAAAAACAATGTGGGTCTTTGTGAGAGGCACTGTGTTGCCTCTTTTATTCAGCACAATGCACTGAGCATGTTGTGTGCAGTTTTCCATATTTAATGTCTCTTTTATCAGACAGAGTTGCTTTAAGCAATGGAATAAAATGAACTGTATGCAAGTTGTTTCCTTGGCTTCCGATATCCCCTCTCAATCCAAGTTTGCCATTCCCCCATTGACTGCAAATCAAACTGAAAGTGTAAAAAGGGAATGAAAAGATTTATCTGCTTCCATTAGCAAATACTATATCTAACAAAGAGATTCATTTAATGAATAAATAAACACATAGGAGGCACAAAGATGTTTTGCCGAAGTTTTTTGTTTTGTTTTTAAATAATTTCTGAAAAACACAGTTGAGTCTCCTTAATTGGCACAGCAGCCCCACCAGAGAGAGGAGCATGACAATTAAGCAATCAGTGATCAGAGGTGCCATGGAATATCTGTGCACCTTTTCTGTTGGTACACAGTAGGTGCCAAATCCACAGCTCATGTAAATTGGCACAGATTTGTGGATCCCAAGTGTTCTGGCCCTTAGTTTGGGCACTTTTGCACTGGAAACATTTTAAGTTTCCCTGCCAATGTCAAGCCTGGTTTGCAAGCAGAAGAGAAGGACAGCAGAAATGAAGCAGGATTTGTGTGCTGGGACACTTATGTCTGCTCCAGTGCCTTTGCAGGCACAAAAGAAGCTTTCAGACCAAAATCTAGACATAGACTAAAATCTAGAGATGGAAGGGAGGTGATCTGGGTGTAACACCCATCACTGACCTTGAAGAAGTAAGTTTATCGCTCCTTAGCATATACTATTACATCCCAACCTGTAAAAGCAGAATTATGGTATCATACCACTGTGCTGAGGTTGTCCATATCTATAAAAAAAGGGTCAGTGCACTGACAGGAGATGTTAAAGAAGCTAAAAAGTCTATAATTTTTTATTAGGAATTAGCCTCTGCCATTTATGGCTTTTGTATTCACTTAAGTGTGTGGTCATAATCTTTCATCTGGCTACTGTGACTCCTGTAAGAGGTTAATTTGTAAGGGTTAATTCTGAGAGATTTCTGTGTAAATATGTCCTCAGGGAGGGACAGGCCAATTAGAACTACCTCTTATGGTGCAATATTTGCAACTTCATAACCTTTAGTAAGCCTTTAATATGGCTTCAGGAAAAAAAAAATCCTCTGTGGTTGGTTTTCAGGGAAGATCCTAAGGTACATAAATATGAACAGAATTTTATAACATTACTTGAACTTAGGCTCTAAATCTGTATTCAGACACTCAAAGAAGTGAAAAGATTTTTCAGAAGTGCATAAAATTGAAATTTGAGTCCAGTTTGAGTTGGTGGAAAACTTGCCACTTCTGGAGCCCAGCTTACTGATCAGATACCTAAATATGAATCTAAACTGTAGTTTGTAAACATTCATCTCAACATAACTATTCAGACCATAGAAAATAATGATTTTAAAGATTTGATTTTCCTCCCATTTCTTAATGAGTGTTATAGCAACTGAAGCTGTTTAATTCCCAGCTCCCTCCCCCTGCTGAGTCTGAAGGTAGAAATATTTAATGGATTTGTGTGGACTACATGCCAACTACATCTAAGGGCACGTGTAAGAACAATAAATTGTTTTTCTCAGGTAAAATCTGTAATAATTGCAGCTGGTGCCTTTGATCCTCAGCACTGGGAAAAGGATGCAAGGATGCTAAACCTCACTGATTCTAATGGGAAAGACATGGATTTGCCATTGCCATCATTTGAGGGTGCTGCCCTGGATGCTTTGTGACCTTTCCAGCATCAGAGAATATTTTATGGGTAGATGGTGTTCTCCTTGAGTAGAAAAACATCATCTTTTACGTAATGTGTATTTTAGAGGAAATGTTAAACTACTTACTCTCTTCATTTTTCTTCTTCTTACCATTTTTTGTTCCTTTTTAGTTTTCTTGGACTCATTCCAGTGCTCTCCTCCCTCTGCCCCAAATGGAGGTGGCTTCTAATTTAAAGCTGACCTTTGCCTGGGTCTGTGGCTTCTAAGAGTGCTTTACCCTTTGTTGAAGTGGTTTTTAACTTTACTTTATATTTTAAAAAAAGATCAGTTGGGAGATTCTAATGCTCCCAATTCAGCTTTTTTACTAACAGTGCAAGTTAAAAGTCAGCATGGCTGAGAATAAGGGATACAGGGGAGAACATGAGCAAAGGAAAGTGCATATTGATGCACCACAGTAATGCACAGGAACTTCTCATTGAGGTGGTCTCATTGTTTCTCAGTAGAGTCTTCTAGGTAAGAATTGAATATATTTATTGCTCAGTCATAGCCAAAAATCTCTTTAAGGTGTTTAAGAGAGCACTGAATCCCCATGACCTGTATTAAACTTAGAAACCCCACTGTTGTCTGGAATTTTTATCCTCAGATAATATATTGAAATTACTATAATTTTTATTTAAAAAAAAATCTATGGAGCTCTCATGTCTCTGATAACATCTACTATGCTCTCATCTTTACCAATCAAGTTCACAATTGATTTGTAGATTTTTTTTTTTTTTAAGAAAAGTGTAAATTCACTTGAAAATATTGGAGGAGGAACGTGGAAGCAGTGGTGGGAGGGAGGAGGACAGGAGGTTAGGATTTTCTACTGAACTAAAAATTCAATTTTTATGTCAAGTAGCATTTTATATATTTCTTCAGAGCAAGTTTCTTAAGTTTTATTTTGAAGGTTTAGGCTTTGCAAAACCCATGTGTCCCATTCCCTACATGTGTGTTTGTTTTGAGGTTGGTTAGGAAGTGGATGTGCATCTGGTGGTTTCACTCATACAAAACATTTCCATTCAGATAAAAGTCTTCTGAAGGACACAAGAGCTGTAAAGCCTCCTGGGGTCTCATACTGACTTGGATTTTATGACAACACCATGTTGAATTTCCACAAAGGTTTTAATCCCACTCCCTAACATCAAAAGGAGACTGATTCATAAAACATTACTTCTTTTTTTTTCCCTCAGAATCTTGCTATAGATCTTTTGGAAATGGAAGTAGATATTGTGTCTTGAATTGATTTGTAGTTAAAAAAAAAATAAATCCAGCTCTGGAAGTGTAAGTAACTATTGGCCTGAGAGAAAGGTCTTGGCAATTGGGGAACTTTAATTTCTTAAAAATCAAAAAATAAGGATAAAGAACAAAAAAGTGCCCATAAAATACATGAAACAGATGAATTTCTGTAGCTGCAACATTAATATATCAACACTGTCAAAAAGTCATAATTGTCTCAGCACTGTAACATTATTTATTTAATATTGAGAAGCTATTATTGCACTCTAGTTAAGAAAAAACACTCTTACCTTAAAAATGCATGAAAATAATATTAAAAATTAACACTAAAACTATACAATGTGGCAGTAGGAGGCTCAGCAAATTGATAATGGAATAGGGAGACTTTCAAACCAGGTCAGAAACTACTACATGATATCTTTTTGATGACATATGAGAGATGAGACATAAAACATGCCCATTTCCCAAGAAAAAATGAGCCATTTGTAGAACTTTGCCATCAAATAAAAGCATGAAATACTGAAGGATGCCTGCAGTACTAAGGCCAAGCGTGGAGTAAGGGACTTTGCAGAGTGAGCTTGTCTTTCTTCTGGAGCAAGCATTAGCTAAAGGAGGCTGACAGAGGAGCACAATGAGCATTCAGGGCTCCAATAAAAGTGATGTGGATGGAAATGTACAAATCCCAAACAGGGAATGTTTCACTGGTACTAACTGCTCGTTTAGGTGATGCTCTGGCTGCTCATGTTCGCAAGGTAGTGAGGCCTGAGTGCAATCAGTAAATCTGTCCCATTACACAAGATGTGTTGTTAAATAAAGACCTGCCATAAAATCCATGTCCCTTCTCCAGCTCTCTATTGAAAGTGGGAATAAAGCTTTGTCCACAAGGAATTTTCACCTCTGGCATCAAGTCTGACCCTAGTGGAAGTACCAGCTCTTCAGAGCAATTCTTGTTTCTACCTGGGTTTCAAATGGACTCTGCTCAAATTGATTGTGCATTTGGCTATTTTTTCTCCCCTGATGGAGGTACTACTGCCATGGAAAAATATCCATGTAGGATTTTTCTTTGCAAGATGGGAAGGGTATCTGTCTAGATCATCCAAAAAGGGCTCTGTTCTGGTAATCCTGTGTTGCTGAGGACCTGCAGAAACAGGGAATGAAAGAGTAAAAAAACCTGTCCATAAAAGTGAAGGAATCGTTCAGATTTATGACATGTGTTGTTTGCAGAATAGCTGGAATGAAGCTAAGTGGGGTTTCTAGGAAGAACAAGGTATCACTTTCATGACAGAAAGATGACAAAGTTGTAGAAACAGCAGCAAAGTAAATAACAGACAACTACAATCCTGTATGTGCTCCATTGCTTTATTGCACAGTCTCCTCTACCCTTTAACAATTATAATGCCATTAACCATTTCAGCTTTCCTGCTGTTCTTGCACTCACTGATCCATCTTTTATGGTGTATTCTTTATTCTTCCAGGGAATGTTTCAAACCAGTGAGCAGAAAGTATCTTTAGTCAGTCACACATTTCAAATTTCCTTTAAGAACTTTCTTGATCCGACACAATCTCTTCTTGAGCACTTAAATTTGCAACTCTTTGATTTTTCTCCTTCATTCTGTATCTCCCTGAATTCAGTTTTGAAGCACTATTTGTCTCTCCTTACTGAGTTTTTTCTCACTCATGATTTTGAACTTATTTTTACATTCTTGGGTTGAGGATCTTTGTGAAATGGTTATGAGGTTTCACAGGAAAAAAAAAAAAAAGACTCTCTAGCACTTAAGTGATCTTGTTTTAGAAACAGTTATTTTGTGGAAAGTGGTTTTTAAACATCCCAATTAAACCCAACAAGGAACATTTCATAGGAAAAAATGTTTGCATTTGACACGTGCAGAAGCACGGAGAGAACACAACTCCCACCTAGTATTTTTATGAAACATCTTCAAAGACAAAAGAAAACACAGTTGAAGAGGAATGATCATCGAATATAGCAATTTCTTTCCGTTCCTTTTGTGGAGGGTGCTATACCGCTCTGACCCCAACTCCTTACAACCAGAATTATCTTGTTTTTCTCTTCTGAGTAGGATTTCAACAGAACAACCAAATTTTGGGCTCAGGCTTCAGATGTCTTTGTTCTAGAGGAACCTGTAGAATGGGGCTTTATCTTCAGAATGTCTTTGTACCTCATGGTAGCTATTCTTCTTAAAACCTGAATATTATGTGTCATAGACAGTACATTATTATTATAAGTTACAATTGTAGGGGAAAACGACAGTGGTGCTTAAATGGAGCTTGACAGTCTGCATAGCAGGCACCAGCCATCTGTGCTATGGCAGTACTGTTTGTATTTTAATGTTTAAACATACAGCAAAGATAATTAAGAATAACTATAATTAAAAATGATTACAACAAATTACTTTTCCCTCAGCAGTGATGTGTGCCTCTAACTTGTAAGTTACTTGATGCAGTAACCCTTTTGGTAAGGCAGCTAGGATAGCTTTGCAATTCCCACCCTGCTTCTTGACAGTTCATAGATTTTTCAGGGGGTTTTATTTTTTTTTTTTTTCCCCAAATGATGAAAGAATTTTACATACTGGGCTTCACACACCTATTTGATGCGCAGTAATTATCAGTGAAATTTCATTCTTCTTATCAGAATTTTCACTTTTTTTATTTTTTTTTCTTTTTCCTGAGACAAGATTAAAAGTAGCATATTTCTCAAGCTATGGAAATAAAATGACAAGAAAAGAACACAAACTCACACATTTATTTTCATTTTCAAAGAAAAATATTAATATTTGCTCTTGACAAAAAGAAAACAAAATTTGAAACAGAAAGAAACCAACTTCTAGGATAAATTAATGCAGTGTTTGTTGTAAATTCCTATGCCTAAGAATAATAGGCACATTTTGCAGCCCCATTTGTATAAAGCCCTGATTTCCCCCTTGTGTTGTTTCCTGTGGATTCTATTGATGGGTCCTTGGTGTCTGTTCTCATGGAGATGAACATGTTTCAAGCACATGAGTGGGGTTAAAGGCAATTTTTCTTAATTCTTTTAATGAACAGAATTTCAGTTTCTAAACACCCCCTTTAGAAGACATAAATGGGTAAATAAAAGAGAGCAGCTGGCTCTGGAAACCTCCAATCCTGCTCCAATTCCATGTCCTTAGGCACGAGGTGAGATCCTGAATGGAATTGGACGTGGCCATGGGTGCAGGATGAGAAACCAGAAGGTTCCCTGATGCCCCTGTAGTGTAGACATAATCTACATCTTCTATGACATTCCTCTGTCATCTTGCCTAATAATTTAATATGTCTTTGGTGCCAAAGGCTTGAAACCAAAGGAATTGGAAATGGCTAGACAATAGGTGCAGGCTGAGAAACCAGAAGGTTCCCTGATGTGTAGAAATAATCTACATCTTCTATGAATTTACATCTTCTATGATGTTCCTCTGCCATCCTTCCTAATAATTTACTATGTCTTTGGGGCCAAGGACTTGATACAAAAGACAACAGCAGCATCTGGGAGGCACATTTTCACTTCAGAACTCGAGCTCTCTTCTGGTTCAGCAGGGTTTTGGCTTTCCCAGAGAGAATTGGATTGTGCTTGACTGATTGCATATGAAACCATTTGTCTGTCCATCCATCACACGTCAGTTTAGATGGAACCTTTTTTAGCAACTCATTCAATACCTAGTTTTTCATGATGCAAGTATAGCTAGTATAGCTTAGTGCCATAACTACCATGAGATGACGTGCCATAATTGCAGGAAGATTCCAAAGCGATTTGACAGATGAACAAGCAATGGGTCAACATTTAGTTACATCTACTTGGCATTTTTGAGGCACAATCATATGGGTGGGTCAAGATATTTTGAATTCTTTAATTGATAGAACAAGAATTAAAAAATGAGAGAAAATTGTTGTCCAGGCTATTGCTTATTAAAGACATCTCTGCCTCATTGGCAGAGTGCTCCTCTGGAAAACAGGCACCACACTCATCACCTAGGAAAACTCTTTTTGACTATCATTTCTGCTTACTTTCCAAAAAGTGATAATTGCCATTTTGCAGAAACTATCCTCTGAAATTGCTCCAGAACTTATCTGTGTTTGACTGGACATTGCTGGTGTGGCCTGGTGTGCAAACAGTGATAGGTGAATTAAAAGGGACACATTTGTAAACTGAGATTGCCACGGTGGCATTCCTCTTGCCCTGAAGGTGACAGAGGAGCTGTGCAACCTCAAAGGAAGCACAGCTCTGGAGAGCTGAGCAGTTTCATCACATGCTGGTCACTTAGATTATCAGAATGAAGGGAATATGTAAGCGGGACATGAATAAAACATTGCAATAATGTGAAGAAGAATCCAAATACTTTTCCAAACCTAATGTTTTATTTACCACTCTAAGTAGTTTAGTGCTGTTCTGGCATGTAATATTTGATGGGTATTATGTTTTATAAAGTTTGCATTGATAAATGTATCTGCCTTTCATACAGGAGAACCGCATGTTCTCCTTGCTTGAGAATAATATTACTCTGCAAGGCTGATTACAGCCCTGTTTGAAATTCATTTCAGATTTAAGTGGTGTGGGCCAAACCCGAGCCCTGGTGCAAATCTGCTTGTTCCAATGGAACTCCACCAGAGGAATGTTTGACCCTATGGGTTAATGTAATGAAAAGATAACAGCATACTGTATGATCACATAAATTAAAGATGGGAAATACCAATTAGGTCAGCTAGTCCTTACCCGGGGGACCAATTTAGAGTGTTCCCTACACTCTGCTCTTGAGTGCTTTGCATTGTTTTAAGAAACTCCTGCAATAAAACTCGTGTCTTGGGAGGCTACGTGGTAGTCCATCAGATCTAAACACTGGTTTTTGCAACATCCATCTCAGATTTTTAATTCTCAGTTTTGTCACAAGTTTTCTGATTCATTGTAAGGAAGGTGTTTTTAGGGTTTTTTTCTATTGGCTTTTCACAAGGTAGATCCCACAATTTTCAATTATCACTTACCTCGGATTTAGTCAAATAGAATACAAGAGAACTATTATTATTATTAGTAGTAGCATTATTAGTATTAGTATTATGCCATTAAAATTATTGAAATTATTATCATTATTTAATTATTGTTATTATTTATCATTATTATTATTATGAATTGCCTAGGTCAAATACGAATTTTGAAAATAGGTTTTTGTCCTCATTGATGGAAAAGAATTGCTGTGATTTCTGTTGTTTTTTGGTTGTTTGTTTGTGGGTTTTTTGAGAGAAAGACTGGAAGCAGAAATACACAAGCAATTAGGAAAGGTTTTACTTTCATCCCAGATAACTCCAAGTAGCACTGGAGATCCCGGGCTCAGATGAGATAAAACCCAATTTCCAGATGCATCTCCACTGCTGTATGCTCCTGGCTACGAAGCTAACACAGACATTCAAGCTGTCAGGCACCAGAGTGGTGTCAGAATGTGACTTGGGCAGCAAAACTTGGAGTCTGACAGCAGTGAGAGCTTTGCTCCAGTGCCACTGGGTCACCACACAAACGCCTTGGTCCTGAGTTTGACCTTTCAGTAAAATAGGGTTCACACTCTCTGAATGAAGCAAATCTTGGTTTTAGCAGGAGAGGGAGGCTTTGATCCAGAGTGTGCCAAGCAGACTCAGGAGTTGTTTAGAAATTGAAAAACTTTGTCGATTTTGTCGCGTGCTGCCACAGTGCTTCTTGTCCAAGGCAGACTTCAAAAATTTGCTTTGGACTACCTGGGTTTTCTCACACAGTAGGTAATTAACTTTGGGGCCTTTTATTTCAGAGTTTATACTGTATCAGCTGAGTATTTGGTCAGGTAGCACAGTGCCTGCTAATGTGAATTATTCATAATTTCGGGGGGGATGGGGGGCACTCATACAGCCCAACTTTGATCCCTAATTGTTAAATGATTTGGTTTAGGTGAGGAGCCTAATTTCACAAAAAAAAATCCTAGTACAGGCAGTGTAATGTCAAAGACAACTTCAGAAACCAATTTTAAACTAATCTAAGTTTTCTTTTGCTGTGGTTTGCCCCCAGAGGATTCTGCTTTTGCCACAAGTCAGGGCCTCTAAGACAGATAATTTGAATAATTTCCTTGCTTACATGCCTTTTTGAAATGGTGGAAGAAGGTGCTGAGATACATGTAGTAAGTCCTTTAATGATAATGGTACTAGTAACTATAGAAAAGCTTTCTAAAATGTATATCTATCTAAAAATACACATCTGAAATGACTGAAAAACAGAAAGAATGGAGAAAAGTGAGGAAAATAGAAGATGGACCCTTTCAGGTACTGTTCTTTTTTATTTTTCAGCCTAAGTGAAATCAATTAAAGTAACTGAAAGAACTTAGAAGCACTGGAATACTAAAGTTAACATTAT
Organism: Ammodramus savannarum pratensis; assembly: GCA_020466415.1. NCBI lineage: Eukaryota > Metazoa > Chordata > Aves > Passeriformes > Passerellidae > Ammodramus > Ammodramus savannarum. The sequence goes on along the minus strand of JAHXMQ010000028.1, from coordinate 8,190,405 downwards.
ATTAATATTAAGTTAATTTTTCAAAGCCCACAACATGAGAAATGAAAGTGTATTAATATTACTAGTTATGTATTGCTTAGAAAGCACACAGTAAGTTTTACTTGATTCATGAGCTCTTTCTGCAGGACTGTCACTAGCCAGAAGCCACATTATCACTGAAAGTAATAGAAATATTTTTTTCTCTTTTTTTTAAATTGAATTAATTGAAGGAAGAATTACAGGTTTAGAACCACTATTGCAATGGCTGTTGGGCAAAATAACAGGCAGCCAGTCAGGTTGTTTTCTGTGCTAAGTTTTGCTCAGGTGGGACAGAACTGTTTACATCTCCCCAGATCCCGGGATTTTAAGGTTAAACTGTTTAATTAAGAAATGAATTATTTAATTATTTAATTAAATTATTTTTACTTACACCTAAATTATTTTTACTTTTAACTTAATAACTAACTCCTTGTGGCTTGCCATGTGGGCTTGTTTTATCTAATTATACGATCTTACCTAAATTTATGAAGGAGAAGATGAAGAATGATTAGTTTTCGTCTTGAAATTCTGTTTTGTTTTATATTTATTACTATATTTTAACACTTTAAACTCTAAGTTTTCTATTAGGTGATATTATACACTTCTATTTAAACTGTAAACTTATAGTCTTAGTTCTATCATTTAATTTTGGAAACCTTCTCCATAGCTTAGGTCAAATACAGTGTTCTCTTGGGGGTCAGTGTTTGTTAGTACAAAAACCCTAAAATTTTCAGTAATCAGGGTTCTGACAACACAGCATTTCTTTTTTTGGAACAGCACAGCTCCCTAACAGGTTTTACAGTTGTTTCACAGCCTTTCTTTTTGTTCTTGTTGTCACCTCTGTGTCACAGGATGGCTCTCAGCCTGTGCAAAGGGCCAAGTTAATTTAATTTATGTAAGATGTATACATTGAGAAGTGAGAACATGGAGTTTAAAAATGACCAATATTGCTTCAGACAGAGTGCCAACATCCTTAAATTGCCTCCCTTTTAGCTCTACATTCATATGAGAGAGGAGAAAAACAGAGAGTGGCACTTTGCATACTGTTTCACACATTCTAATAATGTACCATACACTCTTAGTTTTGCAGAAAACATCTGCTGTATTTCCATATAAAAAATTACTAAGAAAGATATGATGTAATGAAACACAGAAAAGAATAGAAAGTCTAAAGATAAATCTTATTTATAGCAGTCCTCCTTGAATAACTATGTTAGGTTTTAGTCAGGTCAATGACCAAGCTCAAATACACAATAAAAAATTATCTTGGGCCACCTTAAATTAAAAATGGTCAATTTTCCTTCAACATTCTGAAAAGCTAAACTAAATTATTTCAGTTCAAATTAAATGTGTCATTCAGATTGAAACAAAAGGGTTTGTTTAGCTTCTTGACTTCCATTGACTTTTTAAAAGCATAGAAATATTTAAAATACAAAGCTTGTACATTTGTAGGTCAAACTAAATCTAGATTAAAATGGGAATGTCTTTCATTTCATAGGTACTGGAAAAAAAATATTTCCAACTTTCTTTTCATAATTTCTTACAAAAAATTACCTGAATGTGTCAAACTCTTCTTGACCCAAAAACTCCTTTTTTCATTTTCTTTATGAATAAATTTTTCAGCTGAAAGGCTTAGAAGGAACATGGCCAGTTCAATGTCATGTATGTATTCAGCAGCCTGAATACAAACCACACAGACAATAACTATATAGATGTTTATGCATAGGCATTTATGCCATGATTTCAAGGATCTATTGATTATCATTTAGCTTTCACAAAGCTTGAGAACAAAAGATGTTTTCAAAAGAAATCTCTGCCTAATCAAAAACCTGAATTAACACACCTAAGCTTATTATCCTTCATATGGAATTTCAGGAAGTAATTACCCAACAAAATAGTTTCTTCAGGGCATAGGATTTGTATAAAGTTCAAAAGGAATGGCTGTAAGTACTGATGGTATTTATCTATAGCTTTGTATCATGCCTGTTTTTGAGATTTTAATGTTCTTGAAAAACACTAGAACCCATTTCCTTGTCCCCAGCCACGAACTGCGCCATATAGAATGGTTCCATGTCCACAAATGACCTTGTGGGGACCTTCTCCAAGGAAGACCAATTTCCCAGACAGTTCCTGGGAAATTTTAGGATCTACCAGGGCAGTTGATAGATAATTGATTCTAATCCAGACATTCCCAAAGAGATATTTTCCTCTAATGAACTTCTCAGAAGTCTATAATGCCTCTAAAGTGGGACCCTTGAGAAGCTTGAATGTCAGGGAGTTCCAAAAGTTGGTAAGCAAAAGCTGACTGGTGCTGGGTTCCTGGTGTGCAGGAGACTGATTCCTGAGCTCTGGAGCTCTCTTCCTCACTTTTTCTTTGCCATCCCCTGTAAAACCAGTTTCTCTGTATTGACAGGCTAGAACTCAACGTATGCAATCAAATCATTTGTTTTGCACTCATTTTCAGTAGCTTGTTGTAACTTTGTGTGATTTGACCTTTGTCTTCTTAGCTCATCTTTGACTTACACATGCCATGGTTTCTTTTTACTCTATCTTTCAATTTTATGATAACATATGTTTAATATTTCTTTTGAGACTGCTGAGTGTTGCACAAGATCATATTACTGCTCAAATGAAAAAAATCAGTGAGAAAGCTCAGAGCTGAGGAAAAGGCTGATTTCTTGCTTTTCTTTAGTTGCTACAAACCTTAGTTATTGACAAAAACTTCCTTGTATACAAAAGCACAAGGGGGCAGCATTACATTAAAATAAATTGTTGCACTCTGTGTATGTGTTAGTGTGTGTGTCTACGTGTGTGTACTGAACAATAATCATGTAGGTAATGCTAAGGTTGCAGAAAAAAATTGCTATTTGAGTTTGTTCAGAATGCCTTATTAGTTTACTTGTCCTGATGGCATTGGTAAGCTAGAGGAATAAAAAACTCTGAGGCTGTGCAGAGTTTTTCACTTACTTTCTCTTGTGTGGCAGATCCTTCATGCATCTTCCTTTCCCTGCTTTCCCTCATCAATAAATATTTATGTTTTAAGGGGCAGCACAGCTTTTCAGAAGACTTTTTTTCATGACTATTTGGCATGAATAACAACCCCTTGCTCCCTCATCAATACAGGACAGGGTCTGGACTGCAAAGGATTTCTGCCAACCTTGGGAACTTTCAAAATTGATCACCAAGGACCTATTTGGAAAAGACCAGTTGAAATGGCTCGTTCTGTTGTGGCAATGTTTGTATTAACACTCTGAACAGCTGGCTTGATATAGATTCTTAAAACCTGGGTTTGGGTGGAAATGCTTTACTGTAGAAGTTTGCTTTCAAAGAGCAAGTGCGTTTGTGATGACTTTACAAGGATCTGGTCATGTCCACAGTGTTCTCACTGCTTTCCTGTCATTCATTAGACAGGAATTTTCTTATTTTCCTGATTTTGAGTAATTGTAAATTATTATAATTGAAATTGTTATTGAAAACCTTATCATTGAAATGATTTTCCTGATTTTGAGTAATTGAAATCCCCAGGGTGTTTTTTTTGTTGTTGTTGTTTTTTTTCTTTTTTTTTTGTTTTTTTTTTTTTTTTTTTTTTTTTTTTTTTTTTTTTTTTTTTTGCATGGAATTAATTATCTGCACCACTTTATAAAGCCTGAATTCTGCCTCTGTAGATCTGTCACTTTCAGTTTAAATTGACTGCAAGGTCTGACTGATCTTTGCTGGGTGGGTCATTTTGGTGCTATGCATCAAAATGCAATCTAGTAATTTTTTTTTCCCAGGAGGTCTAGTGGCAAAGATGGCTAATTAAAGTGGCTCTAGAATGTTTCAAAACATCTGAAATATGAAACTGTATTTTTTGGTTTTTGACTCAGTGTTGGAAAAGAGGAATTGTACACTTAAGGATAGGTCTAAATGCCAGTTGAAAGAATGGCATCCCTGTCTAGGGAAGGGTGTCAGTATTTGGTTGCAAAGACCTAACTCCAGCTATTATTTAGGTTTTGTCTCTAGGGATGCAAATATTTTCCATATTATTTGGCATCACCTTCTGGAAGCACTGCAGGGAGCATTGTGTAATTCCACTTGTGTGAATGACTGCTTCCACCTGTGTGAATATCTCCACACATCATTCTCACAGTCTTTTATATAATTCAGTTCTGGAAAAGTGAGTTAAAAAGGCTTTTCCAAGGGCTGGCTCTCTAGAGGCTGAGTCCCCCTCACCAGGTATTCAGTTTCCTGGGGTTGTCTCAGAAGATTAACATAAATTAATGCACTGCATAATTTTAAAACTAAAAAATTGGTGTCTGGCTGTTGGCCATATCAGTAACCACAAATGCCATTAATCTTTGACAATTGTCACTCCTCCATCTAAGGAATTGACTTCTGCTTCATTTCCCTGCCAGAAAGGCCTGAGTAGCTTATAAAATGGGGACTTCAGGACTGAACTATATAAAATTGAAAGGTTGGTAATAACATTTTTTAAAATTTATAATTTTTTTTTCTCAGTATGCTCAGAACCTAGAAAGATGAGAAAGGACCCTGTTTTAAGAAGGAAAATTTATGGTAGTAACTTCATGGTAGAAATGTTAGAGAGAAGGCTTTTATTGCCCTTTTCCTTCCAGTTCTTTCCTTAAGTGAAAAATAAACATTTATTTTTAAGTCAAACGAATGGGTCATGTCACTCAGTTTGAGTTCTGTCACCATGGTGCTATTATAAGTAATCTGACGATGAACTTTGGGTCTAGAAATGGTTTTAAAACTATAAAAGTGTTTCCTTTCCTTCCAAGAAACTTTCATCTTTTTATTTCACTCTTTCAGCTGTGTTTTTGACCTGTTATTATGTTAAGTTTAGCCTTATGTAATTGCAATATTTTCCCCTGATTTTTGTGCTTGGCAACTGTGAGAACCTCTCTCAGTTCTTTTCTTTTCCTCATTTTTTAAAATGCCCTCCTCCTTCCCATAGTTTTGGAAATCTAGTTACATTATTGTAGTTGTCTTCACAAAAAAACCAAAACAAACAACTGTATGGAAGGCCATTTTGGAGAATTTATCTCTTTTTTTTCTATAAAAAAACATAACAATTGATACCATCTGCCCCTGTTTTTCACCTGGGTCAATAGGTGTTGAGGTTATTGAGTCTTTTAGTCATATCAGATCATCAAAGAGATACCTTTTTTTCCTCCAGAGAGATTATTTGTGTGTCTCTTACCAATCACATCTGCTTCTATAAGACATGGTTTATATCTGTGTGTTCTGGTATCTTCTATCTGGAGATTTGAGCAGGAGTTTTATTTCTGTCTCTGAATCTCTCTTCTTCCCCAAAAGGTTTATTCTGATATGAAGCAGTTTTTCAATCTAGTGACACGAGTTGGCACACACCTTGTGCTGGGACTCCTCTCCTCTTTCCATGGTCACATCCTACTGAAATCCAGCTTTAGTTACTTGCCACAGTAAAATTATAAAGAACTGTTAAAAAAAAAAATTTGTCAAGAGAATTATTTGTAGCAAAAAAAAAAAAAAAAAAAAAGGAACCCAGATGTAGTCCAAAAATTGTTTGATCATTTTATTTTAGTCATTTGTTTTGATTGTTTTTCCAAAATGTTGTCCTACATTTGATTCAGGTAAAGTAGTATTCCAACTACACCAAGTACTCCCTCATTTGGAGCTGTTAACTGAGATAAATAAGTAGGGTTAGCCTGAGATTTAGGACACCATATCAATACCAACCATTGAAACTCCTTTGGCTATACATGTGGCAGAAAAGCCAGACAGTTAAAAGTAAGGACGAGTTATTTTGGTCAGTTTTGCCAACAAAAACAATTTGCTTGTTTTTAATAGGAAACTGGATATCAACTTTTCATTTGGACACTTAAAGCATCCTGCAAGTTTGGGGTTTTTTAAGGACTGGGTTGGACTGCTTCAATTCTATCTCTAAAAATGAACTCAACATCAAGATTTAATTTGCAGTTTGTTTCTTTGACTTCCTTCCACTCAACCAATATATGCTCAATAATGAGTTTTTTAAAATCAACAGCCACTATCACCTTTCCCCAGTTTATGGTCATTTTGTACCTCTTATAAGCTGAAGGCAAAGGGGGGGATGCCATTCTCCAACACATAGATTCTGAAAATACCTCAATATTAGGGTGAAACAACTCATAAAAGTCTTGATTTTATAAAAAAGTGGTGTTTTCCAGCTGAAACAACCCCAAGATTGTTGCTCTTGGTTGGCTGGCTGCTCACACAGTGCACTCAGGCTGCAGTGGAGTTGAGTGCCAGGGAAAGCCACATTCTACAGCCACTGCAAGTGTTCAGAGCCAGATGCTCTTTGAGCAATTCCAGGGAAGTTATCAGGACGGGGAAAGCATCTCTGAGCAATGTAGAGTAACATGTGTCTTACTGCCATGTTACACATAAAACTAGCACCTTCTTGATAAATTAGGAGTAATTTTTTTCCTTCGTTATTCCTCTTGCAAGCAGCATGACCACATAACATTCTGGAGTGTCCAAAGGCTACTTAACCCTTACATGCTACTTGCAGGCAGCTTTTCTAATTTTATTGCATTTTTATGGTGAGATTTATAATAAGTAGGCTTATTCTCTAAGTAAAAATGCAAAACAAAAGCATGAACCATTAGGTTCTCAGTAAGGTTGGTGGTGTAAAGGAAGAGTAAATAGCATTTGTCTTCTGCCTATAGCTGAGAATAGAGGTAAAGAATAGGTAAAGAATTGATCTATTATTCAGAGGTGCTGCCCTTTGTAATTCCCATTGACTTTGGGCTACATATCCACGTACTTAAGTGAGATAAATTTTTAACATGCAAAGGTGGAAGTGATGTTTTGGCATAGGGTCCCAAATTTTCCCTGCAATTTCTCCCTTTTCAAGTTTTAATTTTATTTTTTAGTTGATTGCTTTTGCTAAACTTAACCAGATCTTAAAATCTTAATGTAATATTCTGGGGGGTTTGTCTTTTTTTTTTTTTTTTTTTTTCCTTTTGAAATTAATGATTATACTAGATTAGATCCTCAGTTTCCTTCAGCTTCCATAAAGGAGACAAGAGTATTAGGGAAAAATGGGTAATATTGCTGTGTGTTAAATTGATTTTATTCTCTCTTCTAAGTATTTGACAAAAGGCAAATCTAAATAATGAAGAAACTCCAATTTGTACAAACTTAGGTGTTCTTTAGGGGTCTTAAGAGAAGCCAGTGGGCTACATATCTGTGTTGAAATGCATAGGCATTTTTAGCTTGAGTGTGTTATTCAACTGTATAGTGCAAGTTTCTGATCTAGACAGTCATTCTGGTTCAAATATGTCGAAAAAGGTCCTGAACAATGTAGAGAAGAGCTTCCTTGGCCCAGGCTGTGTGAGCCATGGGCATTTTTGGAGTAATCGTGTTGGGGATTGTGTATGGGGAATCTTGTTTTCTGAATCCAGCTCCAAGAGCAGAGATGTTTAAGGGCTTGTGAGTTCAGAATTAGGAACTGAAAGAATTCCCTCTTCATGGACACACAATTCAAGCTTGAACATGATGCTGAACCTCCTTGTGCTTTCCCATGTGTAAAAATGGATAACTCTTCCTTCAGAGAATTATATCAAATGCTTTCTGAAGAAAAACATATCTGTAAGACATTCTGCTATCAGAGAAATGGATATTTTACAAGTAAGAATAGTTATTTATCTGAACTGAAGAAGGAAGGAGGTAAGTGGGCATGGGTAAGGAAGGCAGACATAGAATTTGTCATGGGAACAGAGTTTTAAACACATATGAAGGGAACAACAACTCCATTCCCTGAAATTTGCATGGAGCATACACAGGATAGTAGTTTATTTGTTTCTCTTCTCCTAAATTTAAGCAGAAAACTCTGTACTTTGTTCTACCTCCAGTTGTTCTGCACTTGTCCCTCTTTGGCCACAGACATTACTGGACTTATTCTATTAATGTAAAACATGTTTCAGGAAGTTGATGCTGCTCAAGTGTGTCAGCCCCCTGTGCTAGACCCTTAAAAGCACGGAATTACCAGATTCAGAGACACCTCTTAACCTCCCCTCACACCCACACAGCATGTCTCTATTGACAGTGACAGATACTGCATCTTAATAGGGAACCTACTTCAGCCTCCAGCAGAGAAGGAAGCACTCTACTCATTAATCTCCTTCAGAGTATAGTCTGAACCCTTATTTACAGCCTCAGCAACATTAGCAAGCGTTCTGTGTTGACATATGCACACAGGTTAGGCGTGTCAGACAGGATGAGCTTCTGGGGGAAGCTGATGTTTTAATGAAGGCTTTGCCTCCTCCCCGTCACGGGGAAGCGCTGCCGGCTCTGCCGCTCGCCATCTGCAAAGCAGCATCCCAATGGCATTCCTCATCAATCCCAGCCCACCCCCTGCAACACAGCACCAAACTGTGCTGGTGCAAGGCTTCCATCAGCTTATGCTTTCTGTGCTAGTGGACAAGACATGAAAACCTGGAAAAAGAGCAGGTGTTTATACAAAATGTTCTCTGTTTCGCGGTCTGCGTTTGGGCCCTTCCGCTTATGTTTGATGGGAAGAACTGCTTTTCTCCACTTGCCAAGGCAGAAAAAAACCCCAAAAATACCTATTTAAAAATAATTTCAGAGGCTTGTATGAATCACTCTGTTGTCTCATGAAAGCCTGATCTGGGCAAAACCAGTGCAAAGTCTTGAATGTTCTGCATTTGAAATCATTATGTGGCAGATGTACTCAGAAAATTGGATAAGCAAACAGCTCTGTGTTTTTTACCACCTACATTTCAGAGTGCTGGGAAAAGTCTAGGTGTTATTTGAAAGCTTATCATATGCTAAAAATGTAATACTGTCAATGCTACAAAAGGGCCTGTTTGTTTTGAGCTGGTTATCTGTGCTAAGGATTAGGAATCAGTTATTTTGGTAGGGCTTAAAGGAAACTGAGGGATGCTCTGGAAGAGAAAGGTAATGTTTAATTTAAAAACAAATATTGCTCATGGTATTAGAGGGATACTGTACACTAGAAATTTGATGCCAGTAACCAAAACAGCACTGTGGCTGGTGCATGAGACTGGAAAGTCTCAGCTCTGGCAAGGTCTTCCCCTTGCAGGGATACTTCCAGGAGCACATCGTGCAGTGTGCTGACTCAGGGTGGATCAGCTTTTAGAGGACATCTCCAATGTGGTTTTCCTGCTACAGCTTCCTAGAACCTATCTAGGCTGGTGGGTTTGGAGGGTGAGGCATTGTGGCACCTGAAGGAGAACTGGGTGAGGCATTGTACTTCAGAGAGTTACACAGGTGAGTGGTTGGCCATACAACAACGTTCTGCCTGTGTTCTCACATTAACTACAGGAATTAAAAAGGACACCTGGAGGCTTGATTCCTCATATTATGTCCTGTCTTGCCAATAATATTGACTAGCTAAGCTCTTCTCAGAAGAAATAGTGCTAGTTCCTTTAACAGGATGGGGACAGACCCGAGGGAGAATGGAAAGTAACCTGTATGTCACTCTTACATATAGGGCCATATATTCTGAACTCATGACTCTTCGTCTTGCTATCCTTTATATTAACCCATTTAATTTAATACAGATGGGTCTCTATCTCTTCCTGTTAAATTCACTTGACCCTTCCTTGCTCACCTATATAAATTCCAGTATAGATTTTTTTTGAGGGATATCATCTGAAATGTTTTATTCATGGTACAAAATCGTACATTAGTATCACTGTGTCTGATCCTTTGAATAATGATTGCTTGAAAACATGCTTTTTATCTCATCAAATGCTTAGCAGCTCCATATTGGATAAGGGTTATGGGCCATTAGGCACTAGATACAAGACATCCCTTAAAATGTAGGAGGATAGTCACTCTAACTTCTTCAAATTTATCTTAAATTTTTGCTAATACTTCATTAACTGGATTAGGGTCACCTGCTGTGTTTTACAGCATTATTCTGTATTGTTCCAATAGCCTGCATGGAATGAACACAAGATTTATCAATAATCTTAATTAGCAAGCAGTAATAATCTAACTCAGGGATGCAGCAGCTCACCACATTTGCTTCTATGCCCCTGTAATTTTTCTGAAAACAATTATTATAACTGAGATATTTGAAAGCAGATTTCAAAGAATGTGCTCAGCAAAGGGTCTGAAGGAGAAGCAAGGTTTTCAGATGAGACAAGGATTATTTATATTGGACACAAAACTCCCACGAGGTCTTGCTGCCATGGCCCCTCTTGCAGACAGAGTCTGTTTGGAATTCATTCTCTTTGCCTTCACCACAAGTGCAGATGGTAGTGTGTAGTATCAGCAGCTTCATTCTGCAGGGAATGATTAATCAAATGCAAAAGTCACAGAGATTGGTATTTATATTGTTGGTATTTAACAAGACTTGGATATTAGGGAGCAAAAGAATGCACTTTTCTTATGAGTTGCTCTTTAGCTCTAAATTTTTTTTTTGAAACATTGGTGGTCATTACTAGCTTTTCAGAGCACCAAAAGAGAGATGCTTACTCCCATTCTGGTGACATTATCACAACCTAAACATCCTGAAAAGAACAGAAATCCCCACATGAAAAAAAAAATATTCTGCATTGCCTGTAAGTCTTCTGTTCAGGGGCCCTGTGGCAATGAACAAGCTCTTGGGACACTGACGCATAGGAAAGAGGAATAAAATTGTAGAGCCACAGTGCTGTGGAGTTTGGACAGGATAAAAGTCCTTGGGGGACACAGGGGAGGGATTTGTGAAAAGGGACAAGCCTGCTTGGTGATTTTGAAGAGAGTCAAGGTGTTCACGGTAGCTTCAAAGTCATGTCAGTAACCATGGAAATGAGGCCTGTTGTGATGTTTGAGTAATTCTAACAGGGTAACTCCAGCCCTGAGAGCAACCTCATCCTGCTTTTGGGACAACACACCACATTCTGTGCCACCCTTAGCCCACAGGTCTTGTGCACTGTATCCAGGGCTTGGAGGGTGCCTTGGAAGGCCTTATCTAAGGTGATGCAGACCCCAAGACACTCAGCATCTGGGGCTGTGCCTTCCTCAGAGCTGTTTCTGAAGCAGACAGCAGCCACTTTATGTTTGCCTAGTCAATCTCTTTAAGATGTAGTACTGATGGCAATGAACCAGTCAGATTATGGAAAATATACCCCTAAAAATCATATTTGACTGCAAAACTGCTCAGCATTGATCAAGCCTTGTCATGTTTATCTTTGTCATGCTCTCCTCTTACACCTAGTCACTTCTGCCTCCTTACTTGTAATTTTTTGAGAAATGGCATTATGTTAGCTTGTAAAAATTATGCTTCTTCTATGAGATATGAGCTTATTTATTTGATGCACAATAGGTAATCCACAGCTGTAGGTTTATAAGCACCTCCAGGGATAGAATATCTGGCCTTTGCTATTCTAGACCTACAAATGCACACACAGACACTCTTTCACATAGACACACAAAAAAACCCCTATGCACTGACTTACTGACTCACTCTGAGACAGTGCATTCAATGGTTTTGGTTTCATGGTTTTCATCCTCTGCTGTTGGCAGGAATCGCAGAGTGAAGGAAGCAAAGACCTGAGCCCAGCATTTGATGTCCTCTCCAACTCCCAGGACATGACCTCCAGAATCTGCTGCTAAACAACGCCAAAATCACAGAATGGGGAACTGGCTCTGCCACTTCAGAACCCACACAGCATTTGCAAGGCAAGCTTTAGTATCTGTTAAAAAAAACACCTAGCAGAGGTACTTGGGCACTGACAGCTCGTTTCTAGTCAGCATCCCACAGCAGAGAATTATTACATCTTACGATTATTTTTTATTTACATACACGGCAGCCTGACAAAATGAGGTTGATGCTTTTTCCACTTTTTAGTTTCCAGCTGACTATCATTTTCTTTTAAGATTAAGTAAGTAATTTATTGAACTGTAGCATCAAGTATTTATTAGGAAATTGCTGGGTAATTTTAACTGTATCTTTTTTTAAAACATAAATCTGCATCCAAGGCCTCCAGTAACTTTGTGCGACTCTGCACCATTAATTTCTTCCAGAGTGACATTCTGATATGAGCTGAACAGATGGAATTGCAGGATTGTTCTAGCAAATTTATCATAAAAAATGCATCCGACACCTGTGTAATTTGCCTAATCATTTTCCTAATAAGCTCCCACCATTAATTATGCACGATTTCCACAATGCAATCAAGATAAAAGTAAATCTGATGACTTAATACCCTTCAAAATAATTGGTTCACACAACACAAGGCCTCCTTTGCTTTCCATAGCCATTCCAGTTAATTAGAAAAAGGGTGCACCCTGTAGGAGTCAGCAGAATGGAGGCTGAGCTCATGGTGGGAGGCAGGCCTGCTGGTTTTTTGGGCAGGAGTCAAGGATATTAACTCATGAAAGAGAGGAAGGGCCCCCCCGCCTCTCATTGCTGCCTCTCCCCCCCTGCCCACCCCACCCAGCAGCAAACAGATGCGATTAGTGTTCTTCAGCCATCAGAAAACTGACTGCAGGACTCCCAGGGTCTAATGAGAATCAACTTTTCGGCGGCTGCTGTCTTGTGGTGCAGCCCACCTGTCACATCATTAGGTGCAGCATGTGCCTGGAATTCACTTTGCTAAATGAGATTTACAGGCCCCAGTGAAACCCATCCTGCAGCATTCCTGCTTCAATTAGCTAAAGATTAATTGTCTGAGAAAGGGAATGAAAGTTTTACTTCAACTGACCTGAAAATGGTGGGAGGGGGAGCCGGGGAGGGGGGGCAGAAAGTATGGCTCAGGTATTCCACATAGGCCTCAGGCAGCGTGGAAAAACGTGATAATTTAAAGGTGCTGCAAATTTCCTACACCTCGTCTGGATGAGTGAAATTAACTAGCACTAAAAGCTGTCAAATTAAAGGTTGACTTCCAGATATTAGCACCTTAAATGTCACCGAATATTCTCAGTCTCTCCCCTCCCCACCCTCCCTCCTTTCTCTCCCTCGGCCTCTCTCTCCCCCTGCCCTCCCCATCATTCCTCCCCCATGCTTTTTTTTATTTCTTTTTTTTTTTTTTTGGCAAACAGGCATCTCAGCACACCTGCACATGCACACAAACATTATCCTGCTGCTGTTCCTGCTAACTGCCTGTGCGTGCTCAGGCCAGCGTCACTCGGCATAAACCTCAGACGTAACCATGGCTACAGAACAACTGGCAATTACAAAATTTCCTCCATTTTTTAATGTTACACTAATTATGTTTGAATGTGTTTTAATGAAGAAAGGAATTGAGGAGATGAAACAGTGTTCTCTGAGTGGGGGTGAGAGCCTGTGTCTCCTGTCTTTGACAGCCTGGAATTCAAGCCCAGAAAAGGTGCAGAGCATCTTGAAATGAGATGCTGTGCCCACAAGTACATGGTGCTTGCACCAGCATATGAAAATATATGGATTAAAATTTAGAATCCCAACAATAACAACAAAAAAAGACCAGGCCTGCCCATAACATTGGGAAGAATGAATCGCATCTTAAATTGAACTTTATTTCAAGACTAAAAGATGGCTGCTTGTTCTGCAGTGCCATTGCTTGGGATGTCCTGCTAGCCAAAGGTGAAGCTCCAAATCTTAAGCTGGTTTTGAAGAATCAGACAATTATAGAATGCTTTCAGGAAAGGACTTTGAAAACCAGTCAGTTCCAACCCCCCTGTGATGGGCAGGTTCCACTAGACCAGGTTGCTCAAATCCATATCCAGCCTGGTCTTGACCATGCACTTCCAGGCATGTGACATCCACAGCTTCTTTGGGCAACCTGTTCCAGTGCCTCAGCACCCTCACAGTGGAAAAACTTCTTCCTTAGCTTTTGTTGAGCTGAGATTTTGAGTGAGAAACACTTTTCTTCTGTTCTGCATGGTATGAAATATATGGAGTGTTTGAGCTGATTTTCGTGCTTGTACCATGTGTAAAATGTTTTAAAAAAGTTATTACCTATTGTGTTCTCATCACAATGGTAACAATGGTCTGGCATGTCTGCTTGTGCTCTATCTCTGGCTGTGTATCATCCAAAATTCTAGGTGATGCCAAAAAATTTGACTGAGGCCAGTGAGCCCTTGCATGTGGGTGCCTCCTGAGCCAGCTGAGGTGTGGGAGGCATGCTCAAATGCTCTTTTTGGATTTTAATGGCATGATGGAGAAACACGTCCTGCCACCCAAATTATTCTGGGGCTGGCATCAGCCTCAGAGGTTTTCATCAGCAGAACCTAGTGGATGTCCTGCCAGGGTGTGGTTACAGCTGGGTCTTGTGCTGGTGTTGGTGCCTTCAAACCAGGGCAAGATGAGACAAACACAAGTTAGAAGGAAAATAGCACTTCTGGCATTTTGAGCTGGGGTCGCAGGGCTGCTGTGCAACAGGTGTGGGTATTTGACTGTGGGGCTTTTTAATAAGACCTATTTGGTTCTATTTTACCTTGGGGGGGAGTCAAGAAAAAAACCCCAGCAAACATTTTGCATCCCACTGCTCCATCTTCTCTGCTAACCTGGTAATTTGGCATGCACGCACACCCACTGCTGAAGGTGGGGTGGGGATAGTGTTACAAATTTCCTCGCAGCAGTGAGCTCTGGATCCCAGCTGTGTCTTCAGCGGCATGAGCCAGCTTGATTATGCTAAAGCACCCCTGGATCCCTTCCTCTTTTGTTTCAGTCTACACAGGGTTTTAAAGCTTAAACATTTGACATGCTTGGGTAGTTTCTTCTCTAATTTTATCCCAGCTGACTGTGCAATGAGTTTAACTCAGAGCCCTTAGGTGCAAGCCACTTTCCACAATGTATATTAAACCTTATAAAACTAGCCTGTATGTCATTATCCAGAATATAATTACCTATATTGGAATTTGGCCAGGATACTGGGGCTAATATTGTTAGCCTTGCAAAAATTGGCGCGGGACTTTCTAATGACCACATGTGGTCAGTGCCATATGTTTGCAGCTCATCTAAGGGATGGTGTCTCTCACACAGCCATGCCACCTTGAAATCACTTCAGGGCAGGAAAGCAAAAGCTCAGAGGCCAGACAGGACAGGTTCAGAGACTGGTGACATCTTTGATGTGGAGCAGACACTGCTCTGTGGCAAGCCAGAGTGCTGAGTGGCCAGGAGCTCTCCCTGACCCAAATTTCCATGTTCCCTCCCTCTCTTCTGCCAGCCCTCAAGCCTTCACAGCCCAGCCTGGTGAGAAGGGTCTCTGCCCTTTCTGGAGATGAGGTATTTTACATAAAGCTATATTTTTTTTATCACTCATCACACAGGTGACTTAATCCACTCAACACACTATTTTTGACAAGGGTGGCCTAAACCATAAACTCTGTTAGAAATCTTGTATAAAGCCCTTTTAGTTTTTAAATTTCCTTGTGTTGTATGTCAGACGGTCATACCACACCCTAACTGAGAATGACCATGCTTTAAAATAATTAAGCTAATATTAATGTTCTCATTAAAGGGAAATCTCTTTCAAATATATGGTCAAATGTTTCCATGTTTGCTCTATATGCCACTAAGAAATCTGGGATAGAAATTGAAAATTTTGGAATCTCTCAGAAAAACACTACTTCACCACTGCTCTGGTCAGTCGGATAAGACTCATCTCCAACCCACTGTTCAAAACATTCATAAAAACATGAAAAACCATTGGGTTCTGAGCACCTCTGGTAGAAGGTCATTACAGGGTTCAAAAGGAAACTTGCTCTGCTGTTTCCCTCTTATCCTGACAAGAAGTGTTCAATGTTCTTGTCCTTTCCCAGTTTCTTCTTTGTGACTCTATCCGAGTCTCCCCAGAGTGACCAAGTCACCCCCTCTTGTGCTGCCTATGTGGGTGGGGAGAACCCCACTTTTCTTCCCTCTCTCCTTTCAACTGCTGAGCTGTATTCTCCTCAAATTGTCCCATGAAACGCTCCATTTACTTTAGCCTGTGATAAAATAGATTTTCATTATAAAACATTAAATGTTACTGCATGACTTGTGGCCTGTGTGGCTTGTTAAGGTGCGAGTGGTGGTAGGGAAGTGATGACCTAACACCTCTGTTTTAAACCTAATTCTCTCTTGATTGCCAAAAAAGTTGTGAAAAAGAAATCAAATCTATTATTGGACAAGGTTATCATTAAGGAGGTTGGCAAGCCTTCATCTTTACAGCCTTCAGCTTTACAGCTCTCCTTTTCTGGAGAGATCATCGTTTGGTTTAACGATCTGCCTTGCCACAGGTAGTGTTTAATCTTCCCTTTTTGATTAAACTACTGGAGATGGTTCTGCCAAGTCATCTCCAAGACTCTGTTTCCTTCACATGTCCTGGGTTTTTGACTTTTTTTACAGCCTTTTTACTTGAATATAATACAAGACTGGTGTTTGTGACTTTGGCTGTTGATCTTTTTTTAATAATGGTCAATTCATATAATTGTGGTTCCATTTATACAAGGTGAAGATGTGTCAGAGGAGCATAAGGAAAGAAGTAGATCAAAAAGTTATTTTAGCAACTTTATTCCCTCTTACTGAGATCTCTGGCCTAGCTCAGTTTGGGACTTACTATAACTCCCATCAGTTATCACTCAACTTCTGCATCAAATTTCAGAGATGACATTTCAGAGTTTTCCTGTAAAAGACTAAATTACCTAAAGCAAATCTAACTTAAGGAGGACGGCCGTTTTTAGGGCCATATCCTTGTGATGTTTGAGCCAAGAGTGTTTCAGTCAGTCTGGCACAGGGGGGCTCTGATAGAGGTGAGTTTTCAGTGCTTTGAAATTCACTGTTTGGAGAGTGAAAGTAAAACGAAGGCAGCAAGGGAAGGGAGAGAGGAGACAATGTGATTTACTGGAAACATCTGGATCTTTTGGGGAAGAAAGGGCTGCCTGCATTCCATATAACTGGATGTACAATTAATATAACTGGATGTATATTTATTTAATAGCAAGATGCCCAGTGCGTTTGGGAAGCACTTGCAGACCCAAAGAAATAATTCATTGTACAATGGATCCCTAGCAAAGGACCTTACTGTGATCCATGCCAGGACCACTATCTAGCTTGGTTTCTCCCAGCTTTTTTATGTTATGGTGCATAATTTCAGCCCTTCTTGAAGCCAAGATCAGTGGGTGCAAAGCCCCATTTGTAGGACAAATATATTCAGATATTCAGTTATACTTACTCCATCATAAGCTCATAAAATATATCTTTTTGCTATTTTGTGACATTTCTAGTGGTGTTTTAGTCTATTTACTAGGACCTTATGCGCACCCATATCTCTGGTATACTGAGGTTTGGGGATGTGCAGCAAATTATATAATATCCTCTTTATACATCCAAAATAAATTGTGGAGTTGATGATTAACTCTGCAAAATAGGTTGTCTGCTTCTAGAGCAAGGTGTTTGAGAGAGAAGAAACTCTATGAATTTGTTTCCCTATTTAAAAGAAAAATAAGTGCAGAACCATAAATAAGGAGGTGAAACATGACTATTTGCCACACAAATGTGAATTAAGCAGCACTTGATGGGAACATTTTGCAATTTGCTCCTGAGAGTATTGCTGACCTGTCTAATTTTAAGTGTGCACTAAAATGAAGGCCTTCTGGATGGATCTGGTGAAATCAGCTCACAGCCTGCTGTGCAGAACACCTGGACAATTGCAAATTGTTTAATTCTAAAATGATTGCAATTATTTATTTCTGCAGGTTGATTTTCAGCCCCGTGTTCTGGAGGTTTGAGGCCCACAAAGAGGACATTTTGCTACCTGAGGAAAACAGTATTATATCACAAGTTTGCAGACACATTTTGAGCTGTTTAGTGGCTTTTGTTTGTTTTGTTTTGATTTTGGATTTTTGATTTTGTTTTGATATTCTGTCCCCCCTGCTAAATTATGGCAGTGTTTTCTCAAATCTCAAGGGATTTCTGTGTTCTGCTGATGAAATGCTTTAGTAGTACAGGCATATTGTTATAATGTACACAACATTTTTTAAGTTTTCTTCCACTCTGCCTTTGTCTGGTCTCCCAAGGAGTT
>JAHXMQ010000028.1:8157870-8168927 GCA_020466415.1 Ammodramus savannarum pratensis | reverse complement strand
GTACAAAACAAAATAACTATTCTTTGTTCAGTGTGGCTGGGATGGGGTTGAGAGGCTGGGACCTTTGAGTTTAGGACCTGGCTATGTTTCTGAAGAGTCAGAGAATATTTCTGCCTGTACACCAAGGGGTATCCAGTTAGAAACCAACTGATAGGATGAAGATTTCAAAACCTAAGTCCTGTTGATGATCTTGCAGTTCTGGCTGATTTTTAGCAGTAACTTATTAAAGCTTGACTTTGTCACACAAGAATGTTTAGATGTCAACAAGTAAACATTTTTTAATATTTTCTTATCTCTGTATTAAGGTTAATAGGTTAAGGTTATCCGATCAAGTAGTTAGCATCAAAACCTGACTGCCTTATTCACAGTAATGGAGTTATGTGTATCTTACTGGACTTGTGAATCTTTTCTAAACTATTGGACTTTATGAACTATTCATTTTTGTATTCCTGTTCCTCATTCATAGTTTTCTTCTTTCTCATATGAAAATTCATGTATATCACAGGGTATTGTTTCTACTTTCTGGAATATTTCTTCTCATTTACTTTAAAAATTATCCACTAATGGCTATATTATGCTAATATCTGTTTTATAGCCACAAACTGTGAACCCAGAACAGTGTTGCAATCATTGTGCTTTCATCCTTTAGTTTAGGGATTAAGGCCAAAGCCACAATGACAATCAGATCTGGAGTGACCACTTCTCTGCCCACGTACAGATTGAACTCTAGAAAGAAGGACTCAGCACAGAGAAAGAACAGCCACACAGAAACAGTTTTAACTTCTTTCTGAATCCTAAATTCCCCATAGAGATTTTTTTTGTTTTTTACTGGTCCCTTTTACACATGGTCCATAAGGGGGTGCTCTGAAAGACTAATAGCATCCTTGTGTGGGCTATAAACACTTAGATTATAGGACAAGGGTTTATCTCCACAGAGCATAACCATGGCACCCTTTTTACTAATCTTCCTATTTCAGAAGTGATGGTGGTCTTATTCAGTGTGATGGATGTTAATTCAAGTTCCTAGAGGAATTAAAGACTTGAGAACTCCTTCTGATTAGTAAATTTGTGGTCCTAATTTAGCAGCAGTACCTATGCTATGTTTTTCCCCACACTGAATTCTACTCAGTTAAGCAATGTCCAAAAGAATTAAACCAGAAGACAAATGCAGTGTAAACACTCATTTTGAGTTCTTATGATTAATATGATTGATTTGTGAAAGGATGAAATTATATTGTAAAGTTAATCATTAGAGAAAATAAATGCCTGAAGGATATAAGTTTAATATATTGGGCTTTTCTTTTCACTGAGTCAATATAGATTGACAAGCCGTATTTCCCATTCAAAGAAATGTTAAACGTGTTTACAGATTTCATGAAAGACTCTGAAGACAACATCGCTTTAACAACGTTTTCTGTCAAAGGCTACAATAATAACCTGATTTCTACTCTCAGTCATGCTGGAGTACCTGTCACAAGTGGTAGAGCACGTTGCTTAAATAGAGTAGAATTTGGCCTAGCTGTCTTGTAATGCAGCAAAAAAATATAATTGGTAAAATATTATGGTTTTCTTTGTTGAGCTGGTTTTGGTTTTTTTTAATAATTTTTATTTTATTTTTTTTAGTAACTTTAATCCTAACGGGTAGAGGTGAAGTTGATGCATTGTTTAGATCTTGTGTCTTGTCCAGTGCAGCACACTCTGACACAAACAAGTCACTGCCTGAATGGAAACATCACGAGGGAAGGTGTTGATGGTTTTGGCACAGCACCACATTGCAGCAAACTCATTGTGCCTCTGTGGTGGTGAGTGTCCTTGTGGCACAAAACAATATACAGTAGTGTTTCCCCTTGTGCTGAGATGTTGTGGATCCCTGTGGGAGTGCACAGTGCCCTGTGAGCAGGGCAGGGGGATCCTGACACGTGTCTGGAAGAGTTCATTGTGTGCTTTGCACATCTGCTGCTCTAGGTGATATCCCTCAAATCACAGAAAGCTATGCCACCCTTACACTGTATAACTGAAACATTCCATTGTAGGTACGTGCCTTTAAAACCAAACAATTATATATTCCAGACCTTATTTATTAAAATATTAGGAGAGAATGGATGTTAGAAGATCAAACTTTTGGAAGTCTAGAGTTGTTGTGGTTAATGTTTCTGTTGCTGTCCATGAGAGAGAATTGTTTGGGATGTTACGTTTTGTTAACATGTGTTAGCAAACTTAACTTGCTTGCAGTCCACAAGTTACTTAAGACTGCCTATGACTTGGATGACATCCTTACTTCTCTTTGACTTTGTTGTGACTAAAGATCTGAAGCCTTCAGGAGTCATTAAGGAATCATACACTATTTGTCAGATGCTGAATGGTAATAACATACAAGTTTTCTTAGCACTTCTGTGAGATAGGCTGTGTTGTATGACAAGCAGTGTATTATAAATTCCTTTCATGCACTTCTGGATCGTACCAGATCCGACACATGCCATTCTAAGACTGTCACCATATTTTATATTGCATTAATTTGGTATTACTTGCAGTCTGAGTTTCAGTAAGCAGAATCTGAGAAGTAGAAACTAGTCCCAGTGTTAACTTTCTATAAGAACTCCATTCCTTTCTTCCATGTAGAATGGCAAGACAGTGTTTCATTTCTATTTACAAGTATGATGTAAAGATGAATTAATTATTTGGAAAATCTTTTGAGATTATTCAGCACTGAAAAATGCAAATTATTAATTTTCAATTATTAAATTCTACTATTATATTGGTAATAGTTATAGAGCATATCCTAAAGTAAACAAATGGGAGAGACTGATTAAAATTGCATGGACAATTATAACTTTCAATTTTCTGACTTTATAATACACCTGTGCTCAATTAGATCATCTCAGGTCTTTGATATTTTCTGGTGTGTAACCTGTTTTGAGTAATGGGAAAATATTTTTGTTTGTTATGCTCAGTATTTTTGTGCATGTTTTGCAATTTCTTGTTTTGAGCAGAAACAGAAATAGCATGTTGAAGAGAAGACTAATTTTCTAACATGCATTGCTTGGGTTTTGTTGCAGCATATGTAACCATTAAAAGAAAAAAAAAATCAAACCTCAATTAAGATAGCTCTGAGCTTTGAGTAATTAGATGAAGTCTGTAATACTTTGGCACTAGGGATTATTGTTTGCTTGTGTGCTTCAAGCACAAGTTTGGATTAAAAAAATGAACTTTACTGGAGATAGATTCAATTTGCTTAAAAGAAAGCACAATACAGATTTATAGAATCATTAAATAATTTTGTTTGGAGAGAAAAACCTTTAAGATCATGGAGCATTTTTTGTAGCTCTCTCCATTCACTGCCAGGTTAATACAGCTGTCTGGACAGCTCCAATTGTTGAGTCACAGCACATGGGAAAGCCCAACTCTCCACTTTTGTTAGATCTTTGATAAGTCAACACCTCACACTTCTGTTACATGGGGATCTCATTCTAAAAATGTCTATTACTTGGGAAGATTGCACTGAACTGATTTAACTGTTTAGCTGAAGTGCTTTTTTGTTTGGTTTCTTTTGGTTTTTATTTATTCTTCTCCCTTCTCAATAAGATAAAAAGATCCAATACCAAAACAAAGCAAAACAGAGAGGTTATCTTTATTATATTCAGAGATTGGAACAAATCAGAAATGTCAATATCTTGAAATATATAATCTGATCTTTGAGACCCCAGGGCTTCTCTATAGGCAGAACTTCTAAGTGCTGATGCCACCCCAACCAATGGAGATGTTTATTGATTTAGATTTGTCAATGCTTAATTATGCACCATTAGAGAAATATACGATGTCAATGAAAAAGAGGGATGTATGAATAAAAATTTCTTTGCAGTAGAACAACTCCATGCAGAGCAAAGCTTTTAGCTCTGGCTTTTAAAATTAAACAGATTTCTTTTTTTTTCATATAAACAATTTCACCCACAAGAGGGATTTAAATTTTTGGGAGGAGGAAGAAATCACACATGTTAGAAGGACAGCTTCTTGGTTTTGTGTGTTCAGATGTCCAGTTGCATACCAAGAAATATGTATATGTCTCCTCTGTAAATACCATCAGGTCCAGGTATAAGTATGACTACAGACCTGAAAGATATTTTAGACAAAGGAAAATGTAGTTAGAAAGAATTGATGCTGCAGTGACCTGGCTCCCTTTAAGGTGACACAGAATTATTCTGGAAATAAATTGATCCTGAAAGTAACCCAGGACATATATAAAGGCTGGAAACTTCCTTCACTGAGGATGTGGGCTGCAGACCTCCAGTTCTGTGTGTTGCTACTTTCTCTCTTAGTTTGCTTTGTTTTGTTTTGTTTTTTTTCAGTGGGGAGAAGTCTCTTAGCAGCAAGTAGGAGCCCAAGCTGCAGTATCCAGATCTGGATACAAGCATCCTTAAATTTATAAAATAGCTATTATCTTTGGTTTTGATAATAGGGGAACAAGAAGGAAAGATAACAGTTGGAAAAACTCTGTGATATCTCCAGTTAGTCAGTTAACACTTTTGACTCATTTCTTTTAAGTCATTACGAATTCAGTGTGTGAAATCTTTGACAATTATCTAATTGGAGAAGTTGTCTTGCATTTGACCATTCTCTTTTTGCAAGCCATTGATCTGCTGATATATTACAGTCAACCAGCTCAATGCACCGTTGAGATATTTTATTGTAATACATTAACAGTGCAATGGTCATTGATTGATACCAGGAGAGCAAAGGAAGATTTCTTCTGTATGTTTTGCTTAAAATAAAATATACTAAAAAAAGAAGATATGCTGGGCAATATTCTGTTCTCACTCCATTACAAATCCAATACCATTTCATTGACATCTGTGGGGTTTCTCCAGAGTTAAGGTGGCATGGCTGAGAACAGGATTGCTCTTGCATGCTGTCAACATACTCAGGTGCTTTGTTTGTGTTTAGAAGGAAATCAGATACGCAGTTATAATTTGGGTAAAAATTAGCTGTGTTAGTTTTCAGTTAGCTTGTATTTAAACATGCACATATATCTGTGTGTGTTGGAATAATGAATGGGATGAATAAAGAATCTGGCTCAGTCACATTCATTTCTTAAGCCAGCTTTTGCTTCTCTTTTTTATTTTTATAGGGAAGAGCTTTGTGTCATGGAGAACCATTGCAGTCACCGTGATATATTCTGAAAAATCCCTTCACCAGGGAATTTATTTATTTAGCCTCAGCTTCTCCATGTTTTGCTCCTCTGGAATGTAGTCTAGAGATTGTTTATCCAAACATGTGAATTGTTTTTAATTAATGGCCAGTCACAGCCAGCTGTGTCGAACTGAGTCAGTCACGGGTTTTTATTATTTTATATTTACTTTTTTTATTATTTTATATTTACTTTTTATATTTTTAGTTTAGTTATATAAATTTATTATTTTCAGTTATTAAAATAACTGAATCAATTTAGTTGGTTTTAGTTATTCAGGAATCTAAATGAAAAATGTAAAAATGATGAGGTATGTAACATGTTGAGTGACATTGGAATTCTAGGTTAGAATATGTAAATGTTAAATGAGTTACAAATGGCTTAAATGGATCCATTTAAAATCATATTTTTGCTATAGTGTTTTGTTTAGGGTAATAACACAGAAATAATTTGCCTATCCATTTTAACTCTCATTTCTACTAAGGTTTTCCAATTCTTTCATCTTCTGTTATATGTGTGGTTTCCCATTTTGGTTTTGTTCTTTTTTTCTGCTCTTAGACATTATTATATATTAGAACCTCATGGTTGTGTTTGGGCTTGCAGAACTCAAGAAGAATTAACTGTATTGAGAATTCTCCACTGCAGTTGAAAAGAGGCTCAAAGGAATTATTTTTATCCACATAACCATTCCTCCTGAACAATTTGTTACCTCTATTTATATTCAAAATTTACACCATACATTTTTGAAAATATTTCTGCAAAAAGACATTTTTCAGGTCTTCACAGCCTATATAAAATTTCCTATAAGGATGTGGAGTAGTAGCAGCAAACTTGCCTTTACTTCTGACTTTGCAATGATCCTGTGTTGAAATAGCTAAATATAAAAAGAGATGGAAAAACACTTGACAAATTTATCTAGAGTCAAAGATTCCTTATTTGTTTGGGGGCAAAATTTGGGAATTTCATCTGATAAAGACTATATCTTTATTAGTACCACATGGTCTCTAGAAGAATTGTAGCTCTGATTCATTAGACTCCAGTTTTGAATTGTTACCTTCTGCTATTTATGTTCGCAGGACTATATTTCATGCAGATGCCTCTTGTTGGGAGGAGAAGCATTTCCACTGAAGGGCTTGGAAGGTACAACATAGAGGGAAGCTCCAAGGTACAACAGCTTAGAGAGAAGCTCAAATGTTGTCCAGTATATAATGAATAATGAGTTGCATCATATTAAAATATAAATATATTTATTCTGTGGCATGCATATATATATGTAGTGCTTTTATTTTCTAACTTAAATTATTTTATTAATTATTTATAAATTATTTTCCCATTAAGAGAAAGTGGCTTTCTGAATAGAGGAAATTGCTTAGCTTGGAGTCATATTTTGTCCTTGTCTATTCCTGAGCAGAGTTGAAATCTCTTTTAGACCTTTACTTGTAACATTACATTTTGCATTGTTTTGGTGTTCACAAAGAAGTTTGTGGAGTGAGGCACTTTAAGAAAACTTCCTTTCTAGTTCATGCTAAATTGTTTTCCACTTTAGCAATATGGTATTGTCTTAGTTCTTGGAATTCTCTTTCACTCTCTTCACTAGGATGGTGGTTTTATTTATACAGCTGCTGAAATGCTCACTGTGAAGTATTGCTCTATGTTAAGGCCTCATGCTTTTTAAGTCTGCTTCAGACTTTGTTCCAGTTTGCTGAAAAGTTATTCTGTGGTTCACAATCCTTTAAGTAAATGTAGTCTTCTTTTTGAGCTAAATTTTGACTGGCTTAAGGAAGGCAGAAATATTTTTGTTATTAATATATTAATTAAGTGGATTTAATTCTTCTTTGTTCATAGCTTGCTTGTAAATGACACCAATTTTAAGAATTTGCCTTAAAATTGCCCGGCAAATATTATCTGTTGACAAATTCTCGCCTGTGGACTGAAAGTGCACCATAATACCTAAAGTATTGTTTCTCAATGTATTTTTCAAGCTGATGGGGTAATTTTATTCCCATATATTTAATCATCTATGTAATATGTTTATTGAATGATCAGCTGAATGAAGAAAATATTCACACTCTTTTTTTTTTAAAGGTAAGTAAAAACTCAGGTAATTTAATTAGAATACGTTAACCTTTTTTCCCCCCTTCAATTATCCAGCCAGTCTCAGATTCTAGCAATGTTCATAAACATCAGATTTAAAAAAAAATAATACAACTTATTTCCTTCTGACCCAGGGATCATGACCTAAATTGCTGAATGCTAGACTTTTTTTGCTGCTAACAGCAAATGTTTACATTTAATTTTCTTCCACTACATTGATACCACAGAATAATGCATGGAATACTGCTTCTGAAGGATTCAGAAGGATCCCAGTACAGATACTCTTCCTGTGCTGATGAAGCTCTGGCTGCTTTAAGCTGTCAAAAAGTGGTAGCCATTTGTCCATTTCAATTTATTAAATACATGCTAGTGGCAGGCAGCTGTCCTGCTCTAGGGCAGGGCTGGGTTTGTACATAGGAGCTATTTGCCATGGTAAATACTTCAGATGTGAATATGCATTATTGTCTGTCAGTTTTAGCAAGCTCCCCACATTTCTGCCATTGCTGTTCACAGGGAAATGAATAATAAAAAGAATAAGAACAGAATCCAACTTCAAAGTTGGTGTAATCCCTTGCTATTTGCACAGCTGCAATCATGAGACATTCATATTTTTGTTGTGAATATTTGAATCTGAATATCAAAGTGAAACTTCGAGAATGCCACCCTGTTGACCAACATAATAGAAAATATTAGTACAAATCTCTCAAAGCCTAATTCTTGGGCAGACGTGAATAATGTCTCATTGAAAGCAAATCTTGTTCAAAGCTACAATGATTTCTGAAATGTATAGAGCAATCAAATCAAGGGAGTCAAGCCTGAATACACAGATAGAAATTTGACCCATAATGCAAAGAATTCTTTTATTAGTAATTCTTAAAATGGAAAGTAATTTCCAAGCTTCTTCATTGTAGTAACATGCTCAGGTCTCAGGACTGGGTATATGTGTTTCTTTCCTAATCAAACAGGGAAATATCCAAGCTTTTATTACCATCCGTTGTAAAAACAATGGTGTTGAAATAACTGCCTTGATGTAAAATCCCCATGGAGGAAAACTACAAGTAATTTTGCAAAGCACAAGGGTTCCAACCAGCCTAATATATTTTACCCACAGTCTGCCTACACTGAGGTTAAAAAAGCAGTCATCAAAAAAATAGAGGAAATAGAGGAAAAGCTCTATTCTGTGATTTTTTTTTTTTTATTTGCAGACAACAAATTGGTGCTGATTAGAACATGATTTTCTGTTTGGAAAATAGAACCAGAAAAATAGCAAAACCAGAAAAGGCAGCTTTGACTCAAAATGTCAGATTAAACCAACGTTTCACTCACCAAATATTTATAGCTGTGTAATGCTTCAGTGTTTCAAGTAGGGATGAAATGGAAATAAGCCATGGACTGAAGGAAATCGAGAAGGAAAACCAGCTATGTAGGTCTTGGCACTGGCCAAACACCAGGCACCCACCACAGCTGCTCACTCACCCTCTCCTGCTGCAGCTGGGCAGAGGAGAGAAAAAAATTAGTTGAGATGGGGACCAGGAGAAAAAATGAATTGAGATGGGGACCAGGAGAAAACACTCCAATGGCAAAACAGGCTCAGCTTGGAAGGGAAAAGTAAGTTTATTATTAACAAAATCACGAGGAGCATAATAAGTAAAGTCAGCCCTTAAAACCACTTTTTTTCTCCCCTCTCTCATTCTTATTTACAGGGAGACAGAAGAGTGGGGGTTTGGTCAGTTCACAACCCAAGGTTTTCTTTTGCTGGTCAGGGAGAGGAATCTTTCCCCTGTTGCATCCTGGCATCCCTTTCCATGGAGAGATTTCTGTAGTTCTGCCTGAACTTGTCCAGCATGGCTCCACTCTCATGAAAAGCAATGCTCCCAAAACTGCTGCAAGGTGAGTCCCTTTCCATGAGAATCCTCCCCAAGCTGCTGTGGTGTGGGTCACTCTTCCATGGGGCGCAGTACTGCAAGGACAGGTTGCTCCAGCCTGGAAGAAAGGGTCTTTCTTTTTCTCTCCTCTGGGTCTCCTATGGGATCACATCTTCCTCCAGGCATCCACCAGCTCTGGTGTGGGCACCTTCCCCAGGGGCTGTGGGTGGATCTCTGCATTTTAAACCCATAGAATTAATCCCCAATTTTTTTCTAATTCATTGACCATAGGTTTTTTGTTTTTTTTTACCAAAGGAAAAAAATATGTTTCTTTGGAATCTCAATATGAAAAACTTCTTAAACAAAATGAAGAGGTAGGAGATTAAAATGTTAAAAGGAGAATGCAGGATTTTATAATGCATGGCTGAGTTCCAGAGGGCAAGAACTGTTGCTTCTCTGCCCCACTGGCACCATTCTTCATAGGTGAGGTCCTAAATTTGGAAGGATCTGAAGAGTTTCCAGTATCTCAATGCATTTTGCTAACACTATTCATCATATCTTGTAAATTTTACTTTCTTAACTGGAAGCTATAGCAATTAAAAAGATATCTGGAATAATTAGAGCAAATTATTCAAGAAACAAAACTAATGACAATGGTGTTGCCAAAGTGGCTGTAACACATATCTAAAATAAATCAAAATCTACAAATTAATCATTGTCTGTCTGTATCCCACCCAATGCTAACAGAATCAAAACCCCATGTATTTAAACCTACAATTTTTAAATGCTCCCTGGCAAAAATCAATATAAGCCTTTAGTGGGCAGAATGTGTGTAATAGTAACAAGTAGAAAGGTTAGTGTAGAAGTTAATGGTTCTATCAAGAATAAAACAGAGCTAAAGTCGGAAGAAAAGCTCTCCCACAAGTGCTTCATTAACCTTGGAGAACTCCAGCATATCTTCAAAGTAAAGATTACAACAAACCTGACTCAGTCACCAGTAGCACTTGTTAGCTCTTGGCTTCAGAAATCAACAGCTATTTCATTTGCATCGTGGAACTATCACAAAGCTTTCGTTGCACTGAGATGTTTGACCCTGTAAACTAACTAGATTAGTTAATACAGGATCACGTGGGGCAGTGGGAATGGTGGTGAAAACCTCACCCAAACACAGCCCTGTGCACTCCAAGGTAGCTGGGAGCTTCATACCAAAATGATCAGTAGTAAACAACATCTATAGCTACTCAACACAACCATTCCTGGGAGCTGGCATTGCACTGACAGGGCTGGAGTAATTTTGATTAACTCACCTAGCAGCAATTGCACCCTTCCTAAAACAACTAAAAAATATCAGTGCTTTTCTCTTTTATCTGCTTTTTCCTCAGCATTAACCATTCCTGACAACAGGAAGGTCTTGGTGCTCTCCTTCCCACATCTCCTTCCAGACTTTCACTTCCCACTGAGTCTTCCTGGGACAAATATTTGCAATAACTCCCAGGATTACTGAAATGGTCTGGATAAACAGAAAACTTGTACATGCAGTTGTTCAAACCTGTAATTCATGGTTCTGATATTTCTGTTGCTATCCCATGAAATGAACAGGAGGATAGGCCACTCCTTTGTCCAAACTAACCAAAAAATTTGGAGAGGTTATTAATAAACTACCATGTGTAACATTAATTAGAAGTTCTATATAAAGAATACATTGTCATGTTGTACGTTAGACCTTAGAAAAGGCCACCACAAATTACACCTTTTGGAAATGCAACCAATGGAGTCCTATTTGAACAGTAAGTACAGAAAATTTCTTTTGGGATAGATTTTAATTTTATGTTTTTATTTTGTTTTTATGCTTTATTATCTGCTTAACTATACATACAATTATTTATATGTAATATTTTGCAACTAATATCCATGGA
>JAHXMQ010000028.1:8111036-8151358 GCA_020466415.1 Ammodramus savannarum pratensis | reverse complement strand
ACACTACACCTGTTCTCCAGAGCCCTGCTTTTGTGCCCTCATCAAGCCTGGCCTAATTTCAGCCAAGCAGAAGAATAGACAGAGTGAAGTTGTGACACTGGACAGTCCAACCAGCCCCTGCTCACAGGACTGGTTTGGGTTTGCCTACAGCAGACTGTAGTCACTGCAAGGTAAGCATTGCCCAAGGCAATGAAACTCTCCTGCAAATTTTATTGTTCTTAAACGGCTTTTATCAGAAAGGGAGTGTTTAGGCCTAAAAAGAGGGTAAGTATGGAAGAAAACCACCAGTTCTGTCCAACGGGACCACTTAGAATGAGGATTACTCATAAAACTTAACAAATGCTGGAGACATTTACAACTCTCTTCTAACGTAATGGCACCTATACCAAATACTTATATTAAATTGCAAATTTTATGTTCCATAATGCTATGCACAATAAATTAGCAAAGCCTGTATCAATCTCGATGTGAATATGAAGACAAACCTGAAAAATCATGTTTATTGTTAAGGATAAATAAAGTAAAACACTTTATTGCTCAGTGACAAAAGATTATAAAATACCTTGTGGAAATAAAGCACATGTTATAGTCCATAAGAAGAAAAGGATTGTCTCATTATAGAAAAGACCTAAAATTCAGGAGGGAAGGAAAAGATGAGGTCTAATGCTACTATTTGGTATAAATTTTATCTTATTCCAGTGAGAATGAAATAAAAAACTTTAAGGAAATCGATTCCTAGATTTAAAAAAGAAAGTGTCTTTTGAAGGTTAGTACTGCTATAGTGAAAATTGGCAGCTTATTTCATAGGAAAATGTAGCAGCTGGTTTTCTGTATGCATTCAGGTTTGTTTTCACAGTTTTTGAGATAACAAATATGACTTTCTCTTCTTGGATTCAGCTTAAGTCATGACTAGTAACCAACCTTTACTATTGGAAAAAATTAAATACAATTACGTAAAATTTGTCATCCTGATTGATTACAAGAGGTCATACAGAATGTAGGAAAACAATAATTTAAATTTGGCTGTGCTGCCTTCAGGCAGTGTGGTAATGCAAGGGAGTGTGTGGAGTGAAGATATGTCTATATGTATTTATCTATATGTATTTTTTTTAACTACAGGAGAAAGAAAAATCAGACTCTAAATCCCTAAAACTGGTTTTCAAATTCCTACAACACTAACAGAAGACATCTGGATATTCCCTTTTTTTCTCTGAGCAGTTTCTAATGCCACAGATGTGAGTAAATATTGGTGTAATTAATTTTCATAACCTTTTAAACATGTAGTAATTTTCTACTAAAAAAAATGAAACAGGGAAATTGTGCTTTAGAAACTTACATAATTCAATGTTGTAAAGATTAACCAACCCTGAAATAGTATAATAAATGGGAGACAAGAGATGTTCAGGATACAAATGCATGACCTTTGGAAATAAATAAATATATAAATAAAGCATGGGATTGTCAGTTTTAGTTGACTGTAGTTAGGGTTTCATTGGAGGCAGCAGAACATTGATTCAATAAAACATCATTCAGCAAACTTTCCTTTTTCAGCAAGGCACATAAATATTTGCCTAACTTGTTTAAATCCCACAGAGCTTCCTTCTACACTGAACCAGGCAGTGGGGGAAAAAGGTGCTGAAAAACAAGGTACAAATTTCTGATCTTATTAGTGCCTTGCTTCCTCTTTCACCCTTTGCAACTCTCTTAAATCCTTCTCCACTTTGTAGCTTTTGACTACTTAATGCCACTTCTTTTTTCTATATGAAAAGTATTGAAATCCTCTGAAACAGCAGTGTTTGGTGGGGCAGGTACCTACACACCTGGACCCCACCAAGGACTGGGATTCTTTGTGCCTGCTGAAAGGGAGGAGAGGGAAAAGCCAACTCAAAATGGAGAAACTCACATTGTTTAATGCTGATTACCTGTGGTTGCTTTGCTATATTTGCTTTGTTGTACTGACTGAGTTTTGTTTCTTTTTGGATGATCCTGATATATATTTGTGCTCATAAAAGAGTTCAGAAGCAGTTAGAGTGAAAACTTGCCTGTGCTCCCAGAGTTGGTTTCAGTGTCTGGCCAAAGTTAAAGGCAGGAAGAAGAGGATGACAACTCCTTTTGGAATACTGGAAATTTTGCTATAAGGAGCATTCATTTGCTCTGGCTTTGTGTTTGGTAAGTGTTTGATCTCTGGGCATGGGGACTGAAACAAATGCCATTGCTTCAGGGGAGACTTCTCAGCAAAACCTGGCTGGGTTTGCTCCTTGAGCAGTAAAGCAAAGCAGGGCTGGCCATAGCATACATCAGGCCAGAAAAGGCAAAGATGTCCCAGGTCTGGTCACAAAAAGAAATTGTTACTATTTATTTTCATTTCCAAGAAAATTTCAAAACACTCTTTTATTTCCACCCCTATCTGGCAACTACATTAAAATACTGATAGCCCTAGAAAAAATAAAACCTAAGATATGTATCTGTTTTGACAGGGTAAAAACCTATCAAACCTGTTTTTATGGTTGCTGATTTGATTATATTAGACCAGGACTTGTCCTCAGGCACAATTCACTCTTTGGTGATGGATCATCTGGAAACCACATAGTTTGTATGAAACATCTGAGAAGGTTTCCTCTAGCAGATCAAATTTTCTGAAAGGAAATTGCTAGAAATTAATATCTCTTCCTTACAGAGAAAAATAAAAAGACAAAGAGAGGAATATGATGAATATGCAAAGTTGATTTAGTTTTGTTGTGAAAAAAAAAATTGGTGTTAAAAATTGAAAATTATTCTTGATAGGGATAATATATAAATAAGGATAGCTGAACTATTTCAAAATAATCCTCCAGAAGACCACTGCTGCCTACAGGACAAAAAAGCAGAAGCTGTGCAGGAAGACTCCTCATCAAAATGCCCATTAGCAAAAGACTAAACAATGGGTAAGGAGAGAAATACTTCTTGTACAAAAAATACAAGAAAAATACTTCGAAAAATACTTCAAAAATACAAAAAAAAAATATTTCTGGCAACAAAAAATAAGTGACAAAAAGGATTAGTCAGTCTTTTGGGTCCTAACGTAACAAAAGTAAACTAAGGAAAAGGTTCTGAAACCTCATCTGAAGACATCCCAGTAACAGAAGCTCCTGGATTGGCAAGAACCTCTCCATCCAGATCAGCAGTGAAGCTTCTGGCATATTAATGAAATTTGTTGCAAGTACTCTTTAAGTAAAAGCAGAATTGCCACAGCATAGGATTTTATGGTAATGGAGGCTGAATAATGAGAAAATGGAGAGTTGTCATCTAATCATGAAGATCCCTCCCCTTTGAACATAAAATGCATAAAATATCTGAAATATTAATATAATTGTACAAGGTCCTGAAAATCACAATGAAAATATTTTATGAGTATCCTTAGTGTGCCTGTGACCTATAGAGATCATTAATTTGAAGCCTAATAGCCTACCTGATACTGTACAGCTTCCACAACCTGATTTGGCACAATTGTATTATATGTATAATATTGTTAATAATGTATAACATAATAGAATGCCACATGGTATTATAAAAAACAGGAGAAGAAGATAATTATCAGTATTACAATATGCCAGTAAGAGATCAAAGAATATGAATGTTATATGGACAAATGAAAGTCTGATGATGCACTAATTTCCTTTTCAAGGAGAGATTACAGCAGTGGAAAAAAAATGGACACAATTCCCATAGCTTTTGTCTTTAATAAAAAAAAAAAAAAGGAAAAAAAGTAAGTATGTGGAAAATTAGAGACTCAGTGCAGTAAATTTTTCTCACTTAAAAATATAATTTAAATGATTAGAAAGCACTGCAATTTTTTTCAGATCGAGGATACTTGATTGTCCTTATCATCTGTACTTTTCTGCATCCCTGCCTGATATACCTCCTTATCACTTAACTAGCTAATCAATCACTAGACTTTCCCCTACATTTTAAACACTGCACAAGAGTGTCTTTCCACAGCAAGACAGGTGGCAATGTGTTGCCCTTACTCTCAATCACCTCTGCTCACTTTATCATGCACATCCCAAAGTTTAAAATAAAGCAATTACATGTTGGAACTCAACGGGGCCCCTAAGAATTGCACGAGTAATATTTATTAAATGTTCACTTTATTAGGATTAAGATTGCCTGTAGTTGTAGAAGTCTTCTGCAGGAAAAAAAAAAGTAATTAAAAAGAATGAGCTGAAAATGATATATTACAGCAGTGTGCACAGGCAAGGCATTGCCTCTATAGGATCAGGGCTTCACTGAACTCTGCAGGGAGGAGCACAGAAATCCTCACCTGATTTATCCTGACAATCCCAGCCTGGCTCAGCCTGCCAGAGCATTGTTGGACAGCTGAATGAGACATGGTGCTCTGACATCACCTGTCTCCAAACCTGCAAATGACTCCTGCTTTTCCAGCATCTTCTCCTCCTTCCTTCCTTTTCCAGCATCTTCTCCTCCTTCCTTTCTTTTCCAGCATCTTCTCCTCCTTCCTTTCTTTTTCTGCATCTTCTCCTCCTTCCTTTCTTTTCCAGCATCTTCTCCTCCTTCCTTTCTTTTTCTGCATCTTCTCCTCCTTCTTTTCTTTTCCAGCATCTTCTCCTCCTTCCTTCCTTTTTCAGCATCTTCTTCTCCTTCCTTCCTTTTTCAGCATCTTCTCCTTCCTTTCTTTTCCAGCATCTTCTCCTCCTTCCTTTCTTTTCCAGCATCTTCTCCTCCTTCCTTTCTTTTTCTGCATCTTCTCCTTCTTCCTTTCTTTTTCTGCATCTTCTCCTCCTTCCTTTCTTCTTCTGCATCTTCTTCTTCCTTTCTTTATTTCTGCTCATAGGATCAGAAGCTCTTTGTTGGGTCAAATGTTGTGGAGCCCTCCAGCCTTCTGCTGCCCTCTGGTTTTGAGGGGAAATGTGATACATAAGAACAAACAATATGGTGATGCCATCAGGACTTTTTGTTGTTTTTCTACCAAAATATCCTGTTTTAATATGACGTTATGCATATGGCAGGATTCCACTGAAAAATACATGGCTGCTTTCTTTAGATTTCATACAGGGAAACTAGTGAGTCTGCTTTAGATTCAACTATATATATATATTTATATAAAGAAAATATGGAACTTACCATTTTTGGAATAGATTTTTTGTCTACATGGATACCTCAGTGATATTTGAATGTAATTTGCTTGTGCTTAAGTGATCTGCTAAGCAAAATTTGCATGAGAGAAAAATTATGTGTCACATACTGAGTTATAGACTTAGTGTGGACTAAATGATGTAAGATCACCAAAGAATTTGGTCTGGAAACCAGGATTTTATCCCAGAAAGGTAAGAAGTATAAAGTGTTTGGTATATTTATTAAGAACTTACATGTGTTTCCTTCTCACTACATTCATCATGAAATGATTAATGCCCTATCAGAAGAATATGGAAAATATTCCTGCTCTGCTCCACTTCTACCTTCTGCCTCACAGACCTTACACCCTGCTCCTGAAGTTTTGTAAAATGCCCTGTGAAATTACCTGAGTTAAATCTCTGTGAATGACTATACTCCCTTAAATCTCTTATCTCTCATTTTGTTGCTACTGATGATTACAAACAAGAGTATCTGAAAGAACAGAAAATTTTGCATGACTTTGTGATAATAGAAAGAAGCTGTATTTTTATATCAAACAAACATGTTTGTGTTCACATTCACAGGCCTTTTCAAAGAGTATTTGATGCCACACAAAAACCAATCCCCAAAACATGTAGTATGAAACTAATTGATTTGGAATCACGTTTATTTCAAGAGTAAAGTTAATAAGAACAGGCTTTCTTTTTCTTCTATGTAGGCACAATGCTTGTCCTAGCAGAATCCTCACTGCTCTTTCTATGACATAACTGAAAATAAAAAAAGTAAATTCTGTTGATAGTACAGCAACCTCTGTGAATGAAAGCCCAAGTGAAAAATCAGTGGTGGAAATGTGTGCTCAGCTGTCTCTCTACAAGGCTGACCTGAGTTTCAGACTCCAGGTAAGTGCAGTGGTCACCAAAGCAAGCATCTCTTTAGCCATTAATAACAGAAATATCTACATGAGGACAGAAATAACAAGTTTATTCCTCTAGCCACTGGTGTTTTGGAAAGTGACTTCTGTACATGTTAATTTATGCCAACTGATAGGGGAAATATATTTTATAGTATAGGCATATAATATCATATTATATTATGTTTATGTTATGTTAAATTATATTATGTTATATTATAGTGTTTTAATAGAATATTATATAATAATATATTTTTATAATAGAATAATAGACTATAATATAATGTTATAGATAATAATAGAAGATATATATACTCTAATATTTAATTTATATTAGAATATATTAAAATTATTCATAAGATAATATATCTATATTCTATTATATATAAAATATTATATTACCTTATATTATGTTACATTGTTATAATAGAATATTATATAATAATATAACGTATTATTATATTAGAATAGAATAATAGAATATAATAGAATGTTATAGATAATAATAGAATATATTTCTATTCTATTATTATTTAATTTATAATAGGATATATTGCAGTTATTTATAATGGAATATATTTATATGCTATTATTCTATTCTATTATATATACTAT
Source organism: Ammodramus savannarum pratensis (assembly GCA_020466415.1). Lineage (NCBI taxonomy): Eukaryota > Metazoa > Chordata > Aves > Passeriformes > Passerellidae > Ammodramus > Ammodramus savannarum. The sequence continues at coordinate 8,144,721 of JAHXMQ010000028.1, read as the reverse complement.
ACTATTATATAAGATTATATTAGATACTATTATATACTATTATATTATATTATATTATATTATATCACATACTATTATATCATATCATAGTATATTATATACTATTATATATTATGTGATGTTATGTGATGATGTTATGTTATGTTATATACTATTAACCACATAACCACCTGTGTATTAAATGGTTCCACTTGATTGATATTTCATCTCACACATAATTTGATATGGTTTAGAATCTGATTTAGTGTCCTTTTTTTCTATGTGTTGCTTGGAACATCACACATTTCCCATGTGTGCCCTACACTGTGAAGATAAGGAGCCATGAAGTTTTTGGAGGGTGTGTAAGAAATGCTCTGTTTAGAGGGTTTATACCCATGAGAAATGCAGCTTTGTTTCAGCACCATCACTTCCCCAGCACAGAGCAGAGGAGGGAATCTTGGCTGCTCTTGGTGGGAGCTCATTCAGAAAGGGCTCAGCTCCCTCAGAGCAGGGCTGAGCTGCTCCCGTGACATCGATTGTGCACTTGGAACCAGGGCTCAAAGGCTGCCCTAGGATTAGGTGCAAAATCAACAAGTTTTAGTGAAAAAGAAAAGCTGCTGAATCCAGCAACTGTAAAGTACTCTAATCTGCAACATATCAATTTAACAAAGACTTAAATGACAGCAAAGTAGGGGAGAAATCAGGGAAACTTTCAGAGCTCCATGTTTCCATAAACCCATAACCTGGATATGAATGCCAACAGGGTAAGTTACAATTTCTGATTTTGTGAATTGTGTGTCAAATTTGTTTTTTACGCATTTAAATACCATTACCAATGTACAGGAAATTAAATTAGATGACAAAAAAGTAGGAGAGAAATCAGGGAAACTTTCAGTGCTCCATGTTTCCATACTCCCATTTGCTGGATATATAAGTCAATACAGTACATTTCAATTTCTTATTTTGTCAATTTAATCTACCAATAATCTAAACATTTGAATACCATTACCAATCATAATATTTTATCTACAGATTACTCTTAGATGGTCATAATTCGCCAGCTCTTTCCCTTCATGCTGTTGGCAGCTAAATACAAAACACTATATTTGACGTTCTGATATTTCATGATATTTCTGATATTTCATTTCTCATTTCAAATGTAGCCTTTTGCTAATACTGCTTTCTATGTAGAAAATATGCACATGCCTTCATGCTATTTGGAAAAAATCCTTTATGTTCAATTATAGTATAGTGACCCCAAAAATTACCCAATGTTGAGGGAGAATGCAAAATGAACACAGATTTAGATTTCTCATTTCTGCAAAACCTTGTCTTGGCAATTTATTTTAAGATCTGTCCAGCCAACAGCTTGTCTGTTTTATTTTTTTTACCCTTCTCTAATTGCTTCTATGTTCAAATTCAGCAAATGACTGTATTTATAGTTAGGTTTAATCAGCAGGATTCCCTTCATTCTTAGCTTTCAACACATGTAAAGATTTCCTGGAAGAAGGATTTTAAATATTGTCTTTTAATTGCATTTTCAAGTGTTTTACTTCCTCCTAAGAATTGGAAGGAAGCATAATTTTGTGCTTTCTTCATATTCTGAAATTTCTCACTTGGGATTTGTATAAAAAAGTATGTCTCATACTCCTTCCTCTAATATTGACCTGATATACTCTCAGGTACTTCTATTTTTCATTAAATTCAGGAAAAATAATAATTCCTAAACAAACTTTGTCATTCTGCTACTGTAGATATACCAGCAAACATTATTCTATAATAATATTTGCTTTTAAAGTCTGAAACTGGAAGCTTAAGTGATTGTAAGTACAAGATTTCATTGATAATGGAAATAATTTAATTCATATATATCTTTTTGAATAGCACAGATCTATCAGTCTAAAAGATATGAGGCACATACACAAGCTGACAAAAATTCTGTGCCCCCCCCCAAACTGGGGTCACTCTTTATGACTGAGAATGATGATTTATGATAATTTTTATGATTGAAAATGTCCTTTATGGGATAATTTCTGTTCTCATTAACATCAAACACCACGTTTTGCATGATTTGGTCCCAGGGTAGAATTTCCCCCCAAATTTCCTTTCTGACAACCCTTGCAGTGTTTGTGCCCACAGCAGCTGCAGGCTGGACCTCTTGACTTGCAGAAGTGAGAGATGGAAGAGATCTATTATGTCCTTTACTCCATTCCTCTGCTCATGTGAAATTGTTCTGTGCAATCTTTTTTGGGGAGATACAGCACGGTATAATCCTGCCTAGGCAGGGGGATGGACAGATGACCCAGCAGGTCCTTCCCATCTGAAATATCTCTCCTGTTGTGACTAACTTCACTGTCCTCCTTATCTCCCACTTGCAAAATGCAGGGACAGGCACCTCCATGGGAGCTGCTCATGCCACAGGCTCCTGCTGCTGCAGTTTTCACTCTCCCTTTCAAGCTCCCTCCTGTGCTGCCATGCGTGAATTTCTTTTCCCAAAACATTTTGGAGCCCCTGTCTGTTGTGGGTGCATGGTGAAGTGTGACTTTTATTGCTGGGCCCATGTATTTTTCAAGTTTTTTGCCATTTCTCTCTGGAAAGGCTTCCTTTTTAGCTTCTGCTATCATCCACTGTAAGAGCTGAAGCAAAGCAATGATAACTTTCATTCTGAAACACACAGATAACATCAATGAAAGGATGTTAAGTCATCTACATAATTAAATAGCAATTGGCCTTAGCCATTACTCATTATAGTGTAGCTTTTTGTCATTCTGTTTGATGCTAAAGGATGTTCAGCTGCTTGTAATTGATAGAGAGGTTTAATCTGCAGTGGTTTCACTGTAATGAGCCAAGCATGAAGCTATTTTTTATGTTAAAAAGGCTAAAAGACCCTTGTTTGGGAGTAGGCATGGGGACAATGCTTGGGGTTCCTCAAATTCTCCAAGTATAAAAAATCAGCTTTTCTTCTCTATTAGTTGATTTTCATAAAGTTTTAGTTGAGCAAAGATTGCTTTTGCTTCAGATGTGAAAATGCAGACCTATTCACAGCAGTTGAATCACACTGAAGCTATCAGAATAATATGTTTCTAATCTAGGGACTCAGAATAGCAGAGGGCTAGAAAGAGGCACAGAGAATTTTGCCAGAAATTAATCAGGAAAGAGCTTTCCTTGGTCTCTAAATGAGGCTTCTGCAATTTGTAAAACAAAATGGATGCATTTGACGAGCAGTAAGTGGATTATGTCGTGCAATTGGGTTTTGTGAAATTTTAAGCAAAATCCATAAATATCAGGTTTGAGGGAGAGTCAACAAGAGAGCTTTGAAGATGGCTCCTCTTTTTTATTATTATTTTATAATAATATCTCTAACATATTAATGACCATGGCTGGAAATAGCATTATAATTCACTTTATCTTAGTAATATCAGCAGAAGGAGAAATACGCAGCCAACTGAACTGTAGGGTTCTGATCTGCTGTCTTTGAGCAAACATTTGCAGTGCTTTAAAGTAGCACTCAGCTGTTTGTCACAGCTCTGTTACTGACAATTTTTGCCTCTTTGGCAGGAGCAGCAGAAAAAGATGATATTTACTTACACCTCACATGTTCCATTGGCTGAAATGTGAGTGTGAATCCACTTTTATTTGTGCAATAATCTAATACTGAGTTGCTGCAGCTCAGGCAGAGGCAAAGCTTTTGTTTTGCCAGCTCCAGAAAGGTGGCAGAGCAGTAGAAATGACAGCTGGAGCATAACTAGCAAGAGGTAGTCAATGAGCCCTAAACCAGATGAAAGACAGAAGAACCTTTAGGCCAGTGCTAATGATCATCAGCTATCCAGGAGGCAGAATATCAATAAAAACTTAAAAGCACTCCTTTTTCTCCTTTACAAATTAACCCTGCACCAACGGGGAGGAATTCCTCTGAGATAAATGTGTCAAGATATTGGGAGGCTTGAAAAGTATGGGAAATACCAGAAGGAGAGCAAAACCCAAGAGGAGAACAAGAAACCAAACTACAAATCAAAGCAAAGGCAAAACCACAAACAAACCCTCCCCAAACAGACAAGTAAAGAAATAAACAAAAAACCTCCAGGCTTTGTCATCCTAAGCAGCGAGGTTGGTTGGGAAAACATTCCTTAGAAACTAATATTTAGCTAAATTAATAGATTATTTCAGTTTGGAGAGAGCTCTGAAGGCTCTCTGGTCTGTGTTGGCAGATCAGGTGGGTTAGGTGTGGCTGCATCTTGGGCTCAGGTGACAGAAACTCCCTGACAACCAGTCAGTGACTTCTCTTATTGCCAGGCAGTTCTGAAGGCAAAATTCAGAAAAGAAAAGCAATCAGAGAAAATGAGACTAGAAATTCCATGCCAGACCCATGCTTTGCTCCTTTCGAAGAGGTGACATGGGGAAAATCATATTTTTGTGCCTTTGAAAAGACTTTTAGCCTCAGTGGATTTAATTGAAGGGTAGATGAAGCATTCTTAAGCACAGACTTAAGGTTGATCACTGATATGACTTGACTCAAGCAAAAGGGTAGAGGGAAATTAATTTTGTGAATAATTTGTGGTTATTTTGTTTTCTGCATCAAATGAGTACAAATTTCTTTGTGATAGCTAAAAGTTTTGAACTGCCCTCCAAGAAATGATGAGTTAGACTTTTCATATTACTGGGAATTTGCCATACAAAGAGATTTTTAACAGTTCTAGACAGTTTGTCATAGACAAACACATGGCTGTAAAAGTGAGAAAGGAATGTATGGATCCAGGGAAAGCTACAGCCAGATTTACAATTTTTTCACTTTGTTTGGTTGTGTTTTTGATTTTGTTTCAGTTTTTCTTAGAGAAAAAATTAAAATGGCAATAGTACTAAAAGGAAAGAACATTGCTTCTTCATCAACACAAAAGAGAAAACATTATTGTTGTTTTATACATAACCTAAAGGCATACTTTTATGTGATTTTCCTGCAGAGCTTTGATCCTAAGATAATCACAATCACTAGAAAAAAACAATGCAATCATTGTCAAATAAACCTTTATTCCTTTTGATGTACCAGTCTAATTAGAAATGACTGATTTTCCATTCCCTAGGAAATTTCAGATTTGAATATTTGATTTTGAATATTTGATTTCAAATCAGTTTCATTTTATCTCATATCAGGATGAAAAATTTTAATTTAATATTTTTTTGCTAAACATGTATTCTAACTTTTTCAAAACATTAGTTTTTCACTTCTCTACTATGTTGTCAAGTGATAAACTGATATATTTGAAACAAAATATCTCAGTAATGCCCTACATAACTTTTAAATTGAATTGATGTGCTCTAACGAAAAGTGTTGAGATAACAAAATCATCATTAAATAATGCACCCAATTAACTGTAAAGCTCAATTGAATTCTTGCCATAATAAAAGTGATCCCTGATCCTAAAATTCTTGTAAATCTCTGCTCCTAATCAGTAACAGCCTTCAGCCTGTGATTCTGTCAAATCACAGGAAACAGTGGCCAGCTTCTGGAATCATTCCTGCATCGTCTTGCTTTTGCCTTGCAAGATATTTTTTTTTTTTATTATTATGCACTTCTTTTTCTATTAATCAATAATATAAATAAAATATAATCTGCTGGCATATAAAAGAGTTATTTCAGTTTTAGCAATTAATCTGGTACAGGTATGAAGGTATGTTCTGCAATTGGATCCATCACTGCTACTCCACTTTTGGCTAGGTGACCATGCATCATGATTTTCCAGTAGCTTCTAATTTGTGACTTTAAAAATCAAATTGAAAGAACACGCAATATTTTGCAGTATTCCATCAAAATTTCTCAGCCATTCTGTGATCATCTAATAAAAAGAACAAGAGTGGTGTCGCCTTTATCAGGTTGGTCGGTTCTTCCCTGGGAGAAAGCTTTTAATTCCTTTTTAAAGAAAAATGAAAGAGAATTTGGGGATCACAGTAGATAGATATGACATATTACATGACCAAGTCCATGCTCCTGACAATTCAAGTTAGTCCTACTAATCAGGTATTAAACTGTTATTATACATGACTTTGGGAGATAATTTAGCCTGTAAAATTTCTTTTAGAAGGTCATTAAGAGCTTCTGGGGATTTAGTGGATCCAAGGACCTCACAAATCTCCTGCATTCTGCTGTTGTTCCCTCTCACAGCTCTTGCACAAAGGGGCTGCAGGGATGCTCAGTCCCTGTGATCCCAACGACACAGAACTCGGGCACCCATCCATGTGAATAAAACCTTGCAGCTAACAAGTGATGCCTTTTTCTCCTATTATATGTTCCCTGTATGCTTTACACCTGTATATTTGTAGCCTATTGTATTGTTGGCTGGATTTTGTTGGATTTGTTTTGTTTTGTATTTTTGTTGTTTTTTTTTTTTTTTCCAGGATAATTTTCCATGGCCTTTCACTAGGCAAAAAGACAAAACAAATTGCAGAACTCCAAGGCCCAGAGGGTGTGAGGCCCCTGTTCCTATGTTGGCTCTTCTCCTGGCTACCAAGGTAGGGAAAAATTCCTGGGGATTCTTTTCATGGACATTTCATAGTCATTTCCTAGACAAATAGGAAATGTCCATGAAAGGAATTTTTCTTCTGATTCAAGCTCTAGGTTTGTCCCCTTCAGCTAATCTGAAGGGGAAAAACTTAGAGCTTGAATCAGAAGAAAAATTCCATCACCACTTGTCCTCCTAATTGGTGATTTTTTTGGTCAATTATGCTAATTTACTAAACTTATAAAAACTGTGTTCACCCCATGTAAGTGGGCTTTTGTGAGCATCTTTCCATAACAGCCCCAGAAAGCCTTCAATAAAAATCTACTTTTTTTTATTGCCTCCTTACTAAAATCATCCTAAATTTCCTTTCCAGGTTGGGAAAAATGGCAACAGAAGAAAGGACTGCCTGTTTTCCCTAGCAATGGGAATGGGGAGAATAAGGAAAAAACATAAATAATGTCAATAACTAGAGATGCCAGCTCATAGATTCTGTGAGGGAAGATCTCTGGGGTCACACATCATTGGAAGATGTATCTAAATAACCTGGTAAAGCATTGCACCAGCAGAGAGCTTCTCCAGGAGATCACCTCACTCCAAGGGAAAGGAGGAAAAACCAAGGTAGGCAATTGACTTGATTTTGAATAAGTTCTTTTGTGGGGAAAAAAAAAGAACAGACGCCAAGGCTCTTTTTTCAGCTTTAACACATTTTGTACTATGAAGGGAAATAAGGTACAAGATGGCACCACTTCGAAATAACCATTCTGAAAAAGGAATTGAAAGAAAAAATGTCACATATATGTGACAAAATATGTCACATATAGTCTTCCACAGTTATTTCATATCTTTATCAAATAATTTGTGATGAGTAGTATTTTGCTGTATTTGACTAAAGACCAACTTGCCTGCAATCTAGAGAAGGAACCATTCTCTAGGTTTTAGGAAAAATAGAGATGTAGTTCACCTTGCAGTCCCAGAGTTCTCTTTTTATTTCTTATTTCACATCTAATTCCTTTTTCCAGAAAGCACTAATGTAATTATTTCTTAAAATATTTTTACCTGTAAATCCCTCTTTTAATTTGAAAAAATGCAGTGAAGATGTGAAAGTAAGATGTAGAGAAGTGTCAAAGAGAGATTGCTCTAATAAGACATTCGGGGGTGATTTGATTTCCCACTGCTGTTGCAGTAAGTCAGTAGATAAAAATCATATTTTAGACTCTCCTAAAATTTTAAGACAGTTCATGAGGAGTATTGATGACATAGCTGCTGAAGTTAGGTATGTCCTTTAATTTTTCAGTGAAGAAAAACTGTTGCTACTGTTTCCACTAGAATACTAAAACAGAGATGTATGTTAATAGAAGGAATTGAATTTAAGTGCCCTCCAACAGAACTTCAATGTTATTCAGGGCTCTACAAATTCCAATGAGAGATGCTTTTTCCAAACTGAAACTCCAGTGTCTCTGCAACTGGGATCTGCTTTTAAAGCCAAACAATCCAAAAGCTGTTTTACTCTTTAAACTGTCATATATGTCAGGTATGCAACAACCTAATCCAAACACTATATGTCACATAGAGCTTCCAACCATTATTCCAGATTTTTATCAAATAATTTATGTGATGAGCAGTATTTTGCTGCATTTGACTAGATTCTGCAGCTTTGTTAGATAAATTATTTAGCAAATAACAGAAACATTAATCAAAGAATGTAATCTGAAATATTGGATTCTTTTTGGTATTTGACTGGCATAGATAAAAACATATCAGCATAATGGAAGCTATGAAAATAAAGTGATAAGACTATAGCAGCCTTCCCAGAAGCTTTCATGAACCAGAATGGAAATAAAATAAACCAAACCCACTGCTTAGTATTGGTGTTCTGTTTCTCCTTAATTTCATATATATTTTTGTACCTTAATTATTAATTCTTTAATTGGAACAGTAAAGAAATTTTGTTGTTTATCATGTAACAGTGGTAATTCAGAAAGTGTACAGCTGGCTACTGAAAAATGAAAAATCAAAAGACAAGAAAAGATAGATTAAATGAGGGGATTTTCAGCTGTTCAGTGAGTCAAACAGTTTAATAATTATACTTTGAGATATGTTTAGATATTTAGTGGGCTAAGAACAAAGATGTCACAGTCATATTCTCTGAAAAATCCCTTCGCCAGGATTTCTTCTTCTGGGAAGCTGAGAAGCCTCAGAGAAAAACAAAAGCAACAATTATCTGATTTTTTTTCTCCTGTATTTTGCTGCTTTGAAATGTGGTTTAGACATTGTTTACCAACTGGTCATTGTATGTTAGTTTCATGTGAATTGTTTTAACTGAATGACCAATCACAGTCCAGCTGCGCCGGGGCTCTGGAGAGAGTCACGGGTTTCTCATTACTATCTTTTTAAGCCTTCTGTCTGTATCCTTTATTCTTTATTCTTTAGTATAGTTTTAGTATAGCATTCTTTATTATAATATAAATCATAAAATAATAAATTAACCTTCTAAAAACATAAAGTCAAATTCATCATTCCTTCCAATGACAGAGACCCCAGAAAATACCACACAAAAATATATTTTCATTGTGTGCTGTAAAGAAAAAGTTGGTGGGTGTCTGAAGTAGCTGTACCTTTACTGAGGTTGTCAAATCTGTGAATAAATCTGTGGATATACATTGCTGCTGTTTCCCCACAGGTGGTGCAAGCTGTCCTATGACCTCTGGAAAATCACAAATAAACTCAGAGGAATCATTCTTGGAGTTGATGGTGGCAGCTGCAGGGTGAGATGGGTTAGGGAGGATGCTCAGAGATGTGCAGAGAGAGGGAATTTGGCACTGGGCAGCCCAACAGAGAACCTCTTTCATGCAAGAGACTTTTTTCTGGGCTGTCTATATCAGCCTGAAAATGTTGTGTAGGTGCTTCCTCACCTGTGCAGAGCCAAGAGCACAGCCCTTGTGCACCAGGGAACAATCTCCTTTGCCATGAAACGAGGATAAGAGAATGAGCTCTAGGAATTTTTAGCTTTGCAGCCTTGATCCAAACCCCATTTGAAGTCTTTCTGCTAACTTCAAGCTGGCTTTGGTCTGGTTACAGGGGGAAAAGGGATTTAATTGTCAAGGCAGCTGGGGGTGGTCTTGTTTAAAGTGCCTTTGTAAAAGGCTGGGGGCAGACAACAGCTGATGGCTTAAAGACATACTTCATCAAAGTATATGTCCACTTCTGGAATTAAAAACTAATGCATTTGTCACATGCAATTGGGCCTAAAGCAGGCAAAAGTACTTCACAGCATGTCCCCTGAGAGCTATCATAAATAGAAATCAGAAGAAATGCCAAAATCTTTAAGGCTTGACAGCAAATGATGTTTTAATGTAGTGGACATACAAAACTCTCTTTGACATCTAAATGGATGCTTGCCATTAGAAATCTCTCCCCCTTCCTTCAATATTTGTGACAAATGTATACAAATGTAATTGTTTATTTTAATTTTAAAAGCTAAATTTGCATAGTACAGTAAAGGGTGCCTTTAGAAGGACTGAGCCCACATTCCAATGATGGAGATGTTAGTAACTTGAGAAAAAAAAATCTCAGAGTGGAAATAGGAGCCTTTAAAACTGGGTCCCTTTTCTACAGTAACCTCAGCACAGAATGGAGGATAGTGGCATCCATAACAAAATGAATAAATTTTATGATCCCAATCCTTTAGCACAGGATTAGCCCAGTGATTGTAATTACAGTGAAACAGAAGGTCAAACTCTTGGAGAGGAAGTCTTAGTGCTTTTGTGTATGCACTTTTGCAGCTGTTACCTGTGTTAAAATGTTTCTGTTGAATCCCCTAAAAACCTAACTACCAAGCTATTTACACTTCTAAACCCAAAGCTATTAAACAAGATGGACAGGACAAAACGGAAAAGTTTTAAAGCACCCTTCAGATTTAGTAGTAGCATTTGCGGTGCTTTTTGACCCTAAACTTAGAAAGGAACTTTGAAAGGAGCAGAGGCAGCTCACTGTTGAAAGGTTCTGACCTTTCAGCAAGGTTGCTTGTTCATTTATATGCCTCCTGAACTACTCATCACCTTCATTTATGATTAATAAACTCCAGTCAGCCTGTTTACACTGCATCACAAGTTCTTTAATAGCTTTTCTTTTTTCGTATCCTTTGCTATAAAATGTAGAGTGCAAGGTTTGAGGAATATATTGGACTTTGCTGTGAAAGATATGTGGCTACATATGCAAAAAATTAATCAGGTAGGGCTTTACAACCACAATCATAGTACTCCAAAACTGGTGATGAACTCTGCATGAGCTGTCTAGATTATAGTAGTGCTGGCTGAAGTTCTGATATTTCAAGAGCTGGGAATGATTATTCATGTGAATGATTATTTTTCACTTTTTTTAAAAATAGGATACCCTGGTCTGCTGTGCAGCTGCCATTCAGACAAGCACAATTGCAATGCAGGAGAGGGGGATTCAGGATTCATAGTTCTGCCACTTTCACTGGCACTGGAAAATAATATAAAAAAGTGTTTCTTCCTAAGCTTGTTGCTCAGTGCTCTAAGCTTCTTTGGCAGAGTCTCCCTAAGAGGGACAGATTTGGTTCCTATCTGTCATTTCTCCTGGAGGTCCTGTACAATTTGGAGGGACAGGACAGCTTGGAACAAAGCAAAGTGATATTTTCCTTTGTGTCTTGTCAAAATCTGCCCTGAGTTGTGCCTGCAGAGTGGATAGAGGGCTCCAAGCCTTCCTGCATCCTATTTGTCTTCCTACAAGCCATACTCTTATCTCTGTATGAATAATGTCTTGAATAGCCACAAAAAAAGGGTAAAGGAAATTTTGATTTTGTAGAAGAGGTAGGAAGAGCTGTTTTTTTAGATTAACTGGCTTAGATATAGCTCTTAACTAGTAGTTAATAGAATTGCAGTTAAAAAAATCATTCAGCAAGTTTAAGACCTTGTGATGTTCTGATTTATGTTATTTCTGTGGGATGGGAAAAGACCTCTGGTGCATTTTAGTTTAGGCACTTCTTGTTTCTTGCATTTCTTGTTTCAGGCAAGTGTGTCCCCTTCCACACACTTGCCAATTCATCTATTCCATTTCATAAATTAATTTATCTTTAAGGAAATAGACTTTTTTGGACTTATTGCTTGTACCACACGTCCTCACAGGGTCTGCAACATTCTAGAAACTCTTCTTTAAAACTCCCCTTTAAAGGTCCTCCTGATTATGTCAAATTATATAGCCATTAACTCACTCCAGTAACCTTTTCCTGGTGGTTATCTGCTAATATTGTTGCAATTCATGGATGTGTCTGTGTATTTTTTTTAAAGGAGATGGCTTTGCTCTTTATAAGGTGTCCCTATAGTCACATATTCTTTCTATTAACTGTTCAAGTGAAAAAAACAAATATTATTCTGGTTAGTAGAGTTTCTTATAGCAAAAACATTTTACATTGCATAAATGTCTTTGCATATGAGAGGAGGAGAGGCATGAGAGTCTTGGGGTGAATTTCTTGTTTCAAATCACAGATGGACAGGTAATTTCTTTGGGTTTGGCAGAGTGTTTTTACACAGACACAAAGACATTGGAGGCAGGACTGAGTTTAATTTTAGCTGGCTGAAATGTTGGTGCTTAACCTAAAGAAATTTTCTGGATTTCTTGAGTCAGTGAATAGAGATGGCCTGTAGAAACATCTTTTAGTTTGGGAAGAGTCATTCCATGGCTGTTTGTTTCTGTCTCACTTTCTCTGTGTCTCTTTGGTGGTGGAGGAAATCTAGAGCAGTATCAGAGAGTGTAGGACTCCAAATATTGCATCAAATTAGTCACAGCTTTCTCTGGGCCTGTTCTTCAAAAATGCCAAGGCATGTAGCCAGTCTAGGAAATAATTTTAATTCATTTAAAGTTTTAATAATATATATTCTTACATGTTTGGTTTTTTTTCCTAAATACAAGGAAATCAGTTTTCTGAATGCAGCTACAGAATTTATCACTCTTCAGGACTCAGGTCTGTCTCCATGCCCTTTTCCCAAACTCTTCAGTAGTTCCTTCACCTTTCCTTGACTGAATCATCAGAGATTGTGTGTGCTCACTATGTACTTGAACAGTAAAATACTTGCATAATGCAACTTCAGTTTCAGTGGCAGCCCTGACATAATGCTGAAATACAAATAAATATGATAAAAATTCTTATCCTGCATCTGTAGATAAAAAAGAACAAAAAACTTGAACAGCAAGCCCAAAGCCTGTGTTCTTTTGGGCTCAAATGGGACTCACACTTCAAAGCTGAGAATAGTTGTCTTAGTCCAGAATTCAAATTTACAAGTGAAGTTTGACTATGTCAGAGCTAGTTCTCTTAGCCTACATGTTGTAAATACCTTTGAACTCACTCCTGTGAAACAGAAATGCTTTCTGAAGAAAGAAGTTGAAAAGATAAGTGGCTTACGAGCTACTGTAATTAAAATCTAAAAGATGCTTTCCCAGCTGTTGCTTTTGAAGTTATGCTTAGTTGGTGGCTAGGTGCCAGCATTCAATTAGAAGTATGCATTTTTATTAACAGACTATCGTGTGTTATATTATGTCAATAATTCCTTTTAAATTAGTTCTTTTTATTTTTAGCAATAGTCACAGGTGTCCAGGTCATTAAATATTAAAATGGGCCCCACTGACAATTGTGCAACATCCTAAGTTTGTTTGGTGTTTTATTTGCACTCCATTTGAAGTTGAAAATTAAAATATCTCTGAACTTGTAGAGAGGAGGGTTTGGCCAAGATAAGTTAGTGCCTGAGGGGAAAAAAATAAAAAAGATAGATGCACAGCCTATGTGCAACTTTTTTTTTGCCTGCATTTGGGTTTCTAATTATCATTTGGGTTTCTTTTACTTACTCATCATATGCATGCTGCAAGTGGGGGCCTCATTATTTTGATTCACTTCCTTAGATGTCAAAATCTCAGCCTGGAATTAGGATGGTGAGGGAGGGGTTGATATTCACAGGCTTTTAGAGGTGCTCAGCTCAGTGTCAAAACAACACAAGAATCACCCTCCTGAAAATGGCCTTTTTCCCAGTTTCCCAGCTTTTTTTTATTGCAGGATTCTTTTCACCAAGCTTCAGTTGGCTTCAGTGTAGATACCTTCATCTAGGCTTGATGACTAATCTGCCTAATTGAGGCATTTATTTTGGGTTTAGAAGAATGAAGTCTGGAAGAATCTTTTAGTCTTCCTCATATGTTTATAGGAGCTTTTAACAGCAGACAGAGGTTTTCTTTCAGAGGTTATAACAGGTATTCTGGCCCAAATTGTCTTTATTCGTGATTAAGACCCTCCCCAGAGTTAAAAAAAGGCTTGAGCTACATTCACTTCTTTCAGGATGCCAGTGGATGTTCAGGATGCTGTGATATCACTTGAACTAAAATATAAAGTACTGTGTTTTCTCTTTTTGTTCAGCTTAATATCAGGGAATTTAAGAACCTTTGAAATACTTTGTTAATTACTAGAATTGACAATGATTACAATACAATATGTAACCTACTGACAAAATGTATGTATAGTCAGTAGTGTCCCACATTTGGGGCTTAAAAATAGTTTTGCTAATAAAAATTAATTTATTCTTGCATAGCATTTGAGTAGCTGCCCTCTTTAATGGAAAAAAGCCATGTCCCCTCAGTCACATTGCTAAAAGCTTGTTGGAAACCCAGAGATCTTCCTTTCTCTTCCTTCTTTGATGGATCTTGTAGGTCTTGCTGACAAATGTTATTTCATGTGCTTTCTGGAGTTGACCAAGTGGAAAGCAAATGGTGTATGAGCTCTTCTGCCACCCCATTCCAGCTTCTCATTTAAACCTTCCTTGAAAGGGACAAACCCCTCATAACCTCAAGTTAATTGTTAAGTAAGATATATAAAACCCATTTCTTTGTAAAAGCTTTTAAAAATAATTTATCTAATTAAAAAATACAGAGGTTGATTTGAACTGTTACTCATTTTTCACAGGACTTTTAAAGTTTAGGATCATAATGTATTTTTAACCATCTGCAAATAGCTTAAGAAAACCGTATATGCCAAAACATTCTTTTTATAACTGAAGAGCTTTCAGTAAAACCTGAACTTTCACATGGATCTGTGCAAGTGCTGATGTTCTTTTCTTTCTCTGACCTACCCCTGACACTTCCAAGAAGAAATATGTCACTTCCAAATATGTCACTTCCTCCATTTATAGCCTGTTTTCTACTGAATAGCAATTGGTAATTGGCCTTTACCAGCAACAAATAATGAATTTTGCTGCGTTGTCCAGCTGTCTTGTAGGAAAAAGTCAGTTTTGTTTATTTCTTACATTTTTCTTTCTGTACCTGTCTATTCATTCCAGAGAGGCCCCAGCACTCTTAGTTTGTGCCTCTCCAATCATCCTGCACTGTCAGTAGCCCAGAGGAGTTCGTCACTTGCTGTGGTATTTTTGGGGTCCCCTGTCCAAGGGAGAAAATGATGAATCTGACTTCATGTTTTTAGAAGGTTAATTTATTATTTTATGATATTACATAAAATAATGCTATACTAAAACTATTCTAAAGAATAGAGAAATGATACAGACAGAAGACTTAACAACATAATAATGAAAAACTTTTGACTCTCTCCAGAGTCCCAACACGGCCTGACTGTGATTGTTCATCAAGTAAAAACAGTTCACACGTTGGATAAACAATCTTCAACCACATTCCAAAGTAGCAAAACACTGGAGAAGCAAATGAGATAATATTGTTTTCCTTTTTCTTTGAGGCTTCTCAGCTTCCCAGGAGAAGAATCTTGGTCAAGGGGATTTTTCAGAAAAATGACAGTAACAACTTGCCATCCAACTCAATATCCCACACGTGAACACACGAGCCACTTGTCCTTACATGTGTAGGCTAAGTGATGGATTGCAGGATATAGCAAAATCTGCCAGGGACTTGGAAGGATTTCAATTTCTTTGGCTAGTCTGTGACCTATTTATGCGTGCTGTATTGATAAATGAAGTGAAAAATCTTTCACACCTTTCAATGAAGGGGCCGTTTGGTCTGGCAACAGCACTGACACTTTTAGTAATGTCCTATAGGAAACAGCTGGGATTATTAATTCATTTTTACACAGGTCACTAAGCATCCAGAAGTCAATATTTCTTTTAAATTGCTCTCAATCTGGACCAAATCCATTCTGAAGGTGAAAGGTTCCAGATATATACTGCTACTGGCCATTATTAGAGTCCTTTCTAAGTCGTGCCAATTGTTTTTCCTTGGTTCAGCCTGAGAATGACTGTGTTAGGATGAACAGAAAAAAGTGCACAAGCTCTTTAACTTTTGTTTTTAGCTCACAGTGTAATTTCTTGGAAATATTCTTTATTTTATTCCAGATGACACCAGTCAGAGTGAAGAAAAGATGAGAAATACTTTAAATTCTGTGTCTGAAACAATTGCTCAGTGAGTCAAGACTCAAATGTAATGAGGAAGGAAGAATTGCAAGAAGGAAAGATTTACACAGACACAGTTAAGGATAAGGCTGAACAGAACTGCACGGTTTCGATTCCCAGGAATTTCTTCAAAACTGTAATTTGACTTTGACTTTGTGAGAAGACATACCTGCTGACTCTCACATTTGATGAAAGTCAAAGCAAAAGTACTAAACTTCAAGGTGCATGATGGCAAAACTAAGGGTCTGAAATGTGACCTGAACATCCTCTGTCTTTGGAGGAGAAAGGAGGTAAAATGAAATTTTTTGCTGATCTCTGGAGTACTATACCCAGCTCCTCATTTCTTGGCACATACACTGCTGCCTGGCTGGCTTAACACATTAGTGATTCTCTTTTATAGTCCTTTTTCAGGGTTGTGAGTGACTAAACAAGTCCCAGAGAATCATGTCCTATATCTTACTTGGATATTAAACAGTTGGAAGAGTATGGAGAGGAGAGCTGCTGTAACTATGCAAGGACTGGAAATACTGCCTTGCAGCAGCATGTTAAAAATGAAATACCAGCTCTTTAGACAGATTAAAGATTATTTGATTGTAGTGTGTAAACTCCATTTAGAAGAGGTACTGATAGAAGTGATACCTGAAATAAGAGAAACGAGCAGTACAGCACCAGGGGCAGGTAGATAAATCCACACATATTCATATTAGATTGTTAATATTCATATTAACAATCCCTTCATCTTGAGAATTAGAAAACCAAGGGAAAAAAATGGGCCAGAGTGTTGGAGTCAAGCCTGCATGTGGTTGTGCATTCTGGCCTTCAGCCAAGCAGAAATCAGTCCCACTTTAGGGGTGTCTGGTCAATTAGTAGAAGAGGTCACCAGGTCTCTGACTAGGAAGAGAAGTGGTCAGAAACTGTCTTTCATTAAAAGCATTTTCTTCAAAGAAAAGTTTTTTCTAGGAAAAAAAACCCTTAATTCTGCAGATAGTTTTTTTTTTAGTTTACATCAGGAAATCCAAGCCCAAATTATTTATTTTTGGGCTTGTTGGACCAGGAAAAAAAAAAAATCTCTGAAACTGAGATCTCAAAAATCTCAGTTCAGTATTATTGTTTGATTTGTTGTTGTGGTATCCTTAGGAATTCTCTGTTTTCCTAATTCATTCCCACCCCAGCTTGTGGGGCTGATGGGTTATTTGTATATAAACCAGCCAGATTTCTTCTGGAAGCAAGAACTGTGTGGTGTCTTATGGAAGCCTCATCCCTGCAGAGAGAGCACAGGAGAAAAGAACGAGCATGCCAAGGAATAATTTATCAGGAGTGTCTGTGCTGTGGTGTTTATGATCAGCTGAGATATTATTTAGAAAAAAACCAAAAAACAGTTTTCCTTCTTTCCGCTATTATCACCTTTACCTTTATCTCCTCTAAGCTCTGTTTTACTTTTTTATCAGTCATGCTGAACACTGGTAAGATTCTTCTTCAGCCAACCTCAGGCACTCATTTTCAGGAAATTAACTTGGCATTGTAACAGCTCTTAACATCTGTGACTCTTGACTTGCTGATAGTTGAATAAAGGAGCTAGGCAGAGCTTTAATTTATTGCCAATAAATTTCTGGTTTTTTGTTTTTTTTTTAAACTAGAACTTAACAGTTTGATTTTCTCTTAATTATATGCAGCCTATTTGGGGTATGAAAATAACATGAGGGGATATAATGTGTTTTGTACTACAACATCTTTCAAACAGGCCAAAACAGATTTCCAGGATAAAAAAAAATTGTCCCTGCAGGTATCAAGATATTTTGTTTCCTTTTTAGGCTGGTGCTGGTAAAGCTCTTGCTGTGAAATTTGAAGTGGGTGTAAGTTTCTAGGAATATTTGCTGCAGAACAGATGCGCTCTTCTTTACCCTCCTAGTGCCAGTTCAGCATGAAATTCACCTGTGTTTACATCAGAGTGAAACAAAGTACCCCTGGGAGAAAAGCTGCCAACCAAGCATGTTTTTACAGAATAGTGATACTGGGATGAAAACACTTTTGTTGCCAAGGAAGAGGTAAGGAAAACAATAAAGAGCATAATGTAACCCCATGGTCTACAGGTGAAAAATGGCAGGCACACAGAATCACTGCATTCATTCTGGATCTGCACCTGATTTTCCATTCCTAATGTAATGTTATATTGGTATCCAATCTGCTTTCCACATATTAGTCCTAGTCATCTTTTCTTCTTCATGGTCTTTCTGGATTTTATTTGCAATAATTATGACAAGAAACTATGTCAAAGCCTTTTAATATGGAGGAACACTTCTGCATTATAAAATGCCTCTGTTTCTTTGCTTTATATAATTTTAATTTTATTTCCACTCTTTTCTATTCAATCTTCTTCCTATTGCCACAATTTTCCAACTGAACTGGAAGAGCAAATACTACAATTACTTTATAACCGTTGAGAATTTTTTGCACTGAGCTGCATCTACTTTGGTTGGCAGTCATACTCAGATACAAACTGAATATGGTTTTAGATTCAAAATTTCAAATGTTCTCCTTTCTGCAAATGAGCTGAAAAAAACCTTTAGACCTTAAAAATTTGAATTTTTATATCTGGATCAACATGCAGAAAATGAATTCCATTCCAGCTTTTCCACTCAAATTCCCACTTCTCACCTTGCAGTATCATATTTTCTTCCCCTTTTTAGCTATTTTTTTTTATCATAATAAATTTTGGTAGCTGTATTTCTACTTGGAATATTAATTTAGCAGAACACCAACCAAAATGGATAGTGGGGAGGTAATAGTGTACATGAGTTTTAAAATTATACTAAAAAATTATATATAACAATATACTAATATTGTTAAGCAACTCCTAAGACTGGCTTTTTGGGAAGTTCAGAACTGAAGGGTTAAATTGCAGCCTGATTTTTCGAAAGTGAAAGCAATGGCAGTTCCAGGTAGATTTAAGTAAATATTTAAAAATATATTTAAGAATATATTTAGGTTTATATATTTCAGATTTTCAGTCTGAATCTGCAAAGTCTAAAAAGAAAGATCCTGTGCTATCAATAAGCATTTAATATTTCAATGCTAAAGCATTTTTAAACTGGCACACTTTGGTGTTCCTAAAACTTAATAGATCAATATTAGGTATTTCACCTGTAAATCATCCACATCTGTCTCTCTAATTAGGTCAACATCTTAAAACTTCCCACTTATGAGTTTATGGAAATGGACAAATGGCCAGTGTTTGGAGAAAGACTTCTTTCATTCTTTTTTCAAATAATTTATATTCTAGGTCTTCTGCACTACAAGTGTGCTGCTCCCTGGACCTCCAGGGAGCTCTGTAGTCCTTGGTTTGCTTTGTTCTGATGATGTGGGGGAAGAATCTTGAGCTTTGTTTTAGGTTTTGGTGTGCGTGGTCCTGTTCAATAACCATTAACAGATACTGGCATTTTGGCATTTTCACCCTTTTTGCTTTCTTTGCTGGTGAAGTTTGAAGTGTATTTAATTCATCACCTAAAAGAAAAAAAAAATCATTGTTTTCTCTTTTTTAACATATTATCTGGTAATAAATATTTCTCCTCTGCAATCATTGCCAGTCCTATGGTGATCAGCTTAGCATAAAATCCAAGCTAGAAAAGAATGTGTGTTTATGAGGCAGCTGACTAGGGATTTAGAATTTTCCCTTTTCAGCTTACAGAAAATCGTGTAACCTGTGTGGGCCATCCTTTTAGGTCAATCCCATGCAGACTATTTTCTCTTTTTCTATATCAATCCTAAATTAATACAGTAGGTGCTCTGCAGCCAGCATGGTTTTGCATTGATCTTGGCCAGCTTGTTTACAGTGTTTTGGCAAGTTGCTGATGTACTTCTCCCTGGGGATAGAGCAGGGGTTAATTGCTGTTAAACTCTCAGTGCCAAGCAATGGTTCAGACTCTGTGCTACATTAAAGATGACACTAATAAGGAAAGAGTGCACTGGATTGCTCTGTGTTGAAAATTGGACTTGTGGTGACAGAAACTTGGAGCGGAGCTGATGTAATAGGGAGGCCATAATGTAATTATAACTGCTGAACATGTGTCATAGCAAGTTAAATGATACATTAATGAATCAAAACAGGTGATGGAGTGTTGCTCTTTCAGCAGATAGAGGTGTTTTCAAGGTCAAATTGTCATTAATCTAATAATCTGTAAACTGTATATGCTTCAAATTATAAGCAAAATCATCTTTAATGGGTTTTTTTAGTGCGTTTCTTGTCCTGTACCAAAGGGGTGACAAAACCAGAAGATGCTGTTCTCAGTGTAATTTTGTTTATCCCTCTGTTATTATATTTCTGTTATAACTAACACAATATCTGTGTATCTAGCATTTTTCAGTCAGGTGTGAGCTGTGGATCCCTGTGCTCTGAGGAGGCTGCACACAAGCCAAGAGGTGTGAATATAGCATGGAGCCAAACTAATAAGCTTTTCTGGGAGACTGAATACAGTCAGTAGGTGGCTTCAAGCCATGCTCAAAACCAGCTCACTCCTGCTCAGAGCAGAACTAAGTGTGTGGTGCTGTTGTGAGTTATGTTTTGGGTAAATTCTCTCTGCCTGTTTGGGTTCTGCAGCAAATGAAAACCATCTCTCACCTCAACTGGTTCCTGCTTTGAGTCCTGTTCATGGATGAATTTCCTGCTTTTTTATTCTGGTAGGAACACTGTGTTCAGAAAGTAAATAAAGGCTTCTGTTCCAGATCATGTGGTAATCCAGAACAGAATCATCCAAATGGTTCTTGACTGCTTGAACACAACAGTGTCTATCTCCACAGCAAGTCCTGAGTGCTTAAAGAAACCTATCACCAATTTTTTGTAGTTTTATTAATTAAACCCACAGTATTTTTCCAAGTTAAATCGAGACCCCCATGGAACAAGGAATTTACCCATTTTGAGCAAAGAAATCCTTTTTTAAATTTTTCAGTCCTCTGATTCCTGCCATGACTAAAAAAAATCTGTTTATTTCACATTAGTCTTGCTTCTCATAAGCTTCTCATTTATCCTCATGCTGTTAAAAAATGAAGCAAAGATTTCTTTGAGAAGGTCTAGCTGAGTCCATTTCTCAGTTTCTATTAAAAAATGGGATTTTAATGCCTAAATCAAATTGTGTCTTTTGACAATGTCATAATATGTCATACTTTGACTTTTTTTAAATTCTTAATTTTTTTTTCCTTAATATGGCCAATAAATAGTAAAAAATGGAACTTTGCAACAGATTCCTTGCTAAATGGTTCTTCTGCATTGTTTTTATCTTTTATTTTTCTTTAGAAGATTTTGGGGCCGAATTATTGTTTTTAAGAAGATTTTGGACTTTACCTCATTTCCCTTCTGTCCTATTACTTTAGAGAGGCAGGTTTTCTTTTTGGGCAAGTCAAGTCCCATTAGAACTGCAGGCCCTCAGGAACTGGGAACCAGATCCATGCCAGCTCTACCCATCAGCACATTCTCTCTTCCAGTGCTGCTTCTTGCCAGAGGATCTCCAGGAAGATGAGCACGTCCCAGACATGGCTTTGGGAGGAACACCTGAGGTAGGAGCAACTGTTCTCTTTCTAAATCTTCCCTGTTCACTACCCTTTATTCTGCTTCTCTTCCTCTCCCTGTGCTTTGGTGAGAGGAGTGATAAACTGTGCAGCTCGGCGGCGCCTTTTGTGAATGGATGAACAGAAAGGTAGTAGCCGTTGTGTTCACCAGATTAACTCTGATTTGTTGTTTCCAAGTGCATTCCATGGAATCATAGAATTATAGAATGGTTGGGTTGGAAGACACCTTAAAGATCACCCAGTTCAAACCCCCTTCAACCAGCTCAGGCTGCTCAGAGTTCCATCCAACCTGGCCTTGAGCACTTCCAGGAATGGGGCATTCACGACTTCTCCAGGCAACTTTTCCCAGCCTCACAACCCTCACAGTAAAGAATTTTTCCTCGTATCTGATCTAAACCTGCCCTCTTTCATTTTGAAGCCACTCTCCCTGTCCCATTACTTCACATTCTCCTTCTTTCTTGGAGGTAAGGCAATTTGCAAGACAATTTTAGTATGGTTTTTTTTTCTTTCCACAAAGTTCATATTTGTCCTGAGTCATTTACATTTGGGTATCACTAGAGTAAAATGCTTCCCTTTTGGAATTATAGAAGGTTGAACTTTCCTGAAAGGAAATGTTCACAGAGGAGACATCACCACTGGGATCAAGAAGACAAAGTATCTTTTGTGTCATTTGGCATCCTTGATTCTTGAAATGTCTGTTAGGGAGAGAGAGGAAAAACAATATTTCTTCTATGGTATATAATACAAGCCATTTGCCATCACTGTCAGGTCAGAAATTTTTTCAGGTGAAATCCCTGATCTGCTATTTTTTTAAGATTTTATTTAAACCCATGTCTATCTCAGTAAAAAGTGAACATTGTTTATTGTGCTGGAAGCTTGCATTGAATATCTGTAGTGTCTGGTCTCCCTGCACTCCATCTGCTCAGGTCATCCTCACTATGGAGGCTTGACACTCCTGCACTTTGCTGTTTGGCTGGTCAGTTAACCAGATCTAAGAGTCATGGATATTTATTATGGTTGCCAATCTAAGGCTGAATTTCACCTTTGAGAGTCATAGGAAGTTTCATTGCCCGTTTTATTTATCGCAGTGTGATGTTGGAAGAGAATGGCTAAGCACTGTAATGCTCAAGATGACATTCTCAAGGAAAATTTGCTACCTTACTAGGGATAAATTATCTAGAACATTTCATTAAGAAGGCTTTTTGCAATACTGAGAAGTTGAACATGTTCAGGGCAGGTCATTGTCTCCCCAGGGTGTAAACTCCCAATTTCTTAGTGGGGGAATATAAAATAATCCTTCACCACAGAGCAGGTCTGATCAAAAATTTTAAATTGTCAGCATTGAAATGTTCTGTGGGAATATAGAAAATCTGCAGAGATATTATGGGGGGAAAAAGCATTTTAGTTTCAGAATGGACCATTGAAACTTTTGGGTTTGAAGCAATGTCTTGTGTCAAGATGTATTAGACTTTGGATTGTTAACCATCATCTATGATTTAAAAAGTCAAGATTAGACTAAAGGATTTCAGTTTTATAGAAGCAGAACATAAGCCTAACACAAAATTAATTTCCCTCATAAATTTTTACTTAAGTGGAATAAAATAAATGAGACCTCTTGTTCTGACTGCATAGACGACATAATAGGAAGAGGAATGTGAACCAGAGTTGGAACCTACAGGGTCTCTCTTATCTGGCAGGATGTTGAAACTTTGCCTTCAGAAATCTCTCATTTTTGGTGCTTCCTGAAAAAAAATCACCTTGAAACCCTTGCAAAAAGTTAGTGTTTGCATGAGAATCATCAGTATCTGGCTCATCAGTATGTTGTTATTGATTCAGAATCAAAAGAGATCTAAAAAACTGTGATATATGCTCCAAAATGGAAATTACTAGCTTAAAAACAAACTTTTTTAAAGAACCTCCCCATTCTGCTACTCTTTGAATTTCTTTTTTTTGTGTTCAGCTGCCTGTCCAAGGAATATACCACTCTTTGGTACATATCATGATAAAATTTGTTTCTGTGTCTTTATCATTAAGAATTGCAAGTGTCTGTGGAGGTGCTCCCATGGCACTATTGCTGTGTTACTTGCATGACATCATAGAAAGAAGAATTATGTGTAGAATTAAAATGCAAAGTGCAGCAGGGCTTCTTTCACTGACAGCAGTGGAAATTTTTTTTTAGAGTACTTATTTAATAGCAGGGTTTCTTGCATTATTTCCATCTTTTCCCCTATAGATTCTATACTGGATATTAAACATGTTATAGGCCTGCCGTACTGTAAATTTCCCTTATCTATCAGTGACCCTTAATCAATCCCTGTAAAATCAATCTAGTGCCTAAAAATAAACAAAGCACCAGAAAAAATTTGCATGTCTTGTCCTCCTTTGCCTTCTTTTACCCCATATTTAGATGAGTTATAATTTTGATGGAAGGATTCCTTCAACTATGTTGAACTGTGTAATGTATTTCACAAGAAATTGCAATTGAGTTATCACCTGTTACTGATGACTGAAAAAAAAATGAGAAAAAAAAGCTCATATCAGCAATTTGAGGTTAATGTGCCTGAAACACTATTCAAATTTCTCTGGTTGGGTTGTAGAGTGATTAGGTTCTCATGATTTGGTCACACAGATTTTGAAATTCCTCTCCCCAGTAATCTATTTACTATGGTCTGAATCCTGCACATTTTGCTCTGGGGCACTGAGGCAGAATAATATACTTTAACATGTCTGAGGATGGAAGAAAATTAAGTCTTTGGGGCCATATGAAGGTGGGCTTGGGTAATATGTCCACAAGGACCATGATAATCTACTCCTTGGAGTAGATCAGCTCTTAGTATTTTAATATTGCCTTCATTCTTGCAATGGCCCTTTCTACCAAATGTCAGATCTTGAAGGCACGTGTGTCTTTTTTAAGGAAAAATGCATTTCAGAGGCACTGGCACATTCCCAGAGTCAAGGCTGTTTGTTCTCCCAGTTCCATACATGTTTTCACAGCAAGCACAAATTCTTTGTGGCTTGGGTTGGGTTATCAACGTTTTCTGGCACCACGGTCCCCGTATGATGGAGGCAGAATCTGGTATTTCACTTTGCTTATCTCTGTACAAACACAAAAATGGTCCCTGCCCTAGGGATTTTACACTAAAAGCATTAAAAATTAAAAAAAATATATATTTAATAGTTGAATTCAGGAGCAGTAGAGATACTAGCAGTTCCAGGACAGCTGGGACCCAGCACTTATCAGGCTCCGTGGGCATCACACAAGTGAATTTTAAGACCAGGAAGATGAATGAGGAGGTGGCTTTACAGATGATAATAAGGCACTCCTTTGAGGCCCATCTTCATCCTTGCCACGTTTTGAAATGCACATCTTCCTCCTTTCTTGTGTACCCTTTCTAGCCTGAGCAGAGAAGAAAGAGGGAGAGGTGCAGCTTGCAGCCCATAAGAGGATGGAGGCTTGTCTCAGGTATTGATTAGAGGTCAGTGTCACATTTCACTGAGCTCTTGTTTGCATATGAGATTACCCAGAGATGAAAAGTGGGCAGGAGAAAAAAAAGCCCTCAGTAGGACACTGGGAGAGGATGAGGAGGGTTTTCCAAGGAGTGCACTGGAGGGATGATTAGAAAACTCCAGGAAGGGGAGTGCAAAAGAAGGGGGTCACTGAGGCCAAAAGAGAATATTTTCAAAACCACTGACTCAAAAGCAGGTAAGAGGGCAGTGAGGATGAGAAGGAGGCACTGTCCCAGCTGTCCTCAATGTGAGAGAGAAGTCGTCTGAAATTGTGATGAATAATTTCATTGCTCTGGGAAAAGCACGGTGGTATTTTTGATGGGATTGTAAAAAAGTATAATCAAGTTCGCAGATAGAAGGAGACTGCAGGCAGAAACCACAGCCTTAACACTGCCAATGCTGCAACAGTGAGAATATTTAGTGAAAAAAACCCCAAAAACTGTTTATGTTGATTTATCAGCTAGATGAAGCTTTGTTTAACTCGTTAAATTCTATTTATTATATTTCCCTGAATTTTCCCTGAGTTCAGAGTACATTTTCTTTGTATTTCTTAATGTTCACTTGTGTCTTTTTTGTTTGTTTGTTTCTTTACCATGACAATTTAGAAAATGCAAATAAACTATAAGCTACTGCAGCATTTAATGAGACACATGTTTACCTGAACCTTAATTTGATAGAAAGGTTTTTATTCCGTTGTTTGAAGAACCAATGACACAATTACTCTTGCAAATTAGCTATTGAACTTCCACTCTGATGCAATTCTGTCTGGTATCTCCTATATGTCTCCAAGTCTCATAAAAATTGCCTTTCTAGATTTTCCTGAAAGTACCACTGTTCAAAATATGTTAATCCCATTTCCTCTTCCTTTGTTTAAAATTATTTTTCCACTATTCTGTTTGTTTTCATCTGCGATTAGCCAGAGATGAAATGTGGAGAGAAGAATATGGACATATCTGTTTGCCTCACAGGACATGTGCATTGGGATATTTTAACTGGATTTTTACTGTGTTGCCTTGTGTTACATGACTTTTCAAGTGTCTTTATTTTAAAATTTGCTTGTATCATATGTTTTTTAGTTGGGAATGTAGACCTAAATATTCTGAAGAGTTCCAAAGTGTTTCATTGCTGCAGGTTTTCATTCATACCCCGGGGACTGCGCAACACAGGAAATAAATCCTGGGTTTATTTATGAATTTCACTTTTTCTAGAGCTTCCTCTTGGCTCCAGGTGCAGTCATTAAGGGATCCAGTGTCCCACAAACCTATGCACTGCTGCTTAAAGAGGGAAACAAACCCAGCCCTCCATCACTTCACTATTGCATGTGGTAAATCCATCAGCATTCCCTTTAAAATCCCCTGCTGCAGCCTCCTTAGCACTGTCTGGGCTGCAGAACTGCACCTTAAAGGGTCTTATACCTGTAATATTTAGAATTTATGTGTTTTAAACTGGACAACTATCTGATTCCAGGGAGAAAACATAAAGAACATTCCCCTCCTGAGTGCCTACTGTTTCACTGCAGCAGGGACCTGGCTAATAAAGTTTTTTTTTTTATATTAAGGGAGTTATAATTTGCTGGCAGGATCTCGACAGTTGTCTTTAGAATAAGACAATATGCCTTTCCCCTCCCTACCGGGCCTAATTCCCTGGTAACCTTATTGAAAATGTGCATGGGCTACAAAACTAAAGATTAACTGTCCAGGGACCTGCTTCCTGGAGCTTATTTGAAGATTAAATCAAATGGCAGGCAATATATATTTGGTAATTCAGCTTTGTTTCAGACTTTTCCAATCTAGTGGCAAGTATAATAGAAGAATCTGACACTCAACAGCACTAAATGGGTTTTTCTTTTTCTTTCCTTTTTTTTTTTTTCTTTTATTTGAGTGTCTGGTATTTCTATCCCTAGCAAAATTAGAATTAATGATTTATTTCTTCATGTCTGAAAATTCTGCTCTTTTATTTTTGAACATGAAGCAAAGCAATTTTAATTACAGATGATGTGAATAATTTTTCTCTTTCTGTGACATACTGCTCTTTCTTTTTATTCTGCGTAACAAATACCAGCAGAAGAGTTTTAAGAGAAGCAATAAAATATCTACTGTAGCATTGCAGCATTCATTTAAGCAGAAAAGGAAACACACATATTGTTTTTTAATTCAGTGTTTAGACTATGTATTAGTTAAACAAATTTCCATTCAGCAAATTGGATTGAGATGGATGGATATGCTATGCTGTTTTAAAAAACTGAATTTAGAAGGCACATTCAAAGACACTGAAGTGTGATTTGTCCTAGTAGCAGACATCTGAAGAACAAGTGACATTCTTACACAAAATCTATATTGGTGATGTATTTAATTACAGAGTTGATTGAAATTGACAGCTGCAGTGACCTATGAGTGCACTGTTACTGACTGATGGATGCTTCAAATCTGGTTACTTTTAAACCAATTCACATTCTGCTCAATAATATCCTGTCAAACTACAAACTGCAGTTTTGCATGTATATGGACTAGGCAGAGAACATTTTAATTAACAGAAGGTAGACATAAATGATGCTTAAAAGTTGATGTAATTTTTAAAAATATGATCATCATGATTTGAATAGGAGGTAAAGAACTCTCAGTGTTATTCAGAGTGGCTGCATTCCTTAAGAAACATATATTTCACTTTCATACTCACTGCTATCAGCCCCAAAGCTCTCAGCACAGATGAGCTCTCCAGGCTCTCCTGCAGGCAGCTCTTCATCAGGAGATGGAGAGACTCATTGAGAAAAGGGTGCCTCACCTTTCTGCTGAAAGCAGACCTGCTAAAGGAGATTCTGGAACTTCTGTAATCAAATTCAGTGCAGAGACCAAGTCCTGCAGCACCAAGAGGTGGCTCCAGTGGCCACTTGGCTCAGCCTTCCTCAGCAGCATCAGTCACAGGCTCATCTTCACCCCACAGCATCATCTTCACCCTTCTGTCTCCTTTGCTTCCCCTTTGCAGTTCTGGGAGGGTGGGTCATGCTTTTCTCAAGCTGTTGAATAATGTCTGAGTTCCAGCAGACAGTCAGCTATTTCTTAGCAATTTACAGAAGCAGAGCTTATCTTCTGGAAGAGTAACCAAGATGTGAAGTTCTGGCTGAAGAGTTCACGTTCTGAAGAAAATGGCGCAAAGGATGAGCAGGTACTGAGATGTTAAAAAATCAAGTAGCCTGCTAACCCTATTTAGTTAATTTATAATAGTTTATTTATAATATTTAGTTAATTTATTCTATATCATAGAATCCTATCCTGGCAGTAATAGTATCCATAAAAAAAAGAAGCTTTCCCTCTTCCAGGCTTTGTCAAAGGGATCAATGACTTCCTTAGTGCCAAATTATGCTGTGGTAGCTACATACATGATTTAAAACAGAAGCAAAATATAAAGGCTCCAGGATGTGATCTGGTTGGCATGGAGGTGTTGGGTCATAGTTTGGCTCAGAGGTGATCCCAGAGATCTTTTCCAGCCCCACTGATTCTGTGGGGAATATGCCACCTCACCTATCTAGTGGCATCATTTCTCCATGGAACAAATCCAGAACTACCTGAAGAATCATATTTCTACTGAGCATAGATGCATTTTCTGAAAGAGCAGGAAAGGTTGGAAAGCCCATGTGAAACAAATATGGTCTGGGTGCAAAGTATCAGGCTGAGAAAAGAATTTTCAGTGGAGATTCAGCTCCTTAAAAAATCCATAGGCTTTCTGCTTTTGAAGGTGCTTTCTTAGTGTAGCTAAAGTTATTAACTTTGTACATAAGTGATGAAGAAATCAGAATTCCCCATAGCCAAAATCTACATTTAAAGGAACAGTGAAATGCTTCAAATATTAAAAAAAAAAAAAATCCAGTTTACTAGAATTTTTGTAAAGCTTTTGCATGTGGTACCATTTTTTTAGTGCAGTAACATCTGTATATAAGAAGTTTAAAATGTTCTTTTTCTTTTTTCACTTTTGCATCTGTTTCCAACACAGTTTTTCATTTTAATCATATAAGTAGAAGTAACAGATTTCACACTACACCCTGGAAAACAACTTTACACTCTCTGAGATGGGGTAAGTAACAAAATATAGAAATATTAAAATTCTTGCAGTTATCATGAATTTTACCAATGCAAGCCAACTTACTTTGTTGTCAACAAAGATTGTGAAAATATCCTTTGAGTGGGGAAAAAAAAAAAAGGTATATAAGAGTATTGGGCGTTAGAATGAGTTCAGGAGGTGCCAATGCTGCAGTACTTTCCCATCCTGTATCAGTTATAGCTGATATGTAATTTATGATAGAATGGGGCTTGGTATAGATTAGCCAAAGGATTTATCCCATTTCTCTGTGGCCTGCACTGAGTCCTGAATTGCCACTGGGGATAATTTAAATTATAAGTTAATCTTTACATGCCTTGGTTCATGGCTCATGCACAGCTGAAAGCTGGAGGATAACTTGAATCTAAGCATGTTTTCTGTTTCTTCATTGTGTTAAGTGCTTGTATCCCAGTCTAATTCTGGCTCAACCTCGTTGGTTCAGTTTTATGCAGCTCCCCGTGCAATGAAAGCTACAAAATGTTTATATTTTTGTCCATGCATGAGTGACCTAAGTGGAACATAGATGGAACATCAATGCCTGTAATTGCTTAACAATTGCTTTGTAATACAAGACACCTGTTCTGCTGTTTGCAACTTTTTCAGACTCCAGAAAGGTTTGGCTGAAATTTCCTGGGTCGAATATCTGCCTCAGGCTGGATGGGATAAAAGAGTTCAACTGTTTCTAAGAACAAGATTAAGAAAATAAGCCTTGTTTTCTCATTGTTTGAGCTGGTTTGAGATAAGGCCTTGCTAATATCTGTGTTTTAATGACAGCAGGAGCTGTGCAGTGAGATCTCTGAGTCGACGAGGAAAGTCAGAAATTCAAAGCACAGATTTTGCTCTGTTCTCTCCATGCCTTGCTTCTTTCAGCCTGAATTCAGTCTGCCAAGCACTCAGACCTGCTGTCCTTTCTCAACGTTCCCACATTTAGGTATTTCAAACTGCTAGGAAAAGCTTTACCTGAGCTAATTTCTGCATTTATCTCTTCCCACCAATCCAGCGAAGATGAGTTAAGGCAATTCTAGCTGCAATAGTCAAATATTAAGCCAACTCTCCATTTTTTTTCTCATCAGCTTGTTCACTTGGCTGTAAGTGCAGCATTAGAATAATCTCTCCACATCAGGAAAAGAAATATAATGACGTGAGTATTGCACAAAATTTGAACTGAATAGCAGACTCAATGCAATTTCAGTAGTTTTTCTCTTCATTCTCAACTTTTCTATTTTCCTCTCCAGCATTTCTGGATAGACACTCTGAGACTATCAGTATGAATAGGATGTAACAACAGCCATCTGCAGGTCAGATAAACCCATCCATCAGCACATCAGCAAGTGGACCTAAAATATTTATAGAATTTTTATTCATGAGAGAAAGAAAACGTTAATTGGTGATTAACATAAGAAGGTAATAATGAACTCAAATCTGTGTAGTGCAGTTTTGTTATTACTCATTTTCTGCAGGCAAGATAAGAAAACAAAATGAAGAAATTAGTTTTCATTTGCCAGAAGAGCTATTTTGTGTAGATTACTGATGAAATGTATTTTGAAATCTGATGCATCTGTACATATCAAGATTCATTTCTCTGATCTAGTGAAATATCACAGATACTTCCCAAAAAGGGAGCTTTATAACAAACAGTAAAATCTCTATCAATCACTGTGTATTCATAATAACTCATAGCCCTGATACTTAATTACAGCTAAATATAATTTCTGACTTGAAACATTTTCAGCAGAGCACTCAGCATATTCCTAACTTAAAATGAAGTTTTTCTGTATTAAAAGTTCAAATACTTTAATGGATTTGAGTCTGCCATGAAGTTGTCTATATAGTCAGCAATTACTGTATGCAAAAGTGTGAAAATAATTACAATTTCTGCAAAACAAGCAAGTCTCTTGGAAAAAAAAGGTAGTGTTCCTTTAAGTAGTCTTCTTCAGAGAAAGAAAAGCTGAAGTGCCGTAAAAAATTATATCCATTGCTTGTCCTCTCCTAGTTTAATTTCATTTTAACTTAAATAAACATTTCTTTACATTTAGTAACATTGGAAAAGGCTGTTCTTACTCATTTTGTATGATTAAAACTACATTAGCAATATAGATGTATTAATTTACAGATACAGCTACTAATTGCTTAAATATTGAGTTCAAAACTAGACACTAGTACTGGGAAAGGATAATTGGTTCTTGCCGTGGAAAAAAAAACTATAATAAAGAACTTGAAAGTGCTGTCACATTTCACATAACAAGCAAAATCTCAGAATATTTGAAAAATATTCTGAAAGAAAATGTCTTGGGGCTTTCTTAATGAGAATGAATGTGGTTTGAAAAGATCAAATAATATTCACATATGTCAAATACAGGTTCTAATAACAGTTAGAGATAATGAATAAAATTAAAGTAGGTCATTTTTAGTCACTTAGGATCCAATAGGAGGCATACCTCTTCCTAACTGCTTGTTAAAATATAATTAGAAGCATTTGCTGTATTTACTAAAAAACTCTATATCAAAGATTTAAAAAATTAAAATTGGATATTTTACTATTCTTTAATTTTCTGTTTTTGTTTTATTAGCATTTAAGTAGCAAATGGCATATAAATATGTTAATATTGTAATAACTAGTATAATGCAGTTATAACCATAAGTAATATGGCAGCTATAAATATTCTGATAGGAGAGATGGGATTTTTCCTCTCATCCTGAATATGATGCAACCCACAATTATCTTCAAATATATGGAACTGAGCATACAGAATTATGGAAAGAAAGAAAAGTCGAAATTACAGCGTTGTTTGGACACCAAATATTGAATTTTGCATTGAAAACATATGGAAATTCTGAAGAGGAAAGAAATAGGGTGAGGACTGTGATATTGTCTCCTTTGAGTCTCAGTTGTCTCAGCTGAGGTGAATTCAACACAAGGTCAGCACTGGTCATTTGTCCATTGCAGTGACAGGGGAAGCCAAAGGCTTTTCAGAGTGCTTGTTTTAGATGTCAGACTGGATCCAGACTGGATACAACCAATTCAAACTAGATCAGACCAGATTCAACTTGATGCTCTGTGATCAAAGATGTCCCAGCTCTTCTAGAAATAAGCCTTCTCTTCAGGTTAGGCTTCTGCTGAGGATGATATGCACAAAATGAACTCTAGGTTAATAATATTTTTCCATCTTATTATCTATGGTCAAACTGATGAGGAGATATTTTTACCAACACACAAATCCTTGCATTTTACACTAATCACCTCTGGTCTGTATAGTAGAACACTAATTTTAAAATCAGCACTTTTATTTATTTACTCTCTCACAAGCAGCATAACCTGCACTTAAATTCAAGCCCTCTTAATGACACAGAACCTTTTACACCCTTCTTTTGCAAATGTATTCTTCAAGGGAAGACTTGCATGTTTGAAGATTACTCTCAGACATAATGAAGAAACGTCAGGAAGCCTGTTGGTCTAGAAAAGAGCCATTCACATCCACTCATTTATGCATATCCCACTCACATGCTGGTAGTGTTTTGTGACATATATTTCCATCCCCTTATCCCTGAAGTTATCAGGCACCATGTGCAAGGCAGGCATTAAAGCAGGAACATCACCCGTGACACCTAGTTAGTTGGGGAGAGACAAAGTCATTTCTTCTTATCTCAGCAGGAAGCCACACTACTTTGAGCCCAAAGCTTCTTGGTTCAATTTCTTCCTGGAATTGATTCCTTATAAATATGAATTACTCTTCATTTGATCTTTTCTCATTTGTGGGCAGGGCAGCAGTGCCCCACAGATCTGTATGTGGAGGGTCCACACACAGATTTTAGGTTTTCTGTGTTTCCTCTGTGGAAAGCAAAGAAACGGGGATTGGGTGCTTCTCTACATGAGATTTTGGAGGGGGCAGTTTGTTTGGAATAACCTTATTGGAATGGGGGCTTAAAAGCTTAGGGCAGCAAAGGGAGGAATATGTCAGATACACATTCTCACCCTGTAGAAATTCATCACAGATCTCAGGGGAAATCTTTAAAGGTAGATCTCTGATCTGGAGTCCTCTTTTGTGAATCATCACTGCACTGCCATTCCCCAGGTATGCAGGGTGAGGCAGGAGGTAAACAGAGCTGTAAAACTCATGCAATTTGTGAAATTGTAATGTAGATCCTACATTTTCAGGAAGAAATGAAACAATTATCTGCTCATGACTGAGAGAGGAACCAAGATATTATTTTAGTCACCTTCCATGAGTTAGAGTAACAGACCAACCTAGCCCTTAGCCACTATTTTGTGCTGGAGGAAGTTAATGTTTATCTTTGGCCTTTATTTTTATTCTGGACAATAATGTATGTGTGGACATACCTGTTAAACCACTTTGTCTCTCTATCATTGCAGTGTTTACAGGTACCATCTCATAAATGTGATCCCTTGTATCTTTCAATGAGCTAAAATTTCACAGAGTGGCAGAGCTTGGAAGCCAGTTCTGGAGACCCCATTCAGCTCCCCAGATCAAAACACAGTCAGCTGGAATAGATTGCTCTGGACTGTGTTCAGTTGAGTTTTGAACATTTCCAGAGATGAAGAATCTCCAGCTTTTCTCCTGGAACTCTGATGCTCCATGACTATATCACGAGGGATTCTTCCAGTCTTTACTCTTCCTGAATAAA
>JAHXMQ010000028.1:8061163-8110936 GCA_020466415.1 Ammodramus savannarum pratensis | reverse complement strand
TGTTGCCCTCCTTTGGGTAAGAGGTATCTTTTTTCACTCCTTTGTGGTTCTGTTTTATTTTTTAGGTTGTGTCCCCATATTTTGGCCAACATTTCTACCACTTCTGAGGGATGTGATATCTCGACTGTGCATGATCTATTGCTGAGGATGTAATGAGAGTCAAGTTTGCCAACACAGTCACTCCATTATCTAAGTCATTTCTCCATAAACTGCTTTGAGGTACCTTGAATATGAAAGGCCATATATCTCCATAAATTCTATTTTATCTGTAGGATGCCCAAGCTGTGCCAATGCATATTCAGTGTTCTGGGCAATGGGAAGAAAATGGGAGGGTGAAGAGGAAAAAGACCATTCTTAACTGTGCTTCACTGGCCTTTCCTTCTTTACTACAAAACTATTTTTGGAAGTTTGACACTCATTCTTGAAATTGTTTCAGTAGAGTTATAACTGTGTAATGAAACATGGCAAAGAACTCCTTGGGAGTAGCAAGTCTTAAAGGACTGCTATCAAAACAGCAGTTTCTTGCATCTAGAGCTAAAGCTAAAAGCCATATTTTAAATTCTAGTTTTGAGCATGTCATATTTACTGCGCTACCAGAACTTTTCAAAGGTGATGCTGAGCATCTCCTTTTATTCTTCCAGAGCACTGCTAAGGTCTGGAAGCAGTCACACTATTCTCTCAGTACTCCTGATTGCTCCAATCACCTTTTTGGGGCACATTAAGCTGTGATTATGTTCATTTTCTATAAGTCTTAAGTGCTACAGGCCCTTTAAATGTGTTTTTTGTGGATGTTGGATTGTAGACATAGGACAAATGTTCCACAAGCTTTTCTGATTAACAGCCCTCAGATGAATACAAGACCAGAAGAATAAGAGATGTCTCATACTCCATAAAAGAATATATTACCATAAAGGAGATAAAATTTTTGCATGTAATTTGATTTCTGGGCAGTTTTTTTATATACTTTGATAAAATGAAATTAAGAGGGACTGAAGTCAACTATAGGGCTGCTTCAGCATTTCAAAATATGGATAATTAAGTGAACCTCAGTAAATAATGTAATCATCCTGAGGATGCAGCTTGGCTGGAAAACTTAAGATCTGGCACAATATTTTGGCAGTTGTGTTTCTGGCAAGGGCAGAATCAGTATATATAAAGTGCAGGAAAATTTAAAAAAATAGAAGAAAAGTAACTTTTTCAAGTAAGATAATTTGTGTGGAGTTGATTACAGGGGACATTAATTTGCAAAGTCAGGAGATTATCTGGTTCCAGTCACTTCAGTGTCTGAATCAAAAGTTTGTGTTACTTCATTGTGGGGAGAAGTGCCATATGCCTGATTTTGGACTTTGTGTTATGTGCTGTGATTGTATAGAGAGTTGCACTATAATGTTGCTCCACATGAGGCTTCATATAAAAGTATTTAATGTATTTCTGATTTTTCTCTGTCTAGTTCTTCCATCCCTGGTCTCTATTATTTGTGGCCTAAGACTCTTACAAGCCTTGTGCTCTTCTTGTGGAATATCTGATGGATTTAGCATTAGAGAAAAGCAGACATCTATCTTGAGGTGCATTAATTGTAAGTTGAATGGATGGCTGCAGACCCTCAGTATTCTGTTTTTAATGTTGTCATGGGTGTCATCTCTGTTTCCAGCTTTTTGGCTTTATTGCACTTCTATTTTCTGTAATTTTCTTGAAAGGCAGAAGGTAGAGTTATGCTGTGATGAATGAGTTGGAGAGCCTATAGCTCAGGCAGCAGTTTGTTCAAAGATTGACCATTGAATATAAAGTATGCAAGGCTAAGAACAGTTTTGATATGATCCATTGTCGAATGTGCAGTGATTCATTTTCCTTTTCCAAATATGCTATCTTGGCTCTAGTTCTGCCATTTGTCACGTTTTTCTATTAATAAGTACCCAGAAGGACAAAAGCATGAGCAGGCTTTCCAAAGTTCAGTATAAAATAAATTAATATGTAAGAAATATCTTCTTGACATAACAGAACACACACCTGACAGCACACCACGTAAATTAGCAGCTTCTGGGATGGTAGCTGCAAAATGATAGTACATGGAAAGCTTTTCCAAGAGGTGATATTGAGAGCTGAATGGGAATTTCAAGAGCATTTTGGAATATTTGGGTCTCATTTCAGGTTATTTTATTCATAGCTCTGTCTGTGATGAGGCATGTGCCTATATTTATAGGGACATCATATTTAAACCCGAACAGGAACTGTTGCCAGTCTCAGGTGAAAAAAAAAGCAGGTAAACATTTACTTTATATTGCCTCTCTTCAGCAAAGTTATAAACATATGATAAAAGTTAATCACATGTTTGTATTCTTTATTTATATTCTTTACTGGATGGTAATCTGGGCTCTCAAACAGATCTATGGCTGCACTGTTATATGGCCGTAGGCTGTGAGGTTCATGGCCAAGTTGCTCAAGGAATTCATGATCTTGAAATACTGCAACACACTGGAATCTGCAGGATTTAAAATAAATTAAAGGAAAGGAAGAATTTGTGTGTTTTATCCCAGCAGAGCAAAGCCTCCTCACTGCTGATTCTACTGTGAAGATCGGGAGGGTGTTGGTTACTCAGGCAGTTGCAGCGCTGGATTAAAAACAAGCCAGGTTGGTACAGATCCAGAGTAAAGAATGCTAGCTGAGAAAAAATGAAAAGGTAAGCACATATGGCTCAACAGCTGCTTTCAAATTTATAAAATATCTTCTTTAATCCCCGCAGCTTTCTTGGCTTTTTCCCCCTAATGCTGTTCCTTTACCGCAAAGACTGTGAAAATCATTCTGTTTTTTTTAATTGTAATTTTTCCCCAAATATTAAATCACTTCCATTTCAAGTTTATAGTTTTGGTTTTCACCCAGAATACCCCAAATGCAGAAGTAAATAATTCTAGAGGAGCTAAACAGAGTTTCAAGTCATAAAATGGAGAGACAGCGATGGAGAAGAAAAATTGTTCTATAGTAAGTCAAATTATTTATTCTTGTATTTGTGGTATGATTTTTTTTTTCCTTACTGCTTCTGCTGCAGCAAACTTCAAATATATGCATGATTTTATACATAGTCCAAATAAGAGGATTTTTCTTGCCTCAGTCTTAGGATAATAGTTTTTAAAAACACTAACTTTATCTGCTTTGCCTTGGAAATCTCAAAGCACATTTAAGAAATTAACTTATTAAATTTAACAATATACCTAAAGGGAGTGAAAATATTCCAATTTTCAGCCATGAAACACAGTGATTGTTACAGTGCTCATACAATAAAATACAGGGAGTGTAGGACAGAATAGGGGAGTGGCTCCTGTCTACAATAATCTTAATCCATTAAAACTTTAATAGAGTTCAGTTTTTATAGGAAATATTTATAAATAAATTGTCTATCTCTACAAAAAAGCCCTATTTTTCTTCTAATATACTCACTTTTATTTTGATTTTTATTAGTTGATGGAAGTGTAAGTCAAACAAAAATTCTAATATTTTTTTCTAAGAAAAAGGTCATGTTTCAGAAATAGATTTTCTTTTCAGGTTTTCAATAAATTAATTTATTTCAGATGATATTTCAAATAACAATAATTTTTTCAGGATATTTCTCTACAATTGAGTGGTTTTGAGTCCTTCAACCAAATTGATGACAGAAATGCCAAACTTCAGCTTGTATTTTCAAATTTAGATGGGGATGTTCTTGACTGGGCAGGCTTTTAATATTATTTTTGTTTTACTGCCTTTTGAAAAGAAGCAAAACTAAAAATGTTGCCCCAAACTCAACTTTCTTGTGCTAGAATTGCTCTGGAGCCCAGACCCAGGTGCTAATTTGGGTATGGGAATCAGTACATCTGCATCATGATGATGTTTCTCTTGGCCTTCTGCAGCTTTTTTATGGAGTCATTGATTTGAGCTCACAAAAAAGGCTTTGTCCAGCACGTGGACATGGGTATAGACTCTTAGATCCCATTTTTTTTTTAATTGTTTAAATATTTGTGGCTAGATTTTTTTCCAGCTTTTCCAAAAATACCTGGTAAAACAGATAGGAACCCACCAAGACTCCAGTTGACTTCATGTGTGTTTAAAGAAATCTGTTATGGATTGTAACAGGTGTCAAAGAGAAAAAGCTCCAGTTAAGTGGCTTTTTTGCCACTAAATACCTTTAATACCTCCACTTTTGAATTTGAACACCTAAAGTACTTCAGGAGGGGAAGTCCTTTCACTGTTTAGTGGTTCTCACTGTTTAAGAGGCGTTTGGACAATGCCTTTATTAGCATGCCTTAGCTTTTGGTCAACAGTTGGACCAGATGATCATTGCAGGTCCCTGTGAACAGAATTATATTATTTTATTATTGTTATTCTTTCTATATTAATGATCTGTCAGAAATGATAGTAAAGCTTATTCTTTTATAAACAGAGAATTGCAAATTACTCCAAGCTTTGTTTCCCTTTGTGTAGTAGTCTTTTATGTGTGTTTTTCTTTAGCAGGACTGAATAATCTTAGTTTGACAGAACAAGTATATTTTGCAGAGGGAAAAAATCTCCAGAGTTATGACCACGTCAGCACTTGGCAGCTCAGTAGATCTGTATATTCCTATTTTCTTTCAGCACACAGGGGTTTAATAGCTTACCTGTAGAACAGGAAGTTTGGACCTGGTCTTTAAAGACCTTTGTCTTATTCCAGAGGAGACCTCTATCATTATTCCAGCTAGGCTGACAACACAGAACACACTGTCAAAGTCCTGGAGGTAATACCCTTATTACATGTGTCATTAGAGGATGTTTGCCATATCTGCTTTAACACCGCAGACATTTTAAGTAGGTTATTCCATCACTTTGCCATTTTGATTATGACAACAAAATGACACCATATTGAAATGGATTTTGGAAAGAAAGGCTAACTGTCCAAAGAGGTCCATGCTCGCTCTAATTAAAATTGGCTTAGGTGGCACAACCTTCATAATTCAGACTATGGCTATGAAGGATATGCATGTTGAAAGCGCTCTTTGCTCATTAGTGCTATTTCTGTCAGACACTGCTACCTGCTCTTTTCTTAATGAATGCTAAGCCATCTCTTTAGAAGATTGTGCTGCTTCCCTGAACTGAGGGAACTGTCTTATTTCCTCCCAAGTTCGTTGAGAGTAAAATCGGGGAGTCACCTCTTTGACATTTCCCAACCTCTGTACTTATTTATCTCTTTGAGACCCTGCGCTCCAGAGATATCACTGTCTTAATTAAGAAGAAGGATGTGACCATGGTAAATTGACTGATTCCATTGATTAAGGACTAGCTGTACAAGTAACATTGATTTTAACAGTGGGTCTACATAAATGTAATTGTTCGAACATGGGGCTGCATAATTATGGTGATGTACGAGAATAGTTGGTTTGTCCTTTTCAACCTTCACTAACATTCTTTTGCATGGTAATGTACCTCGTTCAATTAGCAGAAATCTTAAATGTTACAAAATGTCTTTTGTGAAGGCACACAGTAATCATTATAGTCTAATTTAATCTAACAGCATCAGACAGATACATCTCTTTCTTTTCCTTTCTTTGTTTCTAGATTTTTCTCCTCTACCCCCTTTTTTTTTTCCTTAGCTCTTAGGACCACTCATACATCCATAAATACTAAAAGAAAATGTGAGAAAGAGTCTTCTTTGCTCTGCCCAATTTGTAAAATGTATGATTTTGAGCAAGAACCCACAGAGTTAATTTATGATTAGGAACAATTTGTTTTCTTCTTTCCCTAGTTCAAATTCCTATGGGGCATACTGGACATGTTCTTAATCTACCCAGCAACTTCACCAGCCCTACCTCTGATGGTAAAAATGCATTTTTCCCTAAATGTGGACAAATATAATGCCTTTTTTGAATTTACCATCCACCTGTCCATCTCTCATCTCCATGCTCCCCTAAAACCAGTGTATGCTTGATTGCACATCTCTGAAATTTCTTTTTGTGAGGAATTCATAAGGCTTTAGTGCATGCCTTACTTTTAATGCAAGTCAGTAAGCAGAACCTGGAGAGCCAGAAATTTAAGGAAGGAAGTGGAAGAAAGCAGCACAAAAGCTGAAGTTTTAATTGCTGCAATAAATATGTGGACCACTTTCAGAGTGCAGAACTTGTGCTACCAGTTCATAATTATTTTTTATGGTGTATTCTCCAGACAGAGCAGAACTCCGTGGGGCATTAGGTTATTAAGTCTTTTGGGCAAAAACTGTCTCTTGGTAAAGTGTTTATATGACTGGTGTGTAATTCTTGGTAAGAAGTAATAACTTAGTTTTGTAGGGTTGTTTATTAGCTAAAAAAACCTGTGATTTTGTAGCACCATAACTTACTTGGAAGTCTGAGTCAAAGAGTTCAACCACTGGTTTCCCTTCTCCTTCAGCGTTTCCATGTCTATTTCAGTAAGCACAAAACTGGGAATTTTGACATTCCCAAACCGCTTTGAGTTTACCTTTTTAATGCTACTTATAACTGCAAGATACAGATACACTTGAAGCTTCAGTTCAATTAATAATTTAGCTTGATAGAGGAGATCCATGTGGATTGAGGGACTAACTCTGGCCAGGTTTGGAGAAAGGTCTTGGTCATTGATAGCCCAATCCTTGGATGAGCCCTTAGGCAGGAAGTTCCCCCAGGAATTTTGATATCCCAACCTTTGGATGAGCCATTAGGCGGGAAATTCCACCTGCTAGGCTCAACAAAGAATGGTTCAATGGAGGGTCAGGGCTGCCAGGCCCAATATTTCAATTTACTTGCAGAAGCTTTCTCCTCTTGACCAGCCCAGAGCCCAACAAGTCAAGCAGCACTCCAAAGGATGGATGTAAAAACCAGTTAAATGTCTTTTCTGCTTGTCCTGAAAATATTTTTTTGTTGATATGTACTTTCCAGTTGATCACTGCCTAAATTGTGACATATTCCTATATCAAAACTGGCTGTCAGGCCGGACACTCCAGATAATGCTGTGGTCATTGTATGGCAGGTGTCCTTGAAAAGTTTAGTTTAACTTTTTTTTTTTTTCTTCCCCTGCTACAAAATGCATCAATATTTATTTCCCATATCTGCAGCAGGAAACACTTTGGATAATCAGTCTCTTCCACACTATCAAAAATAGGCAAAACCTGTCCTTGCAGTACGTGTGCATGAGTACATGATATATCTAAATGAGAATGAAAGCCCTCCAGCAATCAAGTATGCACACAAGTTAAGAGAAGTGACACCAATACACACACTTCAGCACATATACATGCATACTCACAAAAAAATCATATCCTGGATTTAAAAGGCTTCAAGATTAAAGGCCCAAGGGGCTTAAAACTTAAAGAAATATTTCTTCCACCTCATTGCATATTCATGAGTGAGTATTTTGGCAAGCAGACTGAGCAAAATAGCTTACAGAATTATGGAAGGAAGATTATTGTTGATTCCTGTGTGCCACAACAGAGCTTTCACAGAGAGAAAGGAAAATGTAAATAATCATCCAAATGACTGCATTGACACAGGTGAGTCTGAGGGCTCTCTCCAGCTTGGTCTATAATAGGTTTTTGACCCATGTGAGCTGGAAAACTTGGAAAAAGGGTACCCCAGGGGCCAGCTCTTTCTAGGGACAGGTTAAAGGGTAGGAGGGGAACCTGCCCTGCACAGCACGAGGTTGCAAAAGCAGCATTCACAGCTGTTCTCTCTCTGCTGCTTTTGGTTTGGTTTTTGTTTTTTTATGACCAACCCCCTCTGCTGTGCTGGTTACTCACCTGGATTTTTCTGTCTTTCAGTGGGTTTTTGTTGTTTTCACATTTTTTGCCAAGACTCTATAATATCTAAAAATCTTTTGAGGTAGAAAAATATTTTTCTCTGTATCACTTTGGCAGATACCATGAACAGACATTACACTAGTGCTTTATATACCTGATTAACAAGCAAGGTTCAAGAAATTTCAGTGATAAAACTGAGCCATATTAATGAGATAAAAGTAGATTCTAAGAATTATAGGTAAATAATATGATTAAGATAGCAAGAAAGAAACTCGATGAAGGCATAACAATACAAAAAGCAGTTTGCCACTTGTGTACCTTTACTCAAATTGACTTAATTTACATAAAAGCAGAGTGAACAAAGGATGGCTTCTTCAAAAGAGCACAGTTTCCCTGTATCCTCTGGTAGCAAGCAGACAACACTGAAGACAAAATTACTGCTACCTTTGAAAGCAGAAATTGTGCTTGGAAATGTGAAAAAGGTAAAAATACAAAGAACAAATGCATGGCTACATCCAGCACAGGAGACATACCAGGATTCAGTATCTCATTCTAACCCTGATTTCTGACATGAGAAATCTTTGCACACTTTGCAGTAAAAAAATACAAAACTTTATTTTTTTCTACAAGCAAAGGAGTAGCTCTCATGGAAGTATGGAAGTGGAATTTCAGTGCTGCTTCAGTTGCTTCAGGGATATATAGAAATCTGCAGCCAGGAGAAAGGTGTGGATAACTTCATTCAGAAAGCCTGTTTCTGGGTTAAAATAACACATATTTCCCAAAATAACTTCCTTCAAAGTTATCATTTATCTTCACCATGAGACTCAAAAATATTTATATTCTACAGAAATATTTCCAGTTTGTGCACAGCCAGAGTTCCTTAACCCAGCCTAGTTTTAGACTGTCATGCTTTTCTTTCTCTTTTTCTTTGTATTTCTGGTGTCTTTGTAGGCTGTATCCCTTTCCCTTGGGAAAGGAAGGCTTGACACCATCTCTCTCTGGGTCAGTTAAGCTTGACCTAATTCATGTTTGAGGAGGAGACAAGGTGAGCTGGTGGGTCCTTTTTTCAGGGGCACCAAACCCATGGTTCTTGGCTGTCATTTAAGGCACAAATTCAGGTGCTGCCTGATCTTGGGACCCTGAGGCATGACAGGGTAACAGGGTGAGCAGGGACATGGGGACAGGCTCATCTTTAACATGTGGAAGTGTAAGTTATAATGTCATTTTTAATATTCTCGGTAGTCCTGAGTCCCACCTTCCTGCCCTCTGGCATTATCAGTGGAGACAGAAACACCTTAGGAAACCTGAGGAGAAGGGGGAGAAGACACACAGCCAGAGCACAGCCTTGATCTGCAATGGTGCCTGGCCTGAGCAACTTCTAATTGTGAAATAATTCAGAGGTTCTCTCTGCCTCCCTCCCACTATACAGCTGGTTAAAATCACCAGAGCAATGCATTTCCCCGTGTTCCCTCTGTGCTTGAAGCAACAGCACCAACTGCATTTCTACTGACAACCTGCAATTATTTCAGCAGAGAGCAAAGCACAGCCCAAAACTTCAGGGAGGTATTTGTATCTTAGACAAGGCCATTTCCCACAGGCCACAGGATTAGTGTGGGAATGAGTGGAAATATGGCTGTGGGCTATATGTGATGACAATTCACAGCACATCCATCCCAGAGGAGATTTAGGGATCTGCAGTGTACAATAACTTACCTCCAAATTTATTTTACTGACCCCCACTTTGAAATAAAGTAGTATTGTGAATATAAAACTCATTTCAAAATATTCTTAATATTATGGGTCTAAAACCGGATCTTTTATTTTTTAATGGATTTTTTTGTGAAATTATCCCACTGTCTTGAGGTTTTACAAGGATGACTATAGTATGCATCAGAAATGTCTCTGGCCTGTGTCTCACTGACACTGAACAAGGACTGGGATGGTTCTGTGTGGAACTGTAATGCTGAGCCCACAATTAACATTTCTTAAACTTACAATTAGATGCTACAACTTGACCCTTCTGATTTTATAACCAACCTTCTCTTTTGCCTTTCTGAAAACATTCCTGCTCATTCTTAAATCAAATAAGAGCATTGTGAGGACAGCCCATTTGTATCCCTGTTTGAAGCACTGGGATCTCAAAAAACTGTTTTTATTTCCTGATGAGCTTCCATTATCTCTTATAAAAGCTTCAAACCAGACTCAACTTTTCCAAATGAAATACTTCAAGGTTGGTTGTAAAGTTTTGAACGTGTTAGACATGAACTCAGTTTTTAAAAGTTAATTCTAGGTATGTGAACATTAAAAACTTTAGGAGGTTGCTAGTAGAATTCACTACTAACACAGAAAAATGTACAGTTTTCAGAAAGTGGAATGAAATGGTGAATTCTTCCTAAACTATATTTAAAAAAAATATATCTAGCTGATTGATGTAAAATCTTGTTGTTCTCAAGTACTTAATATGCATCCTGACAAAGTTTCATGTTAGTTGA
Source organism: Ammodramus savannarum pratensis (assembly GCA_020466415.1). Lineage (NCBI taxonomy): Eukaryota > Metazoa > Chordata > Aves > Passeriformes > Passerellidae > Ammodramus > Ammodramus savannarum. The sequence goes on along the minus strand of JAHXMQ010000028.1, from coordinate 8,100,697 downwards.
TCAACTGTTTTGAATAAGGCGAGAAAGGTTTTCATTGTTTGGAAATGTTTCAAATTCTGATTTGGTTGCACTCCTTAGGCATTTTGAGAATACCTTCCACAAAATGCCTTTGTTAGAACTCTGCTTTTTGTGGATTGGTGGTTTTTTTGTCTTTTTTTTATAAATTCAAGGTCTCTAGGCTAGTATTTCCAAAGGCATGCAGACCAAATCTCTCCCAGTGCACCTCAGAAATGTCAGATCTGCAGAAGAGCTGACAGATAAAAAATAGAGTTCAAGGGAAATTTTTTGCTCTTCACTGTAACCGATGAAACAGTAAATTCAGGGATGAGTATCCAAATACATCTTATTTCCTGGGTCTTTTCCTAGTTCTGTTTGCCTTTAACCAATATCAAATGTCCATGAATAAATGAGGAAGACAAATTTCTAATAACCAAACAGGCAATTGTGCTTCTAACCCATTTCATTTTTTTTTCTCAAATGCCATAAACTTTTTGAAGATGCTGAATTTCTCAATGCAAATACCCTTAGATCCAAAAGAAATTCCATGGGGTTTTTTTTATTTTGGTTGGTTTTGTAAAATGTCTAGTTTGAGGGAATTAGCTAAGCCAAGCTTGTCTTCACACAAAAGTCACACCAAAGTAATTTGAATCGCTTTATAAATCGATTTTGTTAAACCGATGTGAACACTTGTTTGGACACTCCTAAATTGATTTTGTCCTGGCTTATATTGATTTAGCTTAAGTCAGGAAGGAATTCACTTAAGATAAATTAATGCAAGTCTGAAATAAAAAGTGCCCACATAGGGTTTGCATGGGCTTGTTAAATTGATTTAAAAATGCACTTTTAATTAAAGCGATGTAACTTTGTGTAGGGTAGGCCTAACACCACAGAGAGAAATCTCTGGCTTGCAAAAATGATGAGCTCTGTCATGTCCTGAAAGGGCTTTAGGTCTAGTTCAAGGTATTGCAAGGTTTCTGTATTGATACTTAAAATAGTTTACAGGAACTTGGCAAATGTGCATCTCCTCACTCAGAGAAAATACCCCTCTTCTCACTCTGACAATTTCCTGATTTTTCCAATCATCAGTATTATTTACATTAAGATGAAAGCTTAGTGTGAAAAAAAATCTGATTTCTGAATTTGCAAAATCTGCGCACACATTTTCACTTTTCAGCTCTGTGCTGCCTTTAAGCAAAATCATCTCCAAGACAACTTCCTTCATATCATAAAGACATTGATTTTGAAATAGGCAAGCACCTCTTGCATATTGGGGACTAATTTCATGTCGAGGCACAATAGGACATTTGCTGGCTTCATAACTAGCATTGTCTTGCTAATGTAAAGCAATCAGTTTTCATTGTCCTGCTAATTGTTGAATTTCCATGTGCACTTCAATACACAATTACCAATTTTTCCTTAAATCTATTTGTCCAGCAAAGAGGGTCTAGACATCAGTGGCCTTGCAAAGTAACTCTGAATAATGAATTGGAAAGAAAGGCTGTAACCTTCATGCTGCTGCCTGGAATTGGCAATCAGAATCTGAGATGATGCAGAAACCTCTATCTCAGGATGTGCCTTGTTTGCTGAACTCTTGCTTGATGCAAAGCACAATTTGAGGGAATCTGCATCACACATTGTAGGAATCACACCTATGCCCAACTCCCTGATCTCCCAGGAACAGAAAATAACAAAAATTACATGTTTTCAGAGGCAAAGCCATTCATGGGACAGTAATCATAGCTGGTGTTGGATGGGACACCCCTGCTGGAGTGCTGTTCTCCTTCCCATTCACAGATCACCCTCTGCAGTTGCTTTGTTCCTGTGGTATTCCCACTTCTTCCCTTTGATTTGATAGGATATGATGCCCTGGATTCCTGAAGTTCAGCTCACTCATAAACCAGGAGCCCTTTGCTAATTGTGGATCTGGCAAAGTGGCTTTGGCACTGCTGAACCAACCAGCTGTATTTTCCATGGAAGAATTGTCATCTAAATAAGTAGCTGAGCTTGGCCAATACCCATTTCTTTCTGTTTCTCCCATAAATAGGGAAAATAAGCTTCATCTGCATAGTTCTTGTAATGTCCTATCTTAACTTTTCCTTTCCTTCACACACACAAAAACTAGTTTCTTAAACCTTTGCATTATTATTCCACTTGGCACTGTAACTAACTTACATCTTTGCTAAAATCTGGAAGGCAGCTGGCAACAGTACTTTGGAAAGAGTGGGATTCCTGTCCTTTAGGTACAGCATTCCTACTAACACCTTTCAAAGTGAGATTTATCCTTCTGTTGCTGCCAGTAGCTGACAGCTTCTATTTGTAATGAATTTCTATATCAGTGCTTTAGGAGCTGTCCCTCATTCTGTAGCTGTGTATTTGCTTTCTCTTTCCCAAGAGCTCAAGTTTGTGCCTCTCTATATTTAATTTCATCTTGGTCCTGTGAATGTTAGAGAGATCCATGGAAAGGTCAAGTGGGATGGGTCATTGAGGCTAAACTGCTCCATTGCCAAATTTAGTTTCAGGCACATTTGTGCAATGGACTAGAATATTTGCAAAATATTTATTCCTGTCACACGGCTGTTTTTTCAAGCATTGCATTTCTAACACTGGACTGTATTTTAACAGTGAAAAAAAACTCTGCTGAAGTCTTAAGCTTACTGAAGTGTAAGAAAATGGCTTAAGAAAGAAAGGTACACTTACTACAGGAGTCACTGGCACAGTTTCCACTGCCTGAAGAGTGCCTACAATGGCTTCAGTGACCTCTTGAGCTTCATTAGTTAACTGGTCTGTCTTGTTCACACTTTTGTTTATTTTTTCTTCTTGTCTACAGGCATTTGTGTCTTCTGGGGTTGCTATATTGCATCTAGGCAGTTCTCATGGTAAGTCTGAGGATTTTAATTGTCTTATTATTGACTTCAGGGTCTTTTGGAATAGGTTGATCTAATTTTTAAAAGTCATTCTTCCAAAGTTTATTTTCACCTAGAATGCTGTGATTCTTCCTTAACCATGTCACTCCTTTTTTCAGACACCCATAGATTCCTCAGTTAGACTTTTCTTTGTTGTGATTCTTAAGAACTCAGTAATTTTGAACAGCTGTAGCTACCAAAGGCATCACCTTTAAGGCTGGTGGTTAGCTGTGCACATTGAAGACATACAAATTCAGCTACCATCAAAAAAGGAGTAAAAAAATAATAAAAAACCCATGAGTTGTAGTGATCAGCAACAAATAAAAAATATTTTAAAAAAGAGAACTGAGGCATGCTACCTGAAAGCAGAGGAAGGAAGGACTAACTTGTGGTTTATATTATAAACCTTCAGAGTCTATAAATGTTAAACTTGATCTGATCCAATATCACTTTTTCTTTTCCTAGAGGTCTCTCTGGTCACCACTTGCTCTGTGTGACAAAGGCTAGCAAAAAGTTGAGAATCAAGGTAAAATGTTTTATTATTTCAGGTTTTCTTAATTGTGGTGTTAAAAAATAATTCTATGCAGAACAAGCTTAAGAGCAGCAGATACCTAAGAAACTGTCAAATAGCACTGTTAACTATAATAATTTATCCTATAATTTAATGTAGCCCTGACCCCTGTCATAAGTTAATACACCATGAAGAACAGTGTGCAAAAAACATGCTTATTAATGAATTGGAGAAATAATGTGACATTGTTTTTTGCCATTTCCCAGGAAATATCTTAATATTGGAGTTAGCAGAGCCTAGACAATTTTTGCTATGTAATTATGTCTGTCCATATCTTACTAACTTGTGCTGTGATTAAAAGGTTTGTAATATTAATTATTCTATCTGACTCCAATTGGTTGATTCAAGCTAAAAGCAACAGTATGGAGGAACCCTGCATCATGCACTCTTATTTTCTCTATTTTTGCCAATGTCTTAACTAAAAATTCTTTGTAAATGCCAGCTACAGATGTACACATTCACCACTAGTGCTATGTAAAGTACAAAATTCCTCAGAGAATTCAATTATTCTTTTACTAATGATCATCTCTTCTGGCTGCTGAGTTGCACAAGGCCCTAAAGTCATTGGAGCTGTTCTAGAATTTCTCTGCATGTAGGCAGTGGATTCATATGAGGATTGACATGCAAGGGGAAAGGCTGGCTGTTGGTGCTGTGATATTCCAGGTATTGCTGCATCCTGTCTATTTTCTGTACCATTCTTTCAGCTCATGTCCTGTCATTGCTGCTTTGGCCCAGGTGATGTGCTAGGCTTTAATTGTCAGGGACGAGTATTCCTGCATCTTAGAGAAGCATTTTGAAAGTACCTGTGTTCACATATTTTAATTATGTAAACCACAAATTAAGACATGGGATATTAAATAATTTTCATGCTGTACTATATCTGGTTGCATGTTGGCATTAATAATAGGGAACTCTGCCTAAAGACTCCTGATACTGAAAAATTATATCAAAATTGAGGATAAGTTCCTTCCATAGCTGGTCTGGAGCTGTACTCTGAGTTTTCCTTGAGTTTTTAAGACATATGTGTCTTGAACTGAGAAGTTTCAGTCAAAATGAACTTGTGCCAAGAATACTGACAGCTGTGGAAAGAGGCAGCTTTAGGATAGTGAGCATCTCCAGAAAAAGGAGACCCACCCAGCAGGCAGCTTCCATGGGGGGTCCTGTTGCTGTAACCACAGGGCTGGAAAGAATGAGTTCTCTTTCCTAAGAAAAAAACAAGTGTTTCTAGGCATCTAACAGTACTGTAGAATAGTTACACTGTAAAATGGAGAGAATTCCCCACACAGCTTCATTTTTCAAAAACTGAGACCTTAAATTTTGTTTTTTAAATATCTGATTAGAAACCTCCACTCAGATTCGACAAAATATTTTTTATGATACATAGCTTCAGTGTTCAATCAAATGTTTGGACATCGAAGCCAATGGAACTCTTGGACAAATCCAAAGTGGTTTTTTTTTTTGGTTTTGTTTTTTTTTTTTTTTTTTTTTTTTTTGTGTTTTTCTTTTATTAGATTTTTTTTTTTTGTTTTTGTAATTCCCATGGAAATGGACAGCCCTAAATGGTTTGATTTTTCCAGATCAACAAAAGCTAACAAGTTGTCTCTGATATTGTATCTGACCACTTGCTTAACAATGGACTTGATGGGGTAAATTCAGAGCAGTTTTAAAAGGCATTGCTTTGTTTGCTTGAGCATTTAGAGGATTTTTTGGACACCAACTTTCCTAGTAATTTTCCTGTAGAAATACTGGGTCATTTTACACTCACTCAATTCCCCTGAGGTTTTCTAATTTGACTTGAATGCCTTCATTCAATAGCAATGGAAGGGTTAACTGTCTGGGTGTTTTTAGGTTTGCACTGTACACAGGGACTTGACATTTTCACACTAATTAAAGCAGGCTGCCTCAGTCCCTCTGTACATGTAACTCATATTTAATTCAATGGAATCGTTGAGGGTGCATTGGTGGAAGAGTTGGGTCCATACTTGTCCTATTGTGATAATCAGGAAATGTCTTATCCAGTGGTATATTCCATTTACTCACAGCCTGAGTATGGAAATATTCAAGTCTTTGAAATACTTCACCTAAATTAAATATTTGTATCAAAGAGAGAAGTCTTAAAGATTTCCTTTAATCCAAACTTTCCATGATTTGGGACTTGAACAAATACAAGAGCACCACCTCCAGTACAGTAATGCTGTTGTTGCAGTTTTTGCTTTAGGCATGCAATATAAGCCATACTCATCTGCCAAAGGTATGTGACTTTATGGATTATGGATATGAAAATATTTTATGGATTTAATTTCATATTTAAGTGCATGTTTTCTGGAATGCCATGTAGAAGTGTGTCCTTTTCCTTTCAGTTGCAGAAAATATGAAGACTTCTGGTGTCTCTAAGATACCTTTTATATGTTTGCAAAACAAAAACCAGCTGCTCTGCCTGCCTCTAGACTTAAGGTAGGACTCACAACTTAATAATTAGAGAATCATGGAATGCTTGGAGTAGGAAGGGATCTCAAAGGTCTTCTTGTTCCAACTCCACTGTCATGGACAGGGACACCTTCCACTAGACCAGGTTATTCAAAGCCCCAACCAACCTGGCTTTGAACACTTCCAGGGATGGGGCATCCGCAAATTCTCTGGCCAACCTTCTCCAGTGCTTCACCATCCTCACAGTAAAGAATTTTTCTTCATATCTAAATCCATCCTCTTTCAGTTCAAAGCCACTCCCTCTTGCCCTTGCAAAAACTTCCTCTCCAGCTCTCTTGTAATCCCCTTTAGGTACTGGAAAGTGCTGTAAGGTCTCTCCAGAGCCTTCTCTTCTCCAGTTGGAACCTTAACTCTTTAGTAGAAGCCTGTCTTCATTGGAGAGGTGCTCCTCCCCTCTCATCATGCATTCCAACAGGTCTCTGATCTTATGTTGGGAGTTCCTGAGCAGAACCCCTGATGGGAGCATGTTTTCTTTCTAATCCTGGCCCAGAAGCTCTTGGTTGGCCCTTCACCCACTCCCAGGTGGAGCACCCTGCACTCCAGAGGGTCACTGGCTAAGGGGATGACAGCCCCTCCTCATCTTGCCTGCCTTTCTTGCCAGAGAACCCTGTGTTTTTCCATTCCAATGGAAAAGGAGCCATCCCAGGAGCCATCCCAGCACATCTCTGGAATGCCAGTGAGATGCCAGCCTTGCAGGCACATGTCCTCCTGTCTCAGACCTCTTATTCCCCATCCTGTGTGAGTTTGCACTGAGGCATTTTGGCTGATCAGGCCACCTTTTCCTGGCAGAATGCTACTTCAATTCAAGCTTATTTCGAGCTCTTTAGGTACAATTTCTGCCTTGATCGATAGAAGAAAAAAAAAACTGAAGAGGAACAAAAGAACCCTCTGCTGATTTCCATTTCAATATAAAAACATTTAGTAGCTAAATAATCATCTATTCCATCTTGAGACTGCTGTGAGCACTCACTGGTGTACACAATTTCTTCCTTAAAGTCTGTGGAAATGTTGAACTATGTGTCTTAATATAGTTTCTTATATTTTAGTGAAAAGGCAGCTGTAGATGTCATCATGACTATGGGCTTTTATAGTGCTGTAAAAATTCAGTGTCATCATAAATTCATGCTGCTGAAAATGCCGACATTTATGGCAACTTCTACAAGGGCATATTTTAGAATTATATTAAAACTTTATGCAGCAACTTTTATTTAGTTAAAAAAGTAAGATTATAAAGCAAAACATTTGCTCTCATTTTAGAACAAAGAGGCGTGACAAATAGTTTATTAAAAAGAGAGAAAAATGAAAAGGGTTTGTGAAGCAGATCATTCAGACTCAAAAAACAAGACTTGAATCCTGTTTATCTGAAACCACAAAACTGTGGCAAAAAAAAAAAATCACACATTGTTCTTAACAGAGGTTGCTTATAATTTGGTCATATATCACGTGTAGAGAAAATATGTAGTAGAACACTACTTTGAGGGCTCAGCATCTCTTACGTGATCAGCACTGAAAAATCCTTAGTTTTACCTGGTTTTTAGGACTTCTGAAGCAAGTGAGCTTTAATATTCCTTGTAAGATTAAGAAATAATGGAAATCTGGGTTCCTAAATCTGCTAAAATTTGAGCTGTGATGCTGCAGCCCTTTGGGAATCTCTCGGAAAAGAACTCCATGGACCCCAAATTAGAATAACCCTGCACACTGAAACTTCCCATCCAGAACAGTTTCTTGAGAAGCTCCTGATCCAGATCTCTTGAACTCAGTTAAACAGTTAAACCATTTTAAAAAAACAGTTAAACAGTTAAACCATTGATCTCAGGTTATTCCACAGAAACTAGCCAAAAGAAAAAAGTGACAGAAGTGGGAGAAGGTAAATTGCCTTTTGGGTTTGTTTGTTTTTTTTGGTTTTTTTTCCTCATTGAAGATATTCAGGAACTATCAACTAACTTTTCCTGAGTTTCCATCAACTTTCATTGAAGCAGCTTCAGAGGCTGTTGTACCTCAGAGAACAAAATATATTGAGTATTTCCTCAAAACAGTGACATTTATGTTTCAGCAGAGCTTTAGGGACTGAGTTTAGGGACTGAGCAATATTCCTACTGAAGTCAGTGAGATAGCCCTGTTAATTTCCTTGCAGCAATAGCTGCCACTAATGCTGAAAAGAACTGACTCACAGGCTTGAACTTTTATATTAATGCATAAAGAAGGTGTGGAATGAATTTTATGACCCCTGTGCTCAGATTTGCCTAAATATTATATATAGGGACAGTCTTTCTCTAAGTTTAATAGCAGTTTTACTTATGCATCTCTACAGCTTTCCATGCACAGTTCTCCAGCATGTTTGATTCTCTTCTCAGGAAAAAAAGCCCCAAAATCAGAGTGTCTCTGAAAGAACAGCTAAATAGTTGCAGCAAAAGAATATAAAAGAGATGAAAAATATTTATAAAATAATCTTCTTTCTCTAGGGGTTATCCACAAAGTTGCCTTGCCAATAATTTCAAAAGCTGGGAATGTGGAACAATACTTAGTTGGCTTAATATCTTAGATATTTTTTTAATGTGATGTGGAGTAGTAAAATGCAATGAAGAGGACTTTTTTCCTCTTACAGTTGTCAAAATTTGAGATAATTTTTAAGTAAAGGAACAAAAAGACTCAGAATACAGAAAAAAAAAGTCTGTTTGCATCTACTAAATTATAGAAAAGTTCAAAGACAGCTTAACCTTGTAAAAATGTTACCTCTGTAATGCTGCCAAGATCAGTAGCTGTACGAATTATTACTTTAACTAGAACGCATGACGTTTTCCAGATATTATCAAACTCATGCATTCCTTAATTGGTGATTTTCATATGCTGGTGATTTCATAAATTGATGATTCATTTCCTCTTTCATTCAAAATCCCAGCTTTTAAAAACCTCATGCATTTTTCTGCCCTCAGAATAATAACATTCAGCTCAGGCATTATCAGGTGAATATTCCAGATTCAATGCATCCCAAATCAGAATTTATTGGAAAACAGTAACAATTATTTTATGTTCAATGTCTAAAATGAAATATAGGACCATAGTAATGGCCCTCTGTTAAGGTTGCTCTTCCCATTGTAGCAAACAGGATGAAATTATTTTCAGAAACAGGTCTGGAGTCCACATCAATAAAAATAATCTTTGCAAAAGTGGAAAATATGTATTGAAGTTAAATTGATAGAGTAGGTAATTATGATAAAAGCTATTTTTGTCATTCTTGGTGGACAGGTTTTTTTGGACCATGTTTAAACTTTCACCTGGTATCCTATTTATTAGTATTATTTATTGATTCTAGACACCTTGCTCACCTTGGTTCTATGTGAATATTTGGCCTCATATGACAATGGATCTTGAAAGAAACTTTTGCCTTTCATTAAACATCCCACCTGCCTGGGTTTGAAAATTCACCTGTTCTGCATTTTGAAAATGTATTTACCTCTTCTGCTGAAAGAGAAAAGCTTCTCAGCTGCATGGTGAGGCTCATAAGGTATCACTCCTATTTTTTGAAAAGCTTCTCCATTTATTAGCTATATGAAATGCAAAGATATAGGAGCATGTAAACCAATAATATCTATTCAGTCTAAACTCTAAGGATAACTTACTATGGGCACTGGAGGCTGAGATAGGATGTTGTATTTGCATACATACAGTATATGGAGAACTGTTCTGTTTTATGGAGCAGCAATCATATTTAGTTTAATGTCTTATAAGTCCCATAAAATGACATTAAGAAATTTTGCTATTTGGCTGGTGAACAATCTAAGCAGTGGTGTTAACTCATCATAACACCCTTACTCTGAAAGCTCAAGCCTCATAAAATTTGGGATATAAATATGCCAGCTCAACTAAACGAGATCAGAGATCTTGCATATATTCTTTCATAGGGTGGCATCCAAAAATCTACTGTTCATCTAAATCTTTTAAGAATTTCTACCATTTTTAGGCTGCTGGAGAGTCTTAATCTGAGAAAAATCACACTCTTGCCCTTTTGTTTCTAGACATATCCAGTCATTTAGCAGACAAGCTAGCATGTTTTGGACAGTGCTGGTGGATGTGACATGACCTCTGAGAGTCCTGTGCTCTTGAAATGGCAGGTAAGTAATAGGAAGCATTCCTAGGTAATCTAAAATGATATGAGATGATTTCTGGAGTGGAGGAGCAAAAGCACAAGGTAATGACAATAACACAACTGCAACAGCACGTTAATCACTTTTCTTTTCTTTTTAAAGGAAGATGATTAATGTTTGAGATTCCCTTTAATTTTTACTTGTAGATTTAAGGCTGACCTGACATAAACCTGAATAGTGTCTGATGATGCTAATCACGAGCTCTGCCAACCCAAAATAACAGCAACTTGAGTTCAGCATTCTCTTTTATGCTCATTGTTCATCTCTGTTTTGATTTGTGTCCTTCTCCTGATGCATGAGGCTCTTCCAGGTGGTAGCAGGAGGAGTTACAAATGTTCCTTAGCAAGGACACAGATTTTGCTCCTGGCTAGGCTGATAACCCACATTTGCAGTGTGAAACAGGCTCTCTCTAAGCCTGAATGCACTGGCCTCTCAGTCCTGCACCAAAACTCCATCTGGGCTCTGCTTTCTAGTCAAACTCCTCCCTAAGTCTTTATGGTGGATGTTGACTCCATATGGGTCTTCTCTGAATTTTTCTGTGGTTTCACAGATGAGTAGAGGTGATATCCAAGAAATCATTCACCCATGGTGACAATTTGCCAAAAGCTGATAGTAACCTCCTGGAAAATCTGTGGTTTTATGCAAGAAGGGCTCCTCACTTGGGACACACACTTAGTTCACCCAAAATATTTTTATGTTTAATGGAAGCTAAAGGTATGAGGTGCAGGGAACTCAGCTGGGTCTGCTGTGCATCACTTTGTGGTCTATAGCTTGAACTCCTTAATGACATTCTCTTTAAAAGTTCCTGCTGCCAAAATGCTGTTTGCTTTTGCCTTTGGAACTGTCTGCATTGACAATGAGAGACTCATCTCTGAAAGCATCCAGGTTGTGCCTTTGTGTATGATGGGGCCTTGGAGTTCCATCTTCAAGTTTTTCTTCTCTGAAAATAAGATCACAAAAATATTTCAGATTAAAATTTTCAGTCTGCACAGCAAGTTTTCTTTTGGTGCTGCATAGACAAAAAAAAAGCATCTGGTTTCAATAAGCTTCATTAATTTATCAAGGATTCAAATTGCTTTTAAAATTAGATATATGCAGACTAATTCAGATTAATATTTTAATATCAGCTAAAAGTTCATGCCTTTCCTGGAGATTTTAAGAGGCTGAGTAACTTTATTCTTTCTATTAGAAGAAACAAGAAAGAAGTTCTGTTTCCACAGTATTTCCAGTGCTTATGTGAGTACCAAAAGTGTCATTTCTGAAGTAAGTGTGGACTTTCATGTCATCACTTTTATTTCCTGGAGACCTACACTAACTTAATCCCAACTCAACAGTATTTAGACATTCAGATAAATTTTAAATAAGCTTCTACACTTCTGGTGATCACTCAAACAGTCTCTCAACCTTTTGTGGTTCACCCATCACCAGTTAATATCACATTAAAAACTGACAAATAATGTTGCATTTCATTGTGACTTGTACAAGCTAGGTAACCTGCCCATTAATTATCTGCTGCTTCTCACTTAGCATCATTCTCTTCCCATAATAATAAAAGGACTAAAGATTGGATGGAGCTAAAATTAGTTTTTTATTAGTAGACAACTGAGTCTTCTTCATACTCTGTAACCTGGAGGAATAGAAAAGCATTTTGATTATGCACTGCAAAAAAAAAATTTAATTCATGAAAATAAAATACCTTTATAAGGCAGTAAATTCACCTAAAGTGAATCAATTTTTTTCCTCAAAAAATACCCTTTCCTGCAACAAATACACTCTACAGGATTTTCTTTTTTACTTCAGAAGAAATTACTTGATATAAAAGAAGAAAGTAAAGTGATTTCTTTTGCTTCTCTTTCCCAAAAGCATAAACTTTTTTGGTTTTCAGCAGCCAAAAATATTGGATAATGTTTTTCTCCGGGAATGAAAAATATTTTCATTGAATTACCAAAAGCATTTCCAGTGCTAATTTTCACTGGGAAGAAGATGGTGAGAATTTGGCCTTTGGAGATTTTCTAAATCTAGCTTCACTGGGAAGAAAATGGTGAGATTTTGGCTTCTGTAATGGCGCTGCACAAGGAAGATGGAACCACAATCTATCCACTTTGAATCACTCCTTCATCAAAGTCAGTGTTTTTCATGTTTTTATCAAAGACAAAGGCACTTGAGATGAAAGATCTTATTCTCTTCTGTTGCTCTGTAGATTCACTGGCACAAGCACAAAGCAGTTGCAACATGATACTAAATGTGAATTGTATAATTTGCACTCATTTTGCATTTCTGATGAAGGGCAATCTGAAGAAAATTAACCTGGGCTTTATTAAAGCACACATACAATTCTTATCTTTGTAGGTGGGAGATAATTGTATCTTTATGGGTAGTTTTGATACACACACAGAGCCATGAAAAGCAAATTAATGGGGTTTAAGACGCATTTCTAAATGAACTGAACAAAAGCCTTTAAACAGCTTTGATCCCTCATGTCCTCATTACATCAATTTGAGGCTGATGCAAATGGAGGGGAGGGCTGCTGATCACGAGCTTGGGGGTCCAGGGCTCTGTCCTTCAGTGGGGCTGTGCAGAGTGTGGAACCACAGGGTGGGGTGAAGGCGGCTTTCCATCTCCCCCAGAGTCCTGTGGAGCACGGGAGCACATCCCCATGGGATGGTGGGGATGCTGCACCAGGTACCTGGGGGCTGTGTGCTGTCCAGGAGCTCCCACAGGGTCAGTCCTTGTTGGGAAGGATGGAAGTTTGACAAGAAAGTCTCACAGATATGTATGCTTGGCAAAAAGATTTTTAAATATAGAATCTGAAGATGGAATAGAATAGAAACAAGTTTTGATATAGAAGAAAAGAACTGCTGAGCCAGTCTTGCTGGATAACCAAGGAGGCAAAGGCTGTGTTGGTTAGAAGGGGTTTTTATGGCTTAGAGCAAAGGATAAACCCACCCCAAACAAGAAGATGTTTTTACCAAGCACAAAGATAGCACAGGCAAAGAAGTCAGCAAATGTGGCAAGTAGAAAAAAGGTCTCAGAATTTTCCACTGCAAGAAAACATAAAATATCTTCCAGCTTAAACTGTAATGTAGCAACTTTTAGTCATTGGAGAATAGTGACATGAATATGGTAATAATAGTTGTTATGATAGGCTGTAGATAAAAGTTAAGGTATAGATTGGCTCTACTGTATTAAGATGCTCAGCAAAGAAAAGTATATAATGCATTGTAACCTTAACTAAGGGTCTCCAGGCCTGCCTGCAGCTGGAACTGACAGCTGAGGGCACAGCTCTGTCACCCATGATCCTGGGCTGCTATAAGGTCTTGGATGGAATAAACTGCATTTTGAAGAGCTGCCTGGAGTCCCACATCCCTCATTCAGGCTCTTACACGTCCTAGCTCCAGATCTGGCACAGAAAGATCTGTGGCTTCCATGCTATCAGCTGGGATGGAACTGGGACTTCCAAGCTCAGTTCCTCACTCTCACAGCCACTCTGGGCTTCAGCTCTCAGCCTTTTGCTTATCTTTGTCCTGCTGGTTGGAGCCTGGGTTCCTTCCCTCTTGGAGATGGTCTGAGCGCACAAGTCCCCACTTTGTTTCAAGAGATCTAGTTATAAAATTTTCTCAGTGAGACCAAACACCCTAAGACTCTCTCTGGGAACAATTTCTTGTTATTGTTGACATTTATTGCCTGATAGTTTCAGCCTTTCACCATCTTGCTGTTTACAAATGGATCAAAAGGAAGTGCAAATCATTAGAACTAGCAGCGCGAAGTCGCTCGTTTTGGCAAAACCCCGCCTGCTGTCATTTCCCATAGTTAAGACTTTTGCCTGAAGCCTTGAATGTCTCACCCTGACACCAGCCTGCAGTAATTAATCATTAAACAGTGATTGAGGCAGTGGACCCCAGAAAATATCTTCATATTCTACCATATGCTGGAGCCAGCTGCAGCAAGCACTTGGAGAGAAGCTGCACAGAGGAAAGCGCTGCCTGACAGTCGCCTGCTGTGAAGTCCAAGCACAGAGAGCCTCTAACGAAGGGCCATGGACAGACTGTTTGCTTGTACTGACCTTCATTACCTGAGATTGTTTAGAAGGCAAAATGTCAGTGTTAATGTGCTAGAATTTTAAGCATTATCGCATTTTAATGACCATTTCCAGCCTCTCGCATAGCCGCAATGTGGAACAGAAATGTGGATCAGCGTAAGGAAAGGTTATAACAACAATAACAGCAACAATAATGAGGAATGGGCAGATGTGCTTTGCTTAATTTCAATCTCCCCCAGAGCATCTCAGATTTGGAATTAAGAGCGTTTTTCACCCACACGAGGTTCATGTTTTATCTGGGGCTGGCCCAGTGCCACGGCTGGGCAGTGACAGGGCACAGCAGCCCTGCAGAGCTGGGAGGGAGCCTGCCTCCAGCTCTGGTCAGGCTGGCAGATCCCTGCAGACATGCTGGGGTCTACAGCAGGGTGGGGGAAAGGCAATGGGCAGCCTCTGGGTTATGGATACAGGGCAGCCTGCAGGCTGCACACTGATATTACAGTTTCAGAAGTCCCACAAATCATAGAGTCACAGAATGGTTTGGGTTGGAAGGGAAATCCAAAGATCCTCTCATCTAAAAACCCCTGACACAGGCAGGGGACACCTTGCACTAGACAAGGATGGTCAGTAAGACACAGGTGTTTTCCTAAAAGCCACAGGTATCCTGGATTTATCTCATACTGATGCCTTGTGAAGGCTGCCCTAGAACAGAGGCTGGACAGAGTTACAGAATAAAGCAGGGATTTATTCACAGGATCTCCTCCATGGATCCACCTTGGGCAGTACCAGAGCCCAGCCAGGGCTGCACCCAAGATGAACCAAAATGGCCCCAAAATGCACGGCCGGGCACGGGCTCTGTCCCTGGGATCAGTTCTGCTCCATTTGCACCTTGCAGTTCATTGTCCCATCCCAGCTTTAGCCCAGGCAGTCCCACCCTGCTTGTTTTTCTCTCTCCAGCCCACGGGGTTTGTGCTCCTGGGCTGAGATTTGGATCATTTGTCCTTGGTGCCCAGCTGGAGCAGGAATTGTTTTGTCTCCCTGCTCTGTGCACAGAGCTCACCATACCCTCATGTAAACCCAGACCCACACACTAAAGCAGCACAGAATCTGAAAAATAGAAAAGTGACAACCTGAGGCATCAATACACCTTCCACATGTTGTCCCTGTTATGTGGTCTGCCCTCCACCACATACAAGCAAACAGCCAGCTGTAGAAGAGACACCATTTAAGGGATGTCCCCTTTAAAAATTATCAGGCTTTGATAGTCTGCTCTTTGTTAGAAGACAGATAATGTTTCCATTTGGGCTACTGACATTTCTGCAGACACACTGGGAATGTTTTAAAGGCTGAGACCTGTAACATTTCCTTTCAAACTTGCCTCCTAGGCTGCATGATGACACTCCCTTTGTCAGAGTGCTGCAAAGTGTCTTTCTCTGAATGCCTCTGGTTGCTTATGCAAAAATAAGTCTCCACCTACAGCCTTCCTTAAGAACAGAAAAGAACTTTTAGGCAAATATGTTATGGGGATCCCACAGGTCTCACTTTTCCATTAGAAATCAAGCAAGCATTTTTCCCTCCTCTATTCATGCTTTGCAAAAGAAGGCAATCACACCTACATGGTATAAAACATCTTTGTTTCCAGAGGACCTTTTTGTCAACGGCAAAAGCTATAACATTAAAGGAACTAATTTTCCATGCAAATTATAGCTATGCTGTGATTATCTTTTGCCCCATGACATTGTGGCATTCAAAAGTACAAATGGCTTCAAAATAAATTCTGAGAAACTGATGTAAGGAAAGTTCAACTGAAACTATTACAGGGTCAGAAGAACTTTCTTTGGATTAGAAGTATATTTACACTGCATTTTTTGCTCATCTGGGAAGAAAAACACCATCCTGGACCTGTCCTATGTCACATTCATATTTTCTGGAAAAATCCCTTCACCCAAGATTTTCTCCTGGGAAGCCGAGAAGCCTCAGAGAAAAAGGAAAAGAAATGCTTATCTTATTTGCTTCTCTTGTGTTGTGCTCACATGTGGAATGTGTTTGGACA
This sequence comes from Ammodramus savannarum pratensis, assembly GCA_020466415.1. Taxonomy (NCBI): domain Eukaryota; kingdom Metazoa; phylum Chordata; class Aves; order Passeriformes; family Passerellidae; genus Ammodramus; species Ammodramus savannarum. Next base: position 8,084,502 of record JAHXMQ010000028.1, on the reverse strand, counting down.
TTGTTTACCAACAGGTGATTATTTAATTGGATTCTGGTGCAAGTTGTTTTGACTTATTGGCCAAGCTGTGTTGGGACTCTGGAAAGAGCCACAAGGTTTCATTACTATCATTTTAGCCTTCTGTAATTGTCCTTTCTATATTCTTTAGTATAGTATAATATAGTATAGCATTCTTTAATATAATATAGTATATAATAAAATAATAAATTAGCCTTCAAGAATACCTCCACCCAGGAAAAAGTCTACCAGACTATGTGCACCTGGCATAGCAAGGGCAAAAGTGCTTCTGTTTTGCTGGGCGGAGGTAAATGCTTTTATTTTTAAATTTTTCAAATGATGATTAAGCAGCATTTTTTTCTATGAATACTCGAGGGAACAGGATTTCAGCTGGCCTTCTACTTTTTTCCAAAGGTCAGGCTCCTTAGAGGATTTTCCATAATGCAATGTGAACTTCTCTCAGACCAGGTTTTGCCCAGGGCATAAAGCAAATTTTCACTCTGGAGAAGGATGAGGTCCAGCATCTCAATGAAAAGTGTTTTTTTTGGTTTTTGTTTGTTTGTTTATTTTGGTTTTCTTTAAGAAAACAGCTAATCAAGGTGCTTTGAGCTGTCTCATTTGTTGAACAAGGATAATTTTAAAAATAGTTTTGTTCTGCTACCGGATGTGTTTCAATTAGAGATTAAGAGCAGCTTTATTGGGCAGACACTGGTACTTTGGTCCACCTATCTATATATGTATGGTCTCAAATTAAACAGAAAAGTTTAACAGAAGTTTCTTTGTCACTAAAGTGACTTACACCAACACAGATGCTTCCCATACACTTTTTTCTGCTGTTTTCAAATTACTGACACTAAGAGTATGATGTTTTCATGTTCTTTTTTAAACAGAGGAAAACAATTCTAGTTCTCAGCATGTTCAGCTAAGAATATTTCAACAACATTACAAAAATTAAGTGAAGAGATACATGAATACTTAAACACACAAGTCTGACCTCTGTGTCTTCAAATAATTACAGAGAATAATCAGTGATTTACCAACTCTATTTTTCATTTGAATAAAATAAACTACATAAGATGGTAGTAGAGTAAAAAAGATTTATAGAGGTAAAATCTCATTGTTTCATGTCCAGGATCTGACATGATATTTGCATATTCAGAGTAGGCAGTATTTGCATTAATGGCATGCCCTTGTTTTTAAATTTATTAGAATTGAGATGAGCTTCATAGGAACTGGTTATTTGGGCTATTTTTGCAGCATTTCAATGTTTATAATTATTGAATTTATATATATTTTAATATAAAACATGTGTACATCTATATTTAAATTCACACATAAATATATGATGTTTTTTAAAAATTTATTATCATATTGTTAAGTTATGTATACTTACAATATACAGTATACATGTTAATCTCTGAATACTTACTTATTTTAAATGAGAGGTTTGGGGACTTCTTTCAATTACTATTATTATTACTATAACAACACTTTGCATTGCAATCATGACCAGCCCATTGCCATATTTAATACAGAAATGTTTTTATCTCTAAGTTTTTTACAATATCGAAAATAATAGAAGTGAACTGCTTACTGGGAAAAAATCAGATTACAACAGGCCACTCTATTGGCCAAGCCTGGATGTCATCCTCAGGATATCAGCAGTGTAGTAGGGAGTAATTTCACAAGGATTCTGGCAATTCAGAGATTTATTGAGATAGCTAAAAAAAAAGCACTGAGCTAACTGAAAATATTTTCAGGTTTCTTCTCCTGAGAATGAGGAGCAGTTTCAAGGGGAAGGCCAGAGGATCTTTTGCAAAACCTGCTTGTTAAGAAGTGAGATTCAGGTGAGCTGAGGTGGGCTGTGGAACATCTGGCAGAGGGGATGCAGATGTGCATCATGGCCAGAGCTCTGCAGCATGGATATGCTCAGCTCTGCTAAGGCAACAGAGCCCCAGCAATCCAAACAGGGGATAATGAGTACCTGAGGAAGGTATTAAACTGTCTGTTTGGGGAAGGCAGGTTGTATCTTAAAGATATGATAAATATCCAGCTGAGTTAGATTTATCCTGTACCTGAGGAGATTAGCATGAGGCTGACTATATTGAAATAACTATCCACTATTTTTTTTTTTTTTCTGTAGAAGAGAAACACTGGCTTTGGCCCAGGCCCCTTGTTCTAATGCTTAAGAATTAATAGTCCTGACAGGAGAATTAAGTATTTATATTAGATAGACTGAATGCAGAAGGGAGAAAATAACACTGTCAGCCATGTTTTTCAGGTAAGATTCAAAGGAAGAAAGACTTGTACAAGGCAGTATTTCAGTGTACAGCTAATTATACTTCCCTTTTTCTCATTCTCACCCCACTTTCCATCACTCAAGGCAGAATTGCAATGCACTTTAAACATTTGAAATTATCAAGAGTATGATGGGCTGGTTTTCAGTTGTGTGCAATAAACAAAAACATTAAATATCAGACAGAACTGAGTGAAAGGGTTGATTAACATTTTGTAGCCCCTTCACTTATTTTTTTACTCAGAGTTTGTTGAAAAATTTCTAACAAGCTTCAGAGCAGCAATGAAGTTGGCTTGTGCCACTAGGCATAAACACACTGAGGTGTGAGGAGGCCAAAGAACTTGAAAAGTTCTTCAGCACTCCTCACCAGCATCTGATAAGACAAATGAAGGAGACCACAGTGGAAAAGCAGTGATTTATTATCTGATCTGTGAAGCAAAACCATTGCAGCATTACAGAAGGGATGAGTTACTTTGGGGTGTGACTGTCACTGTTAGAGGCCATCGTGCACCCAAGGCCAGAGCTGAAGGGGAGAGAGAAACCATCAGGTTTTGTTTATGGGTCCCCATCTCTTCTTTTAGTCTTGATCTTTTAAATCTGAGTGCAGGACACTGCGATTTTGATGTCACCAGAGAGGGAGAGCTCTGTGAGGAGGGAATAACTGTACCAGATTCTCCTCTACTGAATAATTCCATCACCAGCCAATGCGCCCGTTTATTTCAAAAATTTTCTCTTTGTCTAGAAACTCTGGGTTGTTTCAAACTAGCCAGAAGTACCACTACCAAGAGAACAATAATAACAGCACAGTTTTGGTGCATCACTCCATCCTCATGAACACAAAGATGGCCACCACTAAAGTGCTGATTCTTCCCCAAATTAAATTCAGAGTCAGGATATACTCATCTACAGCAGCATGTTTTGGAAAAGGAGGATGGCACGCTCTGAAAAGACTACATGCAACATAATAAAAGGCAGGATATAAAATATCTTTGCCTGGAAAAAAGGAGAAATGCATTATTTTACGTCATTTCCAAAAAAGGGCTTGATGGGGCTCATCAGGAAAGCAGCTCAATTGTGCTGTTGCCTGATTTGTGAGAGGCACACTGACACAGAGCTCCTTTTTCAGGGGAGAAGAGTGGGAGAAATGGGTTGTAATCAACAAGCTATAGGTGTATCAAAATACATTTGATTGTGAAGGAGCCACATCAACTAAATTCATTGAAACACCCAAGAGGTGAGCAGGGCTTAGCAAAACATTTAGGCAATTTCCTTTTTTTTTTAGTGTAGGGAAAGGTGAAAGTATGAAGATATGAAGAAGATATGAATGTGCCCCTGGAATCCTATTTTTCTGACTCTCAGCTGCATCTTTTAAATGGAAAAATCCCTACTTTTAAAAAAGTAGACTGCCTCCTACTCTTTTTCATTATTTTAAACAAATCTAAACATAGAATTCATGCTTACAGGAAGTACAGGCATTTTGGGAAGAATGCAGTAGGGAAACTATGGGTGGGGCATTTCACCCTTTGCCCTGGAAAGTTATTAATGTTTTCTGGTAAACCATCTAAATTTATGGTGCCTGAAGATATTTATATATGCTCCCTCCAAGTACAAATTACAGCAGTCTTGAGCTTTTTTTCCTGAGGCCCTTTTCATAGCTCTCTATGCAGATGATATCTAATAAATTGATTTCTATTTCTCTGTTTCATTACAGAATTGCTTATTGTAAAAAATACCTCTTGTCTTTGGAACACCTGACTTTATAAACAATGAGTCAGTAAATGTGAATACTTAACAAGGCAGACTCTGCACTTCCAAGGTGCAGTCATGATAAACTCTCTTTTAACGGCATCTTGTTAACAAATTGCTTTAATAGAAAAATATAATGAGTTCTCTTGCCTGTTAATAACTATTTTGCTGTTCCCCTTTTCTTGATTTTGGAAAAAATTTGAGCTTCCAACAGGATCTTTATGTAGCTGCAGTTTCCAGAGCAAATAAGACTTCAAATGACCTAATCAAAACAAACAAACAAAGAAAAATGAATTTAAAACCTAAACCAAAAAAAGCAAACAACCAAAACCCCAACACTTTCTCTGTTTGTGCTTGGCAGTGCATATTTTGTCTGAAGGAAAAAATGGGGTGGAACCTAGTTCTTACCACAATCCCCATAATCCTTCATTTTTAAAGGTAAATTTAGCTGCTCTGAGTGTACCCTCATCTTAAATCATGTTCTTCACTGTGATTTCAAAGTTACCCACATACTATATGTATTTTTTGCCTATTTATTTGCAAATTGTCTGCATTAGAGGAAAAAAAAGCAACGAAAGCAGACACACCCCAAACTGCTTACCCAAATCTGAGGAATCTCATCTTACAGGTGCACCTTGGCACTGTGAAGCACACATTAGTATTCCTACATGAATATATTGTATTTCTCACTAGGGTGAGTAATATTTGGAGTGACACAAGCCTGTAATATCTGCCTACCTACAAAAGGAAAACTGTAATTGCAATATTTGCTGTAGGAACCAATGCAGTGAGGCACCCAAACTTTCCTAAGGAAATCAGCTGGCTATTCATGAACATCAGAGCTTTCCTGCATGAAGGTCTAGACTGGCATAGAAAAACCTTCCAGCTGCAGGAAGCAGCTGTTTGGAGCTGTCTCTTGGGAGCTGTCTCCTCTGAGTGATGATGAGAATCTGTGCTTCAGCATTCCAGATCAAACAGGTTTTTCAGAGGATGGGGCCTGGAGAGAAGGCAAATAATGCAGTAGCTTGCAAAAACCAACCCAATGTGTTGTGTGTAGGAAAGAGGCTAAGTGTGCAGAACTCTCCTCCACACAGCAGCAAAGAGCATCTTGGCTGCTATTGAGTTTTGATTTATTCATTCCTGCAGCCAAAGTTGTACATCCAAAGTGTTGAGTGATAATTCCCCTCCTCCCTCACATAAACCTGTGGAGAAAATCTGTGCCAAGCTTCCAGCCAGGTATCCCTTAGCATTTCCACTCTCCATCTCACATCTGAAAAGAAGAAAATGGTGAAAAGAAAGCTTTAAATTACCCCAAAAATTTTACCATGGGGCTACCTAACACTGTCCTCAATATTAATGAGCAATCAGAGTGCAGTCCACTTGTCTCATCCCTGAGGCAAAGCCAGGTCTGTGTCCCAGGAATGTTGTGTCAGGGAGAATGTCTCATCCCTCCTCAGAAGACATCATGGTGCAGAAGTCAGAGAGATCCAAAGTCAAGTGTTCACATTGCTGCCACCTTACAGAGTATAAAAACAAACAATAAAAAATAACAATAATTAAAAAACCCAAAACTGACCCCAAAAATCAAACAAAACCAACCAAAACAAAACCAAAAAACAACAAGACCGTAAATGTATACATATATTACATTCAAACCATAAATTTATTACAATTTACTTCCCAAGTATGGAGTTTATTCTTCAAGGTTACCACTGTCCACAGTAGAAATAATATAATATTGGTAAGCGACCTATGCTTTTAGGTCACCTGTACTGTTAAGTGCCTTAATTATATTATGATCACATATGGAACAAAATATTTTCTTCTTTTGAAAATGAAGAAGGGTTTTTTTTTCATTTGTTTTTCTTATTTGAGACCAAAAAATACGTGTATTTTATACTTTTGTACCAGAAGGGAAAGGAAAAAAATATTTGAGACCTAAAAATAGTCTTTAAATATATCATTCAATTTGTCTAAAGTTCATTGTTGAATTTCATTAAAACATTAAATAATACTATATATAGGTATTTTTTAAAAAATTAATAATCTATCTTTTGACAGGAACAGTTCAGCCAAAATATGTTATCAGTTCTACCATTTGGATTGATATTCCTTTAATACCCCCAGATGGATGATTACTTTCCTGTCTAATTAATAAAAAGTTTACATATCTAGTGAAGAAAAAAACATGCATATTTAATACCAATTATGATGTCAGATTGCAGGCTAGAAAATACAGAGCTGAGGCCTACTATATTCTGGTATTGCCTGTAAAATTCTAGTTATTTTGGGGTAAGGACAGGAAAGAACAGGTAAATACACAATTTTTTTTCAAAATCAGTTATCCCTGTTTAGAAGAGCAGAGAAGAAAAGTTTTCTCTCGCTGGCAAAATAGGTGTGAGATGCTACAGCAGAAATCTTTATTTTAAAGAGGTGGAAGTTCACCAATAGATGCTATGGCAATAATGCCTACTGTGGTATAAAAAAACAAGGAGAAAATCCACATAAAAGCAGCTGAATCAACTCAACTCTGCTGGATCTGTCCCAGGTAAGAAGATATTATTCATGTTATTTATTTATAGGATTTAAGGGAATTTATTTATTTCTATTTTATTTATTGATAGTCTACAGGGAACCTGAGAATTTCTTAAATTCTTCCTGGTAGTCCCAAGAGAAATGTTGAGGGGTCTCTCCCTCACTCTGCTGCATGAAACATCCTGAGGCTGCCAAATTTGCACATGACACTCTGCATCCCATGAAATATCCATTTACAGGGTTTTAACAGTAAACTTGACCAGAGCCTGTTGAGTTTGTAACTTAGAGTTTTAGCTAAAACAAAAACAGAGCTGAAAAAATAGGTTTTGTTCGCACATTTTTCAGTTCTAAAATTTCTTCATGTTTCCACTGTCTCTTTTTTAAATTGCCTTCTCTTTGTTTTTCCCTTTTTGTCTTCTGTCTTATTCAAAGCAAAAAGAAGAGAGAAAGAGAAAAGTATATGGAGTCCTTAAAACATATTATTTTCCAAAACAAAGCCTATTGGTTAAAGGGCAGAAGAAATCCATTTCAAACAGCTGGAATATTTCATTGTTATGTTCCTTGCAGAGAATATATATCCATGATTTTCCCAGTTTTGCCAGAGAGTGTGAAAGAATAGACATCTTGATGCTATGGCTGCACCATTTAAGGCAACTTTGCTCAAATCTTGAACATTGACATCGGGCTTAAAAAGAAGGAAATAATAGCAAATTTACCAACAATGCAAATCATAGAGGATGGCAAAAATCTGTAAATCTGTTTCCTTGACAACATGACTGCCCCAGAGGATGCTGGTTTGTTTTTTTTTTCTTTTTGGCAAGTGAGGCTGGGAGATGGAAGATTTTAGCAAATGAGCCTTGAAAAGTATCAAGGTAAAATAACTAAAAATATATATATATATAATTTTGCACATGATATGTCTTCTTTTTGGTCCCTGACAATGGAATCCCTGAAATGAAGCACGTCCAACAGTTGATTTTTTTTGTGTTTAAATCTGATAATGGAAATCTATTTTGATGTGTGAGTTCCATTTCCTCCCTGCCAACAGCAGGCAGCTCCTGAGCTGTTAATTAAAGCATGTTCCACTAAAAACCTGCAGCACAAACACACCGTGGCAGAGCATGTTCTGTGTGCTGTTCCTCCTCATGTGATAAGCAGTGCATTTCCTCAATGGATGCACATTGCTTACATTTTTAGAGCTATTAAGCCAGGATAATTATGGAACAATCTAGGCAATGTTCAATAGCCCATGCAGATGCCTGACAGGGCATGTTGTCTCTTAATTAGGAATTTGAATGCCTAATGCTTGTATATTAACTGAAATAATTGGATAGATGTTTTACATTTTCTTCACTTTTACTGACAACCAAGCAAGGGACCACAGGAATCAACATATCTTCCTAAAGCAGCTGATTTCATTTGCACTTTCTGCGTTATCTAATCTGTGGTTTAAGTGGGATTTTTAAGAGAATGGATGCTGGCTACTGTGTAAATATATTCTAAGATGTTCCTCAGTGAGTCCTGCAGTTTTAAACTGGTATCCTGTTGCTTCCCATGCTATGATAACCTACCCAGTGTAATTGCCTGGTTCTATCCTCTTTGTTCCTCAGAAGTCAAGTAAAATCACAATAGCTGTTATCATTCTTTTTTTTTTTTCCAAGTGCTGATAATGGGATGTGTATCATTTCAAACAGAATTCTGATGTGACATGAGCACAGTTGCTGCTATTGATGTGAAAATCTGCTTTGTTTTCCACAGATTGATGATGCTTTTGTGGGGCTGGGCTGGTTGGCCTGGATTCTGCAGCTCTGGCTGCAAAGGATGGGTTTTGCTTGGACATCCCAACCCTTGCTCTCCCTTTCACAGAGCCTTAATGGGTCTGGCTGAGCTGTGTGCAAGCAGGGAGCACCTGAATTTTTGGATGCTGTGGTACCTTCCATTAGCCCATTTCTCTAGCTGGGACACCATTTATCTCCCACATCAACCCAACAAAAACTGTCCAAAATTCCCCTGAGCTCCATGGCAGCATAACTGAGCCCCAAATGAACAACTCCTTTAATCCATATCTGCCGTGCTTGCCAGTGTATACATTGTTTATATTTAGGGTGTCTGATAAATGTGTTTATTCACAACTATTAGTATGAAAGCTCCTTTAAAAGCAACAAATTGCTCTCTATTAGTAATGTGCATAATGACCTATTTCCATAAACATTTTTAGTAAGAGAAATTTTAATGTGCAAAACCCTGCAGACATTTTATGGAAATTTGACTGTATTCTGCAGAAGTGCATCACAGTCATATTTTGTTCTTTAATATTTTGTTTTGAGAGGTGAATTACTTTCATTCTGATATATAGCACAAAAGAAACAACCTGGCACTGGAAAAAGGAAAATGAGTCTTAATGTGTTTCCTTCTTGCTAATGTATATTTGCTTGATTGATGTAAGAATGTTTTCTTACAAAATATGTTCAGCTCTTGTTGGTTGGGGGTTTTAGTTTTGGGTTTTTTTTTTTTTTAGGGTTTGTTTGTTCTTTCTCTGTCTTATTTAAAAAAGGGTAATGGAGTCTTTAAAAAAAGTTCTTTAAATCCACTCATAATGAAAAATAAAAATGAAGGAATGTCTTTATGGTCAAAGGGATAAATACAGTTTCATAGTCTTGTACTGCATCTGATTTCTATGCCTAAATAGAGGTCAGGTGTGAAGAACTGTATTCAGAAAATATTTAGATGCAGTTTTAGAGGCATGCCTTAAAAAATTAGCCCAAGGGGGTTAAGCATGTACCACCTTTACTTTTTTGTTTTTGTTGGAAAAGCACGCAGACAAATCTTCAGTATTCAGTGAAGTCTTAACAGCATTTCTGTATGTTATGTACTAAATGAAACCTGAACATGAGCAGGGTTGTTCATATTAATTTACTGTAACTTTGGAGCAAATGATGCTTTTTGCTTCCATGCAGAGCTTAAAGCTCCAGAATTACCAGCAATTCCAACAAAAGCCTGTTAAAAATAACCTAACTCATGTCAGATGAAAGCTGTCTCGTTTGTAGTACCACCAAATCATGTTATTATAAAGAAAGCAAGGTTTTATTTTAAATCAAGCTAATCACACAGCCATGCAGAGGAGGTAGAAATGGCAAAAATAAAATAAAAAAAAATCCATGGATCTAATAGTGAAGAAGCTGTGCAGTATTTTAGCTCTGCTTTGAAGGCTCTCTAGGCAGCCATTTCTTAAGGAAACCTTGTTCCATGTTGAGGCACAGGCAGAGCTCAGCTTTGAATCCAGTTTTGCCTTTGACACTGTATTAATTTGGACAAACCCCCCAAGTGACATTTTTAAGCTGGAAGATATCAACCTCCAGCATGGTTACCCCATCCCTGCTGCACACAGAGGGCTTGGTTAGCTGATAAAGGTCTCTGTAGATGAACAGAAAAACAAGAAAGGCATGATGAAAGGTGTCAAGGGTGTGAAAAAGACTAAAACATGAAAGCCTTTAGAGACCTCTATGAGAAAAGCAGGTCCCTATATTTCTGATTTTGTCTTACAAATGTTGATATACTTTGCTACGTCCATATGTTCTATATGAAGAATTAAGGGTATATCTCAGCTGGAAAGGAAGTCTAAATTAAAACCTCAATTGTTGAGGAGGTACACAGAGTGGAAAGATAGCTTTGGATCATCATATTGGTTAAGTGGCTTGGCTCTGAGCATGAGTCATTGACTCCTGTGGAAGAGAAGAGGTCAGAAATTGATGAAGAGCTTGGCTGTCCTTGGGTGCATTGGGAGGAGTGTGGCCAAATGATCCTCACCTCTGCACTCAGCTCTGCTTAGCCCACATGGGCAGTGCCGAGCTCTGTTCTGGTCTCCACAGCTTAAAAATGCCAAGAACCTGCTGGAGAGGGTCCAGAAGAGGCCATGAAGATGATGAGGGTCTGGAGCATCTCTCCTGTGAGGTGAGAGCCCAGGAGCTGGGCCTGAGGACAGAAGATTGAGAGAGGATCTCACTAATGAATATATTATCTCAAAGGTGGTGCCAGGCCCTTTTCAGTGGTCCCCAGTGACAGGACAAGGAGCAGTGGCCATAAACTAGAAGACAGAAATTCCACCTCAAGATGAGGAAGAACATTTTGCATTGAGGGTGGCAGAGCCCTGGGAGGGCATGGAGTCTCCCTCTCTGGAGACATTCCAAACCCCTGGATTTATGCCTGTGTCACCTGCTCTGGGTGACCCTGCTGTGGCAGGGAAATTGGACTGGGTGATCTCCAGAAGTCCCTCCCAGTCCTGTTCTCCTACTGAATCTGGGGCTGGAGCCTTCTGAGGGAATCCAGCTGTGGCACATCATTGTTGCAGCTGCACTAAGATGTTTTTTGGGTTTTTTTCCAAAGCTCTGAGCAGCTCTTGCTGGCTCTACACGTGCAATGAGAGCTGAGCACAGAGATGTGCCAAGGCACTGCCCTGGTCCCCTCTCAGTGCAGTAAATGCCCAGCTGTAATTGATATTGGTGGGATCAGGACTGTGCTCCATAAAGCTTCCAGAGGAACCATCCTTCCTTCTCCCAGTCACTTTATATGATCTTTTCCTGCCATTACCACTGCTGAGTGTTCATGTAATAGACAGTTGTAAAATCTTATATGAGAATGAATGAAATTTTAAGTGTTGAATTAGTCAAATGAATTAATGACCATGATTTAGTGTATTTTCGCTGTAGGAACTGTGAAGAATCAGTCAAGATTTTCTCCTGTGAGGGCTGTATTGTATTGATTTCTTTTTCAAATGACCAAGCAATTAGCATGGCAAAAACCTGGGTGCTCAGCACCTTCTGCATTAAACAGAACAAATGTCAAGCCCTATTAATATAGTCAGCTGTTCCATAGTGGCTGATCAGGTGCTATCTATCATTATTCACCTATTATCTTGTTGAAATAGTGTTATGAGGTTTTGCTGACAATAACTTTGGATGATGCACTCTTTTTCATTTTAATCCTTCTTTGTTGTTCAGGCACAAACAATTTCACCGTGTCCAGGCTGTTCAACTATTAATTGTGATAGTCCAGATTTTTAGCATTTCATGCTGGTGCAGTAAGTCTTCTCTCCCAAGTGAAGAAAAAAAAAAAGCTCTGTATTTTTAATAATAATAAAAAGACATAATCACTTAATGCAGGAATGTCCACTGCACCCGAACAGCAAATCCAGCTTAAGTGGAAATTTACACAAAGAATTATTTATAGGAATCAATCATAATTACATTTAATGCATGCTGCAGCTGTTTATAATTGTGTTTTTCCCAAGGTTATTCTCCTCCTACTGCCCACCCACACACACATGAAATTTGTTTCTGTGGAAATGCTTAGGAAGCATTATAATTTTCCTGTAACTTGTTACAATGGCAGCTGACTGTTGTGAGGCAGATCCTGATCAGTGAGTGCAGTAAAAAAAGAAAGGAAAAATTTTTTGTCCACCAGTAAAAGTCTTGAGAAGCTGGTTGGTAATAACTGTTGGGACAAACATTTTCCATGTCATTCTGTTTGCTGTTTATTGTGACAAGCAAATCTGACTGCTAAATTTGAAAGCCCATTTTTTTGGTAAGTATAAATTCAATATAGTGTGGGCCAAATGAAGAAGACATGCATAAAGTAATGTAACAGGGAACTTCTCACACTCAATTAAAAATTTCTTTCATCTAAAATTCTCTGCTATAGAACTGATTGTAAAATGCATTTATTTTTTCAATACTTGTGACTTTTCATAGCAAAAAAATGAGACTTAATTTGGAGTATTTCTTAGCTCCAGCTATTGGATTAAAAAAATGAAGACTTAACATGTAAGAAAATATAACGGATACAAGTTTTTCATTGTGTTGAAGGTCTGCATGTCCAACTAGAAATTCTAGTAGGGGAAAAATTGAGTAGTCACTTGATCTGAGATGTTTGTCCAATAGAGGACACCACACTGCTTTATCATGCAGAGTGTGATGAAGGGAAAACTGTAAGTTTAAAACAGTCATTCATTTTGCTGTCTGTTGTTTTGGCACCTCTACCAGTATGGTTTAAATTTTAAATTATGTTGCATATCAATAGATTTCCTGTAATGGTAATTAGTTTAATGGAAAGTGGGATCTGTGTTATTCTATTGTTTTGATCCCTCTCAAACACACTTTGTGCCTGTGGTGCTTATACCAGGGTTAGACCATCTCAGCCAGGCCAAACTTAAAAATGTAAAATCCTCTGGACTTCAGGGGCAGTGGTATTCATAGTGTTGCCTGATGGGTTTTATTTTAACCCATCTTTACAAAATATCCCTTTGACACATAAATATTTGATTTTAAATATTCACCTAGGCACCTGACCTCAGCAGTGAAGTAGGTGTAGGTGTCCATCAACATCTTTGAGTCATTTAAAGCAGAATTCCTGCAGTAGTTGCAGGGATATTTTGATACTGGGCACATAAACTAGAACAAAAAAAAATCTGAGGGTGGAAATGGTACATTATTAGGCATGATTTTGTTTGCCCAATTCTGTTTTAACTTCTGGAGCATGATTGGGGGAATCTGTAGTAAAAGACCTGATACAGATATAGATAGAGATGATATAGATAGATATAGATTATATTGAGATAGATATAGATATAGATAGATATAGATATATAGATATATAGATATATAGATATAGATGATATAGATAGATATAGATGGATTTGGATATGGATAGATTAGATATAGATGAGATGGATGGATGGATGGATGGATGGATGGATAGATAGATAGATAGATAGATAGATAGATAGATAGATAGATAGAATAAATACCAGATTATATCTGGAAAATATCTAGTGATTAGATCTGGAAAATCTTGAGTCCCAAGTTTAATTTAGCACGGAGCCTTTCTCCAGACACAATTAACTGAGAAGTGACTGAGATTTGCCCCTGGATCTTCAGGAAAACATTCCTAGGGCTGCAGAAGGAGTCAGATGTGTTGGTGTTGCTTTGGTGAAGATGCTCAAAGGAGGTTCATCAGTGAGGGAGGGATAAGGGGGTCCCAAAACCCATCCTGCCTCTCAGATAGGGAAAGTTTAGCTCCTGGTGTAGGAGTGCAAGAGCTGCCTCACTTCACAGCAGAGTTTTGTAACAGAATCCCAACTCTCAGGTCACTTTGTGGGGAGCCTTGAAAATCCCTCCATTTCTGCAGAGTCCTGGGGCATAAAAACAGGCTCAAGCCCATTCCAAATCAATGCACTCACTTGCTGTTTGTGCTTTTATTCCTCCCCACACACCTTGTAGCATAGAATTTTAACTGTAGCTGAGATAAAGCATAAGTAAATAACCAATGGGGACCAATAATAATTGCCATAAACCTATAACTTTGATGCTCCAGTATTTAACATTCTGGATCAAACTCTGCCCAGCCTTACAGTCTGCAGAACCCCCCTGGGGGCAGTAGGATTTCATGGGGTATAAATCAGGGCAGAATGAGGTGATTTCAGAGTAGGTGAAATTGCTGATGTAACTTCCCCATCTTAAAGAGACTTCAGCCAAAAAGTAGAGTATGATGGCAATAGGGAAAAAAAGTAACAGAAATATATTTAAAAATTAACTAGAAAAGCAGTTGATTGTTCTATGGGCACTGTTCTTTGTAAATATTAGAATGTTTTGGCAAGAAAGAAAAAAAGATTTATAATAGTGGTCGTATAAAACATTTGTTCCAAAACAGGTGCTTGAATTTTTCTCTTGCTGGTGATACCCCATCTGAATGAAAAAAAAAAAAAAAAAAACCAAACCAAAGCAATCTGTCCAGTATGTCTCAAGATAGCTGCTGTATGAGAGATCATTTCTTAGCATCTCAAACTGACCAATTTCAGGGCATTGCAGCAATTTTGCACCAACTCCAGAAAAAAAATTACCATATTTTTACTCTAACAGGCAAAAGCCTTGAAAATCTACAGAAGAGTTGGAAGTGGGGGTGTAGGTCCATGGAACAACAGTGTCTTCTGCAGAGAGGTAAATTGAAATTATCATTTATTTCAAGAGAATTTTCAAGACCAAGCATGTATTAAAAACCCCCCATACAAACATCTTTGTTTTTCAAATGAGGTTCTCCTTAGGAGAAAACCACCACCAATAAAAAAGTCAATAGAAAAATAAGTTTGGTAGAAAATATTTAACTGAAAGAACAGACTTATTTGGCCCCTAACAAAATTGGAGCAATGCAGAAACTTGCAGCCAAAAGATGCCACTGCTATAAGTCATACAATGGAAGTAATTAATTATATTTTCTATGGCTTATTATTATGAAATTGCATGTTTCAAGCAAACTCATGGCCTGTAATTTGGCTTGTGTGTGACACTGCACAACTGCTCTTATTCAGCTTCCTCAATATTAGCAGTCAGTTTCTTTATTTTCTCCTCAGGTAAGATTTCCTGCACCCTGGAGCAGAATTGGGCCTGTGAGCTGAGCCATGGACCTCTTCGATCAGCAGAAGTGAAGGAAAAGTCTTTGGTGAGCATCTGGTGGCTTGGGGAGAACTTAAGGGGAAATGGGGATTGTGCACCCCAAATCCCCTATGCCCCAAACTCCCCACCACCACTCACATTTCTACAAGAGAGGTTTAACACCAGCATCAACAAGGAGGCTGCTGAAGCAATTTTTATATTAATTTATAAAGCTGCACAGTGCACAGGGTACTGAAATCAAATAATGCTTATGAGCCAGGTACTAAGCACAGCAGTTATGGTGAGTAAGAAGGTGCCACAGAGGCTTAAAATGGTTAGTAGAGCAAATAAACCTCTCCAAAAGAAAGCTCTGAATGTCAAAAGAATTGATTTTCAATGTAACTATCTATATGCTGAGAATCCCCAAAGGGGCATTTTCAGCTGGGGTTGAAAAGTGACTATTTTAGTGCAACGATGTATTCCTAAGCATTAAAAGGAAAAGTCCTTTACTCATGTAAAGTGGTACAAAACCTCTGAAAGGCAGGCTCCAGACACTGGTTTTAGGACTGGAAGCCAGGTAGGCTATAAGCCAGTGACAAACAACTCTATTTAAATGATCTCTTTGTCATGTTTAAAGGTGCATTTCTGTGACACGCAGCTGAGCAGCACAGTGAGCATGCAAACCTAAAAGTTGCCACTTTTTGCTCGGCCTGGAACTGCAGTCTTCAAACTGCAGATTGAAATTGTGTCTTTTGTTTTATAGAAACCTTGCTTAGCTCATTTTCAGGGGAGGAAATTAATGTGACAGTGTTTCCTATGACTGTATTAACACTTGGGGCCTTTCACACTGCCCTTTAATTTTCAGACCAGCATTGAGGGAACAGCACAGGACCAAAAGTTTGCAGCCTGATGATTTTTTAAGTTCCCCTTCACCTTTACCAAAATCTGCCCTGCCTGGCTGCTGTCTCTTCCCCAGCTGAGAGCAGTGTTTGTCTTGCAGGAATGGATTTCTCTCCAGGGGCATTTTCCCATTATAGATGTCTTTAGACCCTGAGCTCAAATCAGACCCATTCTGTAATTTAAATGCCTACTTCTGCCAGGTGCACAAAGCCACTGGTAACAATTAAAAGAATGGTATCTCAAGATTTTCAAAGATATAGCCATTGCAAGTATTTAGCCCAGACAGGAAAGGCAGCTATAGATTAATTTGCTCGTGTACCATTAGCTGTTCCACACAGAGTAATCAACATGAGGTAAATTACACAGGCTCTTAAGCAGGTTTTACAACCCACACTGAAATTCCTGCTGTTGAGTATGGGAAGAAAACTAGGTAGAAATTGCCATGCCTCAGTAAAAGTTTGGAAGAGCAAGAAGGGACATATATAAAGTTCTTCACTGTGGCCTTTCCTTTAGTTTCCCTGAAGAAATTTGCCTTCACAGGTTAGCTACTGGGGGAAAAAATAGATAATTTTTTAAAAATTAGCTTGAACCATGTATATATGATTCTTCTTAAAAAAATGTAAACAATACACCAATGTTTAGTTTCTATTCAAAGGTTAAGAATGAGAATATACCTTGTGGACTAAAAAAAAAGAAATCAAGCTGCAAATGGGATTTTTCTTCAGATGTGTGGACTGAGACAGAGGTATAGCACATGGCTAAAACCTTCAAATAGTTCTACAGGCTCTGAGGTCTTAGCACCAAAAATCACTTATACCATCACAACAGATTCTGTCTCCATCAACTTCAAATTAAGGGTTTAACCTCCAAAATGCATTCACCATATGCATTGTCCCTGCAACAAAGGTAAAGGTAGTGGCCTTGAATACACAAAAAATTGGGATATTGAGCTTGGAGCTGCTTATTGTAATGAATTAAACAGTTCAGGACAAGGTTGTGATAAATTCCACTTTTCTCTCAGGTGCCCTCCTTGGCAGTGCTCTGGTTACCTGAGCCTTTTCCTTCAGAGCAACTTCTGTCTTTGAAGGATATGGTGGATAAGGAGGGGCCACATTTTACACAGATTTTTAGGAGTCAGAGCATCCATTCCAGCCATGGAAAATACAGATCCATGTCTCCTCCTCTGCTGAGGATTTCAAATATACATCTGTGTCTGGTGGACTGACTCAACCACTGGAATACAGGCAGGCTAAGGGAGGAAGGGGAGGAAGAAGATGGAATGAAAATGTTGGATTTTGATTCCCAAGTCCTGCTCTGTTTTGGCTCCCAGGCACAGGCACTAATGACCAAATTTTAGGATGTGCTGGGGTGGATATAGAAGCACTCAAGCACCTGCCTTCCAGCTGTGAATCTGGTTCACAAATTCACAGTAATTTTCAGGTCTGAAAGCAGGATAAATCCTTGTCTTCCTATCTAAATTTCTGTAAGACCACCATGACTTGATCCAGAACTCCTTTTCAGGGAGAAACACATCACCCACCTGCTGTGTTGGTAAATACCAAATCCCTGCAGGAATTCTGGCATGCTGTTGGTCAGCAGCCAGGGCTGCTAGCACCCATTTTTAAGGATTATTGGTGCCTTTGTGTAGCACAGGCTGCTTTCTCCCCAGGCATGTTCATGCACATGGGCTCTACAGCTGGTGCTGGTGTGTTGGAGACTGCCTGGGTTTTTAAAGTTTATTTTTCCTGAGATGAAAGCTGTTCCAGAAAGTCTCTCACTCTCAGCAAATCCAAGACCAAGGCTGGGAGCCATAAGAATTAGCTGCAGGTGCTGAGGGTTTAGAAACTGCTGAAGGGACGAAAGACCAAGGTGTTGGCTCCAGGTTAGTTCTTATGATCAACTATTCTTTTTATCTTCCCTTAAGAGCCCCTCACTCTTTTGTTGGCAAGGGGGAGGGAGAATGGGGCAGGGGGGGCAAAGAAGAGTTAGACTGATTTCAAATGGGAGGTGAAATTCCTCAGAAGATGAGCCTGTAGTGATCAGGAAAAGCAGATTAAGAGAAGCAGGTGTGGGGAAGAGGGAAGATGGGGAGGAGGGGGTGGATTTATTCATGCAATTTAGGATATTAGCAGCAAATTGGGGAGGCAGTTTGTTCTGTGTTTAGTCTTATACAAATCCTGCCCCCCTGTTCAGCACGTTTTCCCTTTGTTTATCTCCTGAGAGATGCCCACATGTGTACAATACAAAGAATCAAGCCATAAAAGCACAGGCCTGTCAGCCTCCCTGAGGACCAATTAATGGTGTTCCAAATCTTGTGGGCAGGCAGATGAAAAGGATACAGATAGAGGAGGGGAGGTGGATGAATACTCACTGAGAGCAAGGCAGGTTTTTCAGATGTTGGTAGGAAGTTCTTTAGGTATTCTTAGCTAACTTATTTGGGGTTTGGGCTTCTCTCCTGGTTCTGCAGTCCCCTGGTCACTGCTGCAACAGAGGGGAAAGCAGCACTTCAAAATAGAAATTATGCTTTTATCCAAACCAATAATGGCACGATGCCAGAGTGGGAGAGGGGGCAGAAAGAGCCCATTTAGCATTTTTCCAACCCTCCCTTCACAGACTGGCAGTCTTATTGGTAGGTACTTGGGTTTATATTATCATTTGTATCTCTGAGCTGGGTATTGCTCTGAATGCAGCAGGCTTTGTAGTGCAACCTTTCCCTCCAATCTCACCCCCTATGTGTCCACAGGCCTTTGAAGAGCGAGCTAGTGGCACTTTGAAATCAGGAGTTGAAAGTGTTTGACATGGAAAGGGGAGCATGAAAGTCTTGCTCTTTGAACCTTTTCTTTTCAAAGTCCCACAGAAAGTAGAGACAGGACAATAATGGACAGGCTGGGAGCTCTCAGGGTGAAGTGGGGATATGTGGTAATGAGGCTTTAAGTGTTTCAGCAGCCGTTCCACCCCACAGTTTCCTCCCCTACGTCCTCCCAGTGAATTAAATTTGCTGCAAGTTATCACAAAAATCCTCAGCTAGATATGTATTCTGTCCCTGCTTAATTCATTCCATGATTAAGTCCTGGAAACAGAATTGAGCTGATGAAAAGAGGAAAAAATGGTCAAAATTATCATTAAGTTGCTGACTACTGAAGGAAGATCAATTTTTTTTGTTTGTTTTGCTTTATAATTAAACAAAGCCAGATGTACACTAAGTGCAAGTTGCATGAGAAATGCAGCCAGCTGTTGCATCAAAAATCAGGCCCAGGCCCCTCAGTGCTCATGTACAGACTCACATCTCTCACCTGTTGAGGTCAGGAGGGTGAATTAATAACCTTGGCAGCCTCTAAGATTTGCTTCAGTTATTTCACCTGCACACGAGACCGGTTAGTGGGGAAAAAATGAAAGAAACTTGGAGGTCCTGAAATGAAACATGTCGTTGAAGAGCCTCATTATGGTTAAGAAGAGAAGAAGTAGAAGGCTAAGTTATTACTCTGTGAGGTCCGTGAGCTGATCTTTCACTCTTTGGAAAAAGGTTAAAAAAACCCAAGCTCAGAAAGCTCCTTATAATGCATCTTCTCAATTGTGTAATCCTCTACCTGAGAAGAAAAAAAAATCCTTTCTGAGTGATGTAGCAATCATTTTACACACTCAAGCATGAAATTTCATCACCATTACCTTAGCTTGGATGGCTGTACAGATGTTGTTTGGCCATAAAATGTATTCAGTGCTTTTTTAAATCTAACTGCAGTATCTGACACGGTGACCTCTTGCAGCAGTTGGTTCCGTGGGCTTGGACTACATTGTGGTGAGGAAAATTTGCCCATATTGATTATAAAATGGTTTTCAGCCCTGGAAACCTTTCTGTTTCAAGGGTTAGAAGCAGAAAATGGATTCTTCTTTTCCTTTTCTAGACATGTAGTTTTAGCCATTCTTCTCTTGGAACAGTGAGGTTCAGTGAGGAAGCAGGAGGAGGCTTCCCTCATCTCTGTGGCTTGATGATGTCTTTGGGGTCTCAAGGGTACAAACCCTTTGAAGGCTTTTCAGAGGGCTGGTTATAATATTTTGGTGAAAGATGCTGTGTCTCTCTGAGCATTCAGAGGTAGAATTCGTCCTGTGCTTGCTGTGTGGCTGCTCAGGAAGCACAAAACCTGTGAGGTGTAAGATGGAGTGGGGAAAGAGAACCAGCACAGGTCCCTCTGCAGCTCAGATTGTTTTGTTTCCCCTGCCTTTCTGACTCCCTCCAGCCCTCAATGAAATGTAATAGTGACTGTCTACATTATAAACCTAGATATACTGAATAATACAACTACTAATCTAATTGACTATATTGATTTATTGAGTAATTTCTGCCTCTACAAGGGTATGTCTGCACACGCGTGCCCAAACCACGTGGCTGTCACCAAGGGGGTATTGGGGACAACCAAAGGTGGTACAGGGACTCCATCATCAGAAGGCATGAAAAGACATTTTATTATTAGAAATCTACAGTTCTTATGGAAACACTGGTGGACCTAAGACCTGATTGGCCTTTAGGAATCTTCTCTCACACCACTGGTGAACTATGAATAGCTCACTCTGGAGAATCATATCTATAAACAACAGTTACAGAAAGAGAGATAATAATTGTTTGAATTCTTCTAAGTTTCCCACAGCTTCTCACAGCTTCCCAGGAAAATCCTGGGAAAACTATGTCTCTGTTCAGAGAATATGTGATTACCACATGTGACAACCACTTCATCTGAGCTGGGCTACTCCTGACCTCATGGGTCACAATTAGCTGTTCTTCTTAATCCCAAAGTTCTGAAATACTCCTTATGGTCAAGGACTCGTTTATTTCCTCAGAGATCAGGGCCACGACAACTGTGCATTATAACTCTTCAAATTATGGTGTTGTCTTAAAAAATGTGATGACTCAATGACTATTTTTTACTTTGAAAAAGGTATTCTCAATATTTTGGTTTTTTTCCTCGAAGGAATTTGTTTCAGCTTTTCCAAAGAAGACTTCTACTCAGTTTAACCACTCCAAACTACCATTTGGTTTGAAAGTGGAATCTGAACAGGCTTCTCTGGAGCATTCGAATTGCATCCTACAGGTAAATTTTCATACAACCCTGGCAATGGAACTTGGTCCCTTCAGACCCCCTTTCACAGCCTGACCTCACTGCCAGGTTTTAAAGATCCAGAATATTTTCTTTTCCTTATTTACTTGCAGCTGTAGTTATAACCTCATATCCCATTCAATTTGTTCCTCCCCATTCTCCACACAAGATTAAGAACATTTGTGGAGTCTTAACATATATCCTCTCTTAATTACACCATAGCTGAGCCATACATTGATAGCTCTTTTTATCTTCCCTCATATGGAAATTCCTCTGGTCCCCTGAACATTTTTGTTTCTCTTCTCTGAACTCTCTCTAATTTGTCAATATGTTTTATGTAATTAAGATTCCTGCAACTAAATGCAAAGTTCCATATGCCTTCATGCCAGATCCCCACAGATTTTCAGGAGAGGCCACTGCTCACAGCTGGGGCCAGATTTCCAAAAGCACTTTGAATGTTGAGAGCTTTTGAAACTATGACTGTAAAATATCATTATGGAATCTTCTGCTTAAGGAAGCCTTTTCTCTTTTGTAGGTATCTAAATGAAGTTGGGACTCTGTTAAAAATGTGGTGCTGATAAAAATCTTGAGCAAATGAATGTCTGCCTCCAATACCTTTAAGAAATCTGTCCTACAGATGAGAAATTGTTGGTCCCTCTCAGCACCTTCTATTTCTATTTCACATTATTAAGAGCAATGATTTCTGTAAAACTCCATATAATTTTAAGTAAGCAAAGTGAAGTTTTAAAATCAACCTTCACACAATTTTTAAAGCACTTAAAATTACAATAAATGTAATTATTAGTCATGGAAGAATGGTGCCTGAAGATGCTCACAATTAAGGTGGATATCTGGACCAGCTTGCCAGGGTTTTTACACTTCACAAATAATGCAGACATTGAGCAAAACTGTGTAAATAAATCAGGCTGAAGAGTCAGTTCAAGGATTTTTTTTTTACCTATGAACAATGACCATTTTTATAAATCTGTGTATTTAGATATTTTCTCAGGAGGAAAATGCAAAACTGTCTCTATTCTGTTGAATATTCATAGATTAACCAACACGTCTGGCAGTAAGTTTTAGAGTTTCCTACAAATGAGTTCAGTTCTTAACTAGGTTCTTTTGGATCCGTTTTGCTTTATAATTAAGCATAAAATCATAGGATTTTATGTTTCCTATTTGGAGGCAGAGAGAAAAATTATTCCAATTCCTTTTCCTGACTCTGCAGAGCAGCCATATCATGGACAGAACAGTTTGGACCACAAGTTTTTTTTTTTAAATCTTGTGTCTAGAAGCAAACAGTGATTGATGTATTGTTTGGAAAAAAGTGCTTCAATGATACTGTTCACAGAAAAATACTTATTTTCCTTCACACTTACCTCTACAAAGCTTCATACTGGACAGTTCTGAGAGGAAGAGAAGGAGGAGATTTTTTTTTATTATTATTATTTTTGTTTGGAGAGGGGGCTTAAAATTGCAAAAGAGCTGCAGTTGAAAAATAAATTCCAGAGCTTAAATAATTTGGATTCATTTCTGTGCTGCAGTAAACATATTCACTAGACAGTTAAAAAAATTGTTTATGATGTGCCTAATAGAGCCATTCTAGTTTATCAGTTAAATATGTATTCATAATTTTTTAAAAGGAATATTATTTACCCAGAAGACCAGAACAGTTTCTAAAAGAGCTTTTCCAGTCCATAATGTAAATATGTATTTAGGACAAGTGCTGTGTGTACAGTATTAAAAAAAAATCCTCTGAAAATCTCTTTGAAAAGTTATTACACATGTCCACTGCTGCAGCAAAGTTTTAAATATTCATATCTCAGCTGTTTTCTTTTTCAGATTTCTCAATTTGGCTTGAATATATTGTGGGTGAATTGCTCTGCAAGAGCTTCATTTGTTGAATGTTAACAGGCTTGTGTCCTCAAGGACTACTCATGTGTGTCAAGCTACATATGTGCTTAAATCTCACCAGATCAGGGACCTCATTTTATGAGGGTAACTTAAACACCACATTTATGTAATATTATGTAAAGGAAGGTCCTGCATTCTTGCAAATCATTTGGGATGGCTCATCTACCTCTTGCTTGTCTCTCCCCCCACTAGAACATTTTCCCTTTGGCAGATTATCTGCACACAAAGTGTCTGCACTGTTCAGGCTCTTTGATCTTCACTGAGAGCATCACCAGGAGTTGTTTCCCCACAGCCCACGGTGCTGGGAGATGCTGGAAGAGGAGAGGGGTGTCCCTGCTGTGGTGAGTTTGGGGAAGGATTTGCCCTTTCTCTGCCACCCCAATCACACAATGACCAGGCACAACCAGGTGACAGGGGCAAGGCTTGGAAGGGAGAAAG
>JAHXMQ010000028.1:8010598-8052644 GCA_020466415.1 Ammodramus savannarum pratensis | reverse complement strand
ACACACTGTTTTGCAATTGCAACATGTAAGAATTGACCCTCCTTACATGATTTTTCTTTGCTGCAGAGACTGCTAGGGTAGGCTTAGCATCTGCTGCACACTGCTGCTTTTTCCCATTACTGCCTTCAGCACGTTTGTTTCAAAATAGCTGTAGGAATTAGCATTGCATCTACTGCCAGGAAACCAGGGTTTGTCAACACTCTCTGGTGGAATACCTTCATTGTTCAAGTGCTGACTTGCTGAAAACTACCCATCAGTCTCTTTCATCCAAAACTAAAAAAGGTTTCCACTTGTCTTGGGCTGCTTGTTTTATTGATCAATTTTTACAAAAGAAAATATTTTTCTAAACTAAAATTTATTCAAGTTGGGGAAAAAGATTTGTAGCTTTTCACACCTATGTAGGAATGTGTATGACTGCCTTGTTCTCCAGGTATGTGTTTGTAGAATCTTTTTCAGATGCACCACAAAGTCATTTGGGATTAGATACTCAATTTCTTAATCTTGCCAAGTTAGTTGCACTCCACTACTTTTACAGGAACCTGTTTCAACAACTCCTACCAGTGTTTAGAAAGATTCCTGTAATTTTTCAGCTAAAGTTTTTGGAGTTTTTTTTTTACCTCTCACCAGAACAGTCAGAACCTTAAAAACTCAAGCTCCTCTAGCTCTTTGACATTCATCCTTTTACCATATCCATGAAAATATTCAAATCCTTTACCCACAGTGTTAGACAAGCCGAGTTCAAGATTTTGGGGAGCTTCTGTTGTCACATGTCAGGCTAATTGAAAAGAATCCAGCTGCTAGAATAAGCTCAGCCTGTTGTGGCCTCAGGAGATGCCAGCCCTGTCCTGAGCTGTGGCTGCTGTGCTCAGAGCAGCTTGGAGCACAGACTCACAGCTCCTCAGAGCATTTCTCATTTTCTCTTATGAGGCAGGGTCTCCCTTCTCCTGACCAGCCCACTGGTACTTTGTTCTATCAGTCGCAATTTGCATTCATATTTCTTGTAGCAGGATGACCTGAGTTATGCGCAGCATTTCAGGTCTCACCAGGTGTTGTAGGCTTGCAAGGTGTCATTAATCACCTTTTCTGCCTGCATTTCCCTGGCCTGTTGCTGCCTCACATTTGTGGTTCACAGTCTTCCTTTTCTTTGGTGCAGAACTCATACAGCAACTGGGGATTTTGGGCTTCTAAAACCCTTGGATTTCCACTTGCTCACTCATTTTTGGTTTTTGTACCAGATGTGGTTCTAATCTTGTTCCACACTGCTCACTTCTCCCAAAATTCTCACCAACATTCTCTTGTGTTTTGCTCTTCTTATTAAGCTGGGTTCAGCAGGGAAAGCAAGAAAATAAAGCAGATTAAAGCAGAACAAGCCACAGTCCTGGCCTTGTATCCAGCCTTGTGCTGGCAGAAGAGGCTTCCCACTTCTGTCTATAAGTCACATAGCTCTTGTGTTCCATTCTAAAGGGAGGGAAGTTTCTCAGCTCACTCAGCATGTTGCTTGCATCCAATACAGATGTTAATTTTATTATTTTCTATGTAAAAAGTAAGGTTTACATTCATGTCCACTCCATGTACCAGCTCTCTGTGGAGTCTGCTCCAGTGATCCCGTAGTTCTCTTTATCTGAACATATTAACATCTTTAATTTTGCATCAGTGAGATACATAAAAAAAAAAAAAAAATCCTGCCTGTGCAAAACCTCAGCCTCCTGCTTTGCCCTTACCTGCTCAATATTTTAACCATTACTCAGAGATGATGACAGCTTCTCACTTAGTTGATAGACTGAATTTTAATTTATTTTTTTGCTGAAATAGAAAATTTATTTATTTCAGAATATCTGATTTTCTAAGGGGAAAAGAAATCAGTCCTGGAAAACTAAAAATACGCATTCTGGGGTGGAAGTAGGGGCTGCATGATAAATAATAATTCCTCTCTGCAGAAGTTTAGGAAGTCTCAGATTAGCACAGAATTTTTAGTACTATTCTATGACCCGATATATACTATTCTATATATACTATACTATACTATTCTATACCCAAATACTATAAAATCTTGCAAGACAAACTTACATGAAACCTGGTACCAAAATGTGCATTGTTTGTATAGATTCTGTTCAGCAAAATAGTGAGTGTTCTATGGATACCTGTTCTCTCCACTAACAATTAGCAGATTTCATAATGAGCTGATCAGCTGACAACACCTACAGGAAACAGATGGGGAAAATATTTGTCTCCTTCAAAGCCCAAAATTTACAGAGTAAAAAGTTTGAAGTCATACAGCTCTCAGTGGAAAAATTCTAGTAGCAGAAATGTTTTTTGGCAATTCTAAGAAGTGATATGGGAAGTATTCAAATGATCTCACAGGGTTTCAGCTCCATATCTTGCACTGCCTTCAGTGGGAAGCACGCAGTGAGATCTCCACTCTCTGCTTTGAAAATGTCCCCCTTGGTGCTTCACGTCGTGCTGAGAGACAGAGCACTGATCCAAGGTCCAGATCCACAGCAGGCAGCAGCACACACAATGTGCCAGAATCCTGTAAGGCACCACTGTGTTAAAATATGCAGGCTTTAACTTAAAATGACAGAAATCAAGGGCATTGCAAATTAAGGCTCCTAATGGCCTCCTCCCCTTTGTCCCATTTAGTGATGGTCATACCTTTAGAGCTCTAATATGTAAAGTTGGGATTTTTTTTTTCTCTTTTCTATCCTGCCCTCTATATGACCTCTCTCCTAATTGGAATATATCTTGTTTTTCGATAATAGAATTTCCCCAGGAGATAGTCAATTTTTAGAGCTGAAAATTAATTTACTATCCCTGCTTGATTGCATGCATCAGATATGTTTGTCTTTTACTACATAGTGACCTTCTCCTCCCCTCTCCCTTCACATCTTCATAGCTAGGAATTCACTTCAGAGTCAGATAATATGCCTTTTTACCCTGTTATACAGGTGTTTGTGTCACAATTTTCACATGCTGCTGTGAAAGAGTGCTCTTGGGGAGTTGTGTCCCAGTCAAAAGATTTGAAATCAAATCATTCCTTGCACTACAGTTGGTGGGACTGTGGCCTGATTCTGTAGCAGCTTCCAGTTCATGTGTGTGGAAGTGGCCAGGACAGAGAATGGGCTCCATGTCACCCAGAGATCCTCTTCCCTTGAAATTTGGTGCTTCACTCATGAGCCTGTTCATGGCTCCAAAGGACCCCTCTTGTTTTTAAAATGTTTTTAAAATGAGATGGGAAAGGTAAGTATGGCATTCACGTTCTCTGGAAAAACTCCTTTGCCCAGGATTTTTCTGCTGGGAAGCTGAGAAGCCTCTGAGAAAAAGGAAAACAAATTCTTATCTCATTTGCTTCTCCTGAGTTTTGCTCATGTGGAATGTGTTTGGAGATTGTTTACCCACAGGTGATTGTTTCATTGGATTCTGCTGTGAGTTGTTTTCACTCAATGGCCAATTACAGCCAAGCTGTGTCAAGGCTCTGGAAAGAGTCAGGAGTTTTCATTATTATCTTTTCAGCATTCAGTAAGTACCTTTTCTGTATTCTTTAGTATAGTTTAGTATAGAATTCTTTAATATAATATAGTATTATAAAGTAATAAATTAGCCTTCTGAGAACATGGAGTCAGATTCATCAT
Organism: Ammodramus savannarum pratensis; assembly: GCA_020466415.1. NCBI lineage: Eukaryota > Metazoa > Chordata > Aves > Passeriformes > Passerellidae > Ammodramus > Ammodramus savannarum. The sequence goes on along the minus strand of JAHXMQ010000028.1, from coordinate 8,049,015 downwards.
TCCTTCCTTTGTTGGGGCATTCCCTGCTAATACAGTAGGAAAGTCCACACAGTTTGTAGTCACATCATGTGGACACAGTGGATGTGTTTCCTTCTAGACCCTCTAATATCTACAAAAAACAAAAGAGGCCTCTTCCTTTCATAAGTCACTTAAGAATAGTAACCTAAATGTGATGAATTTTTCCATTTCATCAGTCAAGACTTCTGTTTTTCAAAAATCCTAGCATGTTTCCACAGAATGCACTTCTTTGAAGGGCCAATCTTTTATTTTGTTCAGCTGATGATGTATGTGCTGGAGTGCTCAAATTGAAATGAGAAGTTGAGCAAACACAGATGCTGTTCAGAGCTGCACGTCTGCTCGTGCTCGGTGTTAAGGACACTCCTGCAATGTTATTTTGATGAGTTTATTTAAGACAGTGACTGTGAGATTCACCTCATGTAGGCTTAGGTGGCCACAACACAAATTTTTACACTTCAGCTGGGCATCCTCAGTGCCCTTTCTACTCAATAAAGAAGAATAGGCAAATTTAGCTCATAACTCATCTGACCTATTCTGGTCATTTGCAATCTTTTCATCCTCAAATCACTCCAGTGAATATAAAAGGAGTCTCGGGGTCTATATCAGATCTAGGTGTCAGCAACTGTTACATTTACTGGTTAAATGGATCCCACTCAAAGCTACATCTTCACTTTCACAAAGTGAAATCTGTGTGGCACCTTTCAAAAAGCTTGATCAGCCAATTATGTGATCCTGACTATGAGGTTTCTGCTGGGGCTCAGCTCAGAGCTGAGGATAAAGAAGTCTTTCAACGCATAAAATTAGAATAGAATAGAATAGAATAGAATAGAATAGAATAATCTTTCTTAAGGACTGGACAGCTCCCAGTGTTGTCATGGTCAAGTCAATGAGCACGTTCAGTTGCTGTAAATAAGATCCTGGATTTTATGTGCACACATTGAGACATTTGGGACAGTCACTTGCAACAGCTGAGCTCCATAGCCCATCAAACATTTTAAAAAGCTTATTCTTAAAGTCAAGCCATCCTGATCTGTTTGGATTGACGCTGAAGTCAGCGTGCCACACTACAAGGAAAGTCTTTGGGAGCACTGTGAGCTAGTGGGACAAACTTTACAAATATCATAAAACAATTCAGTTAATTAGGTCCGTTGGATATTAATTAGGGGAGATGGATAGCAGCAATAGTCAAGTTGAAATAATCTGGTGACCTCAAAGAGGGAGAAAATGAGTGTGCATACACAGATACCTTGCTGAGGAAAATCCAACAGATCCAGGTGATTGGTAGCTATCAGCAAATCATCAAATCTGATGATTTCTAGGCCTGGTTTTGAATCTCTGTGGACCAGAGAGCTCTGCCAGTTTATGTCAGCTGAGAATGTCGCCCCCAGGAAGAACAAATAGAAAAAAGAACCACAATAAGATCTCTCTGAGCAAACTTTTATCTGTTTAATGGAGGTGTGCCTAATCTTTCACAGGCAGAGAGCCAAGAAAATAAAATGTACAATGTCAAAATGCTGCAAGCTTTTAAACCCACCTAAATTAGTATTTCACTGGTATTTTTAATAGAATTCCAGCTAAAAGAAGGCCCCACAACATTAAACTTTGCTGACCATTTGTCACAGGTTAAACGCCGTTAAATATTTGGAAACTCATTTGCATAACACTACAGTTTGGTTTAGTTCCTTTATGTGTAACTAATTTTGTTGGGGAAAAATAGCAGTAGCAAAATGCCATTTCCTTGCACAATATTTAGTAAATATACACTCTTATAGCCAGCCAAGTAAAACCTCAGCCTCCTCCTGTACCTCTCAAATCAGCGCTGGCTACTTTATCACTTGACAGTTTCAGCACAGGTGATAAAGAGTTAAAAAAAAAAAAAAAAAAATAAAAAAAGATACAGATACAAAAAGATAAAAATACAAAAAAAAAAAAAAATCCCACCGCTTTTACACTTTTTCCTCACTTTCCCACCTGCTGTGTCCATGTATGTCCTTTTTTCCTCTTGTCATAAATCTGCTTTTGCAATTGTGGCCCAAAGAGTGCCGTCATTTGTAGACCACCTAAAATAATGGAACTTAAATCCCTGATTTCTAGTCCTCAAATTCTGTATTATAAAGAACTTATAAATTTCAATTTCAAAATATCTGTCATTTGGAGAAATTACGCTGAGTTTAGATCTCTACCTTAAAAAAAAAAAAAAAAACCCTTATACAAAACAGTTACTTCTTTAGAAATTCTTGTGGATAAAATTAAAACTCAGTCCAAAAAAGCAGGTTTTATATAACTCATTGTTGGAAAATGTTTGCTTCTGGCTGACAATTTGTATGCAAATGAAAACAACAGAGTTATAGCTGGTGCTCTCCTGTAACCTTCACAGTGCTGCTCACGGTGCCTTTAGAGTAAAGTGAGATGCTTTTGTCAGAATTACTAAAGTTTTTAAAAAACTAATTCTGAGTGGAATTAAAACGACTTTCTGCACCTTAAAAGGGCAGTGAAAAGGGAGAAGAGGGAAAAGAGAGAGTAAATTGGTGCATTCCCTTCATTATGAATACAATATATTTATTTAAATCAGGCCACTCCACAGGGCACCACATGGGCTAAAACTTTGTTGCCACTACTTTGAAAGTCCCGCTTCTCAAAGGGAAAAACCTTTTTTTCAGCAGCCATCCATTCTGGGAGCATCCCTGTGTTATTTGCAGAGAAATACATGGAGAACATCACTGAGGTAAATTGCTAATTGTGCATAAGAGGGGTGCTCTCCACTCCCACCAAAGATTGCACAACTTCAGGACACTTTGCAGCTCACAGGCTTCTGATCCTCAGGTGTTACTTTGCAGTAGTGAGTCTAGAATTCCCTAAATATTCCAAACTTTCCTGATGTATACCTCTTCTCCTTCTAAAGAAACAAAAGTGCCTTTGGCTGCTTCCTCTTTGTTTCATCCTCCTGTTTCCATTCCTGATTTAAGGAAGGCATACACTGGGACCCACAACAATGTGTCTACAAAAATTTTTAGTGCTCATGTTTCAAAACCAGATGAGTTTATTCTGAGTTTACTGTTTGGAGTGTGTTGCCTGTCTCAGTTTTTGTCTCTCACAACCAGCCAGACCATTGTGCCAATAACAGCAAAGAGGCAAGGGCACTTTTGGACCTTAATTATTTTGTTTTTGTTTGGGATCACAAAGTCCTGGAGTTTTAGGGGGGTTGAGGTCCAAATCAAGTTGCTGTGTAGTGGTAAGTTAGCACTTTAATTTAGAGTAGCTTTTACATAGAGCAGAGCATGATCTGCGAGTGCTGTTGAAATGCACATAAAAGTTCAGTGAAAGCTGCACAAAACTTTGGTTTTATGATAAGTATTAACAAATATTAATGTCTGAAAAGCAGAAGTGCTAAAAGGATGTTGCATCTTGCCAATGGCGATTTTGCTCTGATCCTGAGCAGTCCTGAGGTGCTGGGTTGAGCTCAGCCTGGTTTTATAAACCGGCTCTAAAACTTTCTCTGAACAATCAGCTATTGGAGGATGAAGAGAAGCGCTGAGAGAGTCTTGCTCTTCAGGCTGAGCTGATTTATGAAGGGGTCGCTTGCCATTTGCTCATATTCCAGGGTGTAGAAGCCCTGCCAGGCGTTTCCTCTCCGGAATTCTTGGGGATGCGCTGCGGAACGCTGGATTTTATGGAGAGGGGTCCCTGCCTTGCTCTCACATTCCTGCTGACACCCAGTGGCTTCCCAGCACAACTGCGACCAAACTGCGAAAGTCACAGCAGCATTTCAAGGAATTTCAGCTCATCTCACTGGCATCGACGTCCTCTTCCTTTTTAATCGCATTTTAGAGAGGAAAAATAAGGAAAACAAGGGAAATTATATGTTTGGAAACACGCTGCAGGACAGCACCCAGGCTGTGACACTCCTGCTCCATCAGTTGAAGGCCTGGATCTGGCTTTGGAAAGAAGAAATGATCTCAGGAAAAAACAAAAAAAAAAAAAAACAGATGAGAAGTGCCCTCTGACTCTTGCCTTTTCATGCAGGAAGAGGTGAGGAATCGTGTTGTGACCGCAAAAGGCATTTGAGCATAAACCAATTTTTCACAGTACAACACGCCATCACCTCCAACCCCCAAAAGTTTTCACGTACAGTTTGGGGAAAAGAAAAGGGAATTTTAAAAAAGCCTTCACACAGCTTCAATTTTCTGTAAAATAAGGTGATTTCCTATAGAAACAAATTTCATACCCTGCCAAGCGTGAGAGCTAGGCCCTCAATATTAGTGGATATTTTATATTTTCTTTAGGTCCCTCTCAGCCCTTGGTGAAAGTCCCAAAATAAAGAGCCCAGCTAAGGATCTTAAGCCTGGCCTATTATTGGTTTCTTTACAACAGCCTTTTCTGCTTTTGGAGACAGCTGCCTTGTAACTCGTACTAAGCGAAAGAGGAATGGGATTTGTATAAAATCCCAGGCATTTGTATAAAAACTCATTTATGTGCAGGATCCAGCTTTGTGAATGTAAACAGCAGCTAAAAACAGCTTTCTTCTTCTCTATTCCAGAAAAAAGGAGAAAAACCAGCCTGTACAAAGCATATGGAATTGACTCAAACTCAACCATCCACATGTATTAAAAGTAAAAAAAAGTGAAACAATGAAGTAAAAGCAAAGTAGTATCAAGAAATAATATGAAATGGACAATCCCAGGCTAAATGCAGCTGCAATGCAAAGAATGTGCAGGCACAAGGAGTGTGCCCACACCTTGTGCATTTTAAGGACTCACCAGCTAATATTTCCCATTTCTTTCCAGAAGCCATACGGTAAACAGATAGCACTAACAAAGTCAAATATTAATAACCAAGAACTGCACATCTCCAAATCCCCTTCCCCCAACCAGCAAAACCCATAGAAATTTACACTGACCAAAGCAAATAGAAAATAAAAGTCAAAGCACTTACATGGTTGACATTTAGGGATAGAACCAAGTACCCTTTCCATCCTTTTGAATTTCCTAAGTTATAACATTAACAGAAAATAAATACACATTGAAATGGAGTAACTCATGATCTTGTCACACTGTCAGTGACAAGTTACAGTGATAAGGTCTTGAAACAGAATGTCCCAAGAAGAAATTTTAAACTGTCTCTAGACAGCTCAGATCAATTTAGCATTTTGTCACACTCTAAAGCAATCTAGTTGGCTTTGTCCACCCAGAGCAGCTTTCTCAGTATAATTACTTTCCAGCCACACAGTTCTTTCAAGGAGCAGCATATTTTTAACTCTCCTGACTCTGTGATTGTTTTCAGGTTTGATGAAACAGAGAGAAACAGTTTGCAGAAGCACAAAAACAAATTACAGAAATGTTGATGGAGGCGACACAACTCATCCCTTCACCTAAAACCTGAATGATGCTTTGGGGGGTGTAGAATTAAGGAGGTAAGGAAAAAGATCTATTTCATATTTTATTGATGTTTCTGAGCCCTGTCCAGTTTCAAAAGTAGATGCTCCAGAGTAGAGCACCTAGAAAACATTTCAGCATCAAGAAACCATTCCTTCTAGCCAAAGTAACTGAGAAAATGACACTAAAAATGATCTGTGTGCTTTCTTGGTTGCTGAAGAGTCAGACCCCACAAGTCCTGTTCACAAAATTGTTTGAGACTACTAACATCTGCCTCAAATTCTCACATTTTTGTTGTGAGAGATAGAGACTACATGATGCATTTTTCACCTTCTACCTTTTGCTCCTCTTTTCTTGAAACACAAACTGAAAACTGTGTGACATCCTGCAAACTTATTTCCCACTGAATTGCACGATGGATTTAAATCTTGTAAGACTGAATGAAGCTTAGCTCAGAATCCCCAGGCATTATTATTAATCTAACTAAGATTTTGTTAAGATGGAGACTGGGAGAGGACTTGGATGCATTACAGACTTGCTGGTTCATCAATTAGTAAGGCAATGACTCCTGTTTACTGTTGTTAATAAATTCTGTTACTTCATGCAGATGAGAAGCTGTTTTAAAAAAAAGTTGAGCCAAGATGAACTTTTTGTCTTAGTGGAGAAATTGTCTTTCCTTCACCTCTTTTCTGTCTTTTAATTTCAATTGCCTCATTCCATGAGGTGTTTGTTTGAAAGGATGAAATCTCAGATTTTTAAGTCAAGTACAAGACTAAAAGTGAAAATATTTAGATACCAAAAGTGAGCTATGATTTTGTGAAAGAGATTTCAGTGTCCTTCAGAGGGTAGAAATTTGATGAGAAATTTCTTTTTATTTCCTCCCTGAAATGAAGGAGACTTTCCTGGGTTTTTAGATTAGCTCTTAGTCCAATAAAATCTTTTTTCTTCTGTGGCAGCTTAGGTGCTGATTATCTTTGTCATTGTGGTCTCATGCAAACAGATTCATTAATTGATCATTGAAAAAGCACTAAACTAAAATTGTGCAATATCCCAACAAAAAAAAAAAAAGACTTTGTAACTTTGTAGTGGTTTTGTATGAGAGGCATTTATAGAAGTGATGTAAACTTCTACTAGAAAACTATATATGTTTTTGTATTAAATACATGTTAAAGATGAAAAAATATCAAAAACTTGGTTATTATTACAAACCATGCAACATGAATATAAAATGTTAAGTGGCTATATAGATACAGACACACAAATGCAGAAAAGAATAAGGTTGCATATTTGTATGATCCTTACCTCTGGTTTTAAAAACAAAGAAAATTATAAGTGCTGCTATCTCAAAATTTTCAGGATACACTGAACATTTAGTTGTCTTGAGATTTCTTCCCCACCACTGAAAGTCCCAGGCCCCACATATTTCAAATGCTCTTATAAACTAAAGTCAGGATCTAAATTTGAATTTCTCTAGCTTATGAGGCTTGTTTGGCCTAAATTAGGAAATCAGGCCAAATATCAGTCAAAAATTACCACAGATATTATTGGGGAGGTATGTAGCATAGTCATATTTTTAGCATCAGTTATAAATTTTCTTGATTTTGCTGATAAGCTTTTTGGTGTGGGAATGAAGTTTGCTCCTGCCAGAAGAATGATGGATGCCATCAGTGCCCAACAAATTATGGGTAATTATACTCAAACTAGCTGCACTGTTCTCTGTTAACTACAAATAGGAGATAATAATACTTGAGGGAAAATTTGTTTAATGGGGGCCTCATTTTAGGGAAGGAATGTGTGAAACTGCACCCAGTGTCCCAAACAGGTGAATGTAGGAAGACACTGAATAACTGCCTGTGGAAATCAGAGAGAGGAGCACTCCTGACCAATTGTATATGAGATTAGGTGCTTTTTTTATAAAAACAACAACAAAACAGACAAAAAGACTCAAAAAACCCTCAAAACAAACCCCCCAAAAAAACCCAAAAAACCCAAGAAAAACAAAGCAATAAAAAACCCAAACACCCACCCCTGCATTCCTAAAGGACTAGAGAAATTTGTTCTCTCTAGTGGGGTGCTGTTGGCTGCATTTGCCTGCATACATTTGGCTGATACATTTTAACAGATATGCTTTGCTTCCCATGACAGGATTGAGATCTATAGCTGTACTGATGATATATTATTTCAAAACCAAATAAACACATAGAATCCCCATTTCTGTGTGACATACTCAAACAGATAAGTAACAACAAGAGGAATGCTTGTGCTCCAGAAATCCATTTATTCAGAAAGATCCCACAGCATTTACTAGATTATTAAGAGAAATCACCTGCACAGCCACTTTAAGAGTGGCAATGTGGCAGTGCTGCCCAATGTCTGTGATGAGAGGAATGTCTTATCTCAGAGATCACTCCATAGATCATCAGTAACCTCTACAAACCTTGCTGTTGGTAATTGGCTGTAAATATGTTTGAGCTATAGACAATGTATAGAAAATGAAACATGTCAAAAGCCTGATCCAAAATTCCTTGGAGTAAATCTCCATTCTCTCAGCTTCCTTTATTTCACCAGGGCTTGCTTGATTGCTAGAAGATAACTGTGTTGCTCTTTGGATGTGACATATAAACCACAGCTCAGGAATGGTTTGGTTCAAAATTCCAGTGGGAAGGAGAAGGCACGAGGTCTCCACAAGAGCTGGAATGTCACAGCCCTGGCTGGAGCAGAGGATGATGCTCTTGAAACAGGGATGACAGAATAAGCAAGGTCAAAGCAGTAGAGAGCAATGCCTGTATGTCCACAGGAGACAGATAGGGAGGTAGGTGAAATTCTTTCTTAAAGTAAGAAACTACAGAGGGTCTGCTGGTCATATGGGTTTTAATTTTTGCCAGGATTGCTTTATATCTACTCCCAGCCAAGGGCTTGTGTGTACTTTTATGCTAGAAGTAGAAATTTGAGTGTCTGGAGTTCCCATGCAGTTTGAGAACTGAAGACAGGAATTAGAAACACATATGTAAATGAAGCCTATCACAATCTGGTTGCAATATGTTGTTACATTCTACATAGTATGGACATAAATATATGACTCATTGTGAATATATTCCATTATCTTCCCTCTGAATCCCATTAACTGTTTTACATTAAACCCTAGGTAGTACTTGTTCTACTCCAGCACCAATTCTAACAAATCAGAAATGGTGACAGCTCTGCCTCAGTTGTACCATCCCAGTGTGGGCACTGGCATATATCACAGGACTGCTAAATTATCAATGTCCCTCTGATGCCACTCTGATTTTTGAAGTCAGCACATTTTGGAGGCAGTGAAATAGTGGCAGAGCAAGATGTGGCAGGGGCCCATCTCCACTTCCCTGACTTGCACTCCTGGCATAGTGAATAAAGTAAATTGAATTCATATATAAAGTGAATTATGGCAGCTGATGGCTGCTGTCCCTCAGAATTCAGCACCCAGAGACTCACCAGCCAGGTTCCTGAGCCTCTTTTGTAGCAGCATCAGGGTTGGAGGGCAGCTTCTCCTCCATCACATCCCAGCTCACCCAATCCATCCTCCTTTCCCTGTGTGGGATGCTGCTCCAGGCTCAGCCCCTGCCCGGTTCCTCAGCCTGTAGGAATGTTTGGCAGCATGTCAAGGTGTTTGGATGCCAGTGAGACAAAGTAAACTGTGCTGAAGTACTGAAGGAAATTTAAATGTGAGCTCTCTGTGTGGAATGTGACTGAGCAGAAGGGAGTGTTGGTGGTCCAGGCAAAAAACCACAGGGAGACATTGGGGAAGGAGTAATTCTAAGAACTATGTGATGATATGTAGATTATTTAGATCAAAAAGTCCCTTGGAAATCAACATAATATGCTGCATCACAGCAATAAATTTTGTTTCTTCCAAGTAACTGTCACAGCAAAATGAGCAGTGCTTAATTCAGCAGTGAATCAGCATTTCCCTCCTCCTTGTTTGTGCCCCTTTCCAAACTTCACAAGAGTTTTGTGGAAAAGAGTCAGACATTACCAGAAAGCAAAGGCATTCATGGGTTATGCTGAAATGAACACACATTTGAACCAGCTTTATCCATCCTTGCTTTTAATGGGGCCCTGAACTCAGCAGAGGCTGTTAGGTGCTTTTGTAAAACAGATTAACAATAACACTAAAGTTCCTCCCGTATCTCAGTCCTCCCAAAGAGAGAGACTTAGGCTAAGATACTTTAAAGCTCTCCTTAGGCTGTTGTGAGTTCAGTGTGAAAATACATCCGCTGCCATCTCACGTGAGCATTTACAGCTCCAGAAGTGGGGGCCTTTTGCTTTCACTATGGCTTGTCAGATTATGGAACTGAGGGAACCATTGATCCCTGAAGGATAAAAATCAGTGGAAGGCTCCTTAAAAGAAAAATACAGTATATTCAAACAGCATTAGAGAAAGTCCTCTCTTTGTAGTTTGAGATGTTGAAGGTCAGGGGAAAAAAAAAATAAAAAGAGCCCTACATAAAAGTAAAAAAAAAAAGTTTAGGCAAAGCAGTCATTGCCAAGTTAAAGTAGAAATAAAAATAAAACTTTAAAGCTTTTTCTGGTATCTGTCCTTTGTTTTTACAATGTTAGCTATTCAAAAGAGAAAAAAAAAAAAGATTAAGCTGTCTGCTTTCAAACTGCTGTATTAAGGTGTTGATAGTAAATAAAGTGTCTTATTTACTGCTGAAGAGCAAAAATGTCAAGTTCATAAAAGACCAAATGAAAACTTCCGGAAAATCAGTGTTGAGGAATTCTGAATTCTGATCTAATTGAAGAGAATGCCATCATTTGTAGTGGAAGTCAGGACCCTCTATCTCTGTAGAAAAAAGACCAGCTTTGGAAACTTTAGCATTAAGCTACTGCTGTCCTTAGTTGTAATTGGAATAACATTTTGCAGTGGGAGTGAGGAAAACTGGAGCACCTGGATGTGCTTTTCCCTGGGTGAATTGCTTCCTTTCCATGTCTTGTGTTGCATCCTAAGAAATTATATCAGTAAGACAAAAATGGCCATTTTTGCACCAGAATTTTGAAGGAGGTTTGGGCTGGTGGAAGTTTTCCATAGTGGCCAGGAGCTGGAGCATGACTCTGACACAGAGTACTGCTCCTGGAAAAGCCTGCTCTGCTTCCAGGCAGGAAATTCAGCTCCTGAAGGCTCTGATCCTGTCCCCTTGGAGAGGGATAAACCTCACCCTGCTCCAACCCTGGCAGGATCAGGGTGGCACCACAGTTTGTGCCCCAGGAATCACCTGTGGGCAGCCAGTCCACAGAAAAGGAGGGCAAACCACTCACTGAAAACCGTGGAACTCAAAAATTGAGAGAGGACTTGGGGGGAAAAGAACTTAGTGATGTTTTTCAAAAAGTCTGTTAACTTCCTTTCTTGTGGTCGTGACTTCAGACACTGAATGTATCTAGAAATCAATTGATTTCTTTATGGGCAGACTTTCAAACAGCACTATTTTTTGTTTGTTTGTTTTTTTGTTTTAATACCATACTGTAAGGAGGCTGTTAGTGAACAATAACAATGGTATCTGTGTTTAGTTTGGGCTTTTTCCTCTTGACAAACTCTTTTTGCCTTCTTTTCAATACCTGCTGGTTTTTTTCTGTATTGAGCTGGGAGAGCACTGTACTTCAAACAAAAAGCTAAAGCACTTTTTTGTTTGTTTGTTTTTCACATACTAACCTCTGACTTTTTTGGCCATGCTCACAATATGCTCACTTCATGCCTGTCAATTTAAATGAGCCTTGTTTTAATTTTTTTACCAGATGAGTTCACATTGTGGTCTTCAGAAAGGCCAGGCAGAGAGTTTCCCAGAAAGCCAGCATTTCCAAATAGCCTCTTCAAGTGGAATCACTTGCTGCAATTTAAATATTCAAGCCCTTTTATTTTAAAGTTAATATTGTTTATAGGAAGCAAATGCAAATAAGTGGTAAAAACCTTTTGGTATTAGGTCATTAAAAATCCATTCTTGACTTCCTGCCCACAACTACATCTTTTTTCAGACCTGTCACCCATTTCATTTAAGCACTTAGCTTTCTCCTAATGAATGAATTGGCATTTCATATTACCTTATTATCCTATAAAGCAAAATGCATACTCAATAACATTAAGGGTAATTTCTCATAAAGACACATTATCGATCCGGGTGCTACCTGTAAGCATTGAAAATTGCAGCCTGCACACAGAGCTTTTCACATCTGGGCCTGAAGAATTAAAGAAAAATTAAATTTGACAGCAGTAAATTCACAGGCACAATCTAGACACCAATTTATATGCAAAATGAAATGCTTTATGAAAATTTCCTCTATTTTCTCACGGAGATTTGGGAAAAAGATTTCACTAGATGCTTCTTTCTCTAATATCCCTCTACTTAAATATTATACTGCAGTCACTGCAGACTCCCTTTGATGTATAAATAATCAAGTTAAATTATGTGCAGCAAGGAGACTAGTGCTCTGCCATTCTTATTTTACAAAGTAATATCTACCCTAGAGGGTCAAATTTCCCTGACAAATTCTTAATTACTATGTTGCAACAGAAGCAGAATCTATTTGTGCATAAATCCCGGGCATTCCCATGTGGTAAGTAACTAATATTACCAACCATTTCACTTGGCCTGTTCACTGAACTCCATAATTAGATAATACTTTTGATGATGGTACATTTGAAGTCTTAATCCATTTAATTTTTTATGAGATTTTTTTTATTTTAATAGGGATATGTTAGTGACCGCTGCCTATTTAAAAATCATTAAAATTCTGTCCACAGCAGTAATAAAGATTAAAGATTACTAATATGGCATTCATAACCTTTCTGGTTTTCTAGAAATCTGGGGCTTAAGGTAAATGTTAAAGGTCATTTAATATGTTAGTCAGTAATTATAATCCTGGGTAATAGGTTCCTTTTCTAATTATCCTGGTATAAAAGTTCTATTGTTTGGGTCTATTCTTCTGATTTTCTTATTTGGGTTTTTTGGGGAATGAGTAATCCTGGAATTAAGTTTCTGAACATTGATGAAAGTAGGTAATGCACAATGATTAACTGGATAAAAGCCATATGTTTGAATGGTGCATAATATCTTGCCTTGAAGTTACTTACAAAAGATGCAGCATCCCCTTCCAGGAGAAATAAAGCAGAAAGGTCACTGCAGAGATTAATACCTTTCTTTATTTTAATATCAAACATTGACAAATAAGATAAAGGCTCTGTGAGCAAGCTCAGAAGAAAGTGAGAGTGGTTAAACATGAGGTGGGAGAGAATCCTGGAAAAAGTCTGTGGGTCGTTTCAGAGGAAAGGAAAGGAAAGGAAAGGAAAGGAAAGGAAAGGAAAGGAAAGGAAAGGAAAGGAAAGGAAAGGAAAGGAAAGGAAAGGAAAGGAAAGGAAAGGAAAGGAAAGGAAAGGAAAGGAAAGGAAAGGAAAGGAAAGGAAAGGAAAGGAAAGGAAAGGAAAGGAAAGGAAAGGAAAGGAAAGGAAAGGAAAGGAAAGGGGAAAGGAAAAGGGAGAAGGAAAAGGGAAAAAGGAAACATCCTTCTTGAGGCCCTGATTTGGGAAAACCTCTAGGAATGAGTTTCATGGAATGCAGCACACTCTGTGTGCTTTCCTGGGATGCAGCTGTGATCTGAACATTTTGCCCTGCCATGCAAGGAGGACTGCTAAGGCTTGCTGAAGAAAATGTTCTTTCCCTTCTGCTTATGTGACTGTCTCAGAAACAACTGTTTTCCATGATGTGGATATTCTGCCATTCCCGTCTTCCCTTTTCTAGAGGGGTACATTGTTAAATATACCCTTCTAGATGTAGATAGTGCATTAACAAAATTTATATACCAGGACCTGAATTTTGGAATAAACACTTTAAAACACATTTCAATGCAAGGTATTTGATTTTAATTGCAATTTTAAGCTGCCTGTAAGTTAAATGTGCCCCAAAATGCTGTCTTAGATCACAGTGCCCTGCTGGAGCAGCTTGAAACCTGCAAAGGGTCAAAAGGGATATAAATCCTCCTCCAAAACCCAGATTTCTGGGCAAACATCTTCCTGTGAGCTGTGGGTCTGACACTACCACATGTGCCATAATGCTCTAAAAGCAGAAGAAAAAATATAATGGAAAACCAGGATAAGAGTAAGAAAATGTCTTTGGGAGGTGACCTACTCTTTATGGTGTTTTTCAATTTTATCACAATACAAACACATGATAGCATTTTAAAAACCCTCCCAATGTCACAAACTCTTGTTTCAGCAGTAATTATATCTCACTAGCTTGCTTTGGGCAAGTCACTAAGGCCCTGCTTGAAGGGCATCTGCAGGTCATGATTTTTCCATGGTCACTGAGCAGCCTCTTGAACTGCAGATTTGTGCTGGAGCTGATGTTCTGTGCTTTTTAAAACCAAGCCTCCAATGCCTTAGCATGAGAGTAGGAAAAAATGTTGTCAAACCCCTGAAAAATCTAGTCCTGGTATCTCCATTTTAAAAGGATGACAGCGATAGGATCTGTCGAGGTGGTATGAAGTTAAAACGGTCAATTTTTATAAGGCATTTCCCTTTACAACAGAAAGGCAACTGCTAGTACTCCAGTTGATAAAACCACTGAAAATCAGAGCTCAGATCTTTTTTCAGCAGTCCTTTATTCCTGAAGATTTAGAAATTCACAGCTTCTTGTACTTAGAGTTATTTTGAAGGAGCTAAAAAGCAGGCTGATGAATATAATTTAACTGTGATTGGTGAAATTTCAAGAATGCTAAATCAGAATTGTATATAAAACCTTGATTAAGAAATTAATCTCTTATAAGCATTCCCTTCATACTGAAGCCCAAGTACAAAATCTGAAGCTTTCTTGTAAAGAAGCAGTAGCTGACTTAAGAAAAAGTTCAGCTTCCTGATTTTATCAGTAAATCCATGGGAGCAGCCTTCTTTCAGAGCTTTTTTTAAAAATACTGGATTGAAGAGTTTGTTAAAGTTTTAATTCTTTTACACTTTACTGCTTGGTTTTTTAATTTTTTTTTTGCCTTTTACCTAGCTACAGTTTCCCAATGAGCCTTTCACACCAAATACTACCCGGAATTCATTTAAAGGGAAGTAAATGCAGCAAAACCTGTGTTGACACACTCATAATTTATCAATTCACCAACCCTCTGACAGATAAAGCTCATGGGCAATTCTCATGGCTACTTCTGAACTGGAGAGCCACTCAGATGCCAAATTAACAAACTCAGGTGAAATCAGTAATTGTTATGAATATTCACAGGAACGTTTGGATCAGCTTCTACCTAAAGAGGCTGTTATTAAATGTTAGCTCTTCAGAGTGCATGTCTGTCCAGGAACAGAGCATTGGAAAAGGATAATGTGTATATTGTGCATCAGCAGATGTGATTCCAGCCACTGCAGTGACAGCCAGAGGCTGATTGTCCCCAGGACCTGCAGGGCACACCAGGGACAGCCAGCCTGATCCACCTTGGTGTGGCTTCATTTCTCTCCACAGAGAAAAGCAAGGCACAACTTCCCTAGGATTTTCTAGTATTCACATTCTCTGAACCTCAAAGAAAAAACCAATTCTTATCCCTGCTCCTGTGCATTAGAACAAGTAGAATATATTGTGGAAGATTGTTTACCTGAAAAAAATTAATAATTAGATTCTAGTGTGTTTTAATTCATTAACCAATTAAATCCAAGTGTGCGTGTCGAGACTCACCTGACAGTCACGAGATGGTTGTGCATATTCAATATAATATAACATAACATAATATAACATAACATATATTACAATATAATAATTAATTAGCCTTCTGATATCCATAGAGTCCCCCTTGTCATTTCTCCCCTTCATCAGGGTTCCCTTGATTTCCCATACGTTGGTGCCAACCAGGCCTCTCCAGCCCTTCTCAGAAGTTGGAGCAGCTTCAAGACTTCATCTGCTCCATATTTAGATACAATATTTTGCCTTCTCTCCAGTCAGGATGCTCTGCCATGCCTCCTGCCTACATCACACCTCCCATGCTCATGATCAAACTGGATCTTCTTTGCCTGTCCCAGCTGTGCTCTGTGCAAGGAGGACCCTTGTGGATAAACCACATGTTGCACAGCCACAGGTGCTTAAGGGCTGATGCAAAATGCCTCTGCAAAGTATAAAGAAAGGAGATATTAAGCTTATGGGATATATATTTTTACTGTCTTGATCGTTAGTATGCATCTTCAGAGAGTTTTCCTAAAATATTTTCCATTATTCTGCAATGTGAGTGAAAAGTGTAGCTAGAAATTTTAGATTTTTCAGTCACCTGTCACTTAATAGGAAGAAGAGCTGATTTCCATGGGGCTGGAGAGGAAAGGCCCACAGTGAATAATGATTGAATACAGTGAAAACCTGAATTCACAGCACCTTCTTCCCACCTCTAGCAGTGGGTGCAGCCATGCTGCAAGTGAATATTCATGGTAATTCCATCAGCCAAAAAGTCAAACTGCTCAAAGTCTCTATATGGCTTTTAGGTGAGGCGCAAGTCACTCAACTTCATGATGCTTCCTTGCATATAAATCTCAGTACTGTTCCAGCCATCAGCAAACCCAAGGAAAAGTAAATTTAACCATAAAAAGAACTAATTAGATTGCACACAGTAACATCCTTAGTAAAGCTATGAGGTTTGCATTGGGGTCTGGGCCAGTAAATCTTCAGAACACCTTTGCTCATTTGGTAAGAATAAGGTTGACAGCATCCAAGTGTATGATGTTTGTTATTTCTAAGTTTAGGGCTGTAAATGAGCAGCTGATAGAAAGGGACAGCTGGGAAACTCAGAAAAGACACAATGAAGTTAATTATTTTATATAGTTACTAAATATTTTATATAATTTATTTTCTCAAAGTTTTACATTCTTCGTGCATGCAGAATGAAAGAGAGAATAACACATGGAATGTTTTAAGCTATTCTTGAATGTAAAACGTATTTAATCTTAAATTTGTTTTACATCTATGTGTACCTTTTGCAAGTTTTTCATTGAAATATGAAGAAAATATCCTTTCTCTAATGCATATGACCTACTGCTACTCCTATATATGTGTCTAGAGTGTCTTGAGGTTGGTAAGACCATATAGGCACTACTTAAAACCCGTCTTAAAGATCTGAGGGCTAGTTTTGATATTTACAGACCAACAGAACTTGATATCTTGATATAGATTCAGGTGGGTTTTGCCTACAGAGATTGCTCAGCTTCTGAATCAGGAGGACAGTTGTGACCAGACTCCTTTTTTCCCTTCCTTTGCATCACAGCAGTTAAAAATCACCTTTCAGACACCTCCTTATTCCCCATGCTATAGAATGCCATGAGGTGGCAGAGGAAAGATTATTCAGTGAAAATGAATTCAATGAAAAAAGGAAGAGGACAGAGGAGAAAGCCCAGTTTGGAGGTTAGTGTTCTCACGTGTACAGAGCGAATTCATAAACTCCATCCAGATTTTTGCTCTTCTAATTGCAAATTTCACAGTAGGACACAGTCTTTGGTGATCCTGCCATATCACCTAATGCAGTGCTTTCCTGTGGGCTGTAGGGAGAATTGTTTGGGAGCTCTGGAGGTTCCAGCAGTAATAAAAACCAAATGCATCATTGGTGGCAGCGTGGCTGTGGACAGAGCTTGCTCAGCACAGGTGAAAATGACACTAAAGGCCTTGTCCTCACTCTGCTAGTCCCCTGATTCTTGTTTATCCTCCTGAGGGTGAAAGTCAGAGGTGAAAGGACTGAAACACGAAATCTTTACTTTTAAAGATGCCTTCACTACAGCCCCTGGGTATCTCATTGGGTCATTGCTTGTCTGACATTTTTTTCCCCAAGAAATTTTCCTGTCTGTAAAACTGCAATGGAGCACCATAAAAATTATTTCAGCACTATAAACCCCTTCTGGAATTGTATAGTGATAAGTATTATTTGTATGCAAGGATCTGAAAAGGAGGGTCGTTTGTATAATCTAGGGCTACTCCATTGTGTTTGTTTTGTTTGTGTATCTGGATCATAGCAATAAATGCAGCTTAGAGAGCAAACATTTGACAGCACATTTTGGTGCTTAAAAACCCCACAGGTGTCTAGGTGTATGCAGATGTGAAGGAATTAATGAACTTTTTAAATAACAGGGAAACCTTTCTGTTCAGAGGAACCGGCATCCATATATTATAATTTTATATATATGCATATTGCCACTTTCTCTTTCAGCTAACCTTTGTGGGAGAGAAACTTCTGCTGATGTCAAAGGAGCTGGAGGACATTAGCAGCTGAGGCTGGTGGGTTTGTCTCCCCAGCACCAGGCTGGCTTCCCTCACTCCTGCCAGTGACCTTGCAAACAGCTCCGACAAAGGTCGGAATGGATTCATTGATCAGCCAGGCCAAGCATATGACAGTCTGTGCCTTAATTGAATCCCAAAAGGGGGCAGACTGGGTTTTTATTACAGAGGCCAGACGATAGCACTCATTAAAAGCTCCACAGACTGTGTGGTTTACTAATTAGTTTATTATACAGACACCTTGACGATGGGCAAAGTTGTCATTTTGCCCTTTATCGCACAGGGGATGTTGTTAAAAGTTTAATCAGCTAACACTGACCAACTTAGCTTGGCAGGCTGTGGACAGTCATTACCGAGGTCACCCCTGCTGTAGCAATTCTGACAGGGTCACAGCATGAATCTCCAATAAAAAGCACGTTACATAAGGTAAGAGTGCACCTGAAAGGGAACCAGGAGAGGAGATGTGCTCGGTGGGGAGTGGGAAACAGATGGACTGTGAGGACAAGCGAAGCCTGTTAGGGTTTCTCTTTGCTTACATTGTTTAACATATGCTTTTTGGAAATATGGGGAGCTCTGAGCTATTGCTGTGATATGTTCATTAGAACAACAGATAGCCTGAACCAAAGTGGTCTGTGAGCAGGCACTAAGTGGCTCTGCTCCTGCAAGAGCAGGGATGATTTTGCTAGTTAAGCAAAGCCTAACGCCCAGGTAATGTGCAGGTCCAGAGTGATCAGAGAACTCGCTCTGGGAAAACTGAACATCCAGACAGCACAGGTTTCCCTGCAGTGTTGCTTTTCTTTCCACTCCAGATTCTTCCTTTCTTCTAGAAGAGACTGATGGCAGCACTCATTGCTGTCTGCAGCTTCCTCAGAGGGGCAGGCACTGAACCCTTCACTCATGACCAGTGACACAACTTGAGCAAACAGCACAAAGCTGAGTCAGGGGAGGTTTAGGCTGCATATCAGGAAATGATTCTTCAGCCAGAGAGTGCTTGGGTACTGAACAGGCTCCCCAGGGAAATGGTCATGGCCAGATTTGTGACCAGATTCTTGGTCACAAGAATCCAGCAGGAGTTGGCACAAGCCTGACAGAGTGCAAGATTATTGTGCAATTTTTGGGGTGTTTCTGTGCAAAGAGTTGGGCTTTGATGATCTTTGTGAGTCCCTTCCAACTCAGGAGATTGTATGATTCTGCATTCTGGGTAGTTTTGTAATGTACCTTTAGTATCTTTATTCCCTGCAGGTGTGGGAATGTGCTGCAGCTCAGAGAAATTTTTCATAAGGTTACCTTTACTTAGTTTTACTACAGTGACATCTGGAAGTCCCAGCAGTGTTCAGGGCCTGTGTTAATATCCAGTCTTACAAAAAGAAATACCCTTTACCAGCTCTGTATCAGAACACAGAGTGTAATTAGATATGTCAGATTAAGAATGGTTTAAAAAAAATTGAGGAAGAATGATAAAGGTTCCCGATCTTCTCTTCAGAGTCAGTTTGACTAAAACATACTTCCATTTAATATTTTTTTCTTAGGAAGCTAGTTAAAAATAAAAATAGCTTTATCTGCCTGTCAATCACACCTATGAGGCAACTTCATTCAAATCTTAGACTGGATAGGGGTCTCAGTTCCTTCAGGTCTTCTGGCAGTTGATATTTTCCACTAATGGTGGTAGAAGAGAACGATTTTAAATTATTCCCTTGAGGCAAAAGAAGCGAATACAGCAGTCATCCCTGCTCTTTCATCTCAGCTGGCTGGCAAATCAATCAGTCAGGGTGCCCAATGTACCAGATCAGCCATGGCACATGCTGTCTCCTGTTCAACCACAAAGGAAGTCAGGTAGGGGACAAAAGTGGATGGAGATTCTGTGGTAAAACACACAAAAAAGGGCTTATGTGAGGGCAGGATGGGGATCATCTCATGGGGAAGGACTGGGGAAGTTGGAATTACACAGAAAAATAAGTTTAGAGCTTATTCCTTAGAGTGGGGTGGAAAGAAAAATAATTTGTTGAGTTGGTATCTGTACAGGATGTGGGGCAAAATTCCAGATAAAATGAGATTTTGTTAATTTCGGTACAAATAAAAGAACAAATAATTTCTCTGGGTGTAGAACAGTGTGACATGAAAAGAAAATAATTTTCCAGTCCTGAAGAGGATCTTGACAGAAACAAAGTAGATGTGATTCCACACAGAATCTCCTGAGACTGAGTTTTTAGTTTGCAGGGATAACATTTCCAACAGGATTAGAAATGGCCTCAGGCTGTGCCAGGAAAGGTTCAGTTGGACATCAGGAAGAATTTCTTCACTGAAAGAGTTGCCAGGCATTGGATTTCTCATTTCAAGCATTGTTCACAATCAGCAGCTGCAATTCCAGAGTTTCAGTTCCAAAACCAGAAAAAATGTATTAGATATATGGAATATGTTATCTTCTGGGAGCTGGGGGAGTATATGTGATATACTGGATTTGGTTAACTCATATTTTTTATTTTTTATTTGGACATAG
Source organism: Ammodramus savannarum pratensis (assembly GCA_020466415.1). NCBI lineage: Eukaryota > Metazoa > Chordata > Aves > Passeriformes > Passerellidae > Ammodramus > Ammodramus savannarum. The sequence goes on along the minus strand of JAHXMQ010000028.1, from coordinate 8,028,871 downwards.
GCATCAGCTGAAATTACAGCTTTGGAGAATGAAATGGAGGATTTGGTCAATGCTACAGAAACTTTCACATGGAATATCACTGCATATTTCTGAGACATGTTTCATCTAGCCATATTCCATTGAGAATTCCACCACACACAGAATGAAGGTGAAAAGGTAGGAAACCTGGTTTTAATTTGATCTTTTTTTCTGCTACAAATGTCCAGGGCATCCAGTTTGGTACTCCATCAGCATGGATGACATGAATGGGAGAGTCAAGTCAATTGTGCTCTATGCAGCATCAATGAAAGACTGTACCAGTGTAACACACATTGTGACCTTGAAACAAATCACAGGAATAAGCTATGGTCCTGTTTGCCCTATGCCCAGGGCAAGAATTTTGTCAGACCACTTGGTTGCTTTTTGCAGCCCAGAGATCTTGGTTCCCCTGCCAAGAAAACAAGTCCTAATGCAGGGGAATTCACACACCTGAAAATCTCATGCTGTTCTGGAGCTGAGACCTGGAGATGGGCCCAGAAGGCTGGTTTCAGCATCACATTCCCAAATAAATACATACAGGCAGGTAAAGTGCAACCTGGTGTGCCTCAGTGCATACTATTCGTTTTCATTTGAACATTAGCATAAGGTGCAGTGGCAGCAGATTTGTATCTGTCATCAGATGGAGTAAAGATCAATGAGTGTGTGCTTACAGCATGTCCCAGGGTGGGGTGTGCAGTGAGGGGACCACAAGAGGAGCCAGCTCTGTGACAAAACAACAGATGCACCCCTCAATGCTTAGAGTGTAAGAATAGAAAAAGAACTGAGGGTCGGTCAGACCCTCAGCTTGTTCCCCCAGCAGAGTCCCCTCACCCTCAGCTTTTACAAGCTGAGTGAGGCCTGTGCCTCTGTTCAAAACCTGAATCCATTCCCATCTCTCACTCAGGAATCTGGCTGGAATAGATTGCAACACCAGGGTGAGCAATGGGTCATGTGCAATGGAGGAGCCATTGCTAGTTAACATGTCTTGGTAGTCACCCCAGGAGTCTTCTCACAGTGACAGATTGCTCTGTTACAACTGCACAGGCAAATGCTCCATCATTAACTCACTTTAAAAAAAAGCTGCCTTAACTGTGAAACTAAAAGACTCCAACTTTCCCTTTTGCTGTAGCTCCCTCAGGCAATGAAGGAATTTGCGATGTGTGTCAATGAGACATTTGAAATCTCACACATTTAAATCGTCCTGACTTCAACAGCACTTGAAATACACTGAAACCAGCAGCATTTCTAAATTCAAACACTTACCAGTTTCCTTCCCACAAGCTTGCTCCTATGAGCCTCAAAGGCAGTAGAAAATGTTATTATGCGAACAAAGCGTCTCTCTGTAACTGAATTAAATATAAATCCATTAAAAAGAGAGAGATAATATAATAATTAATACTTTGTACTACTATATTACCTTTCTATTGCAGTCTAAAGGTATTAATTCAGCCGTAGCTCACAGTTTCTTTTCCCATTTTTAAATAGAAAAAATTGAGGCACAAAGGGGAAAAGTGATACAACTGAAGGCACAAGGCAAATCAGAATCAGGGCAGGCATAAAATGCTGGAAATCTGGTTCTTAGTGCTGCCTGCACCATTCCAGCACCAACCTTCCCACAATGCAAAGACACAGTAGATAAATGGTACCACCAGCAGGGTTATGTGAAGGGGAAAATCAACTCTGGATCCTCAGTCCCCATGTCTCAGCCTCAGAGGAGGCTCAGTGGAGGGATGGGGATTCTCTAAGCATAAATCCAGCAGTGGGCAAATCCCGGTGACTTCCCCACACCATGTGTGGCATTTCTGTGCCTACATCAAGGAAATCCCATAATCCTATCCTCCAGTCTTTCACCATGGAGTGGGTGAGGAGCCCCCATGAAGTCCAGCAGTGTGAGACTGCAATTAAAGGGCGATTAAGAGTGGCACAATGCAGCCCACCAGAGGGATGAGCTGTGCTCTGGCTAACGCGATCAGCAAACAAACTCTTTTGAGGAGCTTAGGCTGAGTGCGTTAGGAAGAGCACCCAGCACCAGGAATTACCACTCTGCCCTCACACAGACATAAATCCTGGAGATGGATAGGCCTGTTTATCCTCCTGAGGGATTTTACATGGCCCTAGCAGGCTGCCCACCATGCAAAATCAGGCCTTTAATGATTGCTTGCGAGAAGTCGGAGTGACAAAGCTTTTCATTAATCGTCCGTTCCTCATCGGTCTCTTAATAGATCTATAAATGAATAAATACCCCAAGGAAATTGCTACTTTAAAAAAGGAAAAAATTGGGTACCACTTTGAATATTGACAGACACAAGAGTTGCCTTTTAACTCTGGAGTCATTCAACTTTTGTTGGAGTGTTACATAAAAGCTTTTAATTTACCGAGTACCTTTTTGTGAGTCGAGGGGATCATTTGTGACTAATGAAGAGCAAAGAGCATTTTAATAATAGTGACAACTGGCTTTGATATTAATATTGTCTCAAAAAAAATTCTCTTTTGAAGTCTCTGAGATTAGGAAAACCCTTTATATTTTATCCAACCGTGCTAATAAAATTGCCTTGCCTACATAATGCTCTCTCCAAAGCAAAAGAAATTTTCCCCCATTTAGTTCCCCATGCTATTCTGTGGATATTTTTATATGCATTTTTTTCTCACTTGTCATTTTCCTGTGCACCAACATTTCTAATTTTTTATTAGTTTTCAGAAATAATATTTAAATGTAAACCCAAGTGTAATGCTCTATTTCTTATAAGAACTTGAACACATTTCATATCCTTAGAAATGGAAGCCTTTTTGCATATCATAAATATTTCTTGATACTTTTTTAGGGAGGAAGTAGGATGGTAAGGGTGCTGAATGGAAGCTTTCTTCAGGAAAGCATCAGTTCTGTAGAAATTATGACAACAGAAGAGAAGGAAAATTTATTTCAGTTTTAGGGGCGTTTTCCTATGAACAATGCTATGTAGATGTTACTTATGTATGACAGACCCTTAGATCATGACATTTATTCAGGTGGACATGGAGTTGACCAAAGCTAAGCATAGGGTACTTCAGTTTTGGTTGTGAGTTCTGCTTCCCTACAAACTTTATTAGATCTTGCAGGCTTGTTAAAGTCATAGTGAAACAAGACATGTGTCTGAAGTGATAGACACGTCAATCTTTAGTCCCAATAAAGGGGATCAGTTACAAAAGACTAATGTGAATAAAGTATCCTTAGCAAGTGTTGAAAACAGCAGAACAAACACAGTTCCTCTCCGGTCTAACTTCTATCCTCTCTTATTCTTTCATTTTTGAAATGAAACCCTACTCAATTTTCCAGTGGTTTTCAGAAAAGGTTACAAGTTAAAGCAATACACTTGCCTAAGACTCTTGTTGAACCAGGACTGCATATGATGTATTGCAAGTCATGAATCATTTGAAGCATAAACCAGAAAAAAATTCCTTTTCTTCTTTTTTTTTTTCCCCTACTGCCCATGATGTATTCCCTCCAGCTCTTCCTTAATTAGCAAGTTAAGCCCAGTCATTCGTCTCCAGTTGCTTCCTCGAAGCAGAAGCAGCAGTAGGGACATTAGCATAGGCTGAGCTCCAGACACTTTGCAATGTGCTCTAACCCCGTTGAGGAGATTGCCATCAGTCCCAAAAAACCAAAAAATTACAGACAGCCTAGCAGTCTAATCAAGATGCAAAGCAAAACCAAAAAAATCTGCAATCTTGTGTTAATTTTAGAAGAAATCAGCCTTGATACGTCCTTGATATGTTAACTATGGCCCAGCTTTGTTATACCCAGTGAGGAACAGAAGGGTGTGAATGTTTCAGGCATTTCTGACCAAATCAAAGTCCAGTTTCCAATTTTTAGTCAGAGGAGAGTCCACAAGCTTTGTCCCACCTTTTGAAACCCCAGGCACGTGATAAATACGTGCAGTTTTGACAGGGAGAGAAGTTTGCTAGAGCACAGGCCTACAGCTAATGTTTGTGGACAGGCTTCCAACAAAGGGATGGCAGGCCTGGGCTGCTGACTCAGCCTTCCCTGCGTGTGTAGGGATGCTGCTGCCAGAGAAAAGACAACCAGGGAGGTTACGAGGGGCCACAGAGCCCCTGTGATCTGCAGGAGCCGGGGCACCCACAGAGACTTCGTTCACTTCTCAAAGCTGGAGGAATAAAGATGCATGTGCTCAGATGAAGGAACCTTTTCTGGGAGTTTCTACAATGCTTGCTATGCCATGGCTGTGTGGAAACCAGAGCTGGGTGACTGTATAATAAGGCTCACCGGCCCTCTGATGGAAACTTTCATGAAGGAGAAAGTTACTGATGAAAGCGAAGGGGATTTTGTGTGCGTGGCTCGAGGTTTCATCTGGATTTCAATGCCTGTAAAATAAGGGACAACAGGGGAGCAGGCCACCAACCTTAACTCCCTGTGCTCTCTTCCTGAAAGTGAAGGGAGAGCATCAAAGGGAATGAGAGTGACAGACTCTCTGTCTGAAAGGCATTCTGTATTCTTGCTTTAGGTCACAGCCATGGCTGGCATCACAGAGCAGAGTCTAATTTAACATTTATGAACTCCTCGTTTCCAGGGTGCAGTCTTAAGTGGGCCAGGAAACTTGGGGTGATAATGCAAAGTTACAGTCATGGTTATTTGGTTTTTACCTTTGGCAATTTTAAAATTTTCCAGATTATTTTGTCCATTATGGCTTTCCAGATTATGCTATTATGGATCCTTTCCATCCTATTCCTTAATCTCTCTTCTTCTCTGCTCACCAGGCTGAAAAAGTCCTTACATGTCAGCAGGTTTACCCCAACACTTTTACATGCCTCCTTCCTTTGTTCATAAAATATACTAAAAAACTTCAATATTCACATGAATGTAGAGGAACTATCAACAAAGTGTGTATAAATTGTTCCTACCAAATACAAAAGGGAACCTTGCCCATCTGATGTTTCTGCATCCTGTTAAATTCACTTTTGCACAGGAATCAATAGATGAGAAAGTGAAAAAAGAAATGCATGTAAAATATTTATTATAATAGGTTGGGAACAACATGGCACAGAACTATAATTACTGTATTTTCTGTTCAATGAAAAAAGTACAAGGGAGCTTTTTCCCAAGATTTTAATAATTGTACAGATGTTGAAATATGTTTTTAAAATAGCTTTCAAACTATTTCATCTTCCTGCTAATCTGATATTTCAATTGCTCAGTATGCAATTTAATAGAAATATATTTCTATAAGTGTGTGCCCATACAGTAAAGGAAAAATATTAAACTAAACCCCACGTCTTTGGTTACATTGTTGGGATATGTTTTGGATAAATTCTGCTAATTTTGATTCTGCCCATGAGAACCCCTTTTCAGTTTCCTTATTAGCTACTGGATTACATTAAAAATTACAAAGCTGGTGTTGAATTATCAAGGGTTTTTTTCCTCCATTCTTCACTTAAAAGAAAAAAGTCAGTTTTCCACCACAAAGAATTGAGATTCATATAGGCAAAGAATAAATTAGAGATTAGTTTGAAAAATATGAACTTTTTCTATTATTTCTGGATGTGCTGAAATAATCTAGAACAGGTGACTAGGAAAATGAGAGAATGATTGGAAATCTAGAATAGAGGAAATGGGGGAATGTAGTATCTGATTTTTAAACAGGGGAGAATTGCAGATAAAGAAATTCTAGGCCAAATAGATAAGGAGCAATGCTCAACTCACCTGTAAGCAAAGGATGTAAAAGTGATAAGTAACAACTGCCAGATACATCAGACTAAGCTGTCAAACCAATCACTTTTCCTTCAATGGCAGGGTAACAGCATTCATGGAATGAAGTGGTTGTGAGTCTCCATCTGATTCTGACATGATTTGAAAGATGTTACCATAAATAAAGCAAGAAAATGCAAAATGGGCAAGTGTTGTATGCACATCTAGTTAGAAAAGCGAATTAAAAGGAAATTAAAAAAAAAAAACCAACCCAAAACAGTTCTAAATGGGTTTCTGTTACCCTGGGGCAATACAGAAAAGGAGTCATACTTTGACCTCTCCTGGGTTTGGTATTATTCCCCATTTTTAGTAATGAAGGGTGGAACTGAGCATGTTTATTAATTTTTGTGGATTATAATCAATTGGGACAACTCTCAAGCACCTTTAGGATTAGAATTCAAACCAGTTTTAGCAAATTAGAATCACAGTCTGGAAAAATAAGGGGTGGTTAAATAATGAACAGGCCAAGCAGCTATGCTTAATTTTATTCTCTCTGACCAAACTTATGACTTCTGCACAAATATAAGATGAGGGAGGGTGCAGTAGATTTGCCATAAATTATTTTGGGGTTGTAAGGGAAAATAATCTGTACAAAAAATAATCATTTTAACCACTCTTGCCATCATGTATAAAAAGAAGTGTCACATATGAATCCCAGCAAGTAATATTTTCAATTTTCTGGTAAAGCCCTCAACTCTGATCTCCTGTTCATGTTACTACATTTTAAGAGAGATGTGAAGAAAGCGGGAGCAATCTGCAGGAAGATGACAAATATGATCAAAGACATATAAAAAAATGTCTTACAAGCAAATTTGAGAGGACTGGACTTGTTTTGTCTGAACATCAGAAAACTGAGGGGAGATGTAATAGCAGTTTTCAAATTAGTTGTTTCCTGTGAAGTGAATGGCAGTAAGTGAACTTTTATTTACAGTGAAAACAGAAGGGGGAGGATGCTGTGGGCTGTTATATGGAATATCAGAGTAACTTTCTGTCTGATTTTCCTTCTCAGAAGAGAGAAAGAATTTCCTCCACCTTTTTACCTCTGTCTTCCTAAATTAAAATTATTCCATAGATTTAAGTCCCTGAGCCTAAATCGGTATTTAGGCAAATGTTAAATGTAAGACTTTTTTTAAAAAAGGCAGTCTGGTCTCTGTTCATTAGAGATTTAAGCATATGGCTAAGTTTAAGCCATTCAAATACTTTAACTATGCAAGTGATTGAAGTTGGATGCAGTTTGTTACATGTATCTGAAAGTAATCTGAGTTTAGACTAATATATATGTGCTTTGCCAGCTTAGTTCCTCTATTACTTAGAAATTTATACATATTCAAATTGAAATTTGATGCTGATGAGCCGAGGTCTCAAATTTATGAACATCTCTGTCACAGAGCTTCGTTTCTTCCCCTCTTTCTCTTGCTGGCTGGAGGTCTGTACATCAAGAATTTGTGTTCTGACCTTATAGTTTGAAAGGTATTGAGTGCTTTAGCCTCCAGTATTGAAATCATTGGATGTCTGCTGCTGACTCAGATGGAAGCAAGGTTAAGCCTGTAAATAGTAACATTATTGAAAATCACTTTTTTGACTGCGATTTCCTAACACCCAGGCTGGTTTTATCCAACCTCTCCCCCAAAATCCTGCGTGAGGGCTTGTACACCTGCACAGCCATTAACAGGGGATTGGAAAAGCAGCCAGCCTCATGTGCCCACGTTTGGGGAGGACACTCCTGAGCATGTAGCTATTAAAATAGTAATTTCTCTGTGACTCTGCAGTCCAGGAAGGCACTGCAGACCATCATTTACACTGCACACCTGCAGGCTCTCACAGCTGCTGGGTTTTCTGTGAAAAACCCCACAGACACATCACTGTTGTTAATCCATTCCTCCCTCAATGAGGAATGGATTCCAAGCAGTAGGAAATGTGTGGAATGTCTGACCCTACAGAACCACAGACAGGCTGATGGCCAAAAGGTGGCATCTGACCATGGACCATGAGGAGTTAAATTGTGCAAGTTGGGCGCATGGAGTTGTACTTAGCTCCATAAATCCCTTTTGCTAGTCAATCCCAAAGAGAACTGAGGAGGAATTTCTTGGAAGCCACTTAAAGTTAACACTTCTGATGGATAATTTTTTTAATCTCTAGCTTTGTAAAACCTAATTCTAAATTACTACATATACTAAATTACAAAAGTGGGCAAAAATCTTACTCTCTATTTTGAGGTAAAAGATAATTTTTTCCATAAAAAATCTGTAAAAAAATTATATGATATTGCTTTCTTACTTATTTGTTTTTATTCTATTTTATTTTATTTTAATGTGTCTTTCTTACATTAATTCAAAATATTTTTGTTCTTTTCCCAGCTGAGGACTGTTTTTTAAATACAGCAAAAGCCCACTGTGGTGCTGTCAAACTAATATAACATAGAACCTGTCCATGGCATAAAATCACAGTATGTATTAATGAATAGTAGAAATTATTGCTCTTTGCCATTTGAGCAAAATCAGCTTTGCTGCTGCAAACAACTAGAGTGACAAAAAATTGTCAGATCCTGAAGTGATATGGCTCAGCCTTGCTTCAGCTATTTTACAAGAGTCACCACTATGGGAAGCTTCATTTAAGAAGCTCTGGTCTGCACTGCCCAATGTAATTTTATACAAAGACTCATGCTATGTACATAAAACCACTCGAAATAAACCCAAAAAGTAGGAAAAAGTCTCTCCCAGACCCCGTAGGTGTCAGAGCAAATTGTGCAGTGTAAAATCCTGGCTCTTGGGTTCCACCTGCCTGCAGCGGCCCAGCCCAAATTACTACCCTGAGGTGTTGCCTTTAAGCACTTTTGGGAGCAGCTGGTGGTGCAGGAAACATTTTGGGGGCATGTTGCAGAGAATCAAAGGTTGGAATGAAAACCTCAGTATGATTTCTGAGGATCTACAGTGAGTTGACCAGTCCTTCCTCTGCTCACCACTGTCTCTCACAGTCCTGAACTTCAAATGTTCAGCTTAAACACTGCTTTTCACACAGAACAATATCATAGAATAATAAGGGCTTTTGAGGAAACCATTTGCAAATAAATCTGCCCTACTTTTATTTCGTTCTTCTCTTCATTGGGCTGAATTTTCCTCATTGGAGCAGGTGGTTCCATGGGTTTTATTTTTCCTGTTGTACTTATTCATTCTCTTTAAAAAAATTCCTGTTAATTTGATTCTTTCCCTCCTTCTCTTATCTGATAAAACAGCTAAAGTCTGGAACCAAACATCAGTACATTCAAACATAGTTATGAATAACTGATGGCAGTTATTTTGGTCTTCTCTTTATTGTGCGGAATTTTCCTCACTGGAGCAGGTGGTTCTGTTGGGAAAGAACATGGATTTTATTTTTGCTTTTGTTTTCTTTCATTGTCTTTAAAGAAATTCCTGTTAATTTGTCTCTTTCCCTCCTTCTCTTATCAGATAAAACAGCTAAAGTCTGGAACTGAACATCAGTAAATTCAAACATAGTTATGAATAACTGGTGGTAGCCTTGCACAGTGGTTTCCCATGGTATTGCATAATAGAAACAAACAAGCTCCTGCAGTACAATATTAAGACATACAGCATTTCAGCACTTTCTGTGCTTCCAACAATTAAATTACCATCTACCCTGTGCTGGGCTTCAGGAGGAGGAGTACAATTCTGTTCCCATACGACTCTGTGGAGTATTAAACCTAGTTATTTTATTAACTAAAGGCTCTCTTGGGAAAGCCAACTAAAATTATCATATCCTCTCACACACATAATGTAATTAAGGCCCCTATACAAAAAGGTACTTAAGCACATGCTTTACTTTAAGCACAAAGGTAGAGGTCTTGATTCAATCAGGATTACTGCTGGGTTTAAAATTAAGTGCACGAGTAAGTGCTTTGTACTGGGGTTCCTATCATCAGAGTAGCTAGAGAGCTATCAGCAGATAAGTTTTGCCTTGTTATCCAGAATTAAAATGGATGAGCTACCACACTTTTCCCCCTCAAGTTACTCTCCATGCCTGCTTGGAACTTTCTGCACAGAAAAACCTGCAAGAACTCTGAGGTCTCATCTCAATGAAAACAAAGTAAAGCAAAGAAAAAGACATTTTTGGTTTTCTATGGGCATCACATCCTTGGTTTAGGTCTTTGGTTGGAATGCCATTTGTTGCAAAGTCATTTAAATTATACTATATGCTTTCCCTGGTTTTCTTCTATGGCTGTCCTAAACGAACAGTCAGGGGAAGTTGTGGAAATAATTGCTTTGAGAGTGAACTTCTCAGTATACTTTTTCTTTTTTTCCCCATTAACATTATATGGTCATCACTGATCTGTGAGACTGGGAGTGGTAATATCCCCCAGAATATTTCTATGTCTCCACGCACTTCAATTCTCTGTACAGTGGTGTGGTGTTTCTACTCCAAACCTCAGCCATGTCCTAGAAATCAGAGAGAAAACCTCAAATCAGGACCAAGGAAGGAAAAAGGAACAGAGTAGCTTCTCTAAGTTACCCATTCCAGATTTGAACTGTCCTATTGCAAGGATAATATTACCTACAATGTGACACTGGCATCCTCAGCAATGCTTTTATCCTCCTGCAGCAGAGCAGAGAACACCAATGCTCTCCTGCAATAGACACACAGACACTGATGCTCTAAACTTCTGAAGTGCTTGTGGCTTTGGCAAATTCAGGAAAATTAAGTCAAACATGATGTTAAGATCCTTAGCAAGTTTCTTTTAATTTTACTTTTTTTTTAAAAAAGTTCAAGGTGCACCTGCCAGGACAAGAGAGGAGAGGGCAGATAGGGCAGCTTCGGTCGCTGCCCTAATGCTGCAAAGAAAATTCTGGAGATTGAATCAACATTAGCTAGATATTTCTTTCTCTATTTTGTATACATATAAATATGTTTATACATGCTATTTATATTTACTGTCAAGTGCCATGAACTGTCTGTAGCACAGCCAACACTCCTTCCCTGAGCACGCCTGGAAGTGTCTGAGGTGTACTGGATGTTTTGCCATCTCTGGTCATTCTCTGATGGGCACCAGAAATTTTTGTCTGCTCAAATTTGTATCTACTTGAATCTCCTGCTGGTGGTGAGCCAGGGATGCTGCTGCTCATGTCTCACTCTCCCTTTAGACAAATCTTTGTTTGTTTGGGCTGCCAGAATCCCAAATTCCCAAGCACTAATTTCACACAGAAAACATCGAACAACCAACCGCTTTATCTTTTGTGCTTTTGCATCCACCTGCTTCTTCCCCCTGTACTCTTCCTTTCAGTGCTAAATGTGTCTTTCCCCTCTGCTGGCTGTCAGATGTGTCTTAAACTTCAGCTGAAGGAGAAAATCCCTTAAGCCACCGCGCCACATGTTCAATGCAATCAAAAGGAGTTTGGCTTGTGTTAATCTAGGTGTGCTAGATCCTATACACCTGGGAGGAGCATGTGGATGTGCCATATTGAGAAACCATACATTACTTATCTCTGAGCTGTAGCACAAGAGAAATAAACAGCCATATGGCAAATGAACTTCCTTTTTTATTACTTTGTTTTATTTGTTTCAAAATAGCTCAGCGCCGCAAATCCAGAATATTAACAATGCTCCATCTGGAAAGAGGGAGGTTTTGCTGCTTTGCCATCCTAGTTTTAGCTCTCCTGAAAGAACTGGAGTTGCTCTCCCTGCCTTGCCCTGCAGGGATTTGCCAATAGTCAGGGAGGTCAGTGAGAACAGAGCATCTTCCTTTTGTCCTGGCTGGCCTCATTAGAGACCCAGATGCACAAGGCAATCCTTCTGATATGAAATAAAGGGGATGAGTTAAACCTATAGTTTGGTGATGTTCTTATTCCATGATTTCTCTTCCTTTTAAAAGAGAATGGAGTAATTTCTGGTGCTGTCACTCTTTGGCTGAAAGAACTGTTGGGCAAAGTCAGTGACCAGATCTCTGTCTTTGTTATTCCAGTATAAAATGGAGGTAATTCATACTACTGTAAATAAAAAGCAATTATTACTCTGGCATGCAACTATCATTTGCTCCTATTCCTATATCAAAATTGATATATATACCTAGATAACCAGACCTCCAAGGAAACAGTCTGTATAATCTAACAACTTCTGGGCTACCATTCACTTTCCATATATTTACCATCTAATTCACTTAAAATAAACCACTCTTAGCCTAGATTTGTAACATTATAGTTATATGTATTTAAATATGCCCACATTTTCAGGGTCTTTGAGTCTTTCACCCACTTCATTCCTCAAGCAGCCAGAGGTGTGAGTGAGCACATTAAAAGCTTCTACATTCGTGAACAATGCAGTTCTAATTATAGGGATGTGCCACACTGTAGTCAATCTCTCAGCAGTTCTAATTATAAGACATCATCAGGTTAAATTAATAAATAATGAAAGTTAATTTAGGAGAACTTCTGCAAAAATGTAAATGACATTTTTACATACAAGTGGAATTTGTAGTTAAACTGAAAAACGTCATACAATAACTTCATCGTTGCATGCACAAGTCTGTGAATTCTCTGCTTTGATCTTTTCCTTCAGATGTGCTGGCAGATCATGTAGGCTGTCAAATGGACATGCTAATTATGCATTTACAAAATTTTCTGTGCTTAGTAACAGATATAAACTCAAATCAAACCATACCCCAATCTCTTTGAGACGTGAACAGGAGTGCTTTGTCCTTAACCTGTGTAATTATTCTTCCTGGTCACCTCTTGACCATTTCACTCCTCTCTGTTTTAAGACCTGTGTACCTTAATCATACAAAAGAGACTTAAAGTCTTCTCATGATGAAAGCAGAATGTTACAATATGAAAATTATTTTGAATTTTGTCCACTTCCCATGAAAGCTTAGATGGTTTTCTTTATTCTTGACTTGTGCTCTTCCAAAAATCAATGTGCATTGTTTTATTTTCTTTGTCACACTTTTATAAAAGAAAAAATGCCAATATGTGAGGTTCTCTGATGTGTGATTAATTTTATGATTTCATTTTCTTTTTATGGAGTTTGCCTCCTGCTAGATAGATTCCTGAATCCAGACCATAGAATGGAAATGTAAAATGTTCAAAAGTGACTAATGATCTAGGGAATCTGCAATATTGTCCATCAAACATTATTTTGCCAGGCTCCTGTATTTATTTGGTGTCTCTTACACCAAGTATTCACTTCTCAAGCTTCTGGTCAAATTGGCAACATAGGTCTTTATTTGTAGATCAGTGTTGAACAGGAGTCTTGGCTTTGATTTCATACAAACAGGCATAAAAAAAGGGGTCACTTATAAAGGACACAAGACTTCAAACTGCAAAAATTCCTTAACTTCAATTTACAGCTTTTCCTGGGATCCATCCTGATACTATTAGATTTGTAAGTAGCACAGGATACAAGCTTGGAGTTGATCACAGCCTCAGAAGTGTCCAATGGTTTAAAAAAAAAGCATTAAATGACAGAAATCCATTCTTTTCTTCTTTTTTCTCCTTAGAAGTTATGAAAGGAATAAGGGTGAAACAATGGGTAAAAAAAAATTAAAGTATACCCTTGTGTTTCTCACTTAGCAATGGACAGCCTTGAAAAATAGGTATCTGTTGAATGACTTTTCTGAATATGGTGCTTTTTCTGCCTGAGAATTCCCGTGGTCATGGCAGTGAAATGGAGTAGCCATTAGGAAATAAGCACATTTATCTTCATCTCAATTTTATCTCCTCTTGTGCATTCCTGAAGCTCAGCATCTCAAATCATGACAGATAGACTCTGCAACTGTTTGCTGCTGTTGTCAGCTCCATCACTGCGGTGAGATCAAAGCGGACTTTTAGTTCCAGATAAACACTTCCTGTTCTAACACATTTTACAGGGAGAGAAAAGAGGTTCCAGCACCAGCCTCACCTGGCTCTACCACTGCCTTCCCTCTAAAAGTCAAAGCTGGTGTCTCCTAGAGGAATTATTTTTTCCTGCAAGCACCTTTTGGATTCCCACATGTAGCGCGTCACACCTCTCCTTTCGTTCCTCCCCATCCAGCTCCTTCCAGAGTAGGACTAAATTTAAATTTAAGCACTTGGAAAATCCACTGGAAAATCTTTTCTCCCAGTTTGGAAAATAGAGGATCTCAGGTAGCAGCAGCTGAAAAAGAAAAGTTGAACAATTTTTTACTACATTATGACTGCGCTTTCCTAAACAATTCCACGATTTCCATGGGACCTAATTTAGAGTTCCTCAATATTTCAAACTGACTGTAGTAAACAGCCAGCAATAAAAAATTCATTAATCACATACCCTGGTAATTTGCATTAAAGGTGAAGGATGCCTGACTGACTCATTGAAATTTAACTGCAAGATTATCAAAAAATTTGCTGGGTCTAAATTAATGCATAAACCAGGGTGGGGATGAGATGGAAGAGGAAGCAGAGGACGGCAAAAATATATTTTTTTGAATAATTACATATTATTATTACTTACGTACTTACTTTCGCACTCAGATTTTTAAGACTTCAGCCTAGTCATTATCATTTTAGCTCCTCTGTAGATGAAGACACTTTTGTAGACATTTTCACCTGTCCATAGAGTTTTTGAGTGTTTTTAAGACTGGGGACTTTGTTAGAGATTTGATTTCTACCTGTTCTGACACTTTTTTTTTAATAGCTTGACTTTCAGCACCATCCTGTAGGATTTCTTGGCATCAGTCATAAGTGTAAGATTCTGAAGGTTAAGGCTCTTAACTCTGAACTCTTTTCATTGTTTTATTGAAGACAAAAATGGACCAAACAGGGTGCAACACAAAGAGTCTGGTCCTAGCTCATCAGCAGTCAACAGATTTAGACCACAATTATCTTTCATGAAATTAAGTGCCTGAGATTAAAAAATAGGGTAATTTGATAGAAGACTGAAAAGTTAACAGTAAATTAAAGCAAAATTAAAATTTTGTAATTTACTTCATTTCTCCCTTACTGCATGGAATAATTTTACATTTCTCTCGCCCCCACTAAATTCAAATTAATATTAATAACTGCTTCTTTGATAGTTTTACAAAATTACTTTAATACACATTAGGCATCAGGTGCATGCTTTTTTTTTTTATATTTTTATCTAATAATCATTGAAGATTAAAGAACAGACAGCAAATGGTAACATGGGTGTTAATTTATTTCTGCAGTGTGTGTGAGGGTATCTACACATGTAGGAAATGCAGCTTATTATCTAAACCTGGCAGGGGGAGCTATTACACTTCAGTAACATTTGTAAGCCCAACTTGCTGAGAATGCAAGCCAGATAGTTTCCTACTCCTTTGAAAAACTAAAAGAGATGGCATAATCCAGGCAGACAATACCTAAATATACTTTTCTTACCTCATACATCTTCCCTTCGTGCCCTTACAGGAATCCTGCTCTCTCTGAATGGAAATTCTCATTTAATTTCCAGTCTTGTGGTTCAGCAAAATTAAAAATGTGCTTTCCCAGGGTTGGTTATATGCACATCTGGCCTCAGAGCAGCAGGTAAAATTCCCTCTGTAATCTAGTCTGTACATTGCCTGCTTTATTTCATTTGGAATAAACAGCTATAAAAAAACATAAAGTACTTGGAATATTTTTTTGTGTGCCAGGGTGTAGATGTTTATGAAAAATAAAAATTTAAAGGCAATTGGTAAATACTGTGTTTTTTCCAAACAGTGAGAAAGTTTGAACTTTGGGAGCTAGAACTGCACGGATAACAGTCCCTTGAACAGGAATATTTTGGAGGAAAACTTGGCAGGGTGGATCACATTTAACACACATTATTCATTCAGACAGGAGTTGGTGCTGAACTCCTCACAAAGATGGAAACCCAGCACAATTTCAGTGGTGTTATACGGTTTTTGTGAGTGTAAGTGAAAGTCACAGACAGCAAGATCAGGCAAACATTTAGAATTTGTACCCTTGACTTCTGTTTCTCATGTTTTGAAGCTTTTGTGTTGAAGAGGGATTCAAACAGCATCAGAAATGAGAAGTGTTTACTGGGTAAGGGGAGGAATAGGAGAATTCACTCTTCCTCACTCTACAGTCATAATGACCAACACTATTCTGATTCAGATGGGCCTTTACAGGAAAAATCCATGCAAAACAGGAAATATATGAAAATGTTGTTTGTTCTTCTTCCCAACGTCCATCTCCATTCTTTGATTTCTGTAATTTGTGGGGTTTTTACTAGCCAATCCTAGAAAAATTAACAATGACAGCAAAATTGTTGTTGCTGCCTTGTGGCTGCTCATTAATACTATTTTCTTGCCTACAAATCATATTGCTTATGAACAGCACCTGATCAGAGGGCCTGTCAAATGATAACAAAAATTTTCTTCCCCTTAAGCTGCTTAAATTTAGAAAAAGTGACTGTTTTAGTCCCACTGAAGGTGGGAGTAGATTGAAGTTTCCATCCTGAAAACTGAACCATGTACACAACTCGTACATCCCTCTTGGAGCAGGACATGGAAAGGACAGCACTGGAAAGATTTCTCACATCCAAGTGTGTCTTCACAACCTTTTAGGCTACAGAAACATCCTGCATCTCACCTGGCAAGAAAAATCCTGATATTGGAGCAAATCTTGGGCAAATATGGTGTTGAGGTAATTATTTTCATTCATTTTCTCCATGTTTTTTTTTGCCTGAAGAGTTAAACATTAATTTTTTTTTGCCTATTCTTTACATCAAGCAAACAGCTTTCCAAAAATCTTAATAGCAGACAGCTTGAGCCCAAACACAGGAGTTACTGTTCTCACTCTCAGCCTGTGCTTTCTGCTCCACAGCTGCTTTGGAGCACAGGAAGAAATACTCCATAACCTGCCCTGCACAGGCAACATTTAGAAGCATTTCCTCAAACTTGAAAAAGTTACTTTTCTTTCAGAAGAAAGCAGAGATCAACACCTAATCCCTTGACCACAGGTGCCAGGACTTTAAGAAGAACAACAAATATCACAACAGTCCCAAAGAAAACAGTGAGAGCTGGCATCGCTGCTGCTGGAAATTTGAATTTGTGAACAAAGTTCAGGCTAGCTATTGGTTTCAGTCTCATTTTGCATTCAGGGCAGTGTTGATTTTTGAGTATTTCTGTGGTGTGACCTAAATCATTTTTATTCCACTAGTCAGGATGATTTTACCTTTATTCAGGCTGCAAGCTTTGTGCATCTGTACTCAGTTCAATTTGGTTCCCTAAGACTGAGGCAAGGGATTGACATTCTTCAGATATTACAATTATCATTTGTATACAATAAACACAGAAAAATCTGTTTGGTGCTATATGATGGCCCTACAAAGCTAAAAATCTGACTGCAAATTTGCATTCAGGTGAGATACACACATTTTAGAGTTGGTGCTGCTCTGTTTTCCAACAACTTTGATTTAAAATAAAGTTGAGCCTATGTTAATAATGCTAGACCAGGGATCAGGAGAATTTAATGTTATTAACAGTTCTATACTGGTAATATATAAGCAAACCAGTAGAGGTAATTTTATTCATTTGTACCCTGTTTCTAGTCCAATTTTACTAGTTTAAAATGTAAATTGAAGATTATTGGTGACTCCAAGACAAGGATGGGTCTGTGGAGCTAAACTTGATAAACACAATAAATTAAGATATGGGTGTGCAAGTGAAGCATTTGTACAAAATTCTACTAAATATCTACAGACAAATGCCCATTTGAATTTGGGAATTCCAAGCCTGATTGACAGATATATATTTTATTGTAATCTATTAACCTTTTTTTCTTTTCTTGTAAAGAATAATAACAGTGGCCTGTTGCTGTTGTTTGGGTAAAGTTTCCTGTGTGTTGAGGATACTTTTGAATAAAATGTTGACTTAAAAAACACGATCAGCATTGATTCCTGTTGAAAATATAGAGTGTGTGGATATGGGTTTTTCTACACAGGGTCCCTGTTGTGCATGTCACCACAAAACACAAAATGTTGTTAATTGGGAAATTATCTAAAAGAAAGATCAAGGCTGTAATAGAAGAGCCCAACAGTTTCTGTCATTTCATGCAGAGAAGTAACAGCTTCTTAAGAAGGCTTTTTTTTTTTTTTTCCTTTAAGTCTGAGTATTTCTGTGACCCCACCCCAATTTGAGGCTAACCCTTAAATATGGATCAGGTGGGCAGCTTTAACTTGAATATCTCCTTAGCAGAGGGGCTGTTGGTTGCTGTGCTCTCTTCACTCTTGTGGGTACTGCATTTTTTTTATATTTCAGCTTTTTTATATCTAATGGGGAATATATTCTCTTAAAAGGGAAAATATATAAAGTCAAATGTTCAAGGATTGGTTTGATTTTGATGTGTAAGGCCCCTTGAAAGGCATTTGTGGGAGAGGAAAGTTTCCTTTTGTGATGTTCATGTTGGGATGAGAAATTATGTTTGAGGTTTTGTGGGACAGCTGCTAAGATTGAGAGTCTTTTGAAACTAAGAAAGGAGGAAATAATGAGCAAAAAGTGGCCTGAGTTCAAAACACAGTAATTGTTTGTTTGCTGGGGAGGAGGATGATGGTATCACATTGAATTA
>JAHXMQ010000028.1:7984052-8009268 GCA_020466415.1 Ammodramus savannarum pratensis | reverse complement strand
ATTAGATTATATGATTAATCAATACTGAAGCTGAAATGGCAGCTCAAATATTTTAATCCCTGTCATTAGGCCTAAGCACTGCTTTTATCTTTCCTCTCTCTACATTGTCAAATGCATAACATGAACTTGTTCCTGTGTTTTTTTAATAGTATTTTGTAATGGCTTCCAAACTTTTTAGAGGCTCATATTTGTTCAGGGTTTTTTGTTTGGTTGGTTTTTTTGGGGGGGTTTTGTTTGGTTTTTTTGTGGGTTTTTTTGTGAGGACCATGAAACAAATTCAGCTTTAATTGTCATAGGAGCTTCTAGAGAAGAAAATCTAAGTTTATTCATTTCTGTATGGAGAAAGCCATGTGGAACTGCTCTGAAGTGCAGCGACATCGTGTACAGGGAAAAAAAAAGCTGCAGAAAAAAATATATTGGGTTATTTTATCTGCTGATTCCTTTAAAAAAAAAAAAATCTAGTCCCATTTTAGAAATATGAGTTCCAAGATGCATCTGGGTATCTTTTTGTGTTTGTATTGCAAACAGGAGACATGAATAAGTGTGATTCCTAGAGCTGATGGGGGAGGCCACATCAAGACCAGGTGTGCAACCCCCTGACTTTTGTTGTGCAGCTTGTTCTAGCACTTGCATTATGTTAAGGCTGTAAGAAACCCAAAGATACATCCACCAATAGCTCACAATTCAGTGATGAAGTGTGTTAGAAACATGAAATCAGGCCAGAAATATTGAATCTTAATTGAAATGTAAATGCGATTAGAAGGGCAAGAACCTCTTACAATTAAATTACAGAACTGAAAGCACTGCTGTCTAAAATAAAATAATTTCAATTCAAACACTAAATATAAAATTTGGTAGATCTGTCTGAAATTTTGAAGGGAAGTCTGAAAACTGACTTTTTTAAACTGACACCTGATGAGTGTTTCAGGGAAGCAGGATTATTCTGTGGTTTTACTTCAGTGCAGCAGAAATGAAAATGAATGTAACAGATTCCACTTGCAGTTCTAATTTAAAAATGCCATGAAATGTGACAGGCACAGCTCCTGGACAGGGGCCTGGACAGCCAAGCTCCACCAAGGGCTGTGAAATGACTCTTGCAGAGCACCAGTGACTGTAATTGCTTGTACTACAGCAATTGCACTGCACCATGGCAGGGGCACCAGAAATCCAGGTCACCACAGGACAAGCCCTCGTGCTCTGGGCTAATATGGGGACAGTCTGTGGTCTTGCTGAGGTTTTTTAAAGGAATAGGTGTCAAACCAAGAAGAGTTTTCTTTAAATCAGGAATATTTCCATTTTTTTTACAGCTCATGAGGTCCCTGTTGAGTTGCTTTCCAAGCCAATGAGCTGATTATCCCCAAATACATTATTAGGAACAGCATTTTGTGCTCTGATTCCATGAGATCCTAACTGCATTTCGACTCCTGTTGAAATCATTAAATATGCTCAATGTTTTTTAAAAAAGGATTAAGCCCTTTATTTTATTATTTTCTATTTTATTTTTAGTAGGCATTATCTTCATAGAGAGAATTCTTAAAAACATCATAGTTTCCCTTGTGATAGTGAGGAAAACTTTTTTAAAGAGTTTGATTTTCATTCTAAATTAAACATCAAAATGAGGGAAAAAAAGGATCATGTTTTTATTTTTTTTAAATAGACAGATGAAAGATTTTGTTATTAATAATTGACATGAAAGCCTTTCGTCTTGAACACTGGTGTATGTAAACCTCAATAAAATCCTAAAAGTGCTTTTGTAGAACAAGAACAGTCACAAAAATCTGAATAAAGCCACCTTTTCAAAGAACATGATGAGAAAGGGGAAAACTCTTAGATGTGCAGAGCAACACATTTTACATTCATGCCCTAGTTATTAGGAAGCTTTGAAGTATTCACTGTTATTGAATACAGTGTGTACTGTAATTCATTTGGTGCCTTCATGTGGAGCTGAAAAGTTCTAGCCAAAGTGCTTGGGCTGTTTTGTGAGCATGAGAATCTGGATGGGAGGGGAAAAATGGTGTTGCAGTCTAAATCTCATCTAGTGCTGAAGGTCTGACCTTGGGAATTATCATAGCAAAGCTTGCATGAAACAAAAATAATAAACACTTGGAGAAGGGTGGGTCAGGAAGAGATTTTTATTTTTTTTTTTGTCTTTGGATTATGTTTTTAGGTCTTTGATGCAAAGGATAATATGAAAATAGTTTATAGTGTTAAACTGGAAGATGGTATAAATGGAAGACTGTCTACAGAACAAACCAAAATAATACAATCCAGCAAAATTCCATTGAAGCAAAATGAGTTACCTGAACTTGGGGCAATTTTAGGGGTAGGCTTTGGACCATAAAACAGGACTGCCTTCAACTCAGTAACAGGTGGCACCTCTGGATTTCTTGATTAGTTGCTCCCATCTCATTGGCAAGTAGGGAATGCTGTATTATCACATTTGAGAAAGCAAGAGTAAGGAACTCATTATTGGCCCAACCCTGCTGTTTTTTTCATGTTCATCTCTGAAATTATCCTCTGGAGCCTGGACACCATTGAGTGGCTGTCCATTAGGTGAATATTTCTTGGAGCTGGGGTCCATCCCCACCTTGCTCCTTCATCCTGTTTCCACCCTGTGCTCTAAAGTACCTCAGATATAATCAGCTTCAGGAGCCGGCAGCAGCATTTGCTGCTCTGCCTCTCTCCATCTCTATCTGTGCACAAACCCTCTCCCTGCCAGGTGCTGCAGAGCTTGCCAGCACAGGATTGATGTGCTCATGTGTTTGTGTGGATGCACTTTCTGCTGGGCTGAGATTATTGCATTTGTTTTTTCACTGAGTAAATGTCACGCTGTTGATTCTCGCTCGGTTCCAACTGGTGCCCCCAAGTAGGAATGTGTGCAGCCCATAACAAACCCTGTGGGCCTTCTGGTCAGTGTGGTGTCTGTTTTACTGCATTTCTATCCTCCAAATTGTTTATGATTTATTTAATATCAGTGTCTGTGCAATGCTCTGTAAGCAGAGTCTGTGGAAGGGAGCCTAATGGAGCAACCATTCGTCTTCAGAGGAGCTGCAAGTAAAAATAGTTTAACCTGCAATGGAAGAGTTATCATAAATATAAATGGTCATTCAGTAGGCTTCTGCTGTTACTAACCTTCCCCAAAAACAGTCTTTCATTTCTTCTCATTCCTCAGAGACCCCACAAAAATCCCTTTGCCCCAAATGCTTTGTTTCAAGCAGTGTAGGAAAAAAATCATTTTTTTCATTCCATTCTGTCTCTACCCTTGGACAAGACAGGAGGATTGGGTCACAGCCGCTTTTACCAGAATTCATGCTTGAGCCTCTGTAGCACAAATGGCAACACAATGTTCCTCCACTCTGGGATTGCCCTAATTTATTCAAAATAATGAACAGACAGCTCCATTTTAGGGTGCAGGAACAGATTATTTCCTTCTGTAATCGGTTTATAACTGGATCCTCATAGACATAATAAAATAGCTTCTTAGTAATTTCCTAGTTATTTCCCTAGTTATCCATAGTCATTTCTCAAGCAATGCCTTTGATTTGTTGCAAGCCTGGAGGGAAAGAAACTGACCCTCCAGCTTTGGCAATTATTTATCCTGGGAAACCGGGATACTTTTTTTCCCCCTTCACTGTGGTCTTGAATATATTAAGCAAAATGAAGCATGTATTTTTAAAGCCATTTGAATGACTGTGATAAGTAACTGAAACAAACATAATTCTTTCTAAGAGCGCTGTGATTTCTAGAAGGTTTGCTAGATCCAAAGCATAGGGACTAACTAAATATTCCCACAGTATTTTTATAAAGGCATTTTATCAGAAAAGCAAGAAAACTTCTTTAGGATACTTTGCTCTACCTTGGAGTTTGCTACATAGGGGCTCAGGTGGCACTCAAGTAGGAAGAAATTTAAGAGGAAGAAATTATTTGTAAAACAAAATTTTTACATTCTGTAAAAAATGCAAAACCATTTTTTATTTAGATGTTGAGTGCACGTGGGCATAACGCAATTTATCAGTGAACTTTTGGCACTTCAACTGGCTGATGCTACAGTGGTGACACAAAGGTTGGAATCTCCTTTATCTTCCTGATTTTTTTTACTTTTATCTTTCTGATTTTTTATTTATTTTAGTTTTTAAGGGTTTTTCTAGGCAACTCAGTCCCTTCACAGAGATATAGCAGGGCCAATAAAATATCTGTATGTACACACCTGAGCACATTAGGAGTGATAAAATTGGACAAGCAAAATTTCAAATGGGGATGTGTCTGTGCCTTTCCTTGGAATGAGCTCCCAAACAACCCTATGATTTATTTCTAGTACAATTATAACAATCAGCACTTTCTTTATTAATAAAGATAAATCTGCTAGGTGAGATTTCAGGAAAAAAAAAATCAACACTCATTTTATCATTGTCAAACACAGTTTTAACTTGTGGCAGAGTGTGCCAAAAGAAGACTTGGGTGGATAGCTTTCTATATCTAGAAGAGGTAATCAATTCTAATGAGTAGGTGGCTACTTTGCATCTTTTTTTTCCCCTCTTTTGTAGATTATCTGTGCCTTCCAGATGGTAAATATTTTTAGTTCCTATTTTTGTCCTTATTTCAAAAGAGATTTGGAGATCTCAGAGGAAGCATGTTCGTTTTCCATTATGCCAGTTTAAAGCCTCTAATGAAGTTTGAGAGCAGGATTTGGCCCATAAAACATATTTTTGTCTATGATACATATTGCACAACCCCCCAAGGAACTGCAATAAATGCACTTATTGAACTACTGTAACACTAAAATATGCTGCTGGGCCCTTTGGTTTTTTCTATACTTGGAGATTTCTGAGAATTGTTGTTTACATCAGTACTTGTACAAATGGGAAACCAAATCATTAATTCATAAAATGGCATCTGGAACTCTTAATTTCTGATTGATCTAGCTCCCTCTGGATTTTCCATGTCATCCAGCACCATAGCTTTTGAGCATAATGCAGCTTAAGTAGGTTAATATTCCATGAATCAGAGAGCCTTTCAGGGAGGTTTCCACCCTGAAAAAATCTTCACTTTGACTGAATATTCAAATTATTCCTTCTTAACTTTGAAGCATACCAAAAAAAGGCAAATAATAAAAATTGACCAGGTGAATTGGAGGAGTTAAGACTGGCTCTGGATGGATCAGGTGAGCACAAGCTCCTGCTGCCAGTGGAGGAGGATCACAAACTCAGAGACAAAGGCAGGGAAAGGGATCTGGGGAGGCTGCCCATGCTGAGCCCTTTTAATCCTCCACCCATTTAACTGCCTTCCACTCCTTGTGTGCTCAGGCCTTTGTTGGGTAAGGTCACAGCAGTGTTTTTCACTTTGCCACTACTGTGTTATATTTTTTATGTTGTGACTGTGTGTCCCTCTCTCCTCCTTGAGAGCTGCAGAGGCTCTGAAACAGAGGATGTGGTAGCCTAAAAATAGGAGATAAATTCAGGCAAGCCAAGGTGCAGGTGTGGGTTACTCTGAGCTAGCCGGCTCTGGTGTTCCCTCCCCTCACAGGCACACCTAATGTATTAGATTTCTGTTTCAAAACCATCATCTGATGAAGCCTTAACCTCTTTTCCCCTCTGGCATTTCCAAATATGAGTGGTTTTTTCTTAATCTTAGATGTATGACCTGGAACTGTGTACATTACATATCATTTCTGTGACTGAAGTCCTCGAGGAGACCAGTGCTCTGTGTGCATCAGAAATAGCACAGGCTGTTCCACCCAGCAAATCTGCTCCTGTCTCACTGTGCTGAGGGCCCCTGTGTTCCAAAGTTTTGGACAATGAAAGCAAAGAGGAGCTGCTTTTATCCCTAGCCTGGTCCTGAGTAGCAAAGAACTGGGCTGACTCTTCAAATGTTTGCTTGCAGGGAGAGTTACTCCCCAAAAAAACACTGATGCAGCCCTGCAGTGTTTGGATCCTGCTGTATATTGTAGGGGATAGAATAAAAGTAAGTAAAGGTAGTATAGAAAATAATCTTACCCCTAAGGAGTTGCAGCTGGGTTAATTAGCAAAGATTGGGAGCAGGCCTGACTTTAACAAGCTGCAGCTGTAGGCAATAAGAGGAGTGTTATAAAAGAGTGGATTGGGTGGTTGAGAGAGGAACTGGGGTCAGTTGGCTGCTGTGAGGACAAGGAAGAGTCAGTGCTTGGAGGAGCTGCTTATGAGAAACATCCAGCAGGTAGGAAACTCTGGCATTAAGGGGACAACAATATGGAATATTTGCAATATAATGACAACAGTATATTGACAATATTTTCTGAAATATGAGATTCCTGGGAAACTTCAGCAGGCCTGTTTACTGTGTGTCAGGGTGTTGAATGAAAGTAAAGGTTGTTGCAGGGTCAGCCATTGTGAAAGTGTTTTCAGACATCCCTGTGTCTTGGCACTCAGATCTGCCAGCCCTGCTGACTCTTGTACCTAGCAGATATACAGCTAGTTCTACACAGGTACAAGAGTCTACACAGGACTCTTGTACCTGTGTAGAACTAGCTATATATCTGCTAACTATGCAATTCTAACCCTCATCCCCTCCCTTTTAACTAGGAATGCCGTGTGTAACACAAAATCCAGTGCTTTTCTCAATACCAAATAGATTAGATCTGCTGTGTCGCCCTTGTCTAGAAAATTGTATCAAAGGAGGATGTCAAGTTTGTCAACTCCTACCTTTAGCAAACCTGTGTTGCATTTTATCTTACTCTCTAGTTGTGTCACTAGGTTCTTATTTTGCAATTCTCTTGTCAACATTTTCCACTGTGGATTTCTTTCCTGAAGCTTTCTGTGCTAGTCAGGGCAGGTGGTGCACTGAGGGAGAAGAGCTGCTCGCTTCTTCCCCAGGCTTTAAATGCAGGTGATGCCAGAGTGGCTAATGGGGTATCATGCTGCCTTACCTTAGATATTTCTTTGAAGCATCAAGAAATAATTTGTGGCTTCCAGTCCTTTTTGTTTTTATCATTAACACTTCTGCAGACATTAGCTGGTGTTTTAACATGAGTGAGTCTAGGACCTTTGTTGTTCTCCTACTTCAGTTCCACATAAGTTTACCACTTTTTTCTTCTCTTTTTTTTTCTATCCCACATTTGACAACAGGCTTGCCAATGTGTTTTTATGAAAAAATAAAGTTAAGCTTATGAAAACACCCTACAGGTTTGGGGTTTTTTCCCCCAGTTTCTGCTCCTTCTTTACAGCACAGCAGCTTTCCATTTTGGCTTCATATGAATGAAGAATCATTTATGATTTCTTCTCATTAATTTGCAGCCTGTTGGACTCTGGTTGTTCTCACTTTATCCACATTGCCAGCTGTGAACACAGCCTTCTTTCCAATAAATACCACTTTCCTCTCCTTGAAAGCTTTGTTTCCTTCTGGTACCCTTAAAACACTGCGGCCAGTCCTGTTGTGCTCAGAACGTTTCCCTATAATTCTCCCCTTGTGCAAAATACAAATTCTGTCCAATTTCTGTGGTTTTGGGGCTACAAGTGCAGAAAGTTTATGCACTCTGTAATTTCTTACCTTTTCAGTCCAGATTTTGTTTACTAGCTCAACCTTCTCAATCTTTGGAAACCAGAAATCCTCAATTATGGATCAGGGAGGGAGGAGTGTTTGCTTCTTTCATTCAATTTATGATTAATTAGTTTATTATCACTCAAGCCACACTTATTTTCTAAATACTTTTCTAACTTATTAAAAAAAAGTATAAATAGCATCACCTGCTGTTAGTTTTAGGGATTTTCTGACTCTCCAATATCTTCTGGAACTTTCTGTAATTAGCCCAGCTTATTAAGTTAATCAGCACTATAATTTTGTATCTTTTAAGGAGAACTAGGAGATGCAGCAGACCCTCAGAACCAACTGTTTTTTCTATCCCCCTGCTCAGTGTTTTTATGACCTGAAATAATTTGTTGTTACTGGAGCAAATTTGCATCGATGCATCCACAGGAAACAAAAATAGAAAACAAGTTGTTCTGCCTTTATGAAAAAATTATATTTAAAGTCTTGCATTTGTTTGAGACCTGCAAACTGGACCTAACAGGGAAAAAATATGCAGGCTTGTTGAAAAGCTACAAAACTATTTTCATTTCAATTGTCACCTGATAAGGAAAACAAAAGCTAGTTGGACTCTTTGATATTTGCAGCAGTCTACACAATAAGATAGGAAAAAAAGACCTCTGAAAAATTATACATGTACATAATAAACTATATTTCATCAGCTCTCTAAAGGGTTCAAGACTTACACTTGTTGAGCAAGATAATTTGTCGTGCTTTAAACAACACATGTCAAGTAATTATTAAAAACTAAAGATCTGAGTTTCTCAAAGAAACCCAGAAAGAAGTGAAATGCAAACTCCAAGTGCCTAAGCATCCTACCTGTGTTCTAGAGTCAGAGCTTTAACAAATTTGTGTTCTCCCTGGCCTCTTTTGATTTTTATTTGCGCCTCAAAGATGCACTAATACTCCTCTGAAAGAGAGTGACCATTCAGCTCAGATTCCTACAATCAGCCTTTTTTTATTTTTCTTGAGCTGTTGAAGAGAGATACAAAGAAACCAGAAATGGGTGTATTGGAAAAAAGCAAACAAACAGAAGTTAAGGCTATTTATACAGATTTTTTTTTTTTTTTTTCATCTCCTTTTTTTGTTTTTAATTGCATAAAGACAGAGCAAGCTAAAAAAATGTGGTGGGGAGTTATTGTGTTGGCAGTGCTATGTGTATTTTCTAAACCAAACAATTTAAAGGCCCATTAAACAAACATCTCTCACTCTTGACATGAGATCACAGTGCTGCTATCTGCTTTTTAAAGCCTGATTTACAACAGAAGGTGCAGGGTGGAATAAAAATCTGTGAGAAGCTTCTGATTAGGGCAGTTGTAAACATCTCCCCTGCCAAAGAGGTTTTTTTTATCTATAGGTAATGGGCAGAGCCACATTGTCTGGATGTTTTTAGCAGCGTTATTCTGTTCTGACCAGGCTCTAGTTAGAAATCCAGATTAGTTGCATTGTTTTATGGTGATTACTGTGTGAATAACCCTTGATTCAGGTTTGCTTTTACAGATAATATTGGCAATGATCTTCTGTGATGCAGGGGGACAGAAATTGAATATATACACACACTTATTCTCTCCATTTATCTGTGACCCAGCTGATTGGTGAGAGCAGCACTGTAAAGAGGGGCAGGAATGTATTTGTGAGTCTGGAATAAACTAGCATTCAGTGATCCTGATTTTCTTCTTCCCTGAGAAAAAGGAATGAAAAGATCATTGCAACAGTTTGTTATCAATCATTACAACAGTTTGTTATCCATTGTTCTGCTGATAACCTCTGATTAAAAGTATCAAGCTCTGAAAGTTGTCACAGGCCAGGCCAGGAGAGGCCCTTAGGGTGTGGGACCAGGTGATTTTTGTGGTATGAAATATGGATAGCTACAAAGATTCCCCCCAAAATCTTTCCTGGACAGCCACTGTGCCCTGCAGGAAGACACAGCATCCTCAGGGGGTCTTGCTGGCTCAAGGGGAAGCCAAAATGATCTCAGCCCTTGAAAAGCTCAAGGATGAAAAGCAGGCATGGTTTAAGGATTGCTTGCCTCACCCACCCAAAGGCTGGGCAGACTCTGGGCTCTCCAGCTCCTCTCTGGCAGGTTTACACTGAAGGTGAAGGCCAGACTTTGCTGAGTTGGAGGCCTTAACTTGCTTGACTGTGGACTTTGTTAAAACCAGATTTGAGAGCTCTGGGATGTTCTGCAAATTGCTGTGCCCTGCAGGGTGAGCACGGTGAGGTGCCTATATGCAATGTAAATAGGCCTGGAAAGCCAGGCTTAGCTCTGCTCAGCCTGGGAGAGCTGGAACCTTGCTTTTGGATTTTCTGATCCCCCCTGGAGCTGCTGTGAGAATCCTGGCCTGGGCAGGAGCCAGCTCCCACTTCCCCAGGTGTCAGATGGATGCTCAAGCACTAGAAAAACACCAAATCCCTTCAAAACATTATTTTTTGAGAGCAGCTATGCAAAAGACTGTGAGACATAAAGACAATTAATTGTTCTTTTTAAGAAGGTGGGTATGGGAGCTGTCATCAGTCATGAACAGAGAAATGCAGCCCAGCAGTGATATTGCATCCATGAAGCTTCAACAAATTTGTCTTGGTGTTCTCCTGGTTGAGGAAGCCAGTCCTGCAGCAGAGGCAAGGAGATAAGCACATTAAATCTTGATATCCACATTGGTGTTGCATCTAATTGAATCAGGAGATTTTCTGTGTTTCTTTGGGTTAGAAAATGTTTGTTTGTTGAAGCAGGTCCTGATCGAGGTCACCATCACAAAAGATGAAGGGGATTTCTTAAAGTAATTTGGAACATGTAGTTGAACTCCTGCCACAAGACTTCTCTTTTTTTTATTATTCCCCTTTTCTTACTTCAAAGGGGCTGTCAGTTGCCAGCTGATCAGTAAATAATGTCATTTTTAGCACTCCTTACCTGTGGGGTAATGCCAGCATGCAGAGTGCTGACCTGCCCATCCCAGCACTGAGCGCTGCATCCTCCACCTCTAAGGTGGAAGTTAAAAATATTCAACCTCCATCTTCATGCTAGCAAAATTTAAACCTGCATTTTCATACAAGCAAAAATTAAACCTCCCTCTTCACACTCTTGCAACTGTTGAGCTCTGTGTAGAAACAAATAAACTAATCTATGCCCTTTTTCCTTTAATTCAGAGAACATCTGTACCAGGAATTATAGATGTACCATACAAGAGTATTTAAAGTTTATGTTAGAGGCATATCCTGTTCATGATGGTCTAAATTTGACCATTAAGGCAGTCTGGATTGTTAAAAAATTGTTAACATGCCTTAATGTTCTCTTCTGGGTTTTTTTTTTTTTTTTTTTTTTGTTTTTTTTTTTGTTTTTTTGTTTTTGTTTTTTTTTTTTTGTTTTTTTTTTTCCAGCCACAAATTTCAATATCACTGTTCTAGTCAGGATCACACAAGATTTTAGGCCAATACTTATTTTCAGTTGCTGCAGGATTACAAAGTTAGCCGGGTTATGGTGTTTTTATCCCCTTGTGCTTTTGGCCAGCCCAATCCTTCTTCTGGTGTTACAACTTCTGCTCTTTTCTTGCCTTGCTGTAAATCAATATAACTCAAGGGAAAGAACTTCTTCCCATCTCTCATTCCAGGATGTCTTCCTGTCAGGAGTTCATATCCAATATTTATCTTCAGTGCACTTGTCTTAATGTGATCCCATTACTTACAGAGACAAGCCAAGCAGTCATTTTCAATTTCTTATTATTAGGAATAAGAGAATTTCAGCGATATTAGTAATTCCACTCCTAGTTCAGGACTTCATTGTGCTAGGAATTATGCAACCACCCTCAATGCAGTCCTCTAATATTGATGTTCCTAAAAAGAGCTTGAGTCCCTATAAAGAAAGGGATGTTGGGTTTTGCTACTGGCAGAGTAGGGGGACAGCAGAGGGGAAAAAAATTACTGTTAAGGTTGTTTGTAATGAATTTATTACGATTATTACAGTCAAAAGGGATAGGTGAGCAGCCAGGTATGTGCTCAAATCTATGATTTTTAATTCCCTTAATATGTGATTTTATTACTGTTGGCATGTTTTGTGGGGAAAGGATCAGGAGAGGGGCTTGGTTTTCCTTTTTGCTCTGAATAAGACTTCACTGATGGGAAAGAAAGAGGAAGGAACTGTATCAAACACTCTTTGATAAATTTGCTAATAAATTAAAAGCAACATTCAAGGGATGTGTGGTTTGGGGTTTTTTGTTTTGTTTTTCCATAGAGATGGTTTAGACTGTGGCTCTGGAGAGTTGCATTGGCAGAGCTGAGTGAGTGGGTGTCAGTCCAGAAGTGAAACTGTGTCTTAGGAAGATCTTCTGTATGTACATTTTATTTCCTTGGCATGTAAAGCCAAACTTGTACTGATTTAAGTGTCCAGGCTTATTTTTCAGTGAACCACCTCAACTTTCTTTTCTGGGAGAGTGCATAGGGAAATGTGGTAATGATAATTTTCTTCTAATCTCAAAGAAAAGGAAAACTTGAGGGTTTTATGTATATATTTTTAATAGCTTTTTTGAAGGGGGAGTTGTTTGATTTTTGGGGGGTTTGTTTGGTTTTGAGGGTTTATTTGAGGTTGAGCTTTTTTTGGTTTTTTGTTTGTTTTTGGGGTTGGGTTTTTTTGGTGTGTTGTTCTGGGGGCTTTTTTGGGATTTTTTTTTTTTTTGTTGTTTGATTGGTTTTGGGGATTTTTTGGTTTTGGGGGATTTTCTTTCTCTGGTTTTCTTTTGGTGTTTTTTTTTGGTTTTGGGGTTTTTTGGGGGGTTTTGTTTTGTTTAGTTTTGCAGCTTTTCCCCTATTTTACAAAGGATTTCTTAAATCTAAAGGGTAATAATTCTTCACATCAAATGGCAAGGATCCATAGCAGAACAGGGTAGCATACAAGGGCCAGGTTCTCATGCTGATGGATTTTCTCCTTCCTAGCTCTGTATCCCCACAGGCTCTGCAAAACCAAGTTCCCTTTTTCTGATGTGTTCATGGCAGTGGGGATATTTGTTCTCTTCATCAAGCAAATGAAAAAAAATCCCAGTGAAAAGCAAGGTCCACTCATAGCTGTTCTGATTCATTATTTTTTAAAGCCTCTTTAATAATTTTTTATTTGTTTGAGTGGAAAATTTTGCTCCTGTATCAGAGCCCCTTGGCCAGCCTCTGGATTTCAGTTCTTAATTTGATGGAATTGCCCAAAGGTCACATCTCTAATGAGGCTGCAGTGGCTTTGGAGCAGTCATGCCACTCATGAGGACAGCAGTAAGAATGTCCTGGAAAGTGGTTTAAACACACATTCACTTCTGATTTAAAAACCACTTCTGTCCTTTGAAAACTTGTGACTGGTGTGTCATGTTAAAACACAGTGTCAGCCCTTTATTCAAAGTAAGCATTACACAGGAGTGCTCTGTGATGACTTTCAGACAGCCAGATACCTTCTTTGCTTTTTTTCTGAGTTGGTTCAGATTGCCAGAGCTATTAACAAAGCAAAGAGAATGGTTATATTTTTATATTGGAGCATAATTATGCTACCAGCCAACTGTCTAACTTATCTTGCTGTCCCTGGTAGCTGACTATAAGAAAGATTCTTATCATTGGGAATATATTTGATTTAAACCCAGAATATATAAAAACTTCACTTAAGTTTTCTTCCTCTGTGCAGTTTTAATAGAAGTGGTGTGCTTCCAGATTTTTAATGGTTATTCATCTCAACATTACACCCTTTTGAGTCACTAGATATTCCAATGTGTTTATTTAAAGTTTTTTCATAAAAGGCTGGGGGGAAAGCTTAACTTATGGAAGTTAAATGCTGAGCTTTGGACATTTTTTATGGATTTTAATCTAATTAATACATATAATATGAATTTAACAGCAATATAATTCACCTAAACAGACTTTGCTCATGATCTTTATGAAAGCAAAAGGTGATCACACTCTGTATCTGTATCCTGAGCTTTGCCTTGAGAACACAGCGATGAGTTTGAGCAAATTGAGAGCTGAGTGCCTCTGAAGAGTCTGTCCTTCTCCTGCTGTCTTTCTGACAATGTCATTTTGAATATGCTATATGTTAAGGGAAATAAATTGAATAATCTGTAACCATTTCCTTTAATCACTAACACTTCACCACATAAAGAACAGAGCAAACAGTAAGATGTGAAAATGGAAAAGAATACAAATTATTATTTTTTTTTTTACTTATGTGTCTGAATTTTCTCTCTCTGACTACTTTGCCTTCCCTCATATCAGACTCCAGCTGGATCTCACTGTCAGGGAAGTTTCTAGTGAATTTAGCGATGCTGGGGTTGGTGGAGAAGTAGAATTATGATTTTCCATAGTATATTTCTGACTACACATTGAAATACTTAGAGGAAAATTCTATATGATGTTTTGCAAAGATTTCTAGACATTTTTTTTGTGATTCAGTAGTTTGAAACTCTTCACAAGAATAACCCATGGGCCTTCTGTTAAATAGGGGCTGCACTGGCCTGCAGGTGCATAGTCCATCATATTCTAGGCTTACTTCATTTGCACAGATGTGCATCTCAGTGGCATATTTTGAAGTTTAGGCTTTTTCCAGCAGGTAATTTTCAACCTCCTTGTTCTCATCTCACACCCCATTGCATTGAAAATGTCACATCAGGCCCCTCTTGGGCCATGGTCTTTGTAGCCCTGTAGTCCCTGAAGAAGTTGAGCAAGGCTTTGAATATATTTTATGCTACATCTGAGTATCTTGAGGTGTGTTGTTACTCATTACAAGATTACACCCATCAAAAGATGGGATGGATATCAGGATAAGCAGCTTTTTTTTTGTTTCTTGTCCTCATGGTGGAGGGCAAGGGGGTCTGGAGGAGAAAGGCTTGGCTGGCTGGTTTCTACTGCCCCTCAGTTGGCTTTGTAATCCATCACACACAAAATAAGAGAGGATCCTATTATAGAGAAAGCCTGGGGAGGGGAAAGAAAAAAAAAAAACCACAGTATTTTCTTTGTTTGAAAACTGTAGCAGATGTCTGTGGCAATAAAAAGGCAATTATACTCGTATTATCATGAGAATTTCCAGCAGGAAATCTTGACAAACTCCAAGTTTACTTAACTGAGATAAATACAGTAGATAAATAGCAAACTGAATTCAGTTTACTCTTGTACACAGGTGTACTACACATTTCCTCAAGCCATGATTCACAGTCATAACCTTTCCTAATCACAGGCACAGCGAGATATGTCAGGAGTAGGAATGGGCTCGTGTTAGAAAACACAGCTATAGATCCAAACTTCCTTCAAAGTTTTGGTGTATTTGGAGCTGATAAACAGGGTTGGATTCATATCTGTATCTCTAAAGGGGAGGCACCAGAGGGCCCAATTTGGTTTTTTTTACCCTAGACACTTTGTGCTGCCATGAGGATGCAAGTTTTTGATTGAAAATATCTGTGGGGTATCCTCCACTGCCACAGAGCCGGTGGCACAGCTAAGAATTGATTTCTTCCCCCTCTTTTAGCAGCCTGGAAAGCAGCTGAGCCTCTCTGAGGCTGCTCTGATTTATTCTGGGAGCAAGGTAGACCCTGGCAGCACTTGGAATCCAGGAGGCCCACAGATAGATAGCATGCAGCTCAGGAACATAAATGAGGGGTAACATTCTGGGAATTTGGAGAGTTCTGCTCTTGGAGTGAGGATGCCAAACAGTACTTCAAGTGAAATACTCTGTTTGTTATTGTTTCCAGGCAGGCAAGCAAAAAAACAAACACGTAAAAGCCAGCTGTTTCTGTTTTACAAGTCACTTCAACTAGAAAATCAGTAGAAAAGTTTGATAACACACCACATTGATAACACACCACATCCTGCTTTGTTGGATTAGTTCTTTTCACCCCAGTGAGATCCATTTGTATATCAAGGCAGCCTTAGCTGGCAAAATCAAATTTGAACAAATCTATTAAGGTTTTCTGATTTTTTTAATTTTTTATCAAAGAAATCTGTGTGCTTTTTGTCTGATTGTGCTGCTCACTTGTATATCAGATTTAGCCTCTGCCTACACTAACAGCTGAAAATCCGTTAGTGATTACTGCTAAATTACTGCACAGTAGTTTTATTATTAGAATTATGAGCTTATTACTGTGGAAATTAAAAATTAACAGCACATGGATATCCAGTCTTCTTGGATATCTTCTGATTGATGAAGTATTCAAAAAGCAGAAATCTTTTGCTTGTAGGGGGAAAAATTCCCCAACACTTTATGGTATCTTAAAGGCCATAGTACTTTACCTGTTGGAAGATTTGTTTTGTCAACAACTTAATCTGGTTTGAAATACAGCATGCTATATCACTTAAAAGGACTACAAATAGATTGAAAAATGCATGCTAAACAAGTTCAGAAAACAAATATAGTTTAGAAAACTGACATTTATTTATTGATACTCTGTCTAATAAGGGGTGTATGTTTCCCAAGTTATAGACACTTATTCAGGTAGATGTGCAAAACCAAAGAACAAAAGCAAAGCAGACCTTAACAGGAGTTGCTTCTTCTATACTTGTATATCTTGCTCCCAATGGTTTTTGGCTTACTCTTTCTAAAGAAATGAGCAATGGGCACTAGCTAGAAAAACAGCCCAAAAAAAGCTAAAAAATAAGTGTGGTAAAAGCCAACATTTTGTTACTGAAGCAGGAAAGCTCAAGGTCATTATCAATATTTCAGTGGATAACTGTGGGCTCTGTATCATGCTAAAAAATACAAATAAGGCCTAATAACAACAAAACAATGAAAACCATCAAAACCACTTTTCCACAGCAGCTATTATAATGATTTGAAAAGTAAAATTCCCTCCCCAGTCTTCAATTAGTGTAATGTGAAATAGCAATGGTTTTTATGACCCAGGCACCTGAGAACTCCCTCAAGGGACACCGATGTCCCCTGTAATGAGAGGAACAGGACTTCATCTATGTCCCCATCCCTTTGTGGGGCCTGCTAGTGAGTGAGACAGCAGCCAAAGGAGTGAGGGAACTTCATCACTTGTGCACAACTTTAAGGGAATAACCTTGGGAACATTGGATCAGCTCCTTACCTGCAACATGGGGAGATGCAGAGGTTTTGCTTCTCCTGGGCTCTGTTTGAGAGCCCCTGGCAATTCCCTGAGTTCCCAGAGTGACCCCTAAAGCTACTCCAGGGTAGTTTGGTTCCCAGTCTAACCCAGAGCAGCCCAAAAGCTGCTCCAGAGCAGTTTGGCTGCCTGTGAGGTGCCACCACTGCCTTGCACAGCACTGTGGTCCTGGCATCCCAACACCAGGCTTGGGAAGCGCCTACTGTGGATTCAGATTTATGGGATAACCACTGAGGGCTGCATTTATAGGGTCTGTGCTCCACACAGACATGGCACAGACCAAAATGTGCTGCAGAATTTATGCCTGAATCCACCCAGTGTTGCAGCAATGAAGCATCTCCTGCCTGCTTTCCCAGCTTTGGAGCCCAGTGGTGCTCATGAGAGGGGTGCACAGGTGCATTGCCTAAAGATCAAAACATGGCCATAAAACATGGCCTTATATTTGTGCTGGAGCGAGGCAAAACAGAGGGAAAGCCAGGAAAATTGTCAGGGAACAGATTGTAAAAGCCTGTTTAATTTTGTTTGCTAGAGAAATAATGGGTACTAGCTAAAATCCTGTGAGTTGTAATTTCTAGTGCATTACTGCTAATTAGTAAATGTATTATGGCCTAATTTGATCTCTCAGAGAAGGCACTTTTTAGGACTGAAATATTTCTATGGAGTGATCAAATAAGAAGGATGTCATCATCAGGTTGGGGCTTGTTTTTTTTCTTTTTTTATGCTGAATAGCAATACTTGTATTTTATATCCATGATTGCTGCCTTTTTACTTAGACTTTTCCAATTTTTTCACTCCTTCAGGAAAAGTTCTCTGGTCTTCACCTGCTGGTCCTATCACTGAAAATAGCATATGTTATCTGTCACCCTCATATTTTCTGGAAAATTCTCTTTGCCCAGACTTCTTGTCCTGGGAAGCTGAGAAGCCTCAGAGAAAAAGGAAATCAATAATTATCTGATTTGCTTCTCCTGTGTTTTACTGCTTTGGAATGTGTTTGGAGATTGTTTATCCAACAAGTGATGGTTTCATTGGTTTCATGTGAATTGTTTTGACTTACTGATCAGCTGGGGCCAAGCTGTGTTGGACTCTGAAGAGAGTCACGAGTTTTCTTCGGTCTGTATCCTTTCTGTATTCTTTAGTATAGTTTAGCTTAGTGTTCTTTAATATAATATAGATCATAAAATAATAAATTAGCCTTCTGAGAACATGGAGACAGATTCATCATTCCTCCCTTCAGTGGGATCTCAGAAAATATGACTACAACAACTCTCTACCAGGGAGTGCAGTGGACAGTGCAGCGGGGAGAGAAGGAAATTTGAGCCAGATTGGATGTGTATATTCCCAATTTTATTGCACAGTACCAGCCATTTTCACATATGGTTTATAGGACTTTTCTGAATGAAGGTGACCAAGTCAGTGTTTGTTGTTGTCTTCTTTCCATGTCAGTTGTCCCCTACAGCTGCCTCAGGGAGGTCACCCTTCGCACAAATCATACATTTGTGTATTTTAGTTTATATCCCCACATCGTTCCTGCTGTCTAATCCAGTGCTGTTAACGTGGTTTCACTGAGTGACTTCTCTGCTTGAAAGTTTTTCAAGCCTCTATTTTCCTGAATTGTGTAAGTAAAAGGCTTCCAAGGGAGAGAGGTTGCTTTGGTGTTTTAAAAGATGATGGTTTTGATCAGGCAGCTGTTAAAGATGTTTTCCAGAGGCTCCATTTTTTGTGCTGCCTTTTGGTGGAGACAAACCCCTATCAATAAGTGTTTTTTATGCTTTGAAAAACATGGTTTTTGTTGTTTCTGCCTTGACTAATTCTATCTGCATTTAAAACATACAAATGTATGCATGTTGGGACACAAACAGCCACAAGAAAAACAAGAACCAAGAGCAGTACAGAAACTATTTATTATTGTGTGTCTATTTCACTAGGAGTAGATATTGGATAACCTCTTATTTGTGGTCCAAATATTTTAATTGCAATTGGGTTACTCAAAAACACATAGTTACTGAGGGATGCAAGCTTTTGTGGGTTTGTATCTCTAGATGTGCTTTAATTCAGTTTTTCCTGTGTAGAGCACTGCTTAATTTTTTTAAGTGTGCTGCAAACTAACATATCATAAAAAATAATTCTGCCTAATAGCATCATTCTTAATTAGTGTATTTTTTTGTTTGTGTTTTTTAGTGCTATTGATTTATGTACGAAAAGACTTCCTCTGATTTTAGACACAACTGAAATCAAATCCCTCAGGCTTTAACTGTGAAGCTGGAGAAGCTTATTAGGATTTTTAACATTCCAAGTTGCTTTCTGAACAGATTGCACCAGCTAGTTGATGAAACTTGAGCTAATTACTCTAATGTTGACAAATGCACCAGCACAAAAAAGTCACATATGAAAAAAATTAAAAATTACATCTCTTCAGGAAATGCTAAGTAGATTCAGTGATTTGTGGGTGTAAGAGAGGGATGTTTGCAGAGGTTTCTTTAGGAAGAAGAAAAAATACTACTACGTATAAACAAAGTGAAAAATGCTTTAGCTTTTATAAAATTGAAATAAATCCATTTGATGGTTGGTAGGGTGAGAAACTGCTTTCACAGCCTTGCTGTGTTTGGGGGTGCTGAGAATTCCTACAGAGCCTCTTCATCTGTGGCATCACACCCAGGAGAATTGGGTCACAGTGTTTGAGGGCAGCCAGTACCTCCTCAGGACTCTCCTCTGTGCCAAATTAAATCCAGATGTGGAAAAACTATATTAAAATCTAGGGAAGTCCACAAGCCCTGAAATAGGAATTTCCTCTATTTTATTTTTTTTTTTATTTGTTCTTGTCTATGTAGATGCACACATAAATTAAGGGAAAGAAATTAATACAGCTATCATATTGTGATCATGTATGTTATCATAGAGAGGCTTGGACTGAAAGAGACTTTAAAGGTCATCCCAGGCCAGACCCCTGCCATAAGCAGGGATGCCTTCTACTGTCCCAGGCTGCTCAGAGCCCCATCCAACCTGACTTTGAACCCTTCCAGGGATGGAGCATCCACAGCTTCTCTGGGCACCCTGTGCCTCACCACCCTCAGTAAAGAGTTTAATTGAAACATCCAATCTAAATCTCTCCCCTTTTAGTTTAACAGTGTTCCTCTTTGTCTTTCCACTTTTCACATGTAAATATGCATTCAAGGTAATCCAAACAATCTTAACCCTGCTCAAAATTTCCTTGTCAAAGAACGTGAAAAAATGCTTAACTAATTGCTGATATTTCAGCTCAATACTCCTTAAGCTTAAATGGAAGCAGTGTGGCTATGACATGAAGGTTTCCTGCCATTTAAACTTACTATGCCTCAGAGAGAAATATACAGTCTTGTCTTTTTTTTTTTTCTTTTTACTATTTACTTAATAGTTTTGACCTTTCAGCCAATTGTCCTTATCCGTCATTACAGTGTATGATCAATCATTTCATGCCTTGTCTATAAAATACCAGCAGGAGGGAAATGCTTTATGTTATATTGCTTTTCTTGAAGGTTTTTTTTTGTTTTGTTTTTTTGGGTTTTTTAATCATGCTGTCTTCCTTCTTTATTGCAAAGAAGGAAAAAAATGCTCCAAGTCTCACTGGTTTAATCAACTTCATGGATTTCATGGGTGTAAACAAGTAGATGGAGGGAGTCTGGTGAGGTAGGGGATGCCCAGAGAAGCTGTAGCTGCTTCTCAAGCAGTGTTCAAGGCCAGGCTGGATGGGGCTCTGAGCAATCTGGGGCAGTGAAAGGTGTCCCTGTCCCTGGTAGGGGTTTGGAGTGAGATGATCCTTAAGGTCCCTTCCAACCCAAACCATTCTATGATCGTAAAACTCACTGCAAGCTTATAATTTAATTTTGGAATTCAGTAATGGTTAAAATGCACCAAACAAGGCATTTCTTTGTCTCTAACTTCCTCCTGAATTGCTGAGGTGCAAGCAGGGGCACAAATATCCAGTGGCATTAAACACATGTGCAAAGCTACACATGGCATCAGCGTGGTCTGTGTGAGGATGGTCCCTCAGTTAGGACAGGGCTTTGGGTTACTGGAGATTCAGGTTACAAATAAACCTGTGCAAAGGTAAAGTTTTTCAGGAACGCTCCTGCTGCAGGAGCCTAAATGACATTTACAAACTAAGAGCATCGCTTACCAGGCTTATGTGAAGCAAAAAGGCAGAGAGGTGTAAGGATCCTGAGCTACCAGGAAAGCTGTGACACTGTGCAAACACCTCAAATCCAGGCCTGAAAACAGCCTGCTGCTCTCAGAAAGGTCTCTGTGGTTTAGGAGCAGTGACAAGTAAACATGTCTAATGATTGCTCCTCCAGCAGCAGCATGTAGGCTGCTCCCAGAGGAGCCCTGTGTGTGCTCCAGGGAGCAGCACAGAAAAGGCTGCTGGCTGAGCCAGCTCCTCCTGGAGCACAGCACAATATTGCCTGTAATAAGGGTGAAGTGGCTCAGGGTCTGCAGTGCTTCTGGAAACCATGCTTTTTGCTTCTCTTGTCTTCATTGTCCTAATTATAAAGCAGAGCTAGCAGCACTTCTTGCCTTCCCGTGGGGTATTTGGGACATGAGTGCATGAAGGATTGAGAGATCTGCAGCTACTACAGGGTGACCCAGTAGTGGGGGCACCTGGAGAGCCTTTGGGTAAACAACTTCAGCACAAACATCCTCTTGCAGCCCTAAACTCAAAAAATGTCAAGTGCACGTTTAAAAACTTCACGAGTGGTTTGTGTGATGTTGTTTTTATCGGGGTGGGGAGTCCTTTTGTGTCATTATTTCAGGGAGGCAGAGTAGTCATGCAAATGATTTGGAGAGAATTAGAAAACTTGGGGGAATACAGATCAGACAGAGTAAAAAGGAAGGAGACCAAGCATATGACAAACTTCAAGCCTGTATTATTTGTGCAATTATTTGGCATTCCTTCTTAGCTGAAAGAAGTTAGTCTCCCCTGTGCCTGTGAACACCAAGGACATCATTTATTATCCCAACCTTTAAAGTATCTTGGTTTTATTTGGGATAATTGGAGTTGTTCTATCAACAGATTTTCTGTGATCCTTACACTGAGCATGAAAAGGATAATATAAAGAAAGGTGAAGATACAAACACACTACTAAGGTTTGGGGCTTGTAAGGCA
Organism: Ammodramus savannarum pratensis; assembly: GCA_020466415.1. Lineage (NCBI taxonomy): Eukaryota > Metazoa > Chordata > Aves > Passeriformes > Passerellidae > Ammodramus > Ammodramus savannarum. The sequence goes on along the minus strand of JAHXMQ010000028.1, from coordinate 7,987,503 downwards.
AGTTCTGCACAGCTCTAGCTGTAATTCTTTAAAATATACATATGTCCCTTTGATGTTGTATGGAATTAGAAGTCAGATATAATACTCCCAACCTAGCTGCTGTTCACTGCTGAAGCCAATGAGCAGTGGAGGAGCAGAGGAGTGTGCTTTGAAGTGCTTGGTATTATAGGGAAAAATGAGCACTTCAATAAGAATGTGCCATATGCAAGGGGCTGCCACTGAGATGCACTTTAAAGCTAAAATAAGGACAGAATCCAGAAGTTTCACCTTCAGGTTTGTATCTGAGCCTTGTTGTGGGGATATTTACACCCTCAGCCAGGGCAAGGAGTAGAAAGGAGCAAAAGTTGAAGTTGAGGTTCCAATCAAAACTTGCACGGATGATGGATCTGTGTTTGCAGTTCCACTCTGGTTTTGATCTCTAATACCTTGCTCATCAGTGGCTTTCCAGCAGCACAGTTCAAAGGGCTCTGTGAAAACAGAGCAGAGAACTGTATAATTATCTGTATTCCATGGAACAGGGTCCAAGGCAGGAAGCAGTGTCCCAGAGGGGTTGTTTGTGCATGGTCCTGCATCTCTGTAGTGTCACAGGTAGTTCTGCATCCCTCCTGTTCACCCAGGCTACTGCTGAAGCCATTGGCTCTTAGTGGGGTGAGCTCCTTTCAACAGGTTGTACTGTTCATAGGATTGATCTTAAAGAGCCAAAAGTAGGTATTGAGCACAGCAAAGAATTACTGTAGTAAATACACAATGTCCATTGCCTAGTGATCAAAAAATCAAACCCCTTTTTTAATTTTCTTAATATTGGGTTATTCCTCCTTCAAGAAAGGTCACCCTTCACAGCATTCTTCCAGCCTCTTATTAATATTTCTGATCTCAATATTAAATGTCATTAAATATTTAAATTGTCATTAAATATCATGACAATATCTTCTGGTTTGCTTGCTGTTCCCCTCCTACTCATTCTTACCATTATCTACTTGTTGGATCACTGGTAATCTCTGATGTGGCATATTTACAGAACTAGCTAAAACAGCTCCAAGATCTTTAATGATAATAACTAGTATATAAGCATACTGTAAGCTGAGAGGAGGGCTCATTTTCACCATGTGCACTGAATTAAATTTATTTTATTTTATATGTTACTCTTATAAAATACTTCCACAAATCTTAACAACTAATTTTGGTTTCATTATTCATCAAAAACGTGACTTGCTGGCAGTACTGAAGACTCTTTACCATCCCTCTTTACTTCCACATTCAATTCTCTGATGCACAAGACAAACAGCCAGACCTGCCCTATCTATGGTGAGCTCCTTACTCATCCTCTCTCTGTCTGTAACTGAACTGAAACTGTGGCACAGGGTTAAAAATCCTAAAAATACAGTTCAGTTGAACTCTGAATCACAGAAACGTGAAACAAATGAGTGTATGCTAACATGTTTTAAGGGAACTGATTGAAAAGGGTAACATGGCTGTGAGGAGTTCATTGCACCATCATGTTATGCATTAATCTTTTGTATTACTGGAGATATTGTTCTGAAAGTATATATCTGTGCAGGACTTGTGCTTTGTCTCTATTCTCTTATAGACATTTTGAATCTCTATCCTTAGTCTGAAACTTTCTGTACTATGAGTTTTCCAGGAGTGGTGGTGTTTTGGGCTGGATGGTTATTTTTGTTATTGGTTAATTGGTTGTTTTCTGTTTGGTGCTTGTTTTTTTTTGAAGTGACTTCAAAATGGCTTCAGCTGCCTGAAAACCTAACTGTTCATTGGGATCTAATTTTAATATAAAGTTATTGATACAGTGCAGAGATAAACCTGAGTGGAAAAAGGAAAATAATCTGGTCATGCAGATGAGCTATTTGTAAAGGGGAAAAATAAATAAAGAAATCAGTGACAGAAATATCTGAATGGTGCACCTGAATTATGCCTTCTTGGCACAGGGAAAGGAGTTGAAAATAACTCCTTTCCCTGGTTAGCAATAGCACAGTTCTCTGTTACAAGGAGGAAAGCTTTAACTCCTTAGAGGTTCAAACAGTGCTGTTTGGTTTTCCCACCCACTGAGCAAGAATTTGAACCACCCAACCAACTTTTAGACATCTGTCCAGCTGTTTGATGCAATGACAGACATTCTGGCCTTTGCTCACTCCTGTTTTCATTGGGAACTCCTACTCCTGCCCACTCACTTTGTTAATAGCCATCAAAGAGTTAATTTCCATTTCAGCACAAATGAAAGGATGGAAATTTCTAATAGGAGAATGGGAAACAATAATGATTTTCTTTTTCTGATCAGTTACTACTAATGTTTAGAAAGCAAAATACACATCTCTAGTTAAGAAGCAGTTCTTTCTTTCCTTGTGGTTTTGTTTCCATGCACCAGCAAAGTGCTGTAATGCTTGGTTTACAAAACTTTATGGAGAAATCTATTTTTGAATATACACAGTACAGGCACTTCTTTTGAGGAAGGAAAAATAATAATAATAAAGGCAAACAGAAGATCTTGAGTTTGAAAGGGTTTCTTATGGGACTAATTTACAATTCCATTTCTTAATCTGTTTAAGTAATGCACACTGATAGTGGGAAAACTATACAAAGATAATGCATGAACTATCAAGGGGGCTGCTTTAAAAGAAAAGCCAGCCTTACCATTTTTACCTAATCGATATTGAAGTTATAAGTCAGCTAAGCCTTATGTCCCTAACCAAATGACTGAGCATAAGTGTATTTTTTGATGGCTCTTTAATGTTAAGTGACAAGAAAAGGCAGCCACTTAAAAGTATTTGACATTCATAAGCATCCAAAAGACTTTCTGTCATCTTCCATTTATCCATTCACCAGACTAGAAAAAGCCATATTGCTTTGTTTTTCCCCTTCCTTGCAGGGCAGCAGTCAATGCAGCTGTGTCAAACCTTAGCTCCTCTCATGTGTGCTTCATGGTGTCCATATCCCTGCTTCCCTTTCTCTTTGTTGTCACTGAGCAGCTTTTGAGTGCCCATTAACAGTGAGGAGAGCAGCATCTGGAATTTCTGACTCCATCCTGAAAGGATTAAAGCACACCCAGGGTACTGATGCCCCTCCCCAAGCCAGCAGCATGATTGCTCTGGCTGCTAATTGAGAACTGTCTGGGAAAAAATACCCAACTCACTCTGAGTGCCTTCCTTTTAAGAGTATTTTGGCTTCATTTCTCACATAACACAGAAAGCTTTTAGTTCAAAAAAAATATTGGCAGTGTTCTTCAACACCTTGTATTTTAGCTGGTGTGCACTCACTTTGTATATTCAGCTTTGCATGTAGAATGCATTCACTCATTACAGCATAGCAATGCTTCTTTTAAGCATTAAGAGTATAGGAATGCTCATTAAGAGTATAGGAATGCTTCTTTTTAAATAAAGGAAAAGGTCCTCTTAAGACTGTTTCATGTAATCCATTCTGATGTTTAAGTTTGTCCAAG
>JAHXMQ010000028.1:7947799-7983952 GCA_020466415.1 Ammodramus savannarum pratensis | reverse complement strand
AAAACTGAAGTTCTGTGGGAAGTGGGATTTTCAGCCTGTGTCAGTGGAAAACTGCTGCTGTCCCTCTTTTCTTACTGTTTCCTACAAGGTATTGTAATAGGAATCTCCTGTTGTTCTTTGGAAAAAAAGAAGGCACAGTCAGGGCTGTTAAACTGCAGGTTTGCACAAGCAGGCAAGCACAGGTGATGCTGTTCAGGGGCGCAGGAATATTCAGGTAATCTGTGGTAATTCAGGTAATCTGTCACAACAATGTCAGGGACTTGGGGGAATTGCTGTGTAATAATGCAAAATGTAAAAATCTGAGTGCCTCTCCCATGAGGTGGGCAGGAGCTGATGCTTTGAGAGAAAAAAAAAAAAGGAAAAATGATAGATGATCTTCCTAAAAAGGGAAAAAAACCCCCTAAGTATAACGATGCTTCCTTTGGAATGACTCAGATTAGAGTAATACTTTTAATATCAGTTTTGAGGCTGATATTACAACCTACAACCAGGCAGAGTCACACTTTCTTACCAGCTCTGCACTCCAGTGGTCCTCATGTGTGACACCCCCGTTTGCAGCACACAAATCATCATTTAGCAACCTGCAGCAGCTTAGTTAAGGCCCAGGTAACAAAATCGTGTGAGTAGACAGCGTTTGTTTAGCTGGCAAACACTCTGCATGCTTGCAGCTACATTCTGCCTTGTATATTTAATTTCAGCCTCAGTTTAAACACTGCTTTGGACCTGGCAAAAACAGGAGCTTTACAATGGAAGTGCTGCTGATGGCACTGCTGCAAGTTGCAGATGATGCCATTTTAGTACTTAGCTGGTATTCAGGAGCTTTCAGTCTTGGCTTGAAGTGATCTGATTGAAAATCAGACACAGGCATATATGGAGAATTCCAGGTTCCCTAGTTGCCTTGAAGTTAAGTGGAGTGGGCACTTGATTATTATGAAGGCTAGAATTGGATTGGAGAATCATACTTAAAGGTGTAATAGAGCTCAGAAAGTGTCAGACCTTGGAAGTACCTAGCCCTTGATTGTAGCAGCTGGAAGTGATTTAACAAGTACTTGAGGTGACAGAATCAAATGCTTTATGTGATGAATGGGCTGTTTCAATATAGCAAATGATTTTGCTCTTTAAAAATCAGAATTAAACAGTTTGTTTTTTGTGAGGCGTGAGATCATGGAGCAATGAAGTGTACATGTGCACGTGCCTGGAGACACAGAATTTCATGTTAATCTTGTCTTTATTGTGATGTGTTCATTTCTTTGGGAATTTACTGCTGTGCACTGGCCCTTCTGGGGGAGGGGAGGAGTCTGTGTGTGTTTTATGCATGAAGGTGTCCCAAGAAGCTGAAATAACATGACCAAAGTAGAACCAGTTATTGACCTTCATGACTTAGAAGGTGAAAAATATATTCACTAAGTAATGTTCTCAGTCAAAGTCAAGAGGCAAATAACTCCAAATTTGTCACATTTGGCAGCTGGGCATTCAGGTGTGTGCATAGACAGAGCTGGATGTGGAGTTGGGAGGGGATTCCTCAGGTTCATGCAGGTTTGGTCCATGTAGTGCCCCATCTTAGATTCACTGATATGCCCTGCTTAGCAACTGATTATCAGGCATCCTGTCTTTAGGTTTCCCTCCACCTGACACTCTCACAACATGCAGAATTATTTATTTTTATTTAAGGGAGCTTTTTCCCTCTTTCACTGTGGCCAAGACTTCAGTCCTCTCCTTCCTTATTGCTGAAAGAGAAAATTCCCCATAACCAAGCCACTCTTAAAAATTAAGTCAAACTTCAACCCGATCCTGTAGCTCTTTAGTAAGCAGAACAGTTTATTCTGTTCAGTTCTCTTTTCTTTTTGTAAAGAAAAGTGTCGTGATGAAATGTGGTGTTGAATTTTTTTCACATTTGTGCTAATCAGAATTGCTTGGGCTGCTCCTGAGGTTCAATTTTGAATGTGCTGAGCAATGGACACAGCCAGTCTTTCTTTTATTATTTGACTTCCCATCCCTAAGATTACTGGAACCTGCAGAAAGACAGGTAAAGACATGTAAATGTAAAGTCATTTATGAACAGAAAGCCAATACAAATCTCCAAAATGAAGATTCAGAGCAGAGTATCTCCTAAGCCTTGAGATATCATGGAATAATCATGGATGAAAGGAATTTCACCAGATTCTACCCCACATTGGCAGAGAGGGAACTCCTGTATTGGCCCCAAGTCATATTCAGGTAGAAAAAAACATTGGGCCCCACTGCTGTGAGGAAGCTGTTTAGTTTAAGTTAATAACATGTTGTTAGTGGTGGAACCACCTCTCAGAATCTGAAAAACATATGTTGTTACACTTCCCCCAGAACTAAAAAACAGATTTGACGAGAACATTTTTTTTTTCTTTCAGAGATATTTGCATAATTACACAGAGTGTGAGTGTTAATGAAGAGCTAGTAATAATACTGGATGAATTAGCATGACTGAGTGACTTAACGCAATCCTGTTGATCATACAGTCAGGGGTGGCTTGCATTTTGCCAGATTTGTTTTTTTTTAAGCTATCTCTTGCAATTGCACATTTGAATTTGAACTTTCATTAATTACAGCTTTATTTCATGAACGTGAAATTTCATTGACTGAAGTGTTTACATCAGTAGAACACCTATTCTAAAATATGTGCACCTGACAAAATTCTTAATGAACACCCTGCCAGCACCCCCAACACTGAGTGTATTTTTGAGTCATTCCAGTGAAAGATTTGCTCTTTTTTAAAAAATTTATTATGCTTTTAACCCACAAGCTAAGTTCTTGGAATTATTTCTTTCAAAGTTGGAAATAGCAAAGTGCGTAGTGGCAGGAAGGGAAAAACAGATGTAGAAACAGGATTTTCCCTCAATGATCCCTCTTAACAACATTCTGCCTCTTCCATCTCCTTGTTTGCTTGTCCTGTTTGCTGCTGGTGTGCAGTTGAGTTGATCACCTCACACCTGATACACTGAGGAAGGTGAGGTGCACAAGGATGTGTAAGACCAGTTGTGAAGAATGAACTGTGGCTAAAGAAAATCACTTTGCATTGAAGAGGAGCAGTTATGGGATTTGTGCTTCTGACTCTGTTGGGAGGGGTAACCACTAGAAGGCAGAAAATTCCAGACTTAAGGAGAAGTGATGTCTTAGTCTCAACAGGACTGTAACTTGGAAATCAATTTGGTTCTTAGGGACACTTCAGCCCCATTTTTGACAGTGAAGCTTGGCCATGGGGCTCATAATGCCACCAAAAAGCAATGTTGTGTCTCTGCCTGCTTAAATACCCATGAAAATATAACAAAGCATCAGTCTGTATTATTAGGGCATGAAATAATGTAGGTGTCCCCCTCCTCCCCTTTTGGCACACTCAAAAAACTTAACCTTAAGCTAGCAACAGCAAGTCAGATGGGGAAAAAAGATCTGTTGTATGTTTGAAATTTCTGCTATCATCATGTTTTTATTGGCAGGGAGTTGTTAAAAGTTTCAATATCAAGTTTGCATAAGGAGCATCTTTGCATAGAAATTTTTCACTTGTCATTTCAGTTATAAATGGGAGGTTTGAATAAATTTTCTAATCCACACATTTTTGAGATTCCTCACATTCTACCACTTACAGGACTGGTATACTGAGATCATCAGTCCCTGAAGCTAACTGCTAAATGTTTCAGCAGAAAGAAAAATGCTGAAATTCACTGGTGAAATCACTCCTTCCCTGTTCCAGTTCTGCCTCCAAAGGTGGAGCAGGCAGGGAGATGTAGATGAGCTTTGGCTTTCATTAAATTAGGTGTCAGTGGTAATTTAACACTGAATATAGTTGTAAAAAATCTAATGTTCTGTGATACAAAATAACTACATACAAATATAGACTTAATTATTTAGTGGAACAAAAGATAGAGATTTTGGTAAACAATTTGACCCAATATAAGATTTTAATAGAAGATAAGGTTATAGCTCATGCTTGATCTGAAGTGAAAACCATCACAGGTGTATAGGAAGAAAATTGGAATTGCATTCAGGAGTCAAACAACCAGAAATATGTATATTACAGTACAAACAGCCTGTGAGATTAATACTGTCAGAAAGTCACATGCAAGGGTGAAGCCAGTTTGAAGTCAAGTTGAAATAAAGTTGGCAGGTCATTTTTTTTTTTTTTTTAACAGCAAAAATAAATAAAACATTTTGTATGGCTAATGCACTGTAAAATAGCCAAGTCCATACTGAACACCAGGAATTAAGAGATTCCCTTCTACCCAGTCAAGTGTATCTGAGCACTCATGAAGGGTTATTTGTAGAAACAGATGAGCCAGGTTGCTTTAGGAATACCCTGGTCTCCAGGAAATGGGTAAAATCCATCCCAGCTCAAAGCAGAGCATCTTCACTCACAGCTCTGCTTATCAACAGCCCAGGCAGAATTCTGCCCCAAGGCAGATACAGTGCTCCCTTCATTAAAAACCAGAACCTTTCCAGTATTCTCTTCTGGGTTTCTGAGCCAGAATTCATGTCTTTGCTCACAAGATTTAAATATATCCCAATAAATTAACAAAATATTGCAATTCTTGAAGATGCTTGTGTCAAATATGGAAAGAGGAGATGTTGTCTTTCCATATTAGACAGAACAGAGAGAGACATGGGATTTCAGTTTAGGAATTTATTCAGGGAACACATGGCTGTATTAGTGTCTCCAAGATTTACCATTTCTCTTTTCCCCCTGTAAATCTGTGCCTCTCTTGGGTTTATAACTTATTTCTCCAAAATAATTGTTGATACTTAACATTTAGATATATCTACCTGAGACCAGCTCAGCTTTATTGAGACATATGGGAGAATATACCCTACAAGAACACCAAAAAAAGAGATCTTTTGGTATGGCAATATCATAGGCCACAATGGGCAACAATTGAAAATGCTGAACTTTTGAGGATGGAACAGGTTTGGCAGCAAGGATCACATATGAGTTTCATCACAGCTTCATGAAATTCAGGCTGAGTGTTTGAGTTCAGGCACACCTATGGGAAAGTGCTCATCTGGAAGCAGTACACACAGGTCCCCTCACTTCTGCTGTGTGTGGAAAAACTCTTTTACTGCTTAGAGCTTTGGCCTAAAAGCATTTCAGTCTCTCAACCTTTGAATCCAGTCTTTCCAATTGTCTTGCCTGAGCCAAGCTGTGCCCTCACTGCTGCTGGCTGGTGAGGATGCTGTAGAGCAGGCAGGGGTACCAGTGTGAAGGTAGCACAGAATAAAATGGTTCTCTGGAGCCTGGTGCCCCCAGGGATGTTGAGAGAGATGATTTAAGAGCATCTGTGCAAAAATGGTGAGCTCTTTTCTGTCACACTTGCAGCTTTGATTTTGCTTATCAGCCTGCCAACGAAGCACACTGAGCTGCTCCAGTGCTCTCCTCTCCTGTTGTGTTTCCTGGTATTTGCCTTAAAGTAGCTGCCTCTTGCTGATTTGAGAATTCCCTGTCTCTCTTTGACATATCCAGGGACAGCCCTGTTTTATCACATCCTGACTTCTGCTTTTCCACGTGAGGATTTGCAGCCGTCACCTTTGGTTTTCCCCCTCTAACAAACCCAACATTGATCTTGCAGATCATGCACACTGCATTTTCAGACAAGATAGATAATGACTTGAACTGCAGCAAATGGGACTATATGACATCACACTTTTGTGAGCAGACAAATCTGTAATCTTATTTAGCTTGACAGGTATAAAGGGCATTTCAAAAACTGATTATATCTGCTGTGATTTTAAGAAGGTCTGGGATATGACTGGAAAACCTTCACCCAAATTATTCCCCAGGGAACAAACTCTTCAAAAGAATAATGCAATGCTCCTTATTCAGGGCATTAAACCATGCATTAACCTTTTTTTCCACCTTGTGGAAAATACATAATATTACCTCTGAAGACTCCAAGGGTGGGAATGAGGTGCTACTGCTGAATCTCCATCAAGTTTGGGAATTGGGTCTGCAATCAAGCTTTGCAGATTAATATGAAAGAAAAAGCTGAACATGAAGAACATCTGAACTGTTTAATGAAAACGTGGATCTGTGCTGATTTTGCAGATCTGTTTCTTATTGTGAAAGCCCCATCACCAGCTGGGGATAAGATTCATAAGCATTTCTTGAAGTTTCCATTTATAGTTCTGTTGAAACCATCTGTGACAGGCTTGTGCTGCAGCATCAGTCAAGATCAATATGTGTAACAGAACCTACTGGTGGGGCCCTGTGTTTGGCAGTGGGATGCACAGACATCCTTTAGATGGATCCTTATCTCATAGTAGAAGGGTTTTGGTAAAAAACCTATTTAAAGAAAACTGAATTGCCATGACTGCCCACTTGCTGACCAGGGGAGAGGCTGCTGAAAGCAAACACTGAAACCCAAATTTGTTCTCCTGAAAGTTTTGCAGCTCGGGCAGGATTTGAGGCTGATCTCAGTCTTGCTCCTTTTTCCTGTCCCTAAACCACCAAAGCAGTTTTCTTTTTGCCCTGCCCAAAAGTGCTAGGAGATGGTCCTCTGTTGGAAAAGGAAAAAGTTTCATTTCTCAATATGCATGATAACATTTTTTTTTTCTGAAGAGTAAAACTGAGATATAATCTCTTGATGACTTAAGTGTGTCTCTCCATGTTTCACCCTTTGTGAGGTTTTTGCCATGAGTTAAGTGATTTACTGTGCACATCATCTCTGATGCCAAAGGAGAGTGTTTCTGCATATCTGAAAGATAATGCATTATCTGCATATCTGAAAAAATTGCTTTTAAAAATGTTTTTAATAAGTCATAGACCATTAGAAACTGTTGTAAACCTGATAATTTTCTATTTATGTTCCTGTGACTGAAACTGCAATCTTTTAATCTCTGGTTTCTAGTCTAATTTTTATGAAGCCAGCTCTGTGGTGAATATTTCTGTCAATTCTCCACTCCTAGCATTTGATATTAACTAGGTGCCCAGTTCTGCTTTCACTGAGGTGGACAGAAATATTTTACTGATGGTCTTGGTGAGGGCAGACCTGTGGGGGGGATGCGGGTTCCTCTTATTGGACATAATTCTGTGGAGTGTGAATATCAGTGAAATCATAAACTACCTGTAGAAGAGATGCTTCTTGTCTACATAGTAAATACACCTAGGGGCAGTCATGCAGGTTGAAATTGGGTTTGATTTCCCAGAAATTTGAGCTGTGCTCCACAGGGCTCTTCCTTCTCCTTCTCTTGGCTGGTGCAGCAGGACGGACCCTTAGGTGGGTCAGGCCCATCTCTGTAACCAGATTGCACTGAAAATCACTTAGCAGTCAGGAACAGCCTGGGAGCAAAGCAAAAGCAGAGCAAGTGTCACCTCTCTGCTGCAAAAGAACAGCCCTGAGCCCTGATGCAAGATGTCTCCAACAGAAGGGTGAGATTCAGCTGCTGACAGCAACAATCTTGACAGGCAAGCTCTCAAGTCTGCCTGTGTGTATGACAGGGATTGAAATATCAGTTCTGGGAGAGATCAGCATGCATTACACTGGCCCACTGCTTATTGGAGCACATTAGAATTGCTTTTCCTTAGGAAATGGGGTGAAGAAAAATGAACAAACAAAAAGCACAGAAAAACCCAACACAAAACAGCCTGATGATGGTGTATCTTCAATAAACATCTAGTGTGAAAAGAAAAATATTTGTTACTGAAAGCTAGTACCTGCAACTTCACTCTTATCCTTGTTTTGTAAGCTCAAACAAGGGGCAGTTTTGAATGCAAAAGGATAAAACACTTGCTAGGTATCTTGGAATATTCTCCATCACTTTAACTGTCAGAGGACAAAGAACAGATTGGAAGTAGAAAATCCCATTTCACTATTCCCAGGTACTTTTAGTGACTGCATTCATTCTGGATAGAAAAGGTATTATGTAGCTAAAAACTAAGAATCTTTTCTCTCTTCTCTGAGAAAATAAAAATCGGAAAAAAGAAAAGGAAATACATAATTGTTATTCAAAAATAGAATATTTCAAATGGGCACTGAAAATCAAATCTAAAAAATAATCTTGAACATTTCTACTGTCCCTTCTTCTGGGGAAAATAACCTATTGCGTGTGAATAGTACCAATTAATAATCAGGTTAACATCCATATTAATTTACATTCTCATTGACCTCATTCTGGCAAAAGCTTCTTGATTACAGTAAAAAATTTTATTTGAAAGGCAATTTAAGCACAATCAATTATTTTCCATTATCAAGTCATAGCTATCACAGATAGGCAGAAGGAGAGAGAAAAAAATTGCTTTGTATCTGAGTATGAATGAAACCCAATAATGTTTTCTAGCACTCGTGCATTATGTACAATTTATTTCAGACAGTGGAACAGTCACTTGCTAGTGAATCAGACAGTACAAGTTCTTTAAAACTTAATCCTTAAGTTCTACGATAAGCTTTGTAAATAATTTCTTTTTAAACAAGCAAAGGCCTGAATGATTCCTCTTGTTTCCTTTTTGTTCTTAGATGGTCTGTTTGTGTTTTGTTTTGTTTTTAATAATTCTGCTTATTTTTAAGAAAATCTGACCTACAACATAAAAATTCAAGTCAAAATATTCTGGTTTTTACTTAGATACCCAGGAGCTTCCTAGCCAAAGTTCATGGCTAGTGGCTAAATCCTGATCAGCAGCCACAATCTCAGTATTTGTAGACAAGAGGTTAATTTATGAACTGATTATTTATCCTGGAACAGAGCAGTCCTTGTGCTGTACAACCATGGAACTGATGGGCTCAGCTTTTAAAAGAATCTTCTGACCCCTGTTTGGGGTGGGATTTTTTTGGTTTTGTTTTTTTTTTTAAGAAAAATACCAACCCACACATTGAACAACTTGTCAGCCCAGCCTATTTTACCTTTTAACAAAATTACATTGGTTTCCCAGAGCATTCCTGTAAGGGATTCAACTTCTACCCAGGACTGTGAAATTCCCTCTCAGCCTAAGTGGCATTGTGACAACAGCACTCTTTGCTTCTGTGCCTCTTCTTTCTAGGTGTTAATAAAATACTCCCCCTGAGAAAGTCTTAATTAACAGGCTCGCAATGAGAAGGTTTTAACATAAATCTCTAGTCAAATATGAAATTTTTTAAGTATAAAAACATTTTAATCTGAAGTAAGGCAAAAAAACTGATTTACTTGTCTTGTTTTCCCCATTACAGAAAGAGAAAATTTCCTCATTACGGAAAATGCAAATTAATCACTTTTAAGATTTACAAGTTGTTTTGCAAGACACCAGTCCTAGAAACTGTCTAATTCTGCAGAAAAGCATCTGGTTCTGGTTCTAGGGAGGGATTATCACAGTAAAAGTGTGTAGATCTATAATACTATGGGTTTAAACTCTTTCCTCTGAAGCCCTCACTGCAGAACCATGGCTGGATTCAGATTTTTGCTCTTTGAGTGACACCAGACCCTGGCAAAAATTCTCCAATTTTGGAACATGGCAATAACCATCATATACTATATTTTGCATCCCCTACAGAGGTATGGCAAACACTTGCTCAAATCTGCTCGACAATGGGGCCACAAAAGGAAAGATTCTTTAAGCAATTGAGGCTGAGGGGAAAAAAAAGCAGAATTCTAGGGATAAAAAAAGAACAAGTAGGTTTGAGTTCAACTCCCTAGCAGTTTGGAGTCTGATACTCTTTACTTGTTTGAAAAGAAAGGAAAACAAAAGTTCTGCCTTCCATTGAAGGTGGTGAGGACAATGAAAGTTACTCCACTGAACACTTTCCAACTTGTCTTCTGCACAAGTCTTTTAAACTCTCTTTGGGGCACCTGTCTGTTGTGAAAATAATTCATTTTGTCATGCCCAGTAACACACTGGTAGTCATTTTGTGAAAGCTTATGTAGCAGTTTCACCTCTAGCTTTACCCTCTGTTATACTACATCACAAACTCATTTAAATAGTAATATTAATGTTTTTAGAGATCACTACAAATGGTTGGCAGCATCGTTGCAGTTAATGTCTCATGGGAGCTATACAAGGGAATTTTATCAGCTTGAGGCTGAGGTATTTGATGAAGTAATAACAAACTAGCTTTGAATTGTCTTTCATTACCCTTTATCTCTCCTAGAGAGAATATAATCTTATTCAAATTATAATGGCCTCTGTTATCAATGTGGTTTACTATTTATTTACCTGCACATGGACATGCAAATGTACATGCATTCTCCTCTTTTTACCGTGCCTGTAATGAAATTCCTTCACTATCAGAATCATGCATGATCACAAATTACAAACTAGTTACTTGGAAGTGTAATTTCCTTAACATTAAAAGCATTAAAAAGAAAATTAAAATCCAACTTTTTTTTTTTTTGTTTTAGGAAAAATAGAAGTACCTTGATAAGGAGTAAAATCCAATCATTAGACTTTAAATATACCTTCATTTATCTTTAAGACAAACATGATATTCTACCTCAGGAACAGATAGGCTGCCTCCTGTCTGGGAAGAGAAAGAGATGGGAAGAAATGTTTAAGCAGTTCTGTAGGGGGAGGAAATTTCTGGGGCTGAGGAAAAGAAAAAGATCCAAATGGCAAAGCTTTGGCTGTCCCTGATCAAATCACCTCAGCATTTCTGAGGCCAGGCTTATGTCAGCCAAAGAGAAATGTCAGAGATGCATGGCATGGTGCTAAGTTATTTCTTATTAATTACTTGGTGGTTGTCAAAGACTTATTAGAGAAAAGCAATGTATAAGTGCAGAGGTAGGGCATGACTGTAGAGACAGATGCAGGGAAAAATATATATATTTGTTAAATGACCAGGCAGCAACATACATATCTGCTGTTTAGCAGGTCATACTGAAAAAACACCAAATCCTGCAACCTTGCTCTACAGCTGCAAATAAAACAGTTGAGAGACAAACATTTTGCTACTTGTTCTTCTTTGAAAGGTTTCTAAGATAGAAACACGAGGGTGGAGAATTACAATTACCTTTTTCCCTGTTATCAGTTTGGGTCATTCCCATGCTGAATTGGGGTTTTTCTCCTGTTTTTGTGAGTGTTACAGACCCTACCTGTTCCCTTGCAGACCCAGGAAGGCTCTTTGGGCTGAGCCACACTGACACTGGGTTTCTCTCTCCAGTTTGCCATAAGGCCATTGATTCTGATCGATTTCTAGTCACTGCTTGCTTACTGTCACTTTAATTAAAATCAGGCAAGGGGAAGTGATTATTTAAGCCTGCCTTATCAGAGCAGAGCTCAGACTGAGGACAAACACTCTGCTGCAAACAACAGATATTTTTTACCACATAGTCTTCTGGCTGATGTCGTGGTCAAGTGTTAAATATTATTTCTGTTCATTCTTTTCAACAGAACTAGATAGAAGCTAGGCATGTAACCATAAAGAATGCTTAACAATATTTATAGTAATCTCTGTTTTAAGGGTTTTTTTTTGGACATGAATAATTTCTTGCTTCAATGTATCTGAAACAACCAGATATATGTAAATATTGCAGAGACAATAGGAATATTCAGTCCTGAACAGATACAAGGCTAACAGGGCAAAGTGAAACAAGAATTTAAGAAAAATATGCATACATTTAAGTTGGTTTAAAATAAGAAATGCAGTTCAAAGTTTGCTGAATGATAGAGAAGTAAACATGCTCAGCAAAAACTATAGAAACATCAAATGTATGAAATCTGATCAAACCAGACTTTTGCTTAATCCTCAATGGTACAAAAACTCGAAGTGCTCCCTTTTAGTACATTAAACAAAACCCTGAACTTGCTTCTGCTTTATAAATTTTCCTTAATATTTGCAGAATAAGGATTTTAGCATTTCCAAATCGTTGCTGTGCAATTCTGTTTAATCACCCCTCTACTCTAAATTAGATCTGACACCACAATTTCTATCCCATTCTAAGTTGTTGGCAACTGTGTCTGTGTGTGCTGAAGTAACCTCAGAGTTATAATTGCCACTGAAATGATTGTATAACTCTTGTGCAAAGACTCTAAAGCAGCTTAGTAAATTTGTTAAATACTATCCTCAAAAATCAATTTGGAATTACTTTTTCTCTTGAGTTACTTAAAGTTTGGATCCATATTCAAAGTATTTTGCCTTGAGTCTTTCCTGTTACCATTTAAAGTTTGTGAGAAGTACTCTTCACTTTGTAGACAGAAAGAACTTCAACTTTTACTTAACAGGAATAATATTCCCAATTTGATATTCATGTTTGTAGTTTCAGCTTTTCAAACTGCAGGCAGTGGGCAAGAAGCAGCAAAACCTGCCCCCTGGAACTTCTATTCCCTTCAGGCAGAAAAAAAATCCAAGTCTGTTGACCTTTCAAGATTACATAGAGGCTTACAAATGTACTCAGGACTTTTGATGGTTAAAGAATATAGGATTTTGTCTTTTAGCCTCTCCTGGCATTTGTGAATTCTGAATATTTAGTGTACTCTTTTACAAAATGTTTACCTACTTACATATTTAACTAGAAATGTCTCCCATAAATCAAGAGAGTGAGCAAATAAATTCTTAGGAATATGTAGGGGCAACGAGGGGATTGGAGTCATGATGTGTCATGTGCTCTCCAAAAGGCATTAAGGGACAGTCTCTGCCTAGGTAGATGGCCACCCTTGGCCTGGTAATTCTATATACAGCATGTATAATTTTACATATTCTCAGTAAATAGCCATAGCATGAGTGAATCTTGGGCATTATGTCCCCAAGATCAGTGTTTTTCCCAAAAAAGGAAAACTAGAGTCTCCTAGTTAATCCTTCTAAATCACCAAAGGCATTTTTATATTTGTTTCTAAATGTCATTTTTGGTTCTCCAACGGAGAAGGAGGACTTTTTCCTGGCTATAACAAATTTGAAGGATGGTTCATAATATTCATCCAGTTTTTAACTGGACTGCACTCTCCAGTGAGATTATCAGAGCCCTCTCCTGGCTCTGTCAGTGCATCTCTCAATGGCACAGGGATTCCAGAGATCCCAAAAATGTTCCTAAACCTTGTGACAATGTTGGCATTATCAAAAAATTTAATGCAGAAATACTTCTGGATATAAATCAAATGTAGGCCTAAGCTACGAACATCAAAAATTAATTCACATATGGAACTTCCTGGAGCATGTAGGATATATAAACAAGAATTCAGGTTGGATTTTTACAGTAATAATACCCAGGTAGAAGGTTCTTCTGCTTATAAGAGCATAAAATTTCTAGATTTTGTGATGGACAATAAGAAAGGCTGTGCACCTAGGCCAGATAAAATCCTGTTTCCAGTGAGGAGGCGTTTGCCACTTTTTCCCCAATAAATTAGGGAAAACTCATTAGCTAGTTGGGGACTAGCAAAAAGTCTCTTGATTCAATAGACATTATGTTGTGAAAAATAGAAAATAACTGTTCATGTGGAGAATTGCCTGAAGTTTAATTCCTTTTTTTCCAGACATAACTGCTTCCCCAAACCCCTCCTAGGAGACTTTTAGCTTGAAATACTTTTTTAAAAGCTGTTTATTTGTGTGTAGCACGGTCAGTGAGCTTGTGCTCAAAACAACACACAGGGCACTGGGATTCAGCTCTGAATGCAGTAATCTGATATTCAGATCTCAGTGATCTGATATTGTTTCATGTATCTGCTCATTCACTGGCCCTCCTCTGCTCCCCAGTTTTTACATCTTTGGAATACCTGGTCTGTGAGAGCTCAGTGAATTAATGTCCTGATACAGCACTTCAATTCTAGCTCATCTCCTGAAGAATGCAAGGAAAATTGCTTTGGTCTCAGCTGATCTGGAATCTTCATGGCCAATGTGTGTGATCTCTTTCATGTGAGTTTGGTTCTCTGTGACCAACCTTGTTAGGTGAAGGTTATGGGAACTCCACTTCTTTTCCCACATATTTGGGCCAAAACATTTCCAGAAATCCCAGTGTGTGTGCAAAGACTGTAAACCCTTCTGGCCTGGTTCCCTTCTCCATTCCAGCCCTACATTGCAGCCCTACATTTCCTCCTTTGCAAGGAGGAAACAACCCACTGGGCCTGGCTGCTGTCCTCACATTTCCTCTGGAATCATTAAAATCCATTAAATTAGGTGCAGCTTTCACTTTGAGCCTTCTGACAATAACACCCTTCAGCAGCAGATAGTTTTTATGGCAGGTTATTGTACAGGGCATTGCAGAATTTAGCAACACAAGCCTGGTTCCTTCTGGCAGATGCTTCATATAAAAGCTTGAATATTCTGGCATTTTCTAGGCCATTTCCTAATTCCAGTAAGCCAGTGATAAGAAAGCTGTCTGCAGGTGTAACTTGTGAAACTTCCTGTGTTAAAAATGTGGTTTAATTGTGTGACAAAGGCAGGCACCAAATTTCTCCTCAATCTGCTAAGAATAGGCATCACAATTATTTTTAAATTCTTCCAATGTCTGAGCTCAGTTTCTCCTGTAAACTGGACTTTTTCATTGTTTTTGTCGCTCAAAAGGAAGAGATTTGGGAGTTTGTGTCTGTTTTCCATCCACCTCACACCATTCCTGGGGAGAAGGGACACATCTGAGTACTTCAGTGAAGTGCCTTGAAGGGTCAGTGAAGCAATTCTACTTGAATTTTTAATGTAACACTGCACATTTCCTAGTCATGCCCACTGGGGTTTCTGGGATATCTGAATGGGTCCTGGAATACATCAGAATTGCACCAATAGGATCAGAAATCAGCAGTTTCCATTTTAGACCTCACAGATGGGGGGAAAAAAAATTATGTGGTTTGGGACAATATAACAGTCTGATTCTAAAGCAAGTAAAGAGCAATACTGGTTCTATTGTGAGAAAAATTGTATCACTTTCAAAAAACGCTTTTCTTTTCGACTCTTTTAAAAGGCTGAAAGTTCCCCATACAATTCTAAGCAACAAAAAACTCACTCTACAAAGCTGATCTGTATTTCAGCTTTGTAAGGAAACCAAAAATATAAAACACAGCTCTTCCTGTGTGTGTCAGGGGACCCTCTTGGTAATTTTTAATTAAAAAATAATTCCTGTTGTTTTCCCATCAGAAACTATTTACTTAGGGACAGAGCATGAGGTTGCATTGTTTCTTTTTCCTCTTTGTCAACAAAAAAAAAAGATTATTTATTTTCAGTTGATTGTCACCTGGAAAACTGGCCTGGTTGTGGTAATATATTTTTAAAATCAATACATAAAACAATATTTTGTCAGCATAACTTTGTTATTTGTGTTGCTCATTGTCACGATAAATATTTAGGAATAGTAAGCCCTAATATTTAGGAATTTACTGTATATGTTAAGTAGGATTTTTTATGTACTCCAGACAAACTGCTTCAATAAAGGACAAATGTGCTTGCTAAACACAAAGGTGTTCTACACTGAGCTCAGGTGTGAGGTGAATTTGTGAAACTTTATTTCCAATGATGATTTTTATAGACAGTTTTATAACTTCCCCCATTTCAAAAGAGGGGGGATCATTGTGTGACCCAGCCTAACCAGCAGCATAGCACAGGTACAGAACCTCCATCAGGAGTTCCTATATCAGCCCATAATTGCTGAATATCAACATAAAGTCAGTATTTTTCTTATTTGGGGAGAACACTGCAGTGGAATACAAAAGGTTTGAGAAATATTTTACAGTATAGTTCAATAAATATTGCCTGGTGAAAAATCAAGGGCTCAGTGACAGCAGACAGGGCTTGTGATAGTGAGTAGTTTAGTGTTCAAAGCCCTAAAAAATCACTTCCTTCTTTTCAACAAGGAGAAAAAGAACAGACTGCAGCCTCCTGGGTGCCCAAAGTCAACACGATTCCACTTGTGATGCTAAATGAGACAGACCCCTTCTTGCCCTTGACCAGAATTAGTAAATTTATCTCTACTGCTGGTGCAAAAAGGTACTGGAAACACTGATTATCACTGGGCAATCTGATGCATGTTTTAAAAACCCTTAAAAAGCAGCATTAGTGGAGTGTGAAATACCTTGAATCTGTCATTTATTTAATGTATTTATATATTAAATAAACGACAGAATAAATGACATATAAGCCATGTATTCAGCTCCTTACTTATTTTAATACCCATTTCCATACACACTTCACTGCAATCCTTGGGTTTCCAGTGCTCCTGTGTGGTACTTGCTGGGGTCCCCAGGATGAAGGAGGAATTGAGAATCTGACTCATGTTCTTAGAAGGCTAATTTATTTTTTTATATTATATTCTATTACAGAATGCTATACTAAAACTATACTAAAGAATAGCGAAGGGATCTTACAGAAGGCTTAACAAGATTCTAATTAAAAACTTGTGACTCCTTCCAGAGTCCTGACACAGCTGGATGGTGATTGGTCATTAAGTAAAATCAATTCACATGAAACCAATTAAACAATCAACTGTTGGATAAACAATCTCCAAACACATTCCAAAGCAGCAAAACACAGGAGAAGCAAAGAAGATAATATTGTTTTCCTTTTTCTCTGAGGATTCTCAGCTTCCCAGGAGAAAAATCCCAGGCAAAGGGATTTTTCAGAGAATATGACAGTGACACTCCTGGAGAGTACTAGGGCATGGCAGAGTTTGGTTTTGAACTCTTTGGGATCCTCAGGCCTTAAAGCATGATTGTGTTCAGGTGTTTCCTTACCTAGGACCCCACCAAAGCAAGAATTCCTGTGCACAGAGCTGTCATCAGGATCAGGACCTTTCCCATTAATCTTTCCAAAGGTCTGGAGAATTCTTGTAAGACAAGCATGGAGTACTGAAAGCAGATTTATTTTTTGCTGGTTTTACTGATATTATTAGATAAAACACAACCAGCCACGGGCTTTATTGATCACTCCCCATCCTGTAGCCAGCTATCAGCCTGGCAATCAGTTAATGGAGATGGTCTTGCATGCAAATGAAAACCGTTTAATGACACAGAGAAAAACAATGAGAACCATTGTTTCCAGATAATTTGTACCGCTATTGAAGCATTCTTTTTCTTTTTTTATGAATTGAATTCACAGGAGATTTGTGAAAGCTGCCTGTTAGGTCAAAGGCTAGTGCTTTATCCACTTAATCATTCATCCCTGCTTGATTAATAGACTTTTTAAACAGAATCATATATTAATAATGTAGGCTTTAACTGGGCATCTCGATCAAAGAGCAGATTTTAGAAGTTGATTGGTTTGTATCCTCTAGGCCTGTGATAAATGTCTAGAGATTTCTTGTAGTCGTTTTTTCTTGTCATTTTTTCATTCTGATATTCATTTCTCTCTTCAACATTGTCACATGAATATTTAAAACAAGAAATATAATCAGTTCAGTGCTTTTTCTTCAGTGCTGAGATCATAAAGAGGAAAACTGTCATTCAGTACAAAATCTCTTTATTACAATATTTAAGCACTGTCTGTTTTACCTTGCTTGGTGGGAAGCATGATCTGAAAATCTTATATTCATCAATAGGATTATGAATGGAAAGTTATTCTTAGATTTGGGGTTAAATGGGATTAAGGATAAGAAAACTCCTCAAAGATAAAAAGACTGTGGTGTTAATAATTAGAGGGGGTTAGAAAAATTTCATCAAAACAGTTAGCTGGAAAGTGCTGTCTCATCTACTAATGAGACTGAAATATTTTCTGGGAGTAGGAGAGTGTTTAGGAAATTCAGATCTATTCTGTTAAATGGAATTAAAATGTTTGTCTTTCTTACACCAAATTAAACCTTTCTTTTGAAGTTACTTTTTCATCCAAATCATCTTTTCTTCAAAAATCGTAATCTGAGGTGGGATGGAGATATTATCACTGAAATAAATCATAGAATCACCTGCTGATTTGGGTTGGAAGGGACTGTAAAGATAATTTTATTTTCACCACTGTGCTGTAGGCAGGGACCCCTTGCACTGTCCCAGGCTGCTCCAAGGCCTGTCCAACCTGGCCTTGAAGGGATGGAGCATCCACAGCCTCTCTGGGCAGCTGTTCAGTGTTTTACCACCTTCAAAGTGAAGAATCCCTTCCATGTGTCTAAACTCAATTTCCCCTCTTGAGTTTGTACCCATTAGTACTTTTCCTATTGCTACATTTCTTGGTGAAGGATCAGTCTCCAGCTTCCCTGTAGGCCTCCTTCAGAAAGGCTGCCATGAGGCCTGCACACAGCCTTGTCTTCTCCAAGATAAACCTCCTCCTTTTTCAGCCTACTTGTGAAAATGTTTTATCAACAGTTTCATTTGTTTTAATTTTTTTGTAACAGTCTGGAACAAAATCAGTTCTCTGAGTGAAAGAGTAATCCCTGTTCCATGCTCCCTGTAACATTCCAGTTGGCAACAGTAATATTCTTAGGATGGAAAAATCCATGTTTTAAGAAAGACCTAATCAGAAGAGGTCACTTTCCTGATGCTCTTACATTCAGAGATCAAGAAAATTATCCACTGTGGAGCAAATAGTGTTTGCTTCCCTGGTGTTTTATCCGTGTGAATGATCTGCTCTCATTCCTAATTCATACTGCCTGTCTCTGCCGCCACTTTTGTGCTACTTGCATCCACAAGAGCTGCATTGCTTCCAGGACCATTTCCAAACAATCCCTGCCCACCTAAACATGGGTTTAGACAGCTCTCTATACCTTGCTTTGCACATATTTTGGTTTTTGCGGTCTGGCCAGGCAGCCATGTGCACCAGGTGCTGCTGGTGGCCCAGATGTCCAGCTTCAGCCTCCTGGATAAAATGGGATTTGCTTCTACAAGTGTGAAAGATATGATGAGCAGAGGATCCTCAAATTTAGTAAAGTGGAACTGGGAGGTTTTGGTGCACATACAAAATATTGTTGCAGGTGTCACTCATTTCAACAGGGGGAGATGTTGCAATCAGCCTTTTTTTCCTCATTCAATGAGCGCAGGTTCTGAGTGAGTGACTCCCTAAAGGGCCATGGAATCTGAGGCTTTTGTTGTAAAAATGTGTGGCTGTAAGGCTTGTAAATAATTTCTACACAGCTGAGAAGCAGGCTAGTCCCTCTCAGGAGTGCAGAGTGGGATAAGAGCCCCTCCAAGCACACCTCAACCATGGCACAGTGCAGATGGCAACGAGGCACTCCAGACTGAAGCAGCCTCATGGAGTGCAGCCTGGAAGTGCTAAAAGCCTCCTCTAAGTATTGCCACACTATTTCTGCAGTGGGGTTCTCCTCTCCTGTGCAGAAATGGGAGAACAGTCCTGCTCTTCAAAGCACTCACGTGGTGATGGCAAATCAGGGTTTCCTGACCCAAACCTCCTGTGGATGAGCTGTGCCATCTGAATTGTTCTAGTCTTGTCATTCTGAATTCTGCTGCTCACATGGTGCTGGTGGGAAAATCAGATGAGAAACTGATCCTCAGCATCATTGTCTCCAGTAGTCAAATTTAAGACCTGTGTGATTTGCTGCTTTAGAAGCCCTCCTCAAAGGCTAGAAATGCTCAGAACATAAAAAAACCAGACAGCTAAAATATCAACTTGATCCTTCATGCAAGGACTTAACCCTATGAACTAAATTCTTCCACCTGACTTTAAATTTGCAGGGGGGGAGAAATGTTTGGACTTCACTGATTTTAGGACAACTTGGCCCATTTACACCATGATAGTAAATCAGAGCCACAAATATATGAAAATATTATGTAGTGATGCTGAGATTTGCAACTCTTCAGGAAAGGCAGGCCCAAGTTTGCTGTGTCTTTATTTGGGCCTGGATATCTACACAGTGATATTAATGTGATAAATATTTATACTATCAAAGGGTAACCACCACAAACATGGATTGACTGCATTGCTTCCTGGATTTTTCCCCATTTTAATTCATCAAACATAATGTTGCTGTGTTGCAGTTATCCCACTTAATAATGGTAGTTTGTAAGCATCATTATGTCCCCAAAGTTTTCCATTCCTTTTCAGTATACCCCCACAGATTTCTGGTACCATCCCTCATCTGTATGCTGCAGGGTTCTGTTTGTTGAACTGTTTCTGAGGTTTTAGTTATTTTAATGAGTTGGCTTGTACTTAATGAAAGTTATATTTGTGGGAATAAGCAAACAGCTCTCATTCTATTCTTTTCCTTATTTAACAATCATAATGACAATACTGGGAAAATATATTTTACAGTTCTATTACCTGTGTGATTAACAGATTTCCAAATAGAGAAGTAATTTTCAATTATCCTCTAGGTTTTATTCTCTCCTCTTCTTCTTTTTGCTTTTTTGGCTGCTGGAAAATAGATTTTTTTCACCTCTCCTTACACAAATAAATGTGGGGGTTTTTTTCCTTTTCACTTTGAATGAATATTTTCTCTAGTCTTAGACCACATCAACTACTGCCCTTTCTGTCCTGTGCTAAGATCTTAGGGAGCACTGCCTGTTCCATGAGATCTTTTTGGTCCCATTAAAATCCCCTTCCCCTAAGCTAGCTCTGATTGGCAGCTGTGCTGTGAGAAGCACACAAGCCATTAAGATGGATGGTATTGACATCTTCTGCTTTCTTTGGGGATTGCAGCACAGCTACATTTCAGTGATCCATACTCAGCTTTGGTTTGTCTCCTAATGCAATCCTGTGTGACTCAGAGTGCCACAGGCACAGGCTGAGTTTTGAGAGCCAAGGGGGCCAAACCAGATCTAATTCCTGCTGCAGAGTGTGCTTCTGCCAGAGGAAAAAACAGGAAAATATTAAGTGGAGTCCCATAAGTCCTATCAAGTGTACAAAGTCTGCAGAAATGGTGAGAAGGGAGCCTGGAGCAAGGAGTGAGAGAGCACACAAAACACTAAAACACTAAAGCATTGGCCATTTGGGCTTCTTGGCTACCACTGCTGCTGATGTGGCAGCGTCAGAATTTCTTTCACATTCTGCTGGAAGCAAGAATTGACTTGTTAACTTCCTCACTAACTGGCAAACCACAATTCCTGCTGAAGCTGTGCATGGTGGGTAACCCTCTGCACTCCACACCTTGGCAAACACTATCCAAGGTGATACCACAGATAAAATATTT
Organism: Ammodramus savannarum pratensis; assembly: GCA_020466415.1. NCBI lineage: Eukaryota > Metazoa > Chordata > Aves > Passeriformes > Passerellidae > Ammodramus > Ammodramus savannarum. The sequence continues at coordinate 7,963,051 of JAHXMQ010000028.1, read as the reverse complement.
ATTTTTAGCTTCATTTTTTGTACATTATGAAATCCTCACATGTGTGTGTGAGTGGGTGCATAAGTGTGTGAGAAATAGAAAGGCTTGGCTTCAATTTTACTTCTGGTTTGGCTAGAACAGAAAAGAGCACCTTTAACATGACTCTATCAAATCATTTGGGATTCCCCACGCACCAAAAGGCAGAACAGTGTGAGAATTTTCTTCCTCAGAGAGAGCCCTTGGGTTGAAATTACCTTTGTGGGTTTTTTACAGATGATGGGGGTGGCAGAAAAGCTTCCAGTTCCCTGACTGTTAGTCACGAGTGGACCAGGGAATGGCAAAACTGTTTTAGTCCTGGGCCTTAAAGCTGAACCCATAAAAAAAATCTGTGCAGAACCCTTGGGACCAGTTTTGTATCATACAAATATTTTTCAAGCCTGATACATTTAAAAAACTAAACAAATTAAATTATTAAGGATTCAAAAGGTGCTTTTTTCAAAAAGGGCACCTTTACCCGCAAAAGAATTTAGGAATGTCTCCCTATGCAATGTAGAGCAAACTTCCACCTTTTTTTTTCCATAAAAATCAAAGCTACTTTGTAGGCAACTTATATACTTCAACTAAATCTGCCCTTTCATTTTCTACATTTTGAAGATAATAATCAAGTTTTTTCCATGATTTTATCCATACTGCAGCCCCTATGAAGCAGCTTCTTTACCCAAGACAGAACACACAGTGGGGAAGGAAGCAATGGCTTTGCCTTCCTGCTTCACTTCAGATTTGTTACCTTTATTTTCACTTCTAGATTACTAAGAGTACTTGATTGTCTTCTCTTTTTAAGTAGACTTAAAATCTAAAACAAAGTTTCATCACCCATCCATGCAAGAGCAGGAAACTAATCCGGATTTATCCAAAGTGTTTCTAAATTTCCCTTGTATTTGTTATTGTTATGGTAGCTCTGCATTCATTTGGGCATTGGGCTGTATAAGTGGTGGAAATTTGCTTTGTAACTTAATAGGGAAAAAAATTATTTGTGGGAAAAGCTGTCTGCTTGCATAAACAAGTTTAAAAAATTTAGATGGCTAAAAATTCAGTGAGAAGGATTTTGAAGCTTGTCAGAGCTCCTTAATGGCAGTCATTGCTATTTAGATGGAAAGGTATAACATGAGTTTAGTTATTAGGCATATTCCAAAGCCTTGGGAGTAGAAAGCAGAAGCTGTAATAAGAAAATTGTCAGAGATGGAGGTGCTGCTAATAAAACTTTCCCTCTATTAAGAAAAATAAGATTTAAGAGCTATGAATAGTCCTCAGAAAAAATTGCCTGGTCCTACAGAGAAGTTTGACAGACTTCTGCCTTTCCCTGGAATTAAGAGAAGTCACGTTCACACAGTTCAGCTGTGCAAAGGCTCTGAAGTTCTGTATTCCAGTACTCCCAGTCTTCAAAATTTTGAAGATTTTATTTTGTCAAGAGAGGAATTCTGTAAAATCCCTTTGTGAAACAATGCAGCTGTTGAATTGCTCAGCCTAAAACAAGTGGGTTTAAATATTTTAAACAAAATGTGTGCTTGCACCAGAAATGTGGTAGTGTTTGTTTTTATCATTTATCAGAAGATTCCCTAAAGAATAAATAGTGAAGGATGTGGCCAAGTAAGAAAGATGTACTTTGGATATTTTTTCATTAACTTCATCATGATTACATTTTCTGTGTTTAGATTTATTCCTGCCTTTTGAGAATCAGTTTATATGTGTTTTGAAGTCACAAAAGCACTGCTTCAAGGCTATTTTACACAATATGTGTTTCCCATCAAAACCAGTATGTCCAGCTGTAAAATCATAGTTACTGAGAGCATAATTCTGCAAGGATACATAAAAATGTGGTATATACAATATTTTTATTATCAACCTGTCTATTGGTTATTTTTATTGTTTGACTGGGTTTTTGGTTTTTTTGTTGGTTTTTGGGGTTTCTTTTGGTTTTATAAGATAATAAATAGATATTTAATAGATAATTCACCTAAATAACAGGGAACTTTTGAATTAAAAAAAGAGAAAATTTAATAAATTTTATAAGCATTTTAAAATTATTATTTTAAAATATTAAAATTATTATTTTTAATTATTTGAAAATTATTATTTAAAATTTTTATAAACTTTTTATGAGTAGATTAGCATCACCAGAGACAAAAAATAGGGGTTTTTCAGGAGACTGCTGTGGGTGGGCAAGAAACTTTCACCTGTCAGAATGGAGGCAGAAAACAGTGATGCAAAATTCTGGAAGCTGAGAAAATTTTGAGGTAGTTTGCTGGAGGTTTTGCTCACTGAATTGAGTAGAGCCTGGGTATACATATTTTTAGCCCAAAAATTGCCTGAAAATTCATTTTAGGATGAAATTTAGGAGGAGTGGCATCACTTCAACTAAAAATAGCTGTGCCAAGGAGCTTGCTCACTCAAGACCATGGCCATGCTTGTTATCTTATCAGTGTCCTGCTTAATTTAAAATTAATACATATTGGGTGGCAGGAGAACCTCATGTGGAGTAGGAGTGAGATTACAGACAATTAAAGTGAAATAGTTGTTGGAAACGCCCATCTGATTTTAAATGAATGGGTTTTGTCCATATTGTGGAAAAAGAACCTTTTTTTAGGAAGAGTTAATGAAAAATTTGTAAAACTTAAATATATTTTCATTACATTTCTGCCCTCTGTTGTTTGGAGCTTTTTTTTCTTAAGGCACAGTGATTTAAGTGTATGTGGTGAGTTTCTAGGCTTTATTAATTTTGTATTTTGATTTCTCCCTCTACACTACTTTCAGTTTTGCATAGAAAATCTGCACAAAATCAAACTGTAATCCAAAGATAAGGGTTCTACATAGCCAGCCACCAAGACATTTGGTTGTTTTGTTTCTTTCTGAGAGCCTGTGCTCCTTGACTCCTGTGATTACTGGAAAATGCAGATAAACTCTCCATTAAGCCTTTCTTATAAAAAAAAATATGTGGATACCAGTCAGGCTAAAGTATTTAACTAACTCCTGAATATTGAATTCTTGGCAAATGATGTAGGTCAGCCTCTGAAAATAAGGTGCTGCTGTTTGGCACTGGGAACAAAAGAGAAGAGATTAAATCTCCTACAGTAGCATTTTGTTTGCTTGTTTCTTTACTTCTGGAAATTCAGGAGCTGGAGTGAATTTAGAGATGGTTCTTGCCTCTACCATGACCTTGGAACATCCAGACATGTGCAAAACTGAGTGAAACAGGCACCTTACAGTGCTTCCTCTTGAAAAGGGTAAATCCTTGGGTTTCTTTAAGTCCTTGCATGAAGGATCAAGTTGATATTTTAGCTATATTTTTTCTATAAACAGTACTTTTGCCACTTTTAGTGTTTTGCCATAATTTATGCTTTAATAAAGGAAAACATGTGACATATTTGAATGTTGGGATTTTAAGCAGAGAAGTAAAACTGTTGAGTAAGTATTTACCAGGCAATTGTCCAACCTTAATTCACAGAGGGACAGATTTTTACTGCAAACCCCAGAAAAAAAACAGTAACTTTAAGGATAAATCAGATTTGGGCTATGACAGGCTAAGGTTTTTCAATGAAAGGCTTGGTACATGTCATTTGCTATTGGGATTTTTTTTATTTTTTAAGTGTTACTCTATACAACATGGAGAAAAAGTTTGAAAAATGGCAGCTGCTGTTATAAATCTTGGGTATTCCTGGAAGAGATGCTACTATAAAAAATAAGAAGCACCTTACAAAGTCATTTCATCCAGAAAAAGAAAGATGAAAGTCAGTTCTTGGTGACATTCAATCACTGTTTCTGTTTCATATGCCAGAACAAGAAGCAGAGATGACTGATAATTCCTATAATCATTCTTAATAATTCCAAAAGGCAGAAGGACAGATAATAATATATGTATTCTTGTGCTAAGCTGCTCTTCCTCCCTTGCTTTTTAGATTTGGCCATTGTGCTCTGTCTATTGCAGATAATCTGTCAGGTCAACAATATCAATAGTTTTTATTACAGAAAGCAGATGTTATCAGCATCCTATCTGTCCATTTAATTAGAAATGTGCTACTGCTGTTAAGCTTCAGAACAATTTGAGGAAGGAAAAAGAAAAAAAGCAAAACAACCCACCATATTTCAGAGTTCTTAAAGAGGCCCAGAATTTGCAAAAGAAGAAAGGTGGTGATTTCTTTAGGAAGAAATGTTACATTCTAGCATGAGGTGACTGAAAATTGGTGTAGCTCCATTTATTTGCTGTGGAAGCAAAGTGGGAATCTGTCTCTTTTCCCAGATAACAGCTGACAGGATAAGAGAAAATGGCCTAAAGTTGGACCAGAGGAGGTTTAGTTGCACATTAGGAAATGTTTCTTCATGAAAAGCTGTGGAACAGGAAAAGAGTTTGGGGCAGCAGCCCTGAAGGGATTTAGAAGACATTTAGTAGATGTGGAGCTTGGGGACATGGCTTGGGCACTGCTGGGATTCAAGGCCAAGACTCAAATATAAAAATAGTGAATAAAATTCACTTGAAAGCAAAGGGAATGAAGCTGTAGGTCCAACTTTAACTGGATGGGAGATTAAAAAAAAAACCAAACCCTACAATAACCACTACAATAAACAACTTAAATAATTTCTGGCTCTCAGCAAGCCCAGGTACAGTTGTTCCCCCCAGGTCCCCACCATTAATTTGTCTCTTAGAGGCAAGAATTTCCTTTTGTTTATGACTCCAGGGGAGGATTAGGCCAATTTTAGAGAAGAATGGTTTAGGTATTGCTTCACAAATAATCTTCCTGGAAGCCTGAAGTGGGGTTTAAGTGGAACTCAAGCATGCTGCCAGATGATGGCACTCTGCATTAAAGAAAAGATCTCTTTGCTATTCCTTACTTACACAGGTGTTTACATCCTGAAAGTCCCACTATCAAATACTCCAAAAGTGTAAGGAATTTTGCATTGTCTAGCAAAGCCAGGAGTTTGATAGTTTCATCAGTTCTGTTTTTTTTCTTTTTTTGTTTTAATAAGAATAATAATACTTTAAAAGAAGAAGACAAAACACTTTATCTGGGCTAAAATGCTGGTTGTTTAAAAGGAAAATACAAAACCCAGGAAAATCACAAATATTTCTTAAAAAATTTCCCTTCATAATTTCCCTTTAAAAAAAGAAAAGAAAAAAAAAGAAAGCTGCCACAATATTTGACTGAACAGGGAGTTCTGCTGCCGTAGATTTTTCTTCTGTTATGGAATATATTTGTTCTCATCTTTTCCCAACTTTTAATAATTAAAATAATGTGTACCTTGTCCATGACTCCCACATGTGCACCTCTCTCAAACTGCATGCACACACTGCTCTCTAAGAGTCTGTCTGCAGACTAAAAAAGCAAAGAAAATTCAGTTCAGTGAAATTGTCACTCAATCCATAACTCATCTTTTTACTCTGAGGTACAGGCAGAGTTTTCAGAGTACTTTGTGCCCCTACATGCCACATGCATGGTAAGAGATCTTTCTTTTACAGCTGTTGAAGAAAAGAAATGAAAAGCAAAGCAGACTGTCAGATTCTGTGTTTAAGGAAAAAATATATTACAGAAACCAAATTATTTGTTGCTTGGCATTTCCATGGACAGATAACATCACTCTGGTTTTTGTTCATAGTCTTGTGGCTCTGATTTCAGCTGCCCAGTGAAGACAGAAAGCCAAAGAGCATCATTCAGAGATTCATTTCAGTGGCTCAGAATTAACATGCTTTTTAAGTGATTGCAGTCATTTTTAAATGCAGCTTGATCAAAATACTGCTGTTAATTTACAGTCTCCAAACTGAGCCCAAACTCTTTTGGCATGTCTTTGAAGGAGGCAAACTGGGGGAAAAAAGCCAGTGTTTTCAGTGCTAACAGCAGAAATGGGACTAATTAGTGAGATAATGACTGTAGTTCTATTGTGGTACTAAAATCTACTTCAGAATCAATGTCACAGAACAAGAGCAGAAAAACCCAGAAAAATCTACACACCTTGGTAAAGTATTTTTGGACACATGAGTGTCTGTGTGTGTTTATATATATATATGTATATATTATATAATACACATATATAACACATATATATGTGTTATATAATTAATATATATTTTATATATGCATATATATAATAGAATCTATTTCATATTTTTATATATATATGCATTGTTACTTCTTCATTTAAGTGTCCTCTCCTCTTCAATATCTGTCACATAAGTTTCATTAATGCTAAAAGTAGTGACTATTGTTGTTCTTAAATTCTCACTTAAACCAACTTTATATACTGGAAATGCAAATATTGAATTCCCAAGTCTAAGCAGATTATTGGAAATACTTAGCTATATCCTTGTGAAGCTGTCAAAAATAAAAGATGCGGAGGTAGTAAGGTAAATGAAATATGGCTGAATCAACTATATTTTTTTCCTTTTCTGAGCTTGTCATCTTGATAGCATCATGTGTTTTCTTTTGGGACTTTATTAGGTAGTTCTGTAAAACTTAGGAAATTACAGCCATTCTCTTTCTCAAACATTTTTTGCACTTCTTTTATGAAAATGGCTGTATCATTGCTAATCCGTGTTTGCGTTAGTGCCTTCCAATAAATGCATGCAGCCAAATTTTTCAGACTGAATGCAATTTCCTAGGATTTTTAACATTGGGAAAGATGTTGATATCTAACCACCAAATAAAAAGGATTCAGACAGTCTTTGGATTAAACACATCTTTGTAGTGTTTAATTTTGTAGAATTTCAAAAAGGGTCAGTTGCTAGATGATCTTTTGTGAAGGTGGTCTAGAAAAGGAAAATATTAGGCAGAATTAGTGCCCAGACAGGGAACTCTGGGGTTCTGGAAGGAGGGATCAAACAAATCCCACATATGACCACTGGCTGGGATGGAAGGGGGCCTTGGATGTGCAGCATCACCTGTCCATAAAGTATTGGTTTATTTTTTTATTTTTTTTTTTTCATATATTTAATTAAATTTACTTTGCAAATAGCCAGGAGGCACTTGGAGCACCCAAGGTACTCTCAGGAATGCAAAGGAAAAGTCCTTGCTTGGATTTGGCTCTCCCCATTCATTCTCCTTCTCATGCAAAATTCAGTCCCTTTAGCTTCATGCAGTTTAAATTAATTTCCTTCCAGCAGTATAAATAATGTCAAGGAGCTATTAATCCACACATCTGTGTCTCTGCAGCCTGGGGATATTGTAGGGTACAGTTCTCACAGCACCTGAATGGATTCTGCAAGGGGTTTCTTTATGTGGTTATCCCAAGTTGCCCTTAGGAGCACCTCCAGGATCGCCCTCAGATGAACCAGCACTGGGCTGAACAGTCAGTGTGGGTGAACAGAAAGAGATAAAGGAAATTTTGGGATAAATCTGCCAAAGAATAAAGATGCAGAGTGCCCTGCCACCAAGGAGCTGTGAGAGCTCTGAGCTGCTCTGTTCTGGAGCTCAGTGACATTTCTGCTGTTCCATTCCTGGCTGTAATTCACACCAGAAGCTGCTGCCACACCTCTTGAGGGGCTCTGAGTTGACAGGGCTTGTGTCCAATTTCACATTAGAAGCACAAGATGTAAAAGTATCTCTGAGGATAACTACTCTTTTGTGGGTCTTCTTTCAAGTCAAGCCCACTAACTTGCAATCCATGGATAAAATTTTAGGAATCTCTGTCCTTTGGATTAGTCTTTCTTTCTAATTTCTCATTCCTTTACAATTTTTAATGATCAACCCAAGTTTTGATCCTACTTCATGTTTCGTGTTCAAAATAATCTTTTATATACTGATAGAATATTTTTATTAACGTCATTTAATACAACTTTCATGACTTATAAAATAATTTATTGTTTGTTATCACAAGTCTTAAGCATAGCATGCTCTGATAGTTCTCAAACAAATACCTAGAGACACAGATTGTCTGGTGCACTGGGCCTAATTTTCTGAATTTTCTAAACTATTTCCCATTTTTACCTTGCAAAGGGCAGTTCTAATTGGGATTGGGAAGGGGAGGGGGAGAGTATGGGTGAGTGATTTTCATGAACCAGGGGAAGTTTGGTAACCACAGCTGAACCTGAGCTCACATGCTTTAGATTTGAGCTCTATATTAGCAAAGTACATCTAGGTCTGAGATCTGAACATTTCAGATGTTCTCTTTCACTCTGCTGTCTGGGTTTGCATTAAAACTTATGTCCAGAATAAATAAGAACTGAAGAAAAATGGACAAATACCAGATATACCAAATACAAACTTGAAATTTAATTAGATTAAGGTGTGGATACTGTCTCAGTCTCTCGGAATCAGTTGATATAAGGAGTCCAGAGCAGAACCTAAGTCTAGTTTGGGTTTGTAAGTTTTTTTAATAATTTCTTGAAGCCATCAGCTTTCATTGAGCTCAAGACAGTTGAGTTCTCAATTTGCCTTACCTTTTAATCTCAATTTGTCTTACTATAGTGAGTCGTGGCGAAATTCTGAATATGTCCCGAGGATAACCAGCACAGGCTTGTCAATCTGAGTCCTCTCACACAATAGTGATAGAAATTATAAAATTATAAAGAAATGGTAATTTTATGACTGAGAAATCCAAGCAATGTTACTCCCAGCAGTGCTTCCACCTGTGGCAACAGGAATATCCCAGCCAGGAATGGGGTAGGAGCACCCATGTCATTATATGCCTTGGTGCCTTAATTATATGCCTTAATTGCTTTCATCCACTTTCTAAGGAAACATAAATATTTTTTGAGGATTTAATAGAGTTGGTGACTTTGCTCTGAAACATTTAAAAGACATACTTGTGTCTTGAATACTACAGTGTGTGTCTAAACCAGCTGTGCACTGAATTTAGAGAAGGCAGTGCACAGCCTCATCCAAAAAGGTGTTGAAAGATGCAGACCTCTTAGCTCTTCTTTATGTTACCATTCAGGGCCCTTGTTGCTGTAGCCACAAGATATTTGTCATAAATTAGAATTGCAATTACATTCATGTGTTCTTCATATCTGAGAAAACAGATTGGTTTCAATATATTCACTGTTCTGTATATGCTGTACTAGAACATAACAATTCTCTGCTGGTACCTCCAGAGTGCTTCTCACCAGACATTGAGCTGTAGAGGTTACTGAAAACATTGTTGGAACATAAATCAGACATGAGCGGAGAGATTTTTTTTTATGGCCTTGGGACAAAAAGTTTAGAGGAAAAATAATATTTTCCTAGGTGTGGCCCTTTGATCTTCTCTGCATTGCAGGATGAAAGAGTTGGACTTTGTTCTTGGGTTTAATTTCCCACTCCATAAGTTTTTCAGATGAATATGTGTAATTTCCCCCTGCAGATAAGATAAATAAAATAAGGATTAAAAAAAAAATATTTGGATTAAACATGTAAAAGAACTTGGATGGTTTTGGTCTAAACCAATTAGCTAGTTACAAAGTAGTTGGGGATTTCTGTGTATGTTCTTTGTGTAGTGAATTATTTGATGGAAACATGACTGAAAGGCATCAAAGTTTTGGCAATTCCTTATCTGTTACATATCAGTGGACATTATACCTTAATGTGGCATCAGATAAAAGTTGCAATACCCTCTTAGGTGAGTGGAGAAGGGAAATGAATGCATGTATTCCCTTAGATCACATTGCTGTGTATATCCATTAAATCTACCTAGACAGTTTTCAAAAGACTTGATGATTCCATGGTTACATCCCCAGTTATTCACTGATGGTTATGGTCACATCAATTAATTTTAATAGTTTTGTACTGTTGCATAGGAAAGTTTCGCTTTTCCTAAATCAAGTTTCAGCTAAGCCTCATGAATAAAGAGCATGAAATATGAAATGCCAAGTCTCATGGCAGAGGAAGTAAAGCTCCCTTTGAAATTTTTAAAAGCAGGCAGGTGGCAAAGGATGTTTGAGCAGATTTACACCACATAATATATGTGTGTATATATATGTATTTATAATTTATATAGATAATATATATCATTGATATATACATAATTTTATTTATTTTATAATTAATATAGAAATAGATATATTGCTATATTAATAATTTTTATAACGTATTTTATATAGTATATTTTTATTTTATATATATATATATATATAAAAATTAGAAATTCCAAGTTAACTCAGACTGTGTGAGGAAATGCATTACTGTACAAAGGTCTGGTCCTGAAAGGACTATAAAGAGTGAATTTACAAGGGGAAGAACTAAGAGGGTTCAGCTTCCCTTGACCCATATCACCATCTGATGGTATGCTCTTTGTGAGATACTGTAATGATGATGATTTTATTTCTGTTTTCCCCCCAAATCAAAATTTCTGGATAAGTCAATGATCAGTCCCATGCTCTTCCCTCTTGAAGCTTTATTCAGGAAGGCTCCCTTTCTTTTTATTTTTTTGTTTTTCTTTCTTTCCCCTAATTGTCCTCCCCATCCAAATAATTAGCTCAGGTTTATCTTAAAGATAAGCATGTGTTTAGTACTTCCTTGACTAGTCTCTCCAAGCATCTGATCTTCCATCACTTAGTACTTACTGTATCATTCTGCTTCTCTGAATGGAGCAGAGCTATAAAAAGAGCAGGGTTTCTGTGTTCATTTTTGGAGTGATTGATATTTCTGATAATACAAAAAGCACTGTGCAAGTCAAACAGATCTTAATGAACTTGGAGAAATTACAGGAAAACACAAAAGTTTTCCTTTAGCACTTGACTACCTTGTGGGGCAGGATAGGTGGAATCCCAGCTCCTAGTTCCTGGGAAAGCCAGAGAAAACCGAGCAAAGTTGACAAAGTAAATCTGTGAAGTTTGATATAAAATCCTGCTATGAGTAACTCTCCTGAGTGCTGAAAAGCAAAATCCTGTGGTTTGGGTCCCATCCCTATTCCACTCAGTGCACACCAATGCCTGAAAGTCAGGAGCTGTTCATCCCCTGTCCCAGGCTTCATGTGTTTTTTTACACTGCTGTGTTTCCAGAGCTGTTTTACCCCACTTTCATTTGCCCAGCTGAAATTATTCTGCTTTTACAAGTGGATTTATAAAGTTTTCCAAATGCAGCATAAAAGATGTTTCATTAAGGGAACAATAAAGATTAACAAAGAAATATTGTTAGCGTGGCTGTACAAGTTAATGATTTTAGAAGCTTTACTGACTGGGAGGTAAGTGCTTGGACTTGAGAGCTGAGGTTTCCTCTCTGTGCATATCAGCCCCCAGGAAGAGAGACTTGCAGCATTTATTTTCAGCTTCTGTGTGGTGGTTAACTGGAGTGCAGAGTTCTGCAGGTCCTCCTGTGATAGCAGGAGCTAATGAAGCTGGTCTATTTTAAAGAGCTTCTTAATCTATGTTAATACAGTGAAGATTATTATAGAAGCAATAATAATCATAGAGAAATTGATAATGACTAGAAATCAATGTCTGGCTTGTTAATTATAAAGCTTTTACTATAAAAAGAAATCATTTAGTAACTCCAATTAACCAGTTAGGAAGAATTTTTATTAGAAACTCTATTTAATGGGTCTTGTGGTTTTTAATGTGCTGGCTGAATCATTGCTATTTTTATTCTAAATCCCTTCCCTGTTTTGATGGTCGGCATTGCAAAAACAGGTGAGGATTAAAACTTCCATGTTTTTATCTTAACATAAGAAAACATCTTTGCTTTCCTGTGGCACATAGGTTGTACTCTTTATGCTTGGCAAGGGTAAATATCCACCCTTTACATTTTAGAAGACTACTTTACTACTGTATGTGGTATTTTCAGGGGCGCCTGTGGCAGGAAGGAAATTATTAATCTGACTCCATGTTCTTAGAAGGCTAATTTATTTTTTTATGATATTATATTAAAGAATGCTATACTAAGTCTATACTAAAGAATAGAGAAAGGATACAGAGAGAAGGCTTAACAAGATACTAATGAGAAACTTGTGACTCTCTCCTCGTAGTCTGGCACAGCTGGACAGTGATTGGTCATTAAATTAAAACAATTCACATGAAACCAATCAAACAATGACCAGTTGGATAATCAATCTCCAAACCACATTCCAAAGCAGCAAAACACAGGAGAAGCAATCAGATAATTATTGTTTTCATTTTTCTCTGAGGCTTCTCAGCTTCCCAGAAGAAGAAATCCTGGGCAAGGGGACTGTTCAGAAAATATGATGGTGACAACTGTATATAGGTTTGTGACTACATGGAGGAATTTTCTAATATCCTTAACACTGATGTAATCCTCTCTGTGGATACCCTTATTCTGCTGTAGCAGGCTCCACCTGGAGTCTTACCTGCCAATAAAACTCCTAGACAAGAACAGAGTCTGTAATGTGCCCCAGTTACCCATCTATGAAATGGAAATTATGGCACCTCCATCCCTCACAGAGATGTCATTAGGATTAAAAGCATTATGGACTGAGAGGCACTCAGGTATTGTAATGTAGTCCTGGAAGTATGATAAGGGACAGAGAAGGGAAAATGTTCCCTTTTACAGGGGAAAATGTTCCTCTGTAAATCATGGCATGTCAAACTCACAGGATGCAGCCAGCTCAGCTCACACTGGGTCTTTGGCTGTTACTGGTCCAGTTTTCATGAGAATTTTTCCAGCTTTGAATCCTTCTCAGAGTTTGGAGTGTAGGGCATAAAGTAATTTGGGATTGGCTTCTACCTGTATCTGAAGCTTTGATTTTAATTCTTCAGGAGGGTGAGGGAGAGAGTAGAAGAATTCCTGATTGACATATGAGCTGGATGACCTATAAGGGAGTATAAAAAGCTTTAGATGGATATTTTTAATAGAAGAATATCCCTTAATAGAGGGATATTCAAAGGACAAATGTAAGTCTTAGTGACTGGAAGGTTTCCCAGCCCTTTGGAAAATGCAGGGGCAAGTTTCCCACCGGAACTCCAGTAATACAAGATGCATAAATTCAGAAGAGATACAGAGAGAGCACAGAGATAACAGTGTGTATCCCTGGGGGCCTTGGCTGAGCAAGCCACTAACAAACAGATCCAAAAGATACAGAATGCCACCATTGTGATAGTGACAACATTGAAAGGAGGGGGAAAGATTTCCTCTCCTTTTGATGAGGTGAGGCAACCAGGATCTCAGGAGGTGAGGGTCCAGACAAAGAAAGGAGGGAAGGCAGAGGAAATTTGACTTCAGAAGAGACAGAGTGGCTTAGATTATTAATCTCTCTGTAGTGTTCTCTACAAGAAAAAGTGTTTGTTGCTACATGCAAGTCCTCCTCTATGGCATCCAACCCATTCACCCCTAATTTTCCTCCCCTTCAGAGACCTTACCTGATAACTCAGATGGGGATGTTTGCTGATAGCACTTCTCTTTGGGAAGCTCCTCTACTCTGCCTTGGAGCTGCAGAATAAAGCACTGTGTGTCAAATGCATAAGTAGGATTATTAGAGGCAGGTGAGAAAGCAGGAGCACAGAAACTTTAATGTAGCCAATTCTTCCCCACTGGTGTCACTCAATGAGACTTCTCCTAGATTTGGGACTTTTTTTAAGGCTTTCAAATGGCAAAGGATTTGCTGATTGAATTTTGTTTGAAATATTTTTAAGTTAATGGGTAACAATTATTACAAAAAGGAAAAATCTGATAGACACTGATAAAACAGGAGAATGTAAATGAGCTGTCCTTTGCACCATTCAGTGGTCTTAGTGGAGTAAAAATATGAAAGATATAAACTCACATTGCAGAGGAGGCCTAACCCTTTATGATATTCTCTCTCATCTTTTCTTATTTGCTTCTTATTTTCTTAGATTCTTCAGCTGCCTATTCATTTTTAGATAGTTCCATATCTGGATCTGATCTGTGTAAATAAAATTTCAGTCTCTGCTTTCTCTTTATTTTTTGGTATCAAAATGGAAAGTCTGCTTAAGCACGCTGCAATTCTGGCTCTCTCCCCGCTGCTGGGCAGCTGAACCTGGGGCTCAGCTCTCCTGCCTGTCTCCAGCTCTGAGGATAATCCTTTTCAGTCGGGTTTGAAGAGGCAGACTTACCTCCAAAGTGTTTGCAAGGGAGGGAGGGGAAGGAATTTCAAGTCACAGACAAAGGTACCTGCTTGTTGTGAGCAGCAGAGGGGTTTGGTGCTGCCCTCCATCCCCCTGCAGCAGCACTGTAAAACCTGGAAACTCTCATTCTGTTTTATCACAGAGCCATGGAATGGTTTTGAATTGGAAGGGACATTAAAGGCCATCTAGTTCCTACCCCCCTGCCTTGGGCATCCCTCACTAGACCAGGTTCAAAGCAGATTTTGGCAGTAAAGTTTACCAAGATGGAAAGTTTAAGTAGAAAGATTCAGTCTAAATAATTGAGGGGGAAAGTTCCCACACTTTGCATGTGCAGTGAGAGCCCACCAAGACCCTTTGCAGCACATGTGGGCAGAGCATGTGCCCTCTCTTGTTGTTTATCAGCTTGTGTGGAATTGGGAACTGACACTTGAAACAGGCTTTTTTCTGCATGTCAGGAGTGGCTTAATGTCATTACATTGTGAAAAGATTTTGATAGTCACATCAATACCTCTAAGTTAAAATTCTTGTGTTTCTCTATGCAAGGTAGAAGAGCAAGGAAAAGGCTGCTCAGAAAGAGGTTCACCTCTGTGTGTGGTTCCTTTTTGAGTGCCTGGACACCAATGTGTGCTCAAGACAGAAATACAGTAAAACACAAGGTGTTTTAGCTTAGCAGTTTTGATGCAATAGTGTGAAGCTTCCTTTATAAGCTCTGTTTACGAGAAAACTGACAAAAGAGTTTTCATCCTGAGATGCCATTCTACCTGCAACTCTAAATGAGAAAAGGCAGATTGACAAAGGAGGTAAGTGCAGCTCATTCACACCTGAAACATGGCTGAGGTTCCTCACCTGTTGGTTTTCCCAGATTTTACAGAGATGGGGTAACTGAGAGGTGTTTTAAAAGATTTTATTTCATTCTCAGTCTAATGAGACACAAGAGATGTAAAACTTAACATCATTCTCTCACAAGCCACCTATTTCCTGCTTACAATACCTTATAAATGTTTTTCAGCCTATTAACTTTGCCACACAATGCTGCCAATACTCCTAATACCAATCACCTATTATTTTACCCTGCTGCAATGAATCTTTCACAGTTCTGATTCTCCAAAATATCTGGCCTTTTTTCAAGGCTATCTTTTGGAACTTATTGAAACTTGCTTTTAGTTCAATTTCTCTCTCAACAATGCATTTGCAGGTATGAAAAGTGTTAGGTAAGATGTCTCCAGATACTCTATTTTGTTTATGTCACAGAGTAACTGAAGATGTCATTGATGTGA